>CM035622.1:6460000-7660000 GCA_020496765.1 Gossypium stocksii | reverse complement strand
GAAATATACCGAAAGAGTCGAACCTATAAAGCAAACATATCAAAATAAAAATCACAAAAATGAAATGCAACCAGAATGATCATATATTTAAACCAAATTTTCAATTTTTGACAAAAAGACAAAAGTTAATTAACTTGTGGCTTGACTCTCTTTGGTGTCCCTAGTGGAGTCGCCAAGCTGTCGGAACCATTTTTTAAAAAAATGACGGGGTCAACTTTATTTTTGAAAATGAAAATGAAAAAAATGGGAGTTGCCACCAATCCTTTTTGTTGAGGTGTGATCAGGTCACCTCGAAAAGTGGTTGTTTTTAATAAACATTTTGATTTGTCAACACCATGATTTTGGTCTACGAAAATCAGAAAGACGGGTTCGGGAGTTGGTTACGCATGAGGAAGGATTAGCACCCTCAATACGCCCAAAATTAGTACCTAGTTGATTATCAGTGTCTTAGTGTCGAAGATTTGAAAACTTGAAAGAATTTAAAATACGATCGTCCTTGTATTAATGTTAATTTAAAAATGCTTGAATGAGTTGAAACAAAAGTTAAAGACCCTCTCGTCTCGAAGTAATAAAATGCCATATCCAGTAAGTTAGGACACAACATCTTGAACCTTTGAGAACGAGCTTGCCTTTTATTTAAATTTCATGTATTTTAACTTTAAAAGGATATTCGATTAGTTAGGTTAAATGAGAAAAATCGAAACCCAGTAAGTTAGGGCACGGTTCCTCGAACTTCCAAATACCAAATATTACCTTTATTTACAAAAAAAAAAAAAATCTTATCTTGAGGTAACAAGATGTCATGTCCAGTGGGTTAGGGCACAACACCTTAAATCTCCGAGACTAAGCATTTTTATTCAAAACTCGTATTGTGATTTTAAAAGAATATTCCGTTATTTAGGTTAAATGAGAAAAATTGAAAAACAGTAAGTTAGGGCACGATTTCTCGGATTTCCAAATACGGAATATTGCCTTTGTAAAAGGATCATTTTTGTGTCGAGTAAAATGTAATATGATTTTGTAATAAAATGTAGAATGGATTACGGTATTAATATGCATTAGAAACAATAAATGCATTAATACGAATGACAATAAGAGAGATGAGAATAAAACAAATGAAACAAACACCGATCACAGATAAAACAAGTACAAAAAAATGATAAAATAAAATAAATGTGTTTAACAGATATTAGGTAAATAAATACGGAAAGAAATATAATAATAGTAATAATGATACAAAATAAATGATTTAATAATGTAATAATAATAGTAATAAATAATAATAATAATAATAATAATAATAATAATAATAATAATAATAATAATGGAAATGATAATATATTACAAAGAATAATAATAATATATTATTAGTAATAATAATGTAAGAATAATAATAAAATAGAAAATAATAATGATAATAATACATTAATAAGAAAAATAATAATATAAAGAATAATAGTAAAAATAAGAACAATATGTTAATAATGATAATAGTAAAAAAGTGAAAAAATAGTAATGATAATAATAATAATATTAATAAAAATAGTAGTAATAAAAAATAACAATAAATATAATAGTAATAATATTAATAATAATAAATATAAATATAATAATATTAAAATAATTAATTTAATAATAAAGTAACCAAAAGAACCAAAAAATGACTAAAATTGAACTAAAAACTGAAATTTGGGGCAAATCTGAAAAAAAAAAAGAAAGGAGAAGGACCATATTGAACGCGTGAATAACACGGAGGGACTAAAAGGGAAATTTTCCCTTCCCCCAAAACGCACAGCTTCGAAGTGGACTAATTTGGAAATGAAATAATTTAATGGGCAAAAATTAAAATAAAAAAACCTAATTACAAAGCCAAAAAAAGCGGAAGGACTTGTTGCGTAATTAACCCCAAAGGAAAAAATACGCGGATCCTCTTTGGCGGGTCGGGTCAAATTCAGGTTAAGCTCAAAACGATGCCACTTTGGTGTTTGTGACTAAAGCCCAAAACGACGTCGTTTTGAAGGGCTATATAAGTCAAAATTTTGAGAGAAAAAAAACTTCATTTTCACCCATTCCAAAAAAAAAAAAAACACCCCAGCCCCCTTTCTTTTCTTTGAAGAGCCCCTTTGACCGACGAGAATTTTAGCCGCTCGCCGCCGCACCGACCGCCGTTCACCGCGCCGGCACTACCGTCTGCGGTGGCGGGGAGCCCAAACGTCGTATTTTTTCGATGAAATCGAAAGGTTAGACTTTTTTTTTATATTTTTAATATATGTATATATATATATATACATATATAATAGTAAAAAAATAAAATACAAATCTTTGTACGTATATAAACAATTTCGAAAAAATAATAAAGAGAAGTAAAAAACCTTTACACGATTCTTTTTTTTTTTTTTGCCTTGTATTCAATCTTGTTCTTGTTTTTGTACTAGAAAATCTATTTTTTTTATATTGATTGCATCCGAAAATATTACATTGTTTTTTAATGGCTTTTATAGCCAAAAATAAAAGATATTTACATTTTCCAAACTCTTCTTTATATATATATATATATATATATATAGATATAGATTTAATAATTTATGCTGCGTTGATAAAATTAGATAGTTGACATAAAAAAGAAGACACCACATGATGCTAAGATTATATTATTAAAATCAAAGATAGGTACATCAAACAGTGTTGACTGCAATAATAATACAGAATAAAATTCAAACATTATTGAAGGAGCAGCATAATGGACATAGGTAATAGCTTGATGATAACACTAGGAGTCAGTGAAAGCTGAACCCAGTACCTTGAAACTTTTGTTCTGTAATCTGATCTAATATCTCAGACATTTGAGGTGATAAATAGTTAACCCAATCTCCAACTTCACCTTTTCTAAAGAAATCAGAATTGGAAATAGGAATTTCCTGACTTCTGGTGTCACTTTTATTTACATCTTGATTGCTCATATTCTCAAAACTGCACAGCTTCACTATTTCTTCCACAATCTCTTTGTTTTCTTCCTCTGGTGTAAAAGGCACCCCCAAGAAATTCGCCACTTTCCTCACACACTCCAAAGGCTCCTTCTTCACATCTTCATACTTCAAGCACAACACTTTTTTCGGCGATTCCAAACTAGCTTCCCAATACCCCAAAACGTGATCCCAAAACGGTCCATAGTGCAATGCCCCTTTGCAAAACAAGTCAAAGACTTCCTCTAGTGAAAGTGGTGGCACTTCTTTTGGTCTCAACTTGTTAGCGAAATGCCACTTTGAGACTAAAACATCCTTGGGGTCTCGGCAGATATAAACGAAACGGCAAGCTGCGGTATCATCGGTCATGCATTCTGGAAACAAAGAGTAAGGAAGGTGAGTTGAGAGAAGCCGAGGTGAAGGAAGCCCATCAATGGAAGCAGTTGACCCATCTCCACGAATATGTGCTTCGAGAAAGTGGACCAAGTCTCGAGGATTTGCCTTGCGCAAAGGATGGTCGCTGAAATCAAAAGAATTCCTGTTGATAATAGAGAAAACGAGGGCCCGAAGCCACGTGGTGCCGCATTTAGGTGATGTTGCGACGATGATGTCAGTGGGACGAGGGTTGAAGTGGTCATCGATCAACATGCTTCCTCGAATACCGTAAGCTGATAACCAGAACCCTTGGTATTGAAGAAGCTGGTCTAACCACCAGCCTTTACTTCGAGGGAGAGTGGGCAGCAGTTCATCGACGTTTTTGTATGTCTTTTGGTACCCTTCATCGAGCTTTAATTCTTTCTCAATGGCGAAAAAGTTTGAATTCTCCATGGGGAAGGGAAATTATGGAAAAAGGATTTGCAAACCATCGATTTTTATTTTACTCAAAGTAACAGTAACAGGCAATTTTTAATTGCAACCTGAATTTCTGTATGCCATATAATGTGGTAGTTTTAAATTAAATATTGATTTGTTTAATAGCGGTGGGTATCTCAACATAGACTAAAAGCTAATTGCCGCTGGCTCATTCAAACATCAACTAATTAAGTTGTCCTCATATCAATATCGTATTCTGAAAACAAGAATCATGAATATCATATTAATCATTTTCCTTTTTTCAAATTCAACACCAATTCTAATATACTGCAAAATATAAACACATGTTTTTTTTTTAATAATTATTTTGGTTTAAAATTTATTTAATTCATTATGTTTTGTATTGATTTGATTATATTTCTAATTTATTTTAATTTAAGTTTAGATATATGCTAATTTTTAGTCCATTGTAGTTATAATTTATTCTAGTTCGAAAAATTAAATAAAAGTAACAAATAGTAATAGTAGCCAAAGGGTTATGGTTTTTTAAACTAGATTTATGATTCATGGTATCGTGAGTTAGAATTTAAATTTTAAGATTTATGATATTAGAGAAATGTTAAATTAGGATTTGGTGTTTAAAATGTCTAAGTTTAAGTTTAACGGTTTAGAATTTTAAAGAGTAAAGTTTTAAAATTTTATAAAAATATATTAATTTTATAGTTAAAATAATAATGTATAATTTGATATTTCTTGATGTATTATATTATTTATGCAGATAAAAAAAAAAAAGATTACATAGTTGATCATGAAAATAAAAAAAACACACAATATGCAAATCACCTAATTAAAAAGAAAATCGTCATTCAAATATAAATCAAATTCAGTGAGATACTTTGGAGTCAATGAAAGTTGAATCCAGTATCTTGAAGTTTTTGTTCCGTAATCTGATCCAATTTCTCAGCCATTTGAGGTGACAAATGGTTAACCCAATCTCCAACTTCACCTTTCCTGAAGAAATCAGAGTTGCTTATAAGACGTTGCTGATATCTTTTGTCAAGTTTGTTAACATCTTGATTGCTCATGCTCTCAAAACTGCACAGCTTCACTATTTGTTCCACAATCTCTTTGCTTTCTTCCTCTGGTGTAAAGGGTACTCCTAAGAACTCTGCAGCTTTCCTCACACAACCCAAAGGCTCCTCCTTTACATCTTCATACTTCAAGAACAACACCTTCTTCGGTGACTCCACACTAGCTTTCCAGTACCCCAATACGTGATCCCAAAAAGGTCCATAGTGAGAAACCCCTTTGCAGAATAAGTCAAAGGTTTCCTGTAGTGAAAGTGGTGGCAGTTCTTTGGGTCTCAACTTGTTCGCGAAATGCCACTTTGAAACGATAACATCTTTGGGGTCCCGGTAGATGTATACGAAACGGCAAGCCGAGGTATCATCAGTCATGTGTGTCGGGAACAAAGAGTAAGGAAGGTGAGTTGAAAGAAGGCGAGGTGAAGGAATCCCATCGACGAAGGAAGTTGACCCATCTTTATGAATAATTGCTTCGAAGAAAGGGACTAAGTCTCGAGGGTTCGCTTTGCGCAAAGGATGGTCGCTGAAATCAAAGGAAGCTCTGTTGATAATGGAGAAAACGAGGGCTCTGAGCCAGGTGGTGCCACATTTAGGGGATGTTGCGACGACGATGTCAGTGGATCGAGGCTTGAAGTGGTCATGGATCAACATGCTTCCTCTTATGCCAAAACTTGATATCCAAAAGCCATGGTATTGGAAAAGCTGGTCTAACCACCAACCTTTGGTTTGAGGGAGAGCTGGCAGCACTTCACCGCAGTTTTTGTATGTCTTTTGGTAACCTTCTTCATCTGGATTAACTTCTATGCCTGCAAAAAATTTTGAAGTATCCATGAGGAAGATGCTGGAGTAGGGCAACTAATTTTCTTGAGATCTTGCAAGAAGGATTTGCAAATGATCGTTTTATTTGACAAAAGTGGGAATCGCAAAGCTGCCCGTTGCGTATACCAACATCACGTGGTATTTTTAAATTAAGAAACCATTATTTTAAACCTCGCGAGTCCCACGCTATACAAAGCCAGTAGCTGGCTCAAACAAAAACGATGAAGTTAGAAATTAAAAAATTGGCAATTTGAATTTTAAGATACAATAAATGGTTAAAATATGATGTTAGTCCCCGCACTTTTATAAAATTTAAGATTTAATCTGTATCCTTAAAAATTTAGTATTGCAACTGTTTTGATTTAAAATATCAATTCAATCGTTAAAATCTTTAATATTTTTTGACAAAATTTGTTAATTTAGTATATTTATTAAGTTACTCTCATGTGATGTGTCATATGATTGAGGAAAAATAAACATGTTAAGTTAACAATTT
This sequence comes from Gossypium stocksii, assembly GCA_020496765.1. Classification (NCBI taxonomy): domain Eukaryota; kingdom Viridiplantae; phylum Streptophyta; class Magnoliopsida; order Malvales; family Malvaceae; genus Gossypium; species Gossypium stocksii. Next base: position 7,653,824 of record CM035622.1, on the reverse strand, counting down.
TTAATAGAAACTACCAACGGCAATAATAATTAAAATGAGATTTTTTTTTTTAAAAAAAAAAAGAGGATTGAATTTTTATCTTTTAAAGTGTAGGGACTAAATATCAAATTCTCCTCCAAATGGTTAACATCTTTGTTAATCTATTCCTCCATGAATGGAACACTGTGCGATTCATTATCCCCGGAGTAATCTTCATCCTAATTTTGTATTTTCGGAGTAACCATTGGTTCAGTTTCAATGACACTAATTTTGAAAAAACAAATTCATTGACTTTGAGATCCAGTTCTTCATGAATTCTGCTCAGATGCTCCGTGGTAATCATGAAAATTCTTCTAGTAAAAGAATTGCTATTTATAATGTTACTGTCTGTAGCAATGAACTCACCCCATTTTGCTGCAATACTTATAAAAGTTTGGAGGCACCAAGCAAAAGATGGGACATTATCAAAAGATTTGCAAAAGCATGTTTCAACACTAAGAAATTTTACAGGTAGGTGATTAAGAAAGAGGGTGTAACACTCTAACTTCGACCTAGACATTCTGACTAAATCTGGAGGTGTTATTTAAGTTCATCCGAAAATCCATAACCCATTTTGAAACTGCAAAATAATTAAAACTCTAGTTTATTTGAGAAAATCTTCCTTTTAAAATAATTTATTAGCTTTGCGGATGATCACTTATTAAATCACTTAGTTTTGTAGTGGAATTTCTTAGTTAAATAAAGTTTTGGAAACACGATTTGATTTTGAAATCCAACATTTGCAAATAGGTTTAGTATTAACGTTTAACGGTTTTAAATGAGAAATAAAAATAAAACCAGAATTAAAAACAGTTCAAAAATCCAAAACAGTCCAACGGAACAAAAATAAGTTAAACTGGACAAAATTTAAGGAAATGTAAAGCAAAAATGTAAAATCGAGCTCCTGTCACACCGATCCGTCCTACGTCTGAGGATTAACTGAAAACTAAACAAATAGAAAGTGAGCTTATGAGCTCAGTGTGTAACTTATTACATACAATAAATCAGATACACATGCTTAAATAGATTATGGAACTGATACATACATTGATGCATAGCAGATACAGATTTAGATGCATAACAAATACAGATTTAGATCCTACCTCCATTAGCTACACACCATCTCTGACGATCCCTACACACCAATTAGGGTATTAAATACCCATCCAGCCCCACACACCGTTAAGTGATCATAAGTCACTTTACAGAATATATGCAGACTAGCTGCCAAATTAAAATGCGGTAACCTGCCTGAAACAGATATGGCAGATAAATTAAACTACCCACAGTTCTACTATAGTTATAATCCCACCCCAATACACATGCAGTGCTAAATAGATATCAGATACATGTATGACATACATGCTTTACATATCAGATACAGATAATATTAGCATATAAATAGAACATGCTATCACAAACAGCATACTACTTATGCATTCCTAGGTTATATTTAACATTAACAGAACACAATAAATTATGATTTACGAACAAATTTATACCATATGAACCCTACGGAAGGGTTACATTCTATTCGCACGACGAATACGGCACTAGGAAAAATTTCAGAATTTCAGCTCACACGGCCGTGTGGTCCACACGACCTACTTGGTTAGTCCATGTGGCCCACACAGCCTGGCACATAGGCGTGTGGTGTCGACAATCCATTTTTGTTTTTTTACTTTTAGCTGTTTGCAATTTTTCGGATTTTTGTTACACACCTAGCCAAAATCCGATGTAGGGAAAAAAATTGCGTATTCTAGTACCTAAATTAACAAATCACAAAAACTAATACCTAAGACATTATCAAACCAAATCAATCAATTGGGTGAAATCAACAATAATCGAAACTATTTTCAACAACCAATAATCCCAAAACAATATTAACCACTTACCCTAGAATATGAACAACACCCTTACAAGCCTCAATTCGCAAGTGCATTAACCATTTCGTGACCTTCACCTAAAAAACCCACACGATTAATAACAGAAAACACAACACAAAAATCCCAACTTAGCCAAGGATAACGAAAGGGAAACTCAGTAATAGAAGGAACGGACATAGATAATATGTAACAGCCCAGTTTAGACCTTAGTCAGAATAGTGGTTTCGGGACCAAAAATTCGAGTCTAAAAATATTTAAATATTATTTTCTATGCCTAAATTATGTGAATTGATATTTATGAAATTTTCATAATTTAATTTTTCCGTTTGAGTACTTAATTTGCAAAAAAGACTAAATCGCAGAAAATATAAAAGTGGCTTGCTAAATGTTAAAGGGTCGAATTGATGTGTCTCTTTAAATGTGAGGTCCTTATGTGGTTATTTGACCATTGAATGCATTAAATGACAAAGATGGACATATGTTAGTGGGTTTTGAATGAAATTAGAAAGGTTAATACGGTAAATGAGTAATTAATGGTTGATTAATTAAAAGAAAAACAAATTGGTGGTCATTTTTTGTTCATCCACTGAATTTAGAAGAAAGAAAATAGATTTTTTGTGCTAAATCATATTCGGCACTCATCTTGCATAATTGAGGTATGATTTTTTATCCGTTTTCGATAATTTCTACGTTTTTGTAATCGTTACTTTGTGTTCTATAATGCCCATGCCTCAATTTCTGAAATTGATTATGATTTTGAGATGTGCCATTGATGAAATTGTGAGCTTTGTGATATTAGTTGATGGAAAATGAAAGATATGTGTTGGGTTAACATGTTTTGTATTTGAATTTTTGATGAATTTGAGTATTATGGGCTACATTGTGAAAATGATGTTTTGACGGATTAAAATGTGAAATTTATGAAACATATGGGCTTATATAGGCTATAGGAAAATTCAGCTAAGCTTTTGTGTAAAGAAATTTTTCTTATTTTGTGATTTTGTGAATTAGGGGCTAAATGTCAAAATGTGAAAATGTAAGGGCTAATTTGTAAAATTCCCTAAATATGTGTATATGGATTGAATTGAATATTTTTTGAATAAAAGAATTAAATTTGAATGTGCTTAGATCAAGAACCAAAGAAAACCGAATTAGATCGGGGAAAGTAAAAAATCGTTGAGTAATCATTTTCATCCGTCCGAATCCGAACGAGGTAAGTCTATATACAAATAAATGTGTGGAGTTGAATTAATTATGCTTATATCATAAATTGAATTGTGATGAATAGCTATGAGATCCAAATATGTGAAATTAAGAAAGTTCTGATATTGTGACGACGTCCGAAAAGCCCTGTACGAACCCTAAGAATAGTTAAGATACATATGTCATGACATAGGATCCAATATGTGATTTCGTGTAAGACCACGTCTGGGACGTTGGCATTGTACGAGCTTCTGAGCTATCTGAGTATCCTATTTGATTCCAAATTTTTCAACGGGCAATTCCAAGAGTTGAATGAATATATAAATGTGTGTCCGAATTTTGGTACGTATGAAATATATATATGTTTGAGATTGAAAGGTATGTATATGTGTATTTGCGGATAAATGATATACGTATGAATATATGGAAATGAGATATATTATAAGCAATGGTGCTTTGAGCAAATGAGCTAGATGGGAAATATAGTCTTGATATTGTGCTTTCCTTTGAGCTTCATGAATAAATTGAATTATAATTATTTTTTGTGGTAAACTTATTTGTATATGACTTACTAAGCTCTTTGTAGGTTACTTTGTGTGTGTTTGCATTGTTTTATAGATAACAAAGCTACTGAGAGCTCGGGGATCGTCGAGGATCATCACCACACTATCGAACTTGATTTTGGTACCTTTTGAAAGTGTAAATGTCTAAGTATGACATGTATAGTCTAGATAACTTAAGATATGTTTTTGAGTTAAATATGTTAAGCTATGTGATATGGCTAACTCATGGTTGCAATTAGAGAATGATTTTGGTATGAAACATGTGGTAAGAATTGTTATGTTTTGATGCTTACAAATGACCAAAAGAAATGGTCAATTCGGTATGTGTTTAATTGTGAATTTTGGTATAAGTTTGATGTGGTAATTTGAATTGTTGATCAAGTATGAATGAATGAGTTAGGCTTGTGAATTTAGTATGTTTTGATATAAAAAATGAGTATGAAATTGGTTGATGAATAGAGGTTATAAATGGTCTATGATTCGGTCATGAATTGGTTGAAAATTTAGTATGAATTGTATTGGTTTTGAACTTGTAGGGATGACTCAAAATTGGGTGGCAATTTAACCTTGTAAATGGTTTGTTTTGTGCTCACATGGGTAGGGACACGGGCGTGTGTCTCTGCCCTGTTGCTCAAAAGCCAATTCAAATTGAGCCTGGGCGCACCACACGGCCTCACACGTAGGCGTGTTGCAGGCCGTGTGGCAAGTCGTGTGGCTTAAGTTAGTTAACCCTATAGGTTTGGCACGGTCTAGCACACGACTTGATACACGGGCATGTGGGCCATTTCAAAAGGGCACACGGGCTAGGACACGGGCGTGTGGTTGGCTGTATGACCCAAGTTAGTATACCCTCCAGTTTTCACACAGCTTGGGATACAGGCGTGTCCTTGGCCGTGTGACCTAAGTTAGAATGTATGCCTTATTTTGCCATGGCCTAGACACACGGATGTGTCTAATGCAGTATGAGGCACACGGCCTGGTCACACGGACATGTGACCTCTGAAACTTTGAAAAATGTTTAAGTTTCAAAAAATTTTGTATGCGTTCGTTTTAGTCCCAATTCTTTTTTAAAGCATGTCTAAGGTCTCGTAGACCTAAGAAAGGGACTTATTAATGATGTTTGAATATGATATGATGATGTGTAATCTATAATTGTGAACTGTTTTGTTTTGTCCGGTAATACCTTTTAACCCTAGTCCAGGGATGTATACGGGTTAGGGGTGTTACATTTGGTTGGTATCAGAGCTACGGCTTAGTCGATTCTCAGACTAATGTAGCGTATGTGAGTTTAGCTATATAGGTCATATATCTTAAATATGATAGTGTGATGAATCCTGACTAATAAATTGTGTTTTTTGTACAGTAAATGGATCCTAAACGAGGCATAGTTGACGATTTTGAAAGTAACGCACCTACTTCCGCATAAGGGGTAGTGCTTTCCAATTCGAGAAACGTAACTAGTAGCAATGAGGGAGAAGCTAAACAAGCTTTGTTCCAAATAATGAATGAGTGGTTTATGGAGTTCGTTTGTATGAATCCGGCTACTTAACAACCTCTGCCCTGCCTAATCTCCCTCAAACCTCTGTTGTACCTCCGGTTATGAATATGATTTTGTTGGATAAGCCTCCTGTGGATAAAATCAGAAAATATTGAGCTGAAGAGTTCAGGGCCACTAATGATGATGATACTGAGAAAGTCGAGTTTTGGCTCGAGAATACCATTCGAGTGTTTGATAAAATGTCATGTACTCCTGATGAATGTGTTAATTGTGTCATTTCTTTGTTGAGAGACTCAGCTTATCAATGGTGGAAACTGTGATTTTCGTTGTCCCAAAAGAATGAATAACTTTGGATTTCTTTCAATCCGAATTCTATAAGAAATATATCAGTCAGAGATTCATGGATCAGAAGCGAAAAGAGTTTCTTGAGCTTAAACATGGCCGTATGTCTGTTACGGAGTACGAGCAATAATTTGTTAGATTGAGTGGATATGCTCAGAAGCGTGTTTCAACTGAAGCAATTTTGTGCAAGAGGTTTGAAGATGGCTTAAATGAAGATATTCTTCTGTTAGTTGGTATTCTGGAAATTAAAGAGTTTGTTGTGCTTATTGATTGAGCATGTAAAGACAAAGAACTTGGGAAAGAGAAAAGAACGGCTGATTCAGAAGCTATAGATATGCAAAAAAGATCTTCAAGTAAATCATTTCAGTCTAAGTCAAAGAAATTCTGAGATAATTATAACAGTTCAAAGCCTAATGTGGGGCATTCGAGTAGAGATCGTGCTAGATCACATTCGAGCTTTAGAGCTCTAGCTGCTTCTGTTGCCAGTGTTAGAAATGCCCGATCCGATCGACCTGAATGTGGACACTATGGTAAAAGACATCCGAAAAGTTGTTGATTGAATGACCGAGCTTGCTTTAAGTGTGAACCTTTATATCACTTTATCCGAGACTGTCTCGAGTCTGTTAGCAAGAGATTGCATAGAATCTGAGAGCAATTAACACCTCAGTTTGAGGTAGACCTCCCAAAAATACGGGGAATGTGGGTGGTAGTCAAAGAACTACTAAAGATACAGCTAATTGTCTCTGGCTCATTCAAACATCAACTAATTAAGTTGTCCTCATATCAATATCGTATTCTGAAAACAAGAATCATGAATATCATATTAATCATTTTCCTTTTTTACAAATTCAACACCAATTCTAATATAATGCAAAATAGAAACATATGTATTTTTTTAATAATTATTTTGATTTAGATCTATTTAATTCATTCTGCTTTGTATTGATTTCATTATATTTTAAATTTATTCTGATTTAGGTTTGAATACATTCTGTTTTTTAGTCCATTGTAGTTCTAATTTATTCTAGTTCGAAAAATTAAATAAAAGTAACAAATAGTAATAGTAGCGGAAGATTGATGGTTTTTTAAACTAGATTTATGATTTATGGTATGGCTGGTTAGAAGATAGATCTGAGATCGGGATATTATCAGTGTAACACCCCTATTCTGTAACCGTCGATGGAATAGGAAAGGGGCATTACCAAATTTGTAACTCAAATCGAAACAATAAAACTTTAAGCTTTCAATAATCATTTTCTCAAATCAACAATATCAATCATTCATAAACATAACATGCTTAAAACAGACATATAAAGCTTCAATCATACAATAGGGACTAATTTGATAACATATAAAAGATATAAGAAAACTTAAGAAAATTATCAAAATAGGGTCACACGGCCGTGTGCCTCACACGGTTGCCAGACACGCCCATGTGTCCGGGCCATGTGAAAACAGCGTATACATACTGACTTATGCACATGGCCACAAGACACGTCCATGTGCCCCGGCTGTGTAAAATTTAGGGAGCTACTGACTTGCACCCATAGCCACAAGACACGTCCATGTGCCTCGACTGTATAAAAATCGAGATAGTCAAATCTATTTCAAAAAATAAAATTTTTCATGTTTATTCTTGTTTCGAGAATTTAAGGCATTGTGTCCTAACTTATAGGACGTGATCTATTTTCCTGATTAACTTAAAAATAAAGTCATTTTCGTGTTAATAATGTTTTAACAAAAGGATCGTATTTTTTAAATTTCCTCAAAATTTTAACTTTCAACACTAAAGATGCCAAGTAATCAATTAGGTACCAATTTGGGCATATCGAGGGTACTAATCATTCCTCGTACGTAACCGACTCCCGAACCTATTTTTTGGATTTGGTAGACCAAAAATCATTGTTTTAGTAAATTTAAACTTGTATTAAAATGATTGAGTTACTAGGTAATCTGATCACACCTAAATAAAAAGAATTGGTGGCAACTCCCATTTTTTGTTGTCTTAAATAAAAAGTTGACCTTTCAAAAAAAATGGTTTCGACAGCTTGGCGACTCCACTGGGGACAAATAAGAGAGTCAAGCCATGAGTTGATTACTTCTTGTCTTTTTTGTCGAAAATTGATAATTTGGTTTAAATTTATGATCATTTCATTGCATTTCATTGGTCTGCATCATTTTGATATATTTGCTTTATTGGTTTGAGTCTTTGGATATACTTTCATATTTTGCATTTCATAATCGGTCGATTATACCCTTTTAAGTGGGAGTGAGAAACTATTCCTTCGTGAGGTCTTCACCTCCGTATAGGATAGTAGATCACTTTCGGGATACATCCATACCTATGTCTTCGTGATATTTTCATCTCCGTATTGCCATAGGGAAATGTATTCCCCTTAACTGAACTTGGTCTGTATGAGCCTATAATGGGTGAGGATCGAGGAATCTACCGGTTCAGGTACTCTTACTTTAGAATCGAATCGCATATAGTAAGCCCTAAGAGCCTACCCTAGGTGGAACTGCAGTGAACCCCTAGTGGTTACCTAAATAGGTGCTTTATTTATTATTTCTTGCTTACTTTAGCTTTGTATAAAATGTACTGACTTGTTTTGTTTTGCTTTGACTATAATTGCATGACATTTTCATCATAAAAAAGGGTGTTGATTCATTTAGCTACTAAATAGAGAGCTTGCTATGAAGAAATAATTTCTTGATAAAGTGGAAGATAATGCGACTGTCCGAATATGGTTCGAGAAAATGCAACTAGAGAAAGGTGATAGTCTGATGGAGGGATACGTGTCAGAATTATCGAACTTTACTCATATCAGTGTGACTCAGAACAATCTTTAAAAGTTGAAAGAGATATGGGATCAATGGAACGAAAAAATCAAGCAGCTATTCTACTGTAATTATGGTGACTTGCCTTATCTACTCGATATCAAAGTGGACAAGCACTTATTTCAAGCTTTGGCTCAATTTGGGAATCCCGCCTACAGTTGCTTTACCTTTGGAAAGGTAGATTTGCTACCTACTATGGAGGAGTATACCACTTTGCTTTGATGCTTGAGGATTCAAGCTAACAAAGCCTACTCTAGAGCCGCTAATATCCCAACTTTCCTAAAGAAACTAATGAGCATCACGAAGATGAGTGAGCAATGGGTCGAGGCCCGGATCAAGCAAAAAGGAGAAAGCAAATGTATACCTTGGAAAAGTTTATGAGATCTGATTTTGGCACATCTAGACACAAAGAAAAAGGTCGATATCTTCGTCTTAAGTATCTACGGGTTAGTAATCTTCCTTAAAGCACTAGGGCACGTAGATGAGGTAGCTTCAGACTTGTTTGACCGGCTTGATAAAAGGGTCACACCTGTCTCGGTAATCTTGGTCGAAACTTTCATATCTTTGAATGTATGCCGGAGAAAATGTAAAGGTAGGTTCATCGGGTGTGCGCAACTTCTATTAGCATGGTTCCATAGCCACTTTTGGAGGGTAGAGAAGGTTTCTTATCGAGTATTCTCTGAAAACTACTCTCCATTGAAAGAATTAGTGGCTTGAATACGAGAGGTGGCCAATCATTTGCAAACCCTAATAGTATAGGTTGACATGCTAAGCTTAAAGTATGAATCAGAATCGGGTCAAGGTCGAGAGTTAGCTTGGCTTCTTAGGAATATTAAGGCTTTGAGTATTAGGGCAAAGCCATATATGTAATCTGTTTTATGTAAAGAAATTTGTTTTCTAGTAAAGTTATTCTAATAGAATTGAATAAGAGTCAATGTCTTTTTTGTTGCATTAATTCCATGCATTTGCATTACATTGCATCATGCACATTAAATTTCAGAAAAGGACTCTAATTAATCAAAATGATTTCAGTTAATCTGGAAACCAATAAGAGCCAACCAATCGAACATTGTTATAATACTCGCGCCAAAACCAAAGTAATGGACCAAAGATTAGAAAGGCTAAAATAGATTAAAAAAGATATGCAAGATTAGTTGCAAGCACAACTGCAAGAACAGTTAGCAAAAGTACAATAGGATATGAGGGATTAGATCAGGAATCTCAAAGAAGTATGATAAGCCAATTGGCCCAGTTGATGGCTGGAGGACTTGAAAAAGGGAAGAGCATTACGGTCAACTCAAGGGGTGATAATGATGATCCTATTTACCCCCTGGGTTTACCCCGATAAACGTTCAGGTACAACCAGAGGCATACCCACAAAGGATACCCATTACTATTAGACCCTAATAGTATTAAGCCGATACCTCAGCACCAACGAACTACCTAATAGGTTTAGGCTCCAATCCGGGGGATAATCCAACCAATCTCATTGTTCCTGATCTAGATGATATGACAGAAATGGAAAAAGCAAGAGTGGAACTGCCAAAGCAACTTGAGGATCGATGTAGATGGTTAAAAAAAATTTAGAGCAATGGAAAATGCTGACTACCAATGCGAAGTTGATGCTAAGGATCTGAGTTTGGTCCCCAATTTGGTGCTCCAACCGAAGTTCAAAACTCCAGAGTTTGAAAAGTATAATGAGACTAGTTTTCCTAAAGCTCACATCACTATGTTCTATCGAAAGATGACAGGATACGTTAATAATGATCAACTGTTAATCCACTACTTTCAGGACAGTCTGATTGGGTCAGCAGCTAAATGGTACAATCAACTAAGCCGTGCCAAAATTAATTCATGGAAAGATTTGGCCCAAGATTTTATGAAGCAATATAGTTATGTGACAGACATGACACCCGACAGAATCACGTTGCAAAATATGGAGAAGAAACAAAGTGAGAGCTTCAGGCAATCTGCCCAAAGATGGAGAGAGGTGGCAATGCAAGTCCAGCCACCTCTTCTGAAGAAAGAAATCACAATGCTGTTTATTAATACTTTAAAAGCCTTATTCATCAACCATATGTTGGGAAGCACTACTAAGAGTTTCTCAGATATAGTAATGTCTGGCGAAATGATTCAAAGCGCAATGAGAAGTGGTAAGATAGACGTGAGGTAAAGTGCCAAAAGATCAGCCCCAAGGAAGAAGGAAAATGAGGTGAATAATACAAGCACATATAACAAGGTTATTCAAAACCAATCATGGTAGGCCCGCTGAGGACAGTAACTACTAACCATCAAGGCCCCCTAAGGCAAGAATCCAACCCAAAGCCAAATACAGAAAGGCTCCAGTTCACATCCATCCAAATGACATATAGGAAGCTATATCAGAGTCTGTTTGATGCACATGTGGTATCCCCTTTCTACTTGAAACCTATGCAACCTCCATTCCCCAAATGGTATGACGTGAATGCTCAATGCGAGTACCACGCAAGAATGACGAGGCACTCAATCAAGAACTACACCGCTTTTAAAAAGTTAATTGAAAAGTTCATCAAGATGGGCATTGTGAAGTTTGATGATCCATCGGTACCTCATGTGGTAGGAAATCTATTACCCAGTTATTCTGATAAAGGGGCAAATACGATAATTGGAAGTGGAGGAAAGAGAACTAAGATGAATATAGTGGAACTAAAAACCCCACTAAAATGGGTTTGGAAGAAAATGGTAGAATGAGGATTAATTAAACAAGATTTAGAGGAAAGACCCGAAGGGATGAGGAACTACTGTGAGTTTCACACTAAAAAGGTTCATGAGATCGAGGTGTACTTTGAATTCAGGGCCCTAGTATAAAATCTGATGGATAATAAGCAGCTAGAATTCTTTAAATATGCCAAAGGCTCGGGAGGAGAAGATGTGTGCACCTCAGAAGAAGGGTCAACAAAGAAGGTCTATAAAGTCAACCACCCAATGGTTATCATTTCACAACCAAAAGAAATGTTGGGAAATCTGAACATCAACGCCATATCCAAAGTAGGAATTGGGGGAGAAAATTTATCAGGCATTTGCCCCTATGTACCTAGAAGTGTTCTAAACAATTGGACTGCGGAAGAGATTCTTGTAGTTTTTAGAGCTAATTCAGAGTAATGTTCAAAACACGCTTATTACCCTAAGCCTAGGAGAAATAAGGATCCTTTTGTGAAATAGGTTTATGTCTAACATCTTTATTTCAATAAAATGTATCTTTGCATATCATCTTGAGCAAATATTCTTTTATTCTTTCCATTTCATTCATAATCATACCATATAGATAATTATTCTTAGATTCTTTTGTTCTTTGGATCTTCCTTCATCCCTATAACAAGTCTTCAGATATCAATGATATGAGTGGCGCTACTACTGACTCAGAATCTCCTTTTGAGCAAGATATGTATATGGAGGATTCTCAAGATTTTGAAGATGACCTAAACTTAACCTATCTCTTGAATTGTTAAGGATAGTAGAACAAGATGAGAAACAAATCCTACCTTACAAAAAGTCAGTGGAAATTGTGAGCTTAGGAGAGGAAAAAGAGGTGAAGATTGGAGCTTGCATTATCGTAGAGACAAAAGAGACCTCATTGAGTTACTCCAAGAATTCAAGGATGTCTTCGAATTGTCATATCAAGACATGCCTGGGTTAAGTATTGATATCATTGTACACCTACTCTCTATAAAGGAAGAGTGTAAGCTAGTTCAATAGAAGCTCCGAAGGATGAAGCTTGATATTTTACTGAAAATAAAAGAGGAAGTCAAGAAGCAATTCGATGCTGGTTTCTTACAAGTAGTTAAATACTCAGAATGGGTAGCCAATATCATCCCCATCCTTAAAAAGATAGGAAAGTATGAATGTACGTAGACTACAGAGATTTGAATAAAGCCAGCCCGGAAGACAATTTCCCATTGCCTCATATCAACACTTTAGTAGACAACATGGTAGGTTACTCGCTGTTCTCTTTTATGGATGGTTTCTCGGGATACAACTAAATAAAGATGCATCCTGAAGACATGGAGAAGACCATATTCATAACCACGTGGGGAACATTTTGCTACAAAGCTATGCCATTTGGACTGAAAAACGTGGGAGCAGCGTACCAAAAAGCCATGGTAATCTTGTTTCATGACATGATGTACAAAGAAATCAAAGTTTTTGTTGATGATATGATTATAAAGTCCCAAAAAGAGAATTAGCATGTAGAAGTCTTGAGGAAATTGTTCTTGAGATTGAGAAAATTCCAACTAAAGCTCAATCCAGCAAAATGTACCTTCGGGGCTAGGTCAAGAAAATTGCTAGGATTTGTAGTTAGTGAAAAGGGGATCGAAATAGACCCAAACAAAGTAAAGGCTATACAGAAGTTGCCTCTGCCGTGCACTCAAAAAGAAGTTCAAGGTTTCCTAGGAAGACTAAATTACATCGCTTGATTCATTTCACAACTAAATGAGGAATGCGACCCCATAATCTATCTCCTTAAGAAACACAATCCAGGCATTTGGGATGAGGAATGCCATATGAATTTCAACAAAGCCAAACATTTCTTGTCCAATGCCTTAGTACAGATGCGACCTAGCCTAGATAAGCCACTAAGACTGTACTTGGCAGTATTTGGAAATTTCATGAGATGCGTGCTTGGCAACATGATGAGTCAGGGAGAAAAGAAAGAGCGATATACTATCTCAGTAAGAAATTCACTAAATGTGAGAAAAGATATTCGCTAATTAAAAAGTTGTGTTACACCTTGATCTAGACAACTCGAAGATTGAGATAGTATATGTTGTACCACACAATTTGGCTCATCTCAAAGCTTGATCCTTTAAAGTACATGATTGAGTTGGCTGCTTTGAATGGAAAAATGGCCCAGTGGCAAATTTCGCTTTTCGAATTTGATATAGTCTATGTGAATCAGAAGGCTATAAAAAGGAGCGCAATAGTAGATTTTCTAGCTAGTAGAGCCATTGAACATTGATTTCCCGAATGAAGATCTAATGTATGTGGCAACCACTGAAGAAGACTCTTAAGAAGGTCATTCTTGGAAGCTAAACTTCGACGGAGCCTTAAACACTGTGGGAAACGAAATCGGGGCAGTCTTGGTATCCCCAAACGGAGATCATTTTCCCTTTATTAACAAACTAATTTTGATTACACGAACAATATTGCAAAATACGAAGCATGCATCATGGGTATCTGTGCAGCCATAGAACGTAAGATCAAAGTGCTAGAGGTATATGGGGATTATGCGCTAGTGATCTATCAGCTTAAGGGAGAATGGGAGATAAGAGATCCCAAGTTAATCGATTATCGTAAGCTTGTTCTTAAGTTAATTGAGGAGTTTGACGACATCACCTTTTATTACCTCCCACGAGATGAAAATCAAATGGCTGATGCCTGGGCTATTTTGGCTTCTAGGATCAAAGTGAATAAACAAAATGTTGTAAAACCTATCCAGATGAGTATTTATGAGGCTCCGGCTTATTGTTACAACATCGAAGAAGAAGAAAAGGATAATCACTCTTGGTACCATGATATTCTACAATATGTGCAGAGTCGTGAATACCCTGACCAAGCAACTGAAAATGATAAAAGGACACTAAGAAGATTAGCCGGTGACTATATCTTAGATGGGGACACTCTATACAAAAGAAGAAAGGATTAGGTGCTACTAAGATGTGTAGATACTTTGAGGCTAAGAAAATCTTGAAAGAAGTACACGAGGGTGTCTGCAGAGCACATGCCAATGGTTTTGAAATGGCCAGGCAAATCATGAGATTCGGGTATTATTGGTCAACCATAGAAGGAGATTGCATCAGTTATGCCAAGAAATGCCATAAGTGTCAAATTTATGGAGATAAAATTCATGTACCTCCCTCACCTCTTCATGTTATGACTTCTCCGTGGCCTTTCTCTATGTGGGGCATGGATGTCATTGGGCTGATATCACCAAAAGCTTCTAATGGGCATTGATTCATCTTTGTGGTCATCGATTACTTCACCAAGTGGGTAGAAGCCACTTCTTACGCTAATGTCACGAAGTCGATAGTTAGCAAATTCTTGAAGAAATAAATCATATGTCGGTACAGAATGCCAAAAAAGGATCATATCTGAAAATGTATTGAACTTGAACAACAGTACGATAGTGGAGGTTTGTAGTCAATTCAAGATCAAACACCACAATTCGTCATCATATCACCCAAAAATGAATGGTACGGTGGAGGCAACCAACAAGAACATTAAGAAGATCATGGGGAAAATGACTGAGACTTATAAAGATTGGCATGAGAAATTACCATTTGTCCTCTATGCTTATTGAACATCTGTCATGACCTCAACTAGGGCAACGCCTTTTTCTTTAGTTTATGGAATGAATGCGGTTTTACCCATTGAAGTCAAGATTCCTTCTCTCTGAGTTTTGGAAGAATTGAAATTGGATAAAGCAGAATGGATCCAATCCCGATATGATCAGCTAAACTTAATTGAAGAGAAAAGGTTGAAAGTAATCTGTCATGGTCAGATGTACCAAAAGCGAATAATGTGAGCTTACAACAAAAAGGTTCGCCCTAAAGAATTCTATGAGGGAGACTTGGTATTGAAAAGGATCCTGCCCATACAAAAGGATTTCAGAGAAAAGTGGATGCCAAACTGGGAAGGACCTTATGTGGTAAAGAAAGTCTTTTCTAGAGGAGCACTAATTTTGGTTGAGATGGATGGCAAGAACCTGCCTAATCCCGTAAATTCAGATTCAGTCAACAAGTATTTCACTTAAAAGAAAAAAGGGAAGGAGAGGCCACGGCGAAAATTTGTAAAAGGGTGCCTTGAAACCAAAGGGGTTTTTCAGTGAAAAAACCCAGGAATGGGCAATTCAAATTTTGATCAAAGATGGGGCATGCGATATTCTTACTATTCCCGAACTAATAAGAAGGAAGAATGCTACATCTTGGGGGCATCAACAAAGTATTATAGGTCTTGTAAACACATATCAAGTTCAAAAGGTCCTCGAAGGAGTTTGCGTCGGAAAGCTCATGCTACTATATCTGGGGCACCTGTTTTCATTTTATTCATTTTGTATTTTAGCAAATTTGTTATTTTGATTAATCTAGTCATTTCAAGTTTTGCTTTCAATAAATTTCAACCTTGTCCACCACGATCTTTTTCAAGCATTTTTCATTGAAATAACTATTAAAGGACTAGTAATATTCAAACAAAAGTTTTTTTTTTTTGCATATTACTCTAAAAGGCTTCTAAATAGTACAAGGACCTGAAATAGGATCACTAGTTAGAACTAACCAAACCTAACTTGAGAAAGAATGGTTTAAATTGTGACCATTTCTTCAGATTTTCTGTCAAAGATACCAGCTAAACAAGAAGGCATGGTAACACGTCAGTGATAGAACCTCGATGAGTAACAAGCGATAACAACCTAAGCATTAAAAGGGGATCATTATAAAAAAATAAACATTCCGCATTCATGCAAATATCATTCATACACATCAAGTTAGGAGCATTGATTTATTCTGATCATGACATCCTAATCACTTGCATAAATAGGCCCATGAAATGGATTCTACAAATCGTGTTCCCTAGAGGACGATGTAACAAAATCAGCGAATCCACAAATCCCATACCCTTGAAGTTGCAATGGGATGGATTGAAGTTATTATGGCAAATCTCATTTCCTAAAGTTGCAGTGGAGTAGATTAAAGCCACAAACCTTATCTCCCTAAAGTTGAAGTGGAGAAGGTTAAAAATAAATAAATCTTATCTCTTTGAAGTTGTAGTGGAGCAGATTAAAGGCAGGCTATAAAGTTGCAGTGGAGCAAATTAAAGGCACAAACTTTATCTCCCTCAAGTCACAGCGGAGCAGGTTAAAAATAAATAAATCTTATCTCCTTGAAGTTGCAGTGGAGTAGATTGAAGATAGGCTACAAACCTTATCTCCCTGAAGTTGCAGTGGAGCAGATTAAAGCCACAAATCTTATCTCTCTGAAGTTGCAGTAGAGCAGATTAAAGTTATAAACCTTATCGCCCTGAAATTGTAGTGGAGCAGGTTGAAGTTACAAGTCTTATCTCCCTGAAGTGGCAGTGGAGCAGACTGAAGATAGCGAATCTTATTCCCCTGAAGTTGTAGTGGAACAGATTAAAGCTACAAATTACAAACCTTATCTTGCTAAAGTTTCAGTGGAGCAGATTGAAGTTATAGATCTTATCTCTCTGAAGCTACAGTGGAGTAGATCGAAGGTAGCTAATCTTATCTCCTTGAAGTTGCAGTAGAGCAGATTGAAGCGATAACTGTTATACCTCTGAAGTTGCAGTGGGTTGGAACGAGGCTACTTGAAGAAGAGAAGCACCAAAGAAGTCAAGATTCGGCAAGACCAGGCAAAATTAGCCCTTTTTAAAGTCTTTGCTCTATTCTTGTTACACGACAACAAGTAAAGAGGGGCAGCTGTAGAAGCCCAATTTCGCCTGAGCCCATATTACAAACAAATAAAACAAAAATTAAACCAAAAACTAAAGTCCAAGTTAGAAAGCAGTCCATTTACAATATGACCTAATGGCCCAAATAAATAAAAAAACCTGATTGGCCCAAATGGCCCAAAAACCTAAACATCTTTAGTAGAAAAAACCCTAGCCTCCTTTGTGTGCCGCACCCCCTCATCATGCCTCTACAGCGTGCACATTGCCCGAGGCCTAGCACCTTGGCTTTTCTGCACCAAAATAGCAAAGGTTAGCCTTTCCTTCCTCTGTTGACCTCGCTAGAGCCTACAAAAAAGAAAAAAGAAAGAAGACAGAGTAGAAAAGGCAGAAATAGCAGAGAAACAGTAGCAAATAAAAGCAAAAGAAAAAAAACTAATATATTGTAATACTTTCAGCTATAAAAAGCCAGAATATTTGTAATGTTTTTTATACACACTCGAAATAAAAAAAAGAATAGAAAGAAATTTCGCAAAGGTTGTTCATTTATTTATCTTGCTTTATTTTTTTATTTTTCTTTACTTGTTTTTAAAAGAAAAAAAAAACACGAAAAGAGGGTGTCGAAGTTACTTGACTTTTCGAATCCCACCATCGTGGGTGGCCGAGGTTCGTCGTTTCCGATGAAAAACGATGCCTTTAGGCTCTGGAAGCCCAAAAAAATAAAAAAATGAGACCTTTTTGTTTTTCGGCCACCATGGACGACGGCGCAGTTGTCGGCGACCGGCGGCTGGTGTGGCGGCTGATGGCTGGAGCTTGGCCGGAGGTGAGAGGTATTTGTGAGAAAGGAGAGAGCTTTTTTCAGATTTTTTTTTTAAACAAGGGCTAAATGAATTTTTTTCCAAAAAACTAACTTATATAGGCTCCCAAAACGACGTCGTTTTGGGACTGGCCTTAAACGCCCAAAACAATGTCATTTTGCATAACCCGATCTGACCCGACCTAAGACCACCTAGGATCCGCGTGTTTTTGGACGAAGAGGTTATTTGCGCTCTTAATCCTTCCGCTTTTTTGTGTTGTTTTAATCTAGTCCTATTTCCATTTTATTTTTATTTTTAAATTTACCCCGCCTAATTTTAATTTTTCTATTCTGGTCCCACTAAACGCTGCGCGTAAGGACCAGGGATATTTTCCCTGTTAGTCCCTATTGTTTGCAGCGCATTATTATTATTTTAATCATTGAATCCTTTTTAATTATTTTAATTTATACCTTTAATTTTGCTTAAATTTCAATTCAATCCTTAGTCTATTTAATTTCAAATTTCATTTATGATTTGAAAAAAATGTTTCATGCATTATTTTATTTGATCTATTTATTTCTTTTCAAATTTTTAAATCAAACTTTTATTAATGCGTATTTTTTATTTTTTTTATTTTTTTCTCCTTATTATTCATTAATATTTTAGATTAGCTTGTATTTTCATTTTATTGTGCGTTCTTCTTGTTTATATTTTTATTTCTTTTTATATTTTTATATTTCTTTTATTATTATTATTATTATTATTATTATTATTATTACTACTACTACTATTATTGTTGTTGTTGTTATTTATTCACATACTTATTTATTACTCTTTTATTTATTATTACTATCTTTATTATTGTTGTTATTAGTATTATTATTACGATTATGTCATTTTCATTATTATCATTATTTTATTATGCATATTAGCATCGTGATTTATTATTGTTATTATATTTTATACCTTATTACTATGTTGTTATCACTACAAATTCATGTTACATTAATTTTTACCCGATATATAAAAAAAGAAATTTTTAAAATAGGTAATGTTTCGTATTTGAAGATTCGAAAGATCGTTCCCTAACTTACGGGGTTTCTATTTTCTCGATAAATCCAAATAATTGAACATCCTTCCTTTTTAAAACATGAGATTTTAATTAAAATATTCTCGGGAATCAAGAAAAATCGTATTCTAACATATGATTTTTTTCTAAAAATCGAGATAGTCAAATCTATTTCAAAAAAATAAAATTTTTCATGTTTATTCTTGTGTTGAGAATTTAAGGCATTATGTCCTAACGTATGGGACGTGATCCTTTTTCTTGATTAACTTAAAAATAATGTCATTTTCGTATTAATAATGTTTTAACAAAAGGATCGTATTTTTAAAATTTCCTCAAATTTTTAACTTTCAACACTAAAGATACCATGTAATCAATTAGGTACCAATTTTGGGCATATTGAGGGTTGTAATCCTCCCTCGTGCATAACCGACTCCCGAACCTATTTTCTAGATTTTGTAGACCAAAAATCATCATTTTTAGTAAATTTAAACTTTTATTAAAATGATTGAATTACTAGGTGATCCAATCACACCTAAATAAAAATGATTGGTGGCGACTTTTATTTTTTGTTTTCTTAAATAAAAAGTTGACCTTTCAAAAAAAAAATTTTCTACACAATTCAATCACACGTGCACCATAGAAATTGAATAACACAAGAGACCACAATCAAGAAATCAAGGAAGTTTGGAGAGAAAAGGGAAGAACGAAAGAAAGAAATTTTGGGAAAACTTTACTGAAGACCAAAGTGAAAAAACACGTATGGGAAAAATTGGGAAGAAAGATAGGGAACGTGATTAGTGAATCAAAAATTTTGGGATTATTCTTTCTTTCTTTTTCTTCTTTAATTTCAAAATAAAATAAAATAAATAGACTATTTTACCAATAAAGGCCTATTTTCAATTTTTTTTCAGAAATGGGCTAATTTTTTCATTATTTACCGAAAAGGGCCGAAAAATGCAAAACGCGTCCACGTAGGAGCATTGTTAGGTGAAATTTCAGCAAATGACGTCCTTGGGGGAGCGATTTTGCCATGTCAGCACAAATTGCGTTGATGTGGACGCGCTTTGCTGACGTGGCAAATCGCTCTTCTAGGGATGCGTTTTAGCCCGTTTTTTTCTAAGGTTAGGGCTTTTTGCATGTTTAGTCCCACGATTTTTTTGTTTAGGGTTTTAGGGTTTAGGGTTAAAGTTTTGTTAAAATAATTTAGGTTTAGGGTTAGGGTTTTGTTAAAATAATTTAGGGTTAGGGTAAGGATTTTGTTAAAATAAATTAGGGTTTAAGGTTTAAGGTAGGTTCAAGGAATAAATCAGGGTGCAAAGTGTTTTTAAAAAACTGAATTAAATTAAGTTTTAGGGGTTTTAAGTAAATAAATTAAATTAGGGTTTAGAGTTTTTAAGAAAAATAATTAAATTATGGTTTAGTTTTTTTAAAATAATTTTGTGTTTAGGTTTAGGGAAAATTTTATTGACAATAAGCATTTTGTTTTTTTTCTTCTACAATAGTTCCTGAAAAAATAATTTTGAGAAGACTGTTCTGAAAAGATAATGTCAAAAACGTTTCAAGAAAGATGCATTATTAGCAAAATTACTGAAAAAGCTCCCACGTGGATATTCTTTTTCTACAGTAGTTCCTGAAAAAATAATTTTGAGAAGACGGTTCTGAACAAATAGTGTCCAAAACGCTTCAAGCAGGATGCACTATCAGCAAAATTACTAAAAAAATGCCACATGGACGCTCTTTTTCTACAGTAGTTCCTGAAAATAATTTTGAGAAGACGATTATGAAAAATGGTGTCAAAAATGCTTCAAGTATGATGCACTATTAGCAAATTTGATGAAAAAAGCTCCACGTGGACGTTCTTTTTCAACAGTAGTTCCTGAAAAAATAATTTTGAGAAGACGGTTCTGAACAAATGGTGTAAAAAATGCTTCAAGTAGAATGCACTATCAGCAAAGTTGATGAAAAAAGCTCTCACGTGGACGCTCTTTTTCTACAGTAGTTCATGTTCGGCCTTAAGCTATAAATGAGCCAAATTTCGTTCTCTAGTTGCATAAGTTACAGCAAGAAAAATTAGAGGCTAAGCATAATAGAAATTGAAGATGAGTGAACGTATTAGTGTTGTTATTTACTATGATGGTGAGGTTTGTGACACCGAGAATGGCGTTGTTTTTTATCAAAGAACACAACGTGATTGGTTTTTAAACATAATATAGATTTGACCGAATTTCATAAAAGAATTATGCATAAAATCTTCGGAACGACTCCAATAAGAGTTTCGTCTATTAAGTATCGATTTTGTCATTCGGTTGATCCCGTTACATATGACTCATTTGATATCAAAGGTGGTCGTAGCTTGGAGCGATGGTGCAGACTCATCTTGCTAGTGGATCACCTTATGTTGATAATTGCTGTAATGAAACTTTGTTGCATTATTTCTATTGCCTTATTCAAAAGAACTTATATTTTATTAAAAATATAAAAATAATTTACTATTTAAATATTAAAAACAACTTTTATTTTATTAAATGAAATAATATAAAAATAGTTTGTACAAATATATTTAAAAAATCAATGTATGTGCTGGTCAAAATCAGTGTCACATGGGGGTGGTCGATGGTTACGTGCTGGATTCCTCATTGGTTTAGCTTCCGACAGGGGTTGTGGTTGCTGTGGCGAGGGTTGTGGTTCCTCCGGCAAGGGTTGTGGTTGTGGGTGTTGGGAGGATGACCCACC
Source organism: Gossypium stocksii (assembly GCA_020496765.1). Taxonomy (NCBI): domain Eukaryota; kingdom Viridiplantae; phylum Streptophyta; class Magnoliopsida; order Malvales; family Malvaceae; genus Gossypium; species Gossypium stocksii. The sequence goes on along the minus strand of CM035622.1, from coordinate 7,632,441 downwards.
TTGATAGAATAAAGAATACGGAGTTGTTTGCATCACCCACAGCGGAGGTGATTGAATCCCATAAGGTGATGGAGATTGGCAATGGGATAAGCTCCTCAATAGTGCCTCGTGCTATCCCTCCTACGATGGTGGCCTATATATCGCCGGTTGAGTCGGAGTCATTAGGAAACGAGATGCATTGAGCCATGCATTCCAACCTGGCATAGGACTAGGAAAAGGAAACATATAAGGATTAGGATACATATAAGGGCTAGGATACGCATCTGACATAATCTGAAGAGGCTGTGGTGTGGGTGTCATAGGTTGAAGCATTGGGCCCAGTGGTTGTGTGGGTGCTGTTCATTGGCCCATGTCATCATGCCTTCTCCTTAGATTTAAAGGGCCTCGTCGTTACCTTTCAACATGAATTTGCCGACGTCTCTACTCTTCCAACAACAAATATGGCTTGCCATGGATACTAAACCATGGTATGTAATCCAGTGCACATGCTAAATCTAGAACGATGATCGGTTCGCGAGTAGGTATATGATCATACTGATTTTCCCAAATTTCGATATATTCTGACTAGAATACCGGCCAATTAGTATTCGATTGTCGTAAGTCGATTTTGTGCTCATTTTCGAGCACCTTAGGTGCCATGAGAATCGGTTATTGGAATCCAAATTGCCGTAACACTATCTGTCTGGTGCATCTCGACTGTAGCATAGTTGACCAATAAGACCTTAACATGCTAAATGGTTTAGATTTTGAAAGAATTCATCCAGAATTACTGCCCGAATTTCTGGATCCTCGTATGGTGTTCGTTGAAACTATATGAACGTGATAAAAATATTAGTTATATACATAATACTAAATACTAAATATGAAATGACTATTTTATGTATATATATATATTCTATTTAATACTTACTTGCACTTCTGACCATTGGTCTAATAGAAGTCGTATATCTTCAAGAGCGGTAGGAATTCCAACATAACTAGCCGAATGGTTCCACCTAATTAAATAAATTTTTAGCATACAATTATAGTTTAAATCTATGTAATAATTGTAAAATTTAATATAAATTTTAACTCGTTATAAGTGGGAGTGTATATGGATGGTTCACTCAATGACGTAAAAATGGAAAATGAAACCGAGCCCATGATTGTAGTAGTGATAGGCAACCTCCGATTTTGGCTTTATTTGGTGGCGTCGCCTCGCACATCTCCCGGTACAATGTTTCCAACACAACAGACCCCTAACTAAATTCTCCAACTGCTCTAAAATCAACGAGTTTCAGCAACCACCTTAGATGTACGAGGTTTCATGACAAGTTCAACATCAAATAACCTCCAATCATCTCAAGGATGTATGCCAGAGCATATCGTATTCTTTCTACTTCAGTCGAATTTTTCCCCGACTCCGGGAATGTGTCTCGTAACCAGCCCATCTCGATCCGACCTCCATAAATATTATCTGGAATTGCACCGAAAAGATCATAGCATACGGCTCCCCAATCAGCAGACTGAACGAATCCGGTGAGTGCAGACCCATCCACTGGCAATCCCAATTGTAGCTGCACGTCCTCCAAAGTGATGGTACACTCTCCACATGGAAGATGGAATCCATGCGTCTCAGGTCTCCACCTCTATATTAAAGCACTGATGAATTTTGGGTCCAGCTTGCACCCCCGACCTATGGTGCCACATGCCAAAAACCCCCTTCCCTCAAATAATTTTCTACCAACGGTTATGGAGGACTAGACATATTACGAATATAACATTGTAACACCCTATCTACAGAGTGTTATAAAAAATTATAAAATAAAAATTAATTAAAATTACATAAATAAAAAAATTAAATAATATTCAAAAATTAAAATTAACCCGTACCATTTTCATTTGTTCGACGAAGATATGTTTATGATCGAGACGAATTAATTTCCCAGCCATTACTAACACAATCAAATATTTTTGAAATTATAAAAAATTACTGATTTAGAAAAGAAAATTAAAGGAAATAATTAACTAAAGAGAGCTTTGAGAAATTTAGGGAGAATTTGAGAGCTTCTAGGGAGAATTTGAGATCTTTTTTGAAGAATTTTGAAGAAATATTGTGTGAGAAAAATAGGAGGGGGTTTATAGTTTTTTTTTTTTAACCGTTGGACCCCCCAAAGGTAAAAAAATAGCCATTTGGAAAAAAACACGAGCTAAATCGCGTCCCTAAGGGAGCGATTTTGCCACGTCTGCAAATTGTATCCACGAGGGCATGTTTTGTGCTAACATGGTAAAATCGCTCCCCTAGGGAATGTGTTTTATATTTTTCGGCCCTTTTCGATAAATAATAAAAAATTGGCCCATTTTGTAAATAAAGTTGGAAATGGGACTTTATTGGTAAAATGGTCAAATAAATATTCCCATTATCCCAACAAACCACTAGCTGTACTACTCACAAGACCATTAATAAAAATAATTCTAATTGCTCTGGCAAGGATTTGAACACCAGATTAAAGAGTACATTGAAGTTTAATCACTAAATCAACAGACTCATTCTATTGCAAGATGAGCAAAAATAACATTTAAGTCTAACGAACAGAGATAGGGATATAAACAAAATAGAAAAAAAAAATTAAAAGTGAGATTTGAACTCATGTCCTCATACACATACCTAAAAGATTTAACTACTAAAGTAAATCATTTAAATTAATAAAAATTAACAAATTAAAAACTCAAATTTTAAGGTGTTACATGAGGAACAACTTTTTGTAGCAATTTATTTTACAACTAGCAGCTCTAGTGAGAAGTGGTTTATTGATAATGATTACACAAATCATATGGCATTTGATTGTGGTCTCTTTAGGGAAATAGATACTTCAATAATTTCCAAAGTTCAAATTGATAATGAAGATTATACTGTTGTTAAAGGCAAAGGAACAGTGGCAATTAGATGGCCTTCAGGTTGAAAGCTAATTAATGATGTGTTATTTATATCTAATATAAATTGTTAATTAGACTATATTTCATCGACGTTTTTGTTTCATCGAGCTTTAATTCTTTCTCAATGGCAAAAAAGTTTGAATTTTCCATGGGGAAGGGAAATCATGGTAAAAGGATTTGCAAATCATCGATTCTTATTTTACTCGAGTAACAGTAACAGGCAATTTTTAATTGCATCCTGAATTTCTGTATGCCATATAATGTGGTAGTTTTAAAGTAAATAATTGATTTGTTTAATGGCGGTGGGTATCTCAACGTAGAATAAAAGCTAATTGCCGCCGGCTCATTCAAGCATCAACTAATTAAGTTGTCCTCATATCAATATCGTATTCTGAAAACAAGAATAATGAATATCATATTAATCATTTTCCTTTTTTCAAATTCAACGCCAATTCTAATAAAATGCAAAACATAAACACATGTATTTTCTTGAATAATTATTTTGGTTTAGATTTATTTAATTTATTGTGTTTTGTATTGATTTGATTATATTTCTAGTTTATTCTAATTTAGTTTCGGATATACGCTGATTTTTAGTTCATTGTAGTTCTAATTTATTCTAGTGCAAAAAATTAAATAAAAGTAACAAATAGTAATAGTACCGGAAGGTTTATGGTTTTTTAAACTAGATTTATGATTTATGGTATGGTCAGTTATAATTTAAAATTTTTAAGATTTATGATATTAGAGAAAGTGTTAAATTAAGATTTAGTGTTTAAAAGGTCTAGGTTTAAGTTTTAAGGTCTAGAATTTTAAAGGGTAAAGTTTTAGAATTTTATAAAAATATTAATTTTATAGTTAAAATAATAATGTATAATTTGATATTTCTTGATGTATTATATTATTTACATAGATAAAAAAAAAGATTACATAGTTGATCATGAAAATAAAAAAAAGACACAATATGCAAATCACGTAATTAAAAAGAAAATCATCATTCAAATATAAATCATATTCAGTGAGATACTTTGGAGTCAATGAAAGTTGAATCCAGTATCTTGAAGTTTTTGTTCAGTAATCTGATCCAATTTCTCAGCCATTTGAGGTGACAAATGTTAGCTCAGTCTCCAACTTTACCTTTCCCGAAGAAATTAGAGTTGCTTATAGAACTTTGCTGATTTTTTTTGTCGAGTTTATTAACATCTTGATTGCTTATGCTCTCAAAACTGCACAGCTTCACCATTTGTTCCACAATCTCTTTGTTTTCTTCCTTTGGTGTAAAGGGTACTCCTAAGAACTTTGCAACTTTCTTCACACACCCCAAAGGCTCCTTTACATCTTCAAACTTGTTAGAGTATAGGAATAAGTTAGGTTGTTATTCTGTTAGTCAGTCTGGTACATTGTTGATGGATGGTTAGCAGCAGTTAGGTAATCTTACACAAGTATATAAGTCCTATTCCTATACTGATAAAATCAATAATTGAATACAGAAAATATTCAATCACTTTTCATTCAATATTCTTAAGTTCTTTAAGTGTTTTAGTTCTTTGTATAGTTACTAACATGGTATCAGTCGCCTGAGTTCTTGGAGGTCATTTCCGCTGATTCTACTGCTACTGATCGTGGCAATCTCTCCTTCTCTAGATCTCATTTGGTTCAAACGTTTCCTCGTCATGATACAACAAAGTTAGACTAAGGAAATTTTGTGCAATGGCAGCAACATATTCGATTAATAGTTGAAGGTTATGAATTGCTAGGATTTCTTGAAGGGACCTTACCTGTTCCGCCTCATTTTATCACTTCTCCAGATGGAGTTTTGATTCTAAATCCTGATGCGTCTATGTTTGCACACCAAGATAAGCTTCTTGCTTCTTGGTTACTATCAACTATTAGCTCTGCTTTGTTGTCTTCTTTTATAGCTGCGAGATCGGCATGTGAGGTGTGAAGCACTGTGAATCGCCTCTTCGCCACTGCCACTAAGGCAAAGTTGTCGTGCATAAAGCATGTACTCCACTCTTTCAAGAAAGGGTTGATGTTGGTCAAAGACTATGTTGCTAAAATATAAAATACTTGTGGCGTTGCTTGAGGCGTCTGGATTTATGGTACCCGAGGTAGAGAAGGTGGAGATCATCCTTGCTGGCCTCTCGTCAGACTATCATACCTTTCTTAGATTGGCCTTATTCTTGACCAAAACACTTCCTCTTCAGAAGCTTATTGAGGTGCTTTTGGAGTTTGAGAGTCGGCAAGCTCGCGTAGTGACTGAAACCCCCTTTCATGCGCATCTGATGGATGCTGATCTGGTAAAATCGATGGCAAACTTCGTGTGTGGTGGTTGTTCTTCTTCTACGGCTCGTGGGTGTGGGTTTTAGACTCATCTTCAGTGCCAAATCTGTGGTAGATATTGGCATATAGAGTAAGGGTTTTACTACAGGTTCGATCGCGAATATGGTGGCACCTCTACTCTGGCCTCAAATATGGCTTCGGTGTTCTCTGGTCATGTAGGTCGTGGATCACACGAGGACGATCTTGGTGAGTGTGGCTGGTCTCCGTTGGGTCGTGGTGGTCCGGTTTCCTTCGGTGGCCCTAGGTAGTATGTTAGAACCTCAGTGGCGACCCCGATCGTGTTTCTTTAGGGCACTTCGTGAGGAGGGTTGCCGAATAATTTTCCTATGCCCACTCTGCCATCTGCTAGGGTTACAAAGCCCTTTGCTACTTGTCATGGTAATGGAGTAAGCCAAATGGTTGGGCTAAGTGGTAATAGACCGAGCCTGCGCTATGGCCATAATGTTTCCTCTTTTTTGTCGAACAATTTGTATCTTCTATATGGGCAGCAGTTTGATGCTCTAGGCCGTAGATTTGGGCTATGTACTAGGCCGGTTGCTTCAATTCCTAATATGGGCCAGCATGTTGGGCCCGATTCCAACCTCGATGGGTTTGAGACAAATGGACATAATTTAGTCCAAAATAATGGGCCAAGTGTGCCATGGCGGACTAAACTGAGTGCCCGTGTTCATGATGTTGATGCCTTACCGTGTGTTGGGTTACCTCGTATCCCTAATTTTCATGCCTCAAATTTTTTTACCACCTCATGGTCCAATGCCCATACGACGCCATATGGGTCTAATTTTGATAATGATAATTCTTATATTCCTATGCCTGTAGGGACCTTATCTTGGTACCCTGATTTAAGGGCTACACATCATGTCTATCGAGAGGCCATCGTTTTGCATGAGTCCACACCATACTCAGGTACATCTCCTCTTCTTATAGGTGATGAGGCTCCTATAAAAAGATCGTGTGTTGGGAACTCTACTTTACCTATAAAAAGTAAGATGCTTCATTTGTATAATGTTTTGTGTGTGCCAAATATATGGATCTGTTATTTGTTTCTTAGTTTGCTAATGATAATAATGTGCTCTTTGAATTTCATCCATTTTATTGTGTTTTTAAAGACATCCCGACTCGGGAGATTTTACTGCGGAGCCACACTCATGACGAACTCTATTATTTTTCACCAGTTACTCCTGATCCTTCTATCAATGCTCCTTCTATTCATAATATTAGACTACAGACTTGTGATGGTGGTGATGATGTTTTCGCATTATGGCACTAAAGACTTGGTCATTCATCTGCCTCAATTGTTAAGATTGTTCTTGATAAATGTCAAATTGTCTCCAATAAAATGTGTCTTAATAATATCTGTGTTGCATGTCAAAAGTGGAAATCTCATAAACTGCCTTTTTCAAGCTCTTCTACTGAATATAAGAATTTTTTTGATTTGGTTGTCTTCGAATTGTAGGGACCGGTGTCGGTTGTCTTTAGTACCAATGTGTATTATGTTTCCTTTATAGACATGTGTAGTCGTTTTACTTGGGTTTATCTTATTCAACGTAAGTCTCAGGCAGTTAAGTGTTTTCTCAAGTTTCAGCAAATGGTCAAAACTCAGTTTGGGAAAGATATTAAGAGCTTTCAAAGTGATTGGGGTGGTGAGTATCATGCATTCACATTAATGTTGGTTAATCTTGGGATATTTCATCGTCTATTCTGCCTACATACTTTTAAGTAGAACGAAGTTGGGGAGTGAAAACATAGACACAGTTTTAAAACTAGTCTTACACTTTTAGCCTAAGCCAGTTTGCTCATGGATTACTGGGGTTATGCTTTTTGTAGTTCCGTTCATCTCATAAATCACCTACCTACCCCAGTCTTGAAAGGCCAATCACCTTACCAAGTTCTTCATGGTCATAAGCCTACATATGATCATTTAAGGGTGTTTGGGTGCTATTGTTTCCCATATCTACGACCATTTACACGTCACAAGTTTGATTTTTATTCTTAGCGATATACATTTTAGGGTATAGTTCCCAACCTAAATGTTATTATTGTCTTACACCAGATGGTATCGTAATTTTTTCTTGTCATGTTATTTTTCATGAACGCTGGTTCTTGTTTTCTTTATCTAACATGGACTGTGTTAAACCTAGTCCCTGTGTCTCAACATATGTTTCTCTTGTTCGGTCTATTGCCTCCAACACTATTGCAACATTCGAGAGTCCCACGAATATGACATATTCTCCTCCTCACTGTAGTTCCATGTAGTCTACATCAGCTGGTTCATCGGCTAAGATAGGGTTTGCTCGTAAGGAGTTCTACCTCTCAACCTCAAAGCTGCGGATGGTCCATTGATATGCTCGCGATATTAAGTAATAAAATTTATAAAAACTGATCACACCAAAAACTAACTAATATCACGATTTTAAAGGCAAGCGCACCTATCGAACAGTAGTATAGTTTAGCGGCAAGACCAAGTTATCGTACCCAAGGGAACCAAAAGTACTAATACTTACTTCCTTTCTATTATCTAGCCTAAAGATAAAAGAGGATTGATTGAAACTAATTCAAAAACTAACTAAAAGTGCACAAAAAGTAAATTGGGGAAAACTTTAGGGAAAAGCTGATTGATATGAGCAATACTTAAGGGAGAATCCACCTAGACTTCACTTGTTTTTAATTTCTTGAACTAGATGATTTTTTCACTTGACTTGATCCTTAGAGATCCCTAACTTATGTTAATACCTCCGTCGAGGATAAGAACAACTAATCCTAGGTGGTTAATTAAAGTTTCTTTATTAATTAACACCCCTAGGTTGCATTAATTCGATCTATGGATCCCCCTATTAGGATTGACCCTAATGCGGCAGATTTATGTCGCCCTATGTCTAGGGTTGCATGCAACTCTGCTTAATTATGGTAGATCTACTCTTAAAACAGGGACTTTTGCTCCTCTGCCTAAGCATATCAAGTTCTTGAAGTAATACCTAGGATTATTAAATCAAGAATGAAGAACACATAATTAAGAACAATTCAAGTTTTTATCATATAATTCAAGAATAAATAATAGCAAGATCTGTCTTAGGTTTCATTCCCCTCAAGTATTTTGAGGGGTTTAGTTCATAACTAATAAAGAAAACATCTTAGAAGAAATAATATAAGAAAACATAAAGAACCTAAAAACCCCTGAAGGAATTTAGGGAGATCCTCTGTCTTGATGTAGAATTCTGGCTTCTGGGATGAATCAGTCGGCTTCCCTTGGAGTAATTCCTTGCTTTCACTCCTTGTGTTGGCAGAAATATGGCGCTCTTTCTTGAGAGAAAAGAGTATCCCCTTAGCGGGAAATAAGCACACCTTTGAAGTTGCCTCTTAGGGTCTTTATATAGAGTTTAGAATAGCTTTCTTAGCCCCTAAGTATCATTTTTCAAGTAGAATTGAACTTCCTCACGATAGGGACACGCCCGTGTGCCACGCCCGTGTGCCACGCCCGTGTGGATCGATAAGAGGCTGTGTGCGGGCCTGTTGATGGTGGCACGACCGTGTGGTCTGGCCGTGCTTGTTGGGGTTGGGCCGTGTTGGACCTTGTGTGGCACGACCGTGTGGCACGGCCGTGTGGTGACTCCTTGGGTATGTCATTTTCACATTTTGGCCCATTTTCCTCGTTTTTGGTCCGTTTTCCTTTCTTTTCTCTTCCCTATGCTCTCCTGAGTATAAGATATGAAAAAGAAAGATTAAGAGCACCAATTCTCACAAAATTAATAATAATTCATCCAAAATATAGGCTAAACTTGAGGCAAAAATATGCATAATTTAGCGTTTATCAAATATCCCCACACTTAAGCCTTTGCTTGTCCTCAAGCAAAATCTCAATCCCTAATAAAGAATTATTCTTCTCAACTTACAATCTTTATCGATAATGTTTCAAGCTAATCTATAGGTAATCATACAATGATAATTCAATCTAAAGAACATTAAAGACTCAATCACTTTAAGTTGAGAATTTTATCATTGAAACATAAGTTTTCTCCCTCTTCTTAAGTAATTATCTCTCCATCTTAATTAACAGGAGTTTACATCCTCACTAAAGATTCACTCTATCCACTCAAAGTGTTTAGGGTTCAAGAATTAAGCACTCTCTAGTCAACCTGAAAAGCTATTACCATAGGCTTGCAAGAAAATCAAATCTCCACCACTAAAGATTGATACGACACATCGATCAAAAGGTCTTTCAATGGTTGTAATGGGGCTTTGGTTAGGGGTGTTGTCACAAGCTGAAAAAGAGGGTTAGAATCGAGATTAAATTGAAAAATCATCTAGCTAGAGAAATCTCTATCACTGGAATATATTCCTAGAGCTAAGCCTTATGATGACATCGTTCTGGATTTGGAAGCTTGTAGAAATATGCAAAAACTATTGAACTATTATAGATCACAATTGTATATAAAAATTTTTTTGTTTTTTGTTTTTTTAAGAACAATTCAAATACAATACTTTGAATGTTGACAAACTTTACAACGGAAAAAGAGAACAAAGCTAGATAATAATTTAACTCAAATCTCGACAAAAATAGGGATCAAAATAATTGAATAGAATACAACAAAAATGGATTAGGGGTTAATATTAGAGGTAAGTCAAAGAATGGGTTGTTAGGCTCAATGAGGTTTACTAGGGGTTAATTTATAGAGGTAGGCTTTTTATGGAGTAAATGGGTTAAACCTAGGTGCCTTTATCATTTCGGTGTATCAAATCAATGATGTGGTCTTGACATGTATAATCGAAGCAAGTTCTAGAATAACAAATCATTGACTCATTCAAAGCATTAATAAAAGTGAGCACGAAAGAATGTATGATCAAAAGGCTCAAAAATCTCACCAGAATTATGGCTTTTGATGTCAATCCTGTGAATTTCAAATCTCAAGATAACACTTAAAATTAGGGAAAATAACCTAAAAAAAATTTAAATTCTTAAAAATTTCAACTTATCATGTTTGACTCCCTAGTTTTTTTAAATTTTGAATAATCAAAGCATAAGCACATATGTCTTAATTCTCAACACATCAATAAAAATCATAAATCAATCAAAATTAATTCCTAACAAGAGATTTGAAGATAATGCAGAGAATTCGAAATTTGAGAGCAATTTTCAGGGATTTCAAAGATAATATAAAGAATGAAAGTGAGTTTCCCCCCACACTTAAGATGTACATTGCCCTCAATGTACAAAGATAACATTAATAGCAATAGAAGCACAATATCATAAGTTAGGGAGGGAAGTAAAACTCCCTAAATATTGGATGGAACCTTTGAATTGTGAAAGCTGTCTTGGAAGAAAGAATACTTGAAGTTCATGGTTTTGAAACTACGATAGCACTTAAGGGATTTTAGGTATTTCAGGATTAGAACAATTACTCGTTAGGAAATAACCGATATAAAAAAACTGAAATAACATAAACTAGTTCTGAGAATACTAAAATTCAAATAAAGAAAAAGATAAAATAAAATGGAAAAACAAAAATCCCAGGGATTTTGGCGACCCTGGCTCGAGACATACGCCCGTGTTGCGAGGGTGTTTGAGGTACATGGCCGTGTTGCACGGCCTTGTCCTTCGATGTTCGCTTCTCCAATAGCCGTGTATGGGGTCACACGCCTATTTTGGAATTGACAGTGTTGGCCACGGCCATATCGCATGGCCATGGCTATTTATCGTAGCCCGTGCCTTAAGGAAAATTTTACCCTACTTGTACACGGCCAAGTTACACGACCATGTCTCTGCTCAAAGTGTACACACGGCCTGAGGCACGCCCATGGGCATGGCCGTGTGGCTCAAAAAACCTGCATTCAAGGGTTAGTTGATGTATTAGAAAGCCTAATTTTAAAAGAATTTACTAAGTTAGTGTTCGGGTTGCCTCTTGAAAAGCGCTTGTTTATAGTCTAAGCTCGACTTTTCTCAAGTTTGTACGCATGGTGGTTTGAAGAGTTGATACTCTTCTATCCTACTTACAATTTCATTATCAACGTAAGATTTGAGTCGAGTGTGATTTACCTTGAAAGTGCTGAATGACTCATGTTTTATCTCGACTGTACCATAGGAAAAGATTTTCATTACCGTGAAGTAAGGTGTATCACTTGTATACTCTTTTGAATTCAAGATTCGAGGATCGTCTTCCCCTGAGATTACCTTATCCCCTACCTTAAGTTGATTCGTTTGTACCTGAGGGTCGTCTTGGTGATGCTCTGGGTTGGTGTGGCATATTTTAGGCATTTCGTGATAGTTCAGCCACTCATCTAGCTCCTCAATCTGAAGCATTCACTTTCCAGGTACGTCTCACTTGGATGGTCCTGTATGTGATTGAGTTGCCTTTATGTGAAGTGTATCCTGCACAGAAGGTTGGATGATGAGATTATTCTTTTTACAAGGACTCGTGACGATATTATTATCAACAGTCTTAATCGAGTTTCGAGCTTGTAAAGTAACTTTGTCATTACCCACATGTAGTGTAAGTTCACTTGTTCCTAAATCAATTATTGTTCTAGCAGTTGCTAAAAAGGGTCGCCCTAGAATTAAGGGTACATTGCTAGCCTCATCAATGTCTAAAACAATAAAGTCAACTGGGAATATAAATTTATCAATTTTAACAAGTACATCTTCAATTATTCCCTTAGGTGCCCTAATAGTTTTATCAGCTAGTTGAATACTCATCTTGGTTTTCTTAGGGGTTCCTAGACCTAGTTGTTTAAACAGGTTATAAGGCATGACATTTATGCTTGCCCCTAAATCAGCTAAAGCATTTTTCTCCTCTAGGCTACCAAGTAAACAAGGGATAGTGAAACTCCCTGGATCTTTTAGTTTGGTCAGTAGTCTATTTTGTTGAATAGCTAAGCAGACTGCATTTAATTCCACATGAGATTTCTCCTTTAGCTTCCGCTTGTTTGTCAAGAGTTCTTTTAAGCGTCTGGGTAAAATTGCTTCAACAAATGGTAACTTAATGTGTAAATTTTTTAAGAGTTTAAGAAACTTACCAAATTGTTCATCTGTGTGGTCTTTCTGTAGCGCTCTTGGGTATGGTATACGATGCTTGTGTTCGTTAATGTCTGGCTTGTTGTTGCTTACCTCTACCTTACCTTTACTCACCTTAGGTCCTCAGATAACTTTGGGTCATCTTTGGTTAATGCCTCCTCATCTGTTGTATTTATGGCATGAAGTTGCTCTTTAGGATTGGTCTCAGTGTTACTTGGAAGTCCACCTTGTGGTCTTTCTGATATTAACCTGGCAAGTTGACCAATTTGATTCTCAAGGCCTTTGATTGATGCTTGCTGGTTCTTTAATGCCGTTTCAGTGTTCTGAAAGCGGGTTTCTGACATGGCCATGAATTTGGTAAACATCTTTTCAAGGTTGAGCTTTTTCTCCTGTTGCTGCGGTGGCTGCTGAAATCCCTGAGGGGGTTGTTGTCTTTGATTCCCTTGTCCTCCCCAAGAAAAATTGGGATGGTTTCGCCAACCTGCATTATATGTGTTACTATATGGATTATTTTGAGATCTAAAATTGTTACCCATATAGTTGGCTTGCTCGGTTTCTGTGCCATTGTCAGAAGATGAGTAGTCTAGAGTGAACATATTTGCCTGAGTTGTGTCACACTGCATCACTGCTTGTGCCTGCGTAGAACCAACAAAATTATCAAACTTTTTATTTAAAAGTTCTACTTGGTTAGAAAGCATGGTGACAACATCAATATTATAAACTCTGGCAGCTTTCGTCGGTTTTGTCCTCATGACTTGCGACTGATAATTATTTAGTGACATCTCTTCAATAAATTCATAAGCTACTTCGGGTGTTCTATTGTTGATCGTTCCTCCTGCAGCTGCATCGATTATTTGCCTTGTTGAAGGATTCAAACCGTTGTGAAAGGTTTGAACTCGTAGCCATAAAGGTAGACCATGATGATGGCATCTTCTCAAAAGATCTTTGTATCTCTTCCAGGCATCATATAGTGTTTCTAAATCCAACTGCACAAAAGAAGAGATATCGTTTCGTAATTTAGCTATTTTAGCTGGAGAAAAATATTTAAGTAAAAATTTTTCGGTCATCTGTTCCCATGTGGTGATTGAGCCTTGTGGTAAAGAGTTTAACCACTGTTTGGCTTTGTTTCTAAAAAAGAATGGAAATAGCCTTAGACGAATGGCATCATCAGAAACGCCATTTATTTTAAAGGTATCGTAAAGTTCCAAAAAATTGGCTATGTGTGAATTTGGATCTTCATTCTGTAAACCATCAAACTGCACCAATTGCTGCATCATCTGAATAGTGTTAGGCTTTAATTCAAAATTATTAGCAGCAATAGTAGCTCTAAGAATGCTAGTTTGGGTACCAGCCAAATTAGGTTTAGCATAATCATACATAGTGCGAGGAGCTTGTTCCTGATCTGCTAGTGGCGCGACTATTGCGGGAGGTGGTGGAATGTTTTGATTTGCTTCCATCTCTTCTATAGGTTCTGGCCTTTGTTCTTGATCTTCTTTTGGATATTGTAGGCTTCGTCTGATCTCTCTACGAGTTCTGCGAACTGTCGCTTCTAAGTCTTCGTAAAAAAGCAATGGTCCTACTGGGTTGTTTCTAGTCATAAACCAGAAATACCTAGAAGGAAAAAGCAAAGAAAAATAGAATAAAATAAAAGAAAAGAAAAATAATAAAATAAAAATAAAAACTGAAAATAGATAAATATAGTAATGGCTAAAGTAATAGAAATCGAGTTTTCTTAATATTTCAGTTCCCCGGCAACGACGCCAAAAACTTGATATGCTCACGATATTAAGTAATAAAATTTATAAAAACTGATCACACCAAAAACAAACTAATATCACAGTTTTAAAGGCAAGCGCACCTATCAAACAATAGTATAGTTTAGCGGCAAGACTGAGTTATCGTACCCAAGGGAACCAAAAGTACTAATACTTACTTCCTTTCTATTATCTAGCCTAAAAATAAAAGAGGATTGATTGAAACTAATTCTAAAACTAACTAAAAGTGTGCAAAAAGTAAATTGGGGAAAACTTTAGGGAAAAGCTGATTGATATGAGCAATACTTAAGATTGAAGATAATGCAAAGAGTGAAAGTAAGAATTTGAGAACAATGCAAAATGTTAGGAAAGTTCAGGGATTTCAAAGAGAGTGTAAAGACTGAAAATAGATTCCCCCCCCACACTTAAGATGTACATTGCCCTCAATGTACAAAGATAACATTAATAGCAATAAAAGCACAAGATCATAAGATAGGTAAATGTATGAAACTCCCTGCTTTGGATGGATTAGTGAGGCGGAGATTGGAAGAGTTGGTAGTTGTGGCAGGGTGTTCCCATTTTCGTAAAGATTTGAGCTATAAATCTTCTTTGAAACTGCAAATGTATTTATTAGTCGTGGGAAATTTGGATTAAGAGAGATTACTCATTAGGGATTGGCCGATATGAAAAATATAAAAAAATAAATAAAAGAAAAATAAACTATGTTCTAAAAAATACCAATATTCAAATAATGAAAAAGATAAAATGAACTAACAATAAAAATAAAAAGAAAAATAAAGTTAGAAGAAAGGAAAAGGTAAAAATAGGGATCAGTGTTAAAATAAAAATAAAAATAAAAATTAAGATAAAAATAAAGTTAGGAGGAATAGAAATCTCTAATCCTCATGTGGGTCACGCGGCAGCGGTGGGGAAGTGATGTGAAGGTGCTGGCATATCTGTTGTAGTGTGGCGTCGATGTGATCAAGGCACCGGAAGCATTGCTGCTCGAATCTGGATAACCGATCAGATATGTCAGCATCGTGGCTGCTGCACGAGATAGGTGGCTAGGTGCTAGTGGCTCGGCTGGTTCATTCTCCTCCGGTGGTGGGACATCGTCAGGAATGTCCTCTGGCTCCTCACTCTCCTGTATGAGGCGATACTGGAAGTGGCTGCCTCCTGGCCTGCACTGGATCATCCTCATGTGTAGCATGGTCTGGATGCCCTGAGGGGACATTTGGCCCACCAAAGTGTATGAGGATGTCTGGGCCGCGGTATTGAGGAGCCCGAAGTGACGAGCCAAACGTGTGATGTACGAGCCCATGGATATAACGCCTTGGCGGTGACGCTCAGTCTGGTGCTGCATAGCGTGTGCGATGAAGTAGGCGAGGTCGATGGGGTACGCGTTCGCCATGCTCCATAAGAAATAGGCATGGATGTACCTCAAAGAAAGGGTGAGGGCAGTCGCCTTGCTGCTATTGGGATTGTATGTGGGTCCTCCCGAAACTAAGGTTTGCCAACATTTGACTAGTGAGATGTGAATACGATGGGGGAGATCGGAGAAGTCTTCGTCGGCTATGAATTCGTCCGTATAGAGTCCCAGCATGATACCGAATTCGGCTATGCTTAATCGTTGTACTAAACCACCGAGGCAAAATTGGATGGTACCTGGGTCATCTAGATTCATCTAGATCTGTAAATGAAATGTTGAGCAACATTCTAATGTTAGCTCCAGATAGGTGGGCTCGACAATATAGAAAAATTGCTCCCAGGGCTCGGTGGTCTAGAGGGCCCAAATAGCATCTGCGAGTTGGACTCATTCTAGAGCATCCCAATCAATACATCACCCGGTTCCTAGAGAACAGGATCGTAGGAGTTGGAATAACTCTTCTTGGGTTTCTTAGTGAAATGTAAGGAACGGATGGCAAGCCTCGGAGGTGGGTCTGGAGGAAGAACCACCTGGTCCCTTTCTTTTCTTCGAGGCGGGGACGGCACATTTCTTACCGCGTGATGACATGTTACCTAAAATAAAATTAAAATTATTAGTTCTAAAAATCGAAGTTAAATTGCAAACTATAATAAAATTAAATGTGTATATTAAAATGACAATGTGCCTAAAAAATAAAATAGGGACTAACCAAAATAGTAAATATAATCCATTCTAAGTGGTGGCAAAAACAAACAATATGGGTATGTATTTATACTAAATTTATGAGATAAATGGCAAGCAATTGTGTACTTAAATGGCATGCAATCCTAATATGATCTCTAACATTCTAGATTATACATCTTAGTATAACTAATTCCATGCTTGAATTAATATCTAGAATAAAGTAAAATTAACTAAATAGATAATACAAATGAAATATAAATAAATAAAATGAGAAAAATGAGAAAATAGAACCAAATGTAGGGTTGCACGGTCGTGGGTTAAGGTCGAACGGTTGTGGGGGTGAGGTTGCACGGGCGTATGTCGGCTGTGTGTGAGCGTGGTGGTGGTTTTAAGGTTGGCGGCGGCGTTTATGGTGGTTGTGGAGAGGAGATTTTAGGGTTTGAGTGATGAAGAGAATGAATAGTGGCTTCCTTTTTATAGTTTTTGGGTCACACGGGCATGTTGCACTCCCGTGTGGCTCGGGGTTTGCCCGTGTGAATCGAAATTCGATGGTTTTGGCGCGCCTGGTTCGAAGTACACGCCCGTGTTGATATTTCGCATGGCCGTTTGTGAACAATTTTGTTCTTTACACGGCCGTGTAGAAGGGCACACGGTATTTTCCAAATTGACAGTGTTGGACACGGTCTGCGGACACGGGCGTGGGGATTTAAGCAAGCCCGTGTTTAAATTGAAGGGTTTCCACGGCCATGTCGCACGGCCGTGGGGATTTGTCGACAGCCTGTGTTTTGGGAAGATTTTCACTCTGTTTGTACACGGTCTAAGTGCACGACCGTGACTTTGCTTTAAATGTTCACACGGCCGGAGGCATGCCCATGTGCCAGGCCGTGTGGTCCTAAATTTCTGCATTTAAAAGGGTTAGTTGATGAAAAATACTAAAATTTTAAAGAAGGAAAAGTTACTAAGTTAGTGCTCGGGTTACCTCCCGAGAGGCGCTTATTTAAAGTCTAAGCTTGACTCTTTCTGGATGTGTCACGAAGGGATTTCGTGGAGCTGAAGCTCCTCCCTATAATCTTGAAAATTCTCACCTCTGTAGTGTTTAAGCCTATGTCCGTTTACCTTGAACGTACCGTAGTTGGGGTGAGATACCTCAATTGTGCCGTATGGAAAGACGGTTTGAACAATAAATGGACCTGACCATCTTGACTTGAGTTTTCCAGGAAATAGTCTCAGCCGTGAGTTGTAGAGTAAGACAAGATCACTTGTTTTGAACTGCTTAGGTTGTTTTAGTTGTTTGTCATGACGTCGCTTCATGGCTTCCTTATATAGTCGTGAGCTCTCGTATGCATTGCAACGCCATTCATCGAGTTTGTTTAATGGCTTTAATCTCTTTTCACCTGCAAGCTTAAAATCAAGGTTTAAAAATTTGATAGCCCAAAACGCTTTATGTTCAAGTTCAAATGGCAAATGACAACTTTTTCCATAGACAAGCTTATAAGGAGATGTACTTATGGGTGTTTTAAAAGTAGTTCTATAAGCCTATAAAGCATCGTCTATTTTCCTTGACCAATCTTTTCTATTTGTTTCTATTGTTTTCTCTAGGATGCGTTTTAGTTTCCTATTTGTCACTTCGACTTGGCCACTGGTTTGTGGGTGATAAGGGGTAGCTGTTCTATGGTGTACTCCACACCTTTTTAAGACTTTTTCAAACTGGGCATTGCAAAAATGTGTGCCCCTATCACAAATAATTATCCTAGGTGTTCCAAATTGAGAGAAAAGTTTCTTAAAAAATTGTACTACCATTCTAGCATCATTAATAGGTAAGGCTTGGGCTTCCACCCATTTTGACATATAATCTACTGCTACTAGGATGTACTTATTCCCAAATGAAGTAGGGAATGGACCAATGAAATCAATACCCCATACATCAAATATTTCGCATGAAAGTATATAGTTCTGAGGCATTTCATTATGTTGAGAAATATTTCCTGTTCATTGACATTTATCACAAGAGGTCACATACCTGTTGGCATCCCTGAAAAGTGTATGCCAGTAAAAGCTTGATTCGAGTACCTTATGAGCGGTTCTAGCTCTACTGTGATGTCCTTCTGTGGGTCTTGAATGGCAGTGATTTAAAATCTGGTATGCTTCTATTTTAGTAACGCATCTTCGAATAACCTGATCTGTACAAATTCGAAAAAGAAAAGGATCCTCCCAAAAGTAGTTTTTCACATCAGCGAAGAATCGCTTCTTTTGCTGATGGGTCAGCCCTTTTGGGGTCATGTTAGCTACTAAATAATTTACAAAATCAGCAAACCAAGAAACTGTTGTATCTGCTAAGGATAGGAGTTGTTCTTCAGGAAACAAATCATTTATTTTGTCAAGGTACTTGGGTTACGTGTTTTCTAATCTGGAAAGGTGATCTACTGCCAAGTTTTCAGCTCCTTTCTTATCCTTTATTTCTAAATCGAACTCCTGTAACAATAGAATCCATCTTATTAATCGAGGTTTTGCATCAGTTTTAGTTAAAAGGTAACGAAGAGCAGAATGGTCAGTATAAACAATGACTTTCGACAAAATCAAATAGGATCTGAATTTATCAAATGCGAAAATAACAACTAGCAATTCTTTTTTTGTGGTAGTATAATTTGCTTGAGCGGCTGTCAAAGTTCTGCTAGCATAATAGATCGGTTGAAAGTGCTTGTCTCTTCGTTGTCCCAAAACTGCACCTACTGCAAAATCACTTGCATCGCACATTAGTTCAAAAGGTAGATTCCAATCAGGTTAAATCATAATCAGGGCATTGACTAACTTTTCTTTAAGAGCGTTAAAAGAGTCTAAACATTCTTGGTCAAAGTTGAAAAGCACGTCTTTTTCTAGCAACTTTGTTAAATGCTTAGCTATTTTAGAAAAATCTTTAATAAATCTGCGATAAAAACGGGCATGTCCTAAAAAGCTTCTTATAGCCTTAACTGAATTAGGGGGAGGTAATTTTTCGATGGTTTCAAATTTTGCTTTATCTACCTCTATCCCTTTACTAGAAATTTTATGTCCTAGTACAATACCCTCTTGAACCATAAAGTGGCATTTTTCCCAGTTTAGCACTAAATTTGTCTCTTCACATCTTATCAAAACACGTCTTAGATTATTAAGACAAAGTTGGAAAGAATTACTGAAAACTAAAAAATCATCCATAAATACCTCCATGATGTCTTCCACGAATTCATTGAAGATAGCTAGCATGCATCGCTGAAAAGTAGCAGGAGCGTTACATAAACCAAAAGGCATTCTACGATAAGTGAACGTACAGTATGGGCATGTGAATGTCGTTTTCTCCTGATCTTCTGGAGCTATCAAGATTTGGAAGTAACCAGAGAGGCCATCTAGGAAACATTAATACATGTGACCTGATAATCTTTCCAACATCTGATCAATAAAAGGTAAGGGAGAATGATCTTTTTGTGTGGCGTCATTCAGCTTCCTATAATCAATGCAAACTTTCCATCTAGTGACTGTTCTTATAGGTATTGACTCTTTTTTTCATTAGACACCACAGTCATACCTCCCTTTTTAAGAACAACCTACACAGGAGTTATCCAAGAACTATCAGAAATAGGATCAATAATGCCTGTATCTAGAAGTTTAATTACCTCAGCTTTTACGACTTCCTTCATGTTGGGATTCAATCGTCTCTGAGCTTACACTGATGGTTTAAATTCATATTCCATTAAAATTTTGTGGGTGCAGAAGGACGGATTAATTCCCTTAATATCAGAAATTTTCCAAGCTATAGCATGCTTATGTTCCCTTAACACATGGAGTAGTTCCTCTTTTTCTGCAATGCTCAAATCTGATGCGATAATGACTGGTAAGGTTGAATCTTCCCCTAAAAAGGCATATTCTAAATGATCTGGTAGTTGCTTCAACTCTAATTTAGGGGGTTTATCAATGGAAGGTTTTTGCCTCAACTCATCATTCATTTTTATGCTTTCATAACTTATGTGTCTTGTGATGATTTCATTAGAATCTAACTCCTTTCTTACTTCCTCAATTTCAGTGGTGACTTCGACTTCTCCCCCAGCTTGAACAAGACACAGTTCCAACATGTCTGTGATAGAAAGTTCCTGAAACTTATCTTGAACAAAGTAATCAATAATATCAACAAAATAACATGAATCATCTTGTTCTTTAGAAAATTTCAGAGCATCATAGATTTTAAAAAGGACTTCTTCCTCACCAACTTTAAGTACTAATTTACCATCCCTTACATAAATAACAGCTCTAGCAGTGGCTAAGAATGGACGACCCAAAATTAAAGGTACCTCAATATCCTCATCCATATCAAGCACAACAAAATCAACAGGGAATATAAATTTATCTACCTTTACTAACACGTCTTCTATGATTCCCCTAGGATATTTAACAGATCTATCAGCTAGTTGAATACTCATCCTAGTGGGCTTTGGTTCCTCTAGACCTAATTACTTGAACATTTTGTAAGGCATGAGATTAATGCTAGCACCTAAATCAGCTAAGGCTTTATCAATAAGTAAACTACCAATTAAACAAGGAATAGTAAAACTTCCTGGATCTTTCAGTTTTGCCGGCAGTTTATTTTGGAGAATAGCTAAGCATTCTTCGTTGAGTTCCACTGTGGCTAATTCTTCCAACTTTCTTTTATTTGTCAGAAGTTCTTTAAGGAACTTCATGTATT
The DNA here is from genome assembly GCA_020496765.1 of Gossypium stocksii. Taxonomy (NCBI): domain Eukaryota; kingdom Viridiplantae; phylum Streptophyta; class Magnoliopsida; order Malvales; family Malvaceae; genus Gossypium; species Gossypium stocksii. The sequence continues at coordinate 7,611,601 of CM035622.1, read as the reverse complement.
TCGACGTCTGCGAAATTGCTTCAACAAAAGGTAAGTTAATGTGTAATTGTTTAAAAAGTTCAAGAAATTTACCGAATTGAGCGTCTATACGGTCTTTCTTCAACTTTGCCGGATATGGAATGGGCGGTTTGTATTCCTTGAGTGTTGGTGGAGTGTTTTCCTTGGGTTCCTCTGCCTTGTCTCCTGAAGATTCTGGAGTAGATTTCTTTTCTGGTTCAGCTAGTACTTTCCCATCTCTTAGAGTAATTGCTTTGACATGTTATCTGGGATTTGGCTCAGTATTACTTGGTAGTCCACCTTGTGGTCTTTCTGATATAAATTTTGCAAGCTGACTGATTTGATTCTCAAGCCCTTGAATTGATGCTTGGTGATTCTTTAGTGCTGTTTCAGTGTTTTGGAAACGGGTTTCTGATGCGACCATAAATTTGGTGAACATCTCTTCAAGATTCGACTTTTTCTCTTGTTGTGGTGGTAGCTGCTGAAATCCCGGAGGAAGCTGTTGTCTTTGATTTCCTTGTCCTCCCCATGAAAAATTGGGGTGATTTCTCCAACCTGCATTGTAAGTATTACTATAAGGGTTATTTTGAGGTCTAGAATTGTTACCCATATAGTTGGCTTGCTTAGTTTCCATGCTGTGCCCAGAGGATGAATAGTCTGGATTGAACATATTTGCTGAAGTTGTGTCACACTACATCACTGGCTGTGCCTGCGTAGAACCAACAAAATGATCAAACTTTTTATTTAAAAGTTCTACTTGGTTAGTAAGCATAGTGACAGCATCAATATTATAAACTCCTACAGCTTTTGTCGGCTTTGTCCTCATGACTTGCCACTGATAGTTATTTAGTGACATCTCTTTAATAAATTCATAAGTTGCTTCGGTCATCTGTTTAAGCTGTTTTAGCTGGAGGAAAATATTTAAGTAAAAACTTTTCGGTCATCTGTTCCTATGTGGTGATTGAGCCTCGTGGTAAAGAGTTTAACCACTGTTTGGCTTTGTTTCTCAAAGAGAATGGAAATAGCCTTAGACAAATGGCATCATCAGAAACGCCATTTATTTTAAAGGTATCGCAAAGTTCCAAAAAATTGGCTATGTGTGAATTTAGATCTTCATCCTGTAAACCATCAAACTATACCAATTGCTGTATCATCTGAATAGTGTTAGGCTTTAATTCAAAATTATTAGCAGCAATAGTAGGTCTAAGAATGCTAGTTTGGGTACCAGCCAAACTAGGTTTAGCATAATCATACATAATGGGAGGAGCTTGATCCTGATCTGCTGGTGGCGCGACTATTGTGGGAGGTGGTGGAATGTTTTGATTTGCTTCCATCTCTTCTGTAGGTTCTGGCCTTTGTTCTTGATCTTGTTCTGGATACTGTAGGCCTCGTCTAATCTCTCTGCGAGTTTTGTAAACTGTCGCTTCTAAATCTTCGTCAAAAAGCAATGGTCCTTCTAAATCTTTGTGAACAGTAGTATAGTTTAGCGATAAGACCGAGTTATCGTACCCAAGGGAACTAAAAGTACTAATACTTACTTCATTTCTATTATCTAGCCTAAAAATAAAAGAGGATTGATTGAAACTAATTCTAAAACTAACTAAGAGTGCACAAAAAGTAAATTGGGGAAAACTTTAGGGAAAAGCTGATTGATATTAGCAATATTTAAGGGAGAATCCACCTGGACTTACTTGTTATTAATTTCTTGAACTAGATGATTTCTTCACTTGACTTGATCCGTAGAGATCCCTAACTTATGTTAATACCTCCGTCAAGGATAAGAATAACTAATCCTAGGTGGTTAATTAAAGTTTCTTTATTACTTAACACCCCTAGGTTGCATTAATTCGATCTATGGATCCCCCTATTAGGTTTGACCCTAATCCGGCAGATTTATGTCGCCCTATGTCTAGGGTTGCATGCAACTCCGCTTAATTATGGTAGATCTACTCTTAAAACAGGGACTTTTGCTCCTCTGCCTAAGCACATCAAGTTCTTGAAGTAATACCTAGGATTATTAAATCAAGAATGAAGAACACATAATTAAGAACAATTCAAGTATTTATCATATAATTCAAGAATAAATAATAACAAGATCTATCTTAGGTTTCATCCCCCTCAAGTATTTGAGGGGTTTAGTTCATAACTAATAAAGAAAACATCTCAGAAGAAATAAGATAACAAAACATAAAGAACCCAAAAACCCCTGAAGGAATTTAGGGAGATCCTCTGTCTTGATGTAGAATTCTGGCTTCTGGGATGAATCAATCAGCTTCCCTTGGAGTAATTCCTTGCTTTCACTCCTTGTGTTGGCAGAAATATGGCACTCTTTCTTGAAAGAAAAGAGTGTATCTTTAGAGTTGCCTCTTGGGGTCTTTATATAGAGTTTAGAATAGCTTTCTTAGCCCCTAAGTATCCAAATCCGTGAAAAATTGCACTTCCTCACGACAGGGACACGCCCGTGTGCCACGCCCGTGTGGTTTCGATAAGGGCCGTGTGCGGCTCTATCGATAGAGGCACGGCCGTATGGCCTCACCGTACTTGTCGGGGGCTGGACCGTGTGATCTTCATGTGGCACGGCCATGTTGCAACTTCTTGGGCCGTGTCGTTTTCATATTTTTGGCCTATTTTCCTCGTTTTTGGCCCGTTTTCCGTTCTTTTCTCTTCCCTATGCTCTCCTGAGTATAAGACATGAAAAAGAAGGATTAAGAGCACCAATTCTTACAAAATTGATAATAATCCATCCGAAATATAGGCTAAACATGAGGTAAAAATATGTATAATTTATCGTTTATCAGGACACGCTCGTGTGCCACACCCGTGTGAATCAATAAGAGGCCGTGTGCGGGCCTGTTGATGGTGGCACGGCCGTGTGGTCTGGCCGTGCTTGTCGGGCTTGGGCCGTGTTAGACCTTGTGTGGCACGGCCGTGTGGTGACTCCTTAGGCTGTGTCGTTTTCACATTTTGGCCCATTTTCCTCGTTTTTGGTCCGTTTTCCTTTCTTTTCTCTTCCCTATGCTCTCTTAAGTATAAGATATGGAAAAGAAAGATTAAGAGCACCAATTCTCACAAAATTAATAATAATTCATCCAAAATATAGGCTAAACATGAGGTAAAAATATGTATAATTTACTGTTTATCATCCATCTACTCCCAGCATAGTTTCTTCAGCTCCACCGACTGTTCCGCTGGGAAATACTCATACTATGACTACTAGGTCCAAGTCCAGGATTTTTAAACCTAAGGCTCTATCTGTTGACTCTATTAATTGTAAACCTTACACGGTTGACGAAACACTTGCTGATCCAGAGTGGCGACTAGTAGTCCAAGCTGAATTTGATGCTCTCATAGCTAACTCCACTTGGGAACTTATTTCCCTACCTCATGGATGAAAGGTGATCGGATGTAAGTGGCTCTTTAAAGTTAAGAAAAATCCTGATGGGACTGTTGCTCAACGTAAGGCTTGCTTGGTAGCGAAGGGGTGTTCGCAGGTTCCTGGGTGTGATTTCAAGGAAATGTTTAGTCAGTGGTCAAACCTATTACTATTTGAACCATACTATCGATTGTTGTCTCTCGTGGTTGGTAACTTTGTCAGGTTGATATTAACAACGCCTTTTTAAATGGTTATCTCGCCAATGAAGTGTTCATGCAACAACCTCCAAGATATGTTCTATTCGGTCCAACTAGTGAGCAATTGGTGTGTCGTCTGAAAAGGCATTATACGAGCTGCGTCAAGCTCCACGCGCCTGGTTTGATAAATTAAAAAGGTTTCTTTTTTCTACTGGGTTTCTCGTGTCCAAATCTGATGCGTCTCTGTTTGTTCAAGTAATGACCGAGTCTGTCATTTATGTTCTACTTTATGTAGACAATATTATTATTACGGGGAGTAATGCTGACAGTACAGATAAATTTGTTAAGCAGCTACATAATGAGTTTTCCCTGAAGGATATGGGAAACCTTCATTACTTTTTAGGTATTTAAGTCACTCGATCCTCCACTGGAAGGCTTCATTTATACCAGCACAAGTACATGCAAGATCTACTTGACAAAAGTTCCCTGACTAATGTTGAAACTGTCCACACACCAATGGTTAGTTCATCTGCACTCCCTAAAGATGAGGGCAATTATCTTGCTGATCCTACAAAATATCAAAGCCCTGTAGGTGCATTTCAATATGTGGTCCGAACCCGGCATGATATTGCTAATGTTGTGAATAATGTGTGTCAATTTATGCATGCACCTACTTCAGTTCATTTGGTGGCCTTAAAAAGAATCTTATGATATTTACGTGGGACTACTGATCATGGGTTAATTTTTCGTCCATCTAAAAGACTTTCTCTCATTGGTTATGCTGATGCCAACTAGGGATTGGATTTTGATGATCGTCAGTTTACAACAGGATATTTTGTGTATTTTGGTGATACACCCATCTCGTGGTGTTCAAAGAAGCAGCAAGTTGTTTCTCATTCGAAAACAGAAGCTAAATATAGAAGTTTGATAGCTACTAGAGGTGATATTACATGGTTAGTTTCTCTGCTAATAGAGTTACAAATTCCTTCTGCCGATTCATCTGCTATTTGGTAAGACAATTCTAGTGTGATAGTTGTTGCTGCCTGATCGTGATGAGATAAAGTAATAAAAATCAATTTTACCTGGAAACAAACTAATATCACGATAAAAAGGCAAGTGCACCTATCGAATAATAGTATAGTTAGTGGCAAGACCAGAATATCGAATCCAAGGAACTAAAAGTACTAGTAATGACTTCCTTCCTATTATCTAACCTAAGAAATAAAAGGGGTTTGGTTGTAAATTATTCTAAACTAAAGTAAAGAAACAATAAAGAGTAAATTCGGAAATTGCTTTTGGAAAAACTGATTGATGAGGGCAATACCTAAGGAAGAATCCACCTAGACTTCACTTGTTATTTAACTCTAAACCAGATGATTTCTTCATTTGATTTGATCCGTAAAGATCCCTAAATTATGTTAATACCTCCGTCGAGGATAAGAACAACTAATCCTAGGTTGATTAATTGAAATCTATTTCTAATTAAAACCCCTAGTCTTGCATCAACTCGATCTATGGCTCCCCATATTAGATTTGACTCTAATTCGGCAGATTTTAATCGTCCTATGTCTAGGATTGCGATCAACTCCGCTTAATTGTGTTGGATTTACTCCTATACAGGGACTTTTGCTCCTCTACATAAGCACATTCGACTTAAATCAATATCCCGGAAATATAAATTTAAGAAGTAAAAACACAATTAAGAACAAATCAAATATTTATCACACAGTTCAGATAACAATAACAAGATCTGTCTTAGGTTTCATCCCCCTTAGATATTTGGGGTTTTAGTTCATAATGGTAAAAAGAAACATCTCAAAATATATAAAATAGTAAAACATAAGAAAACCCAAAAACTCCTGAAAGGATAGAAGGGAGATCCTCTGTCTTGATGTAGATCTTGGCTTCTGAGATGGATCAATCAGCTTTCCTTCGAGAAATTCCCTGCCTTTAACTCCCCGTCTTGGCGGGAATAATGTGTACCCTTGTAGTTGCCTCCTAGGGTCTTTATAGAGAGTTTAGAATGTCTTTCTTATCCCCTAAGTAGCCTTTTCCGAGTGAAATTGAACTTCCTCACGACAGGGACACGCCCGTGTACCATTCCCGTGTAAGTCAACTTTAGGCCATGCTCGAGCCTGTTAAAGTGGCACGGTCGTGTGACACACCCGTGTGACGAACTTTCAGGCTGTGTTGATTATTGATTTGGGCCTAATTTGCTCGTTTTTGGCCCGTTCCTTGCTCTTTTCTCTTCCTTATGCTCATCTAAGTATAAAACATGAAATAAAAGGATTAGGAGCTCTAAATTCCACAAATCCAATGATAATTCATCCAGAATTTAGGCTAAGTATGAGGTAAAAATATGTATAATTTATGGTTTATCAAATACCCCCACACTTAAGCCTTTGCTTGTCTTCAAGCAAAATCCCAATTCACAAAAATCATTCTTCTCAACTTATAATCCTTATCAATAATGTTTCAAACTAATCCACAAGTAATCATACAATGAAAATTGAACCAGAAGAAAATTAAAGTCTCAAACACTCTAAGTTGAGAATCTTATCACAGAAACATAGGTTTTCTCCCTTCTCCTAAGTAGTTACCTTAAACTCAAAATCAACAAGAGTTGACATCCTCACTAAAGATTCACTCTATCCACTCGAAGTGTTTAGGGTTCAAAAATTTGGCACTCATTAGTCAACCTGAAAAGTTATTACCATAAGCTTGCAGGAAAATCAAATCTCCACCACTATAGATTGATATGACACATCAATCAAAAGGTCTTTCAATGGTTGTAATGGGGCTTTGGTTAGAGGTGTTGTCACAAGCTGAAAAAGAGGGTTATAATAAAGATTGAACTGAAAAATCATCTAGCTAGAAAAATCTCTATCACTGAAACATATTCCTAGAATGAAGCATTTTTGATGACATCGTTTTGGATTTGAAAGCTTATAATAGAAATATGCAAAAATATTGAATGATGTACGGGCCCATCGAGATTATGCCCCTACGATGTCGCTCTGTCTGGTGCTGGATGGCATGGGCGATGAAATAGGCGAGGTCAATCACATGTGCGTGTGCCATGGTCCACAAAAAGTAGGCATCGTGGGTGTTAACGACGCTGGTGCTTTCGCGTCTGCCCGTCAATGTATGCGCGAGTAAGGCGTGAGTGTACCTTAGAGAATAGGCGAGAGCTATCGCTTTGGAGTGACTGGGGTCATATGTGGGCTGGCCAGGGACTAAGGCGCGCCAACAATTGACTGGAGAGAGATGTATGTGGCGGTGGAGCTCGGAAATGTTCTTCTCCTCCATAAACTGCTCGGTGTACAGGCCTAGTGCTGTACCAAACTCCAGTACACTGAGTTGTCGAACAAGGCCTCTTAAATGAAATTGAATCATCCCTGGATCGTCGTGTCGGGTCATAACTATTTGGAGGTGGAACATTGAACAGAACTCTAGGGTGAGCTCGAGGTAAGTGGGTTCCATGGTTTGGAAAACCTGGTCCCACGAGTCTGTCGTCAACAAGGCCCGAACCTTGTTTGCTAGTTGGACCTGCTCTAGTGCGGCCCAATCAATGCATCTTCCTACTCCGAGTGGTTTCGTCCGTAATATTTAGAATAGTTCCTCTTGGGAGTTCCATGGGAATTGGAGGAAGAGATGTCGAATCTTAGCGGTGGGTCTGGAAGAGAAACCACCGGGTCCCTTTCACTTTTTGGAAGCGGGTACGACAGCTCTCTTCCCTCTCGAAGATGACATGATTCCTAAAAAAATGAATAAATTAGACTAAAAAAGAATAAATCATGAGGGTTCATAAGTTCTTAAACAAAATGACAAGTTAAGCTAATTAAAACTTACTAAGCAATGGTCAATTTTACTAATCTAAATACCATATTCGATTCATTCTAAGCATAGAACTTCTAGGCAAGAAATGATGTAGGCAATGGCTTATTCTAGTGAGTTTTTATCATCAATGGAAGTCCAAAACCAATTGCATGAGATAGTTAAAGATGGCAACAAGAGAATGGTTCTACATGGCATTTTTCTAAGTTAATAGATCATAGGCATTGCATGGATATCAAAGAATCATTAGAAGTAATTAGAACATGAATGAATGAAAAACATTATGAAAATAAATAAAAACTAAGTAGAATAAGAGTTAAAATCAAATAGGAAAGATAGAAAGGAGAATCGAATGGCAGTTGGGGTAGCAGAACACGACTGTGGCGAAGGTTGCACGGGCGTGGTGGTGTTGACTTGGCGCTAGGAGAGACTGGTATGAACGGTGGTGGGAGAAAATTTTAGGGTTTCAGTGGAGAAGAAGATGAATAGTGGGATGTTTTTATAGAAATTGGGGCACACGGGCGTGTCACACTCCCGTGTGAATCGGGTTTAGCCCGTGTGGTTCTAAATTTGGGGATTTTGGCACGCCTAATCCGTGGCACATGCCCGTGCTCCTAAGGTGTGTTGGGGTACACGGCCATGTCACACGGCCATGTCCTTTGATGCTCGCTTCTCCCATGGCTATGTAGGGGATCACACGCCCGTGTATGAAATGGCAGGTTCGACCACGGCCTTGGGACACGGGCGTGTCGCACGCTCGTGTTGAATTAATAGGATTGGCTACGGTCTTAGGACACAGGCGTGTCGTACGCCCGTGGTGATTTGTCAGGATTGGCCATGGCCACTTCGCACGGTCGTGGCTAGTTGTCGTAGCCCGTGTGTTAGGGAAATCTTACCCTGCTCATACACAGCCATATCGCATGGCCGTGTCTTTGATCATGGTGTCCACACGGCCTTAGGCACGCTCGTAGGCATGGTCGTGTGGTTTGAAAAACCTGTATTCAAAGTGTTAGTATATGTATTAGAGAACCTAAATAAAAGAATTTACTATGTCAGTGCTCGATATGCCTTCTAAGAAGCGTTTGTTTATAGTCTAAGCTCGACTTTCCTCAAGCTTTTATGGTCACGGTGGTTTGAAGAGTTGAAACTTTTCTATCCTGCTTTCAATTTTATTATCAACATAAGGTTTGAGTCGAGTATAATTTACCTTGAAAGTGCCAAGTGACTCATGTGTTATCTTGACTGTACCATAGGGAAAGATGTTCTTTACCGTGAAGTAAGGTGTTTCACTTGTATGTACTTTTGAATTCAAGATTCGAGGATCATCCTCCCCTAAGATTACCTTATCCCCTACCTTGATTTGATTTGTTTTTACCTGGAGGTCGTCTTGGTAATGCTCTAGGTTGGTGTGACATATTTTGGGCCTTTCTTGTTGATAGTTCAGCCACTCATCTAATTCCTCAATTTGGAGCATTTGTTTTTCATGTACGTTTTCCTTGGATGGAATCGTCTATGGTTGGGTCGCCCTTATGTGAAGTGTATCCTGCAAAGATGGTTGGATGGTGAGATCATCCTTATTACAAGGACTCGTAACAATATTTTTATCAACAACAATCTTAATCGAGTTTTTAGCTTGTAAAGTAACTTTGTCATCACCTACACGAAGTGTAAGCTCGCCTGTGCCTACATCAATTATGGTTCTAGCAGTTGCTAAAAAGGGTCTCCCTAGAATTAAGGGTACATTGCTATCCTCATCAATGTCTAAAACAACAAAGTCGACGGGGAATATAAATTTATCAATTTTGACAAGAACAACTTCAATTATACCCTTTGGAAATCTAATGGTTTTATCAGCAAATTGGATGCTCATCTTAGTTTGTTTAGGTTTCCCAAGACCTAGTTGTTTAAACAATTTATAAGGCATTACATTAATACTAGCCCCTAAATCAGCTAAAGCATTTTTTACGTCTAAACTACCAAGTAAACAAGGAATTGTAAAACTCCCTGGATCTTTTAGTTTGTTGGGTAGCTTATTTTGTAAAATAGCTAAGCACACTGCATTTAGTTCCACATGAGATGTCTCATCTAGCTTTCATTTATTCGTCAGTAGCTCTCTTAAAAATTTAACAGCGTTTGGCATCTGTGAAAGAGCTTCAAAAAACGGTAAGTTAATGTGTAATTGCTTTAAAAGTTTAAGGAATTTACCAAATTGTTTAGCTGTGCGGTATTTCCTTAGCGCATTTAGGTATGGGATACGAGGCTTATATTCTTTGACAATTGCTTCATTGGAACTTACCTCATCCTTACCTTTACTTACCGCAGTCTCCATGCATGGCTCTAGGTTGGTTTTGGCTAACCCTTCCTCATTTATTGTATCCACGGCATTAAGTTGCTCCTTAGGGTTAGTTTCTGTGTTGCTTGGTAACCCACCTTGTGGTCTTTTAGAAATTAGTTTAGCGAGCTGCCTATTTGAGTATTGAGTCCTTGAATGGATGCTTGCTGGTTCTTCAGTGCCGTTTTCGTGTTCTGGAAACGGGTTTCTAACACAACGATAAATTTTGTGAGCATCTCTTCAAGGTTCGGCTTTTTCTCTTATTGGAACGGTGGTTGTTGAAATCCCGGAGGAGGTGGTTGCCTTTGATTTCCTTGTCCTCCCCATGTGAAATCTGGGTGGTTCCGCCAACCTGCATTGTAAGTGTTACTATAAGGGTTATTTTGGGATCTAGAATTATTACCCATATAGTTGGCTTGCTCAATTTTCATGCCATGTCCATAGGAGGAGTAATCGAGATTGTACATGTTTCCTTGGTTTGAGTCACATTGCATCACTGGGTGTACCTGCGTAGAACCAACAAAATTATCAATCTTTTTATTTAGGAGTTCCACCAAATTAGAAAGCATGGTGACTGCATCAATATTAAAAACTCCTACAGCTTTCTGAAGTTTTGATCTCATGACTTGCCACTGATAGTTATTCAATGACATCTCTTCTATAAACTTGTAAGCTGCTTCTGGTGTTTTATTGTTGATTGTTCCACCGGCGGCTGTATCGATCATTTGTCTTGTCGAAGGATTCAAACCGTTGTGAAAGGTTTGAACTTGTAACCATAGAGGTAACCCATAGTGAGGGCACCTTCTCAATAAGTCCTTGTATCTCTCCCAAGCATCGTAAAGTGTTTCTAAATCTATTTGCACAAAAGAAGAGATATCATTCCTTAATTTAGCCGTTTTAGCCGGCGGAAAATATTTGAGCAAAAATTTTTCTGTCATTTGTTACCATGTAATAATAGACCCTCGTGGTAAAGAATTTAACCACTGTTTAGCTTTATTCCTCAAGGAGAATAGGAATAACTGAAAACGAATGGCATCATCAGAAATGCCATTTGTTTTAAATGTGTCGCAGAATTCCAAGAAATTGGCTAAATGAGCATTAGGATCCTCATCGTGCAAACCATCAAACTGAGCAAACTGTTGTATCATCTCGATAGTGTTAGGTTTTAGTTCAAAATTATTTGCAGCAATAGTAGGCCTAACAATGCTAGATTCAGTGACTGCTAAGTTAGGTTTAGCATAATCATACACAATACGATGAGCAAAATTTTGCTCAACAGGATTTGCGGCTACAATAGGAGGTAGCTGATTATAGTGATTTGCCTCCATCTCTTCAGCAGGTTTAGGTTCTTCTTCTTGACGTTGTTCTGGATATTGCAAGCTTCTTCTTATCTCTCTGCGAGTTCGAAGGACTATAGCTTCTAAGTCGTCGTCAAACAATAATGGTCCTCATGGGTTTCTTCTAGTCATAAACTAGAGGCACCTGGAAGGGAAAAAGAAAAAAAAATTTTAGTAAATAAAACCTAAAATAAAAATAGGAAATAAATTACAATAAAAATAAAAAAATGGCTAAAGTAATAGGAATCGAGTGTTCCTAATATTTCAGTTCCCCTGCAACGGTGCCAAAAACTTGATCGTGATGAGATGAAGTAATAAAAATCAATTGTACCTAGAAACTAACTAATATCACAATAAAAAGGCAAGTGCACCTATCGAATAGTAGTATAGTTAGTGGCAAGACCAGAATATCGAATCCAAGGAACTAAAAGTACTAGTAATGACTTAATTCCTATTATCTAACCTAAGAAATAAAAGGGGTTTGGTTGTAAACTATTCTAAACTAAACTAAAGAAACGACAAAGAGTAAATTGGGAAATTGCTTTTGGGAAAATTGATTGATTAGGGCAATACCTAAGGAAGAATCCACCTAGACTTCACTTGTTATCTAACTCTGAACCAAATGATTTCTTCATTTGATTTGATCCGTAGAGATCCCTAAATCATGTTAATACCTCCGTCGAGGATAAGAACAACTAATCCTAGGTTGATTAATTGAAATCTCTTTCTAATTAAAACCCCTAGTCTTGCATTAACTAGATCTATGGCTCCCCATATTAGATTTGATTCTAATCTGATAGATTTTCGTCGTCCTATGTCTAGGATTGCGATCAACTCCGCTTAATTATGTTGGATCAACTCCTATGCAGGGACTTTTGCTCCTCTACATAAGCACATTTGACTTAAATCAATATCCCGGAAATATCAATTTAAGAATTAAAAACACAATTAAGAACAAATCAAATATTTATCACATAGTTCAGATAACAATAACAAGATCTGTCTTAGGTTTCATCCTCCTTAGATATTCGGGGTTTTAGTTCATAATTGTAAAAAGAAACATCTCAAAATATATAAAATAGCAAAACATAAGAAAACCCAAAAACCCCTAAAAGGATATAAGGGCGATCCTCTGTCTTGATGTAGATCTTGGCTTCTGAGATGGATCAATCAGCTTTCCTTCGAGTAATTCCCTGCCTTTAACTCCCTGTCTTGGCAAGAATAATGTGTACCCTTGTAGTTGCCTCCTAGGGTCTTTATAGAGAGTTTAGAATGTCTTTCTTATCCCCTAAGTAGCCTTTTCCAAGTGAAATTGAACTTCCTCATGACAGGGACACGCCCGTGTGCCACACCCGTGTGAGTTGACTTTGGGCTGTGCTCGAGCCTGTTAAAGTGGCACGGCCGTGTGACACGCTCGTGTGACGAACTTCCCATGTTGATTATTGATTTGGGCCTAATTTGCCCGTTTTTAGCCCGTTCCTTGCTCTTTTCTCTTCCTTATGCTCACTTAAGTATAAAACATGAAATAAAAGGATTAGGAGCACCAAATTCCATAAATCTAATGATAATTCATCCAAAATTTAGGCTAAGCATGAGGTAAAAATATGTATAATTTACGGTTTATCACTGCCAATCTAGTCTTACACTCTAAATTCAAACATGTCAAACTTGATCTGTTTTTTGTCTGAGAAAAGGTGGTTGAAGGTTCGCTTGTTATTGGTGAGGTACCAGCTTATGACTAGGTTTTTGACATTTTTGTCTAAATCCATGTTTACTTATTTTCGTAGTTTGCTTCGAGTCTTGCCTATTAAGAAGCTAGTGAATGTTAGAGTATAGGAATAAGTTAGGTTGTTATTCTGTTAGTTAGTATGGTATATTGTTGATGGATGGTTAACAGCAGTTAGACAATCTTAGTCAAGTATATAAGTCCTATTACTATACTGATAAAATCAATAATTCAATACAGAAAATATTTAGTCACTTTTCATTCAATATTCTGAATTTCTCTAAGTGTTTTAGTTCTTTGTATAGTTACTAACAATACTTCAAAAGCAACACCTTCTTTGGTGGCTGCATACTAGCTTTCCGTGTAATGGCCCAGATTAGGGCTTAGTCGGAATTAGGGGTGAGCAAAATTCGATTCGATTCAAAAAAATTGAAAAAAAATTCGAATTTCGAATTATTCGAATCAAGTTAATCGAGTTAATCAAATCAACTCGAATTTTTTTCGAATTTCGAGTTCGAGTCGAGTTGAATTTTTAAATTCGAATAACTCGAATAACTTGAATAAACCGAATATAAACTATATTTTTATATTTTTTTAAATATTAACCTTTTACTTAATTACTTTAGTCTTTAACCCAATTCCCTTAAGCCCAAACATTCTATTTAATTTCCCCAAGCCCGTCATTCAGCCCAAAATTTTAATTTCTCAAATCCCAATTCCTCCCCCAAATTCCAAAATCCAAATTAAACCCCCAAACCCCAAATTCTAATATTCCACTGTCCACTCCTACTCCAAACCTCATGTTCATTTTTTTCTTCTCTGTTCTCCCAACTCTCCATTTCTATTTCAAACCCTAAAAATTATTTTTCTCCTAAAACCCTGAAATAAACCCTTCTTCCTTCCTAGTTCCTTCCTTACTTCTTCTTCTTCGTAAATAATTATTAGTTCATTCAAATTTCTAACCTTCAAATCAAAATATTTACCTCCAAATCGAGTTGCTGTTTCTACTTTCTGCTGACCGAGGCACTATGTTTTCTTCCATTTTAAGCTCCAATTTGTTGTATTTTAAGGGAAGGTTTGTCTTAAAACTTCTTCCTTTGAATTCCTCATCTGCCTGGCTGTCTCCATTATGTACATTTCAACTCTCTGGGGATATCAAATGTTGTTCTGCTTCTAACTCTATTTTTATATTTTCAAAAATATAAATTGCTTCTCAATACTTGTTTTGGCATGCGTATACTTCTGAATACTGGTTTTTCTTTATTTATTTTAGGTCTCAAATACTATAATATGCTTCGGGTTTCTTTATAAATACATTCCTTCATGCATTAATAAGATGTGCCTTAAGAAATTAACAAATCGAGAAATAATGAAAAATTATTCAAAGACGGTGAATGAGAAAAATAAAGATGATAAATAGCAATGTAAAAGGTAGGGAAGGTAGGTTACAGTAGCTTGAAAATAAAATTGTTTTTGTTTCTATTAATTAATTAGTGTTCATATTGGTGTTGGCAATAACCGGAGAACAACAAACTCACTGCCGTGTAGGGACGTTTCCCAGTTTGTTTTCTCCGACTAAAGCCAACGGCCAAAACCGAAGGCTGTAATAGGGGAGCGAAATTCCAAAAGTTTACGGTTTTGTTTCTTTTTGGTTCATGTGGTTATGTTACTTATTTATGTTGGGAAAGAAGGTAGTGTTTTAAGATACACGTGACAGTTATTTAGGCCTGGATTGTCCGTTGTTTAAGCAAAACCAATTTTGATCTCATTACTTTTCTTTTAAAACAAAACATGACTCAATGGCAGACGTTTTAAGGTAGTGTTTTAAGATGGAACGTTGCGTAGTTCGCAGACGCTTTAAGGTAGTGTTTTAAGGTTGATGTTGTGTTGCTTTTATTTATTCGCTTAGTTATTTTAATTTTTTGTTGTATGATCACGTTTAAAAATTTTAAAGATTTTTTTTTTGAAAAATTACGTAAAAATAAACAACACTAAAGTCATTTTTAAAAAAAATTAATTCGAACAAATATATTCGATTCGATTCGATTCGAATTTCATCTCACTCGACTCAATTCGAGAAAATTTCAAATAAAGTTAGGATGATAAAATCAGATTCGAAAACTCGATTAACTCGAAAATTTTTTATTTGATTCGATTCGATTCGATCAAATGCTCACCCCTAGTCGGAATAGTGGTTTTGAGACCACAAATCTGAAGTAGAAAAGTATATTTTATGATGATTATTAAGTTTATGTCATGATTTGCATTATAGTGATAAAATTCCATGAAGAAATTTTTATGAAAAAGTGGTCAATTTGTCCTTTAGGACTAAATTGCAAAAGTTGTAAAATATGAGTTGCAAGAAGGTTTAGGTATGAAATAGCAAGGGGAAAATTAGTGGAGGTCCTTATTTAGCAATTAAACCATTTATTAGCATGATGGACAAAAATGGCCATGGAAGGAAAATTTTCTAAAGAAAGGGCTTAAGGGCATTTTGGTCATTTGGTAAAGTTAAGTAATAAAAAGGGAAAAAGAAAGAAAAAATGGTATCATCTTCTTCCTAGTGTGCCAAATTTGAAGAGCCTCCATAGCTAGGGTTTCCTTCATTTTTAAGCTCCAAGTAAGTGACTCCAAGCCCCGTTTTTAATTCTCTTCGTATTTTTGAAATCCTCGTAGCCTAATCTATCTATTTCTACCACTAATTTGAGTTAGGGTTTATGTTAAAAAATATACTCATGCATGACATGCAAGTATTTTGATGTCTAGTGGTAGAATATGAAAGTTTAAAGTGTAGTAAACATCTTTCTTCAAGTGATTTTTCATGAAAATCCTTAATAGGGACTAAATTGTATAAGTATGAAAATATGGAGTAAAAGTGTGAAATTATGAAAAATAGGGGCTGTTGTAAGAATAAGAAAGGTTCGTCTAGGCTTGGGAAGTCAAGAAATTAAGTGCATTTCATTTTACGAGCCTAGGGACCATTTTGCAAATATGCAAAAGTTTAAGGGTAAAATTATAAATTTTTCCAAAGATTTAATTATGGGCTATTTAGCCAATGTGTATATTAAATTAGCTTAATTTGTCGTTTTAGATCAAGAAACACGAAATCTAGACTACAACTGGGGAAAAAGTAAGGTGGTGGACTAAATCGAGTGTTCATCCACAATTTGATTTCCGAGGTAAGTTGTATGTGATAATTTAGCCTTATGTTTTATGAAAATTATTACAATGATTTTCCATGTATTCCATGTTACTCCTATGAAAATGTGACCTGAAATGTTATAAGAAATGATGATGTAGTAAAAAAGAAATCCCATGTATAAGATAAAGAAATCAAAGGATACCGTTGTCATGAGCATTGCAGGTTCCGTATAAGACCATGTTTGGGACATGGCATCGGCACCAAATTAAGATCCCATGTAAGACCATGTCTGGGACATGGCAGTGGCTTCAACATGTGGTCCTGTATAAGACCATGTCTGGGACATGGCGTCGACATCGAGATGAGATTTAGATCCTCCGTAAGACCATGTCTGGGACATGGCGTTGGCATCTAAAAATGATCCCGTGTAAGACCATGTCTGGGACATGGCATCAGCATCAATTTATGATCTCGTGTAAGACCATGTCTGGAACATGGCATCGACATCGATATGAGATCCCATGTAAGACCATATCTGGGATATGGCTTCAGCATCGACTTGAGATCTCATGTAAGACCATATCTGGGATATGGCTTTGGCATCTTACCATGAGAATGACATTACGGGCATCCTTCAGTATTCTAAGTATTTTAAAAGAGAAAGTATTCAAGTTAATTAGTTTAATGAGAAAGGCTAAAGTTATGATGAGTGTTACAGGTGCATTTGCATAAGTTACAAGAGAAATGAAAATGTAAGCCATGAGAATGAGCAAGACATATGAATGAGTAGAACATAAGAAAGAGCAAGTCACAAGAGTAAGTAAATCATAAGAATGAATATGTCATAACATTGAGTAAGTTACGAGAAAGAGTAAGAAGTTATATAAATTTCATGATACCTTACTTGAATGATTTTTTCATGACCTTTATTGCTACTTTATTTCATGCGACTTACTAAGCATTTTATGCTTACTCCTTCATTTTCCCTTTCCATGTAGATTTGCCGAATTAGCTCAGGGATCGATTGAAGTCAGAGCTCGAAGCCACACTATCAAGCCATCCATTTTAGGTATTGTATAGTTGGTTATTTTTGTGTATAGCATGTATAGGAAACTTGGTCACTTAGACATGTGTCATTTTGTTAGCCTAGTTGATATCGTGTGATATTAAGTAATAAAATTTATAAAAACTGATCACACCAAAACTAACTAATATCACGATGTTAAAGGCAAGCACACCTATCGAACAATAGTATAGTTTAGTGGCAAGACCGAGTTATCGTACCCAAAGGAACCAAAAGTACTAGTACTCACTTCTTTTCTATTATCTAGCCTAAAAAATAAAAGAGGATTGTTTAAACTAATTTTAAAACTAACTAAGAAAGCGTAAAGAGTAAATTGGGAAAACTTTGAGGGAAAAGCTGATTTATATGGACAATACTCAAGGGAGAATCCACCTAGACTTCACTTGTTATTATTTTCTTGAACTATATGATTTCTTTACTTGACTTGATCCGTAGAGATCCCTAACTTATGCTAAACCCTCCGTCAAGGCATAGAGCAACTAGGCCTAAGTTGTTAATTAAAGTTCCCTTATTAATTAACTCCCTAGGTTGCATTAATTCGATCTATGGCTCCCCATATTAGGTTTGACCCTAATCCGACAGATTTATGTCGCCCTATGTCTAGGGTTGCATGCAACTCCGCTTAATTATGGTAGATCTACTCTTATCACAGAGACTTTTGCTCCTCTGCTCTAAGCACATCTAATTCTTGAATTAATACCTAGGATTATTAAATCAAGAATGAAGAACGCATAATTAAGAACAATTCAAGTATTTATCAAATAAATCAAGAATAAATAACAAGATCTATCTTACGTTTCATCCCCCTCAAGTATTTGAGGGGTTTAGTTCATAATAAAGAAGGAAAACATCTCAGAAGATATAAAATAACAAAACATAAAAGAAACCAAAAACCCTGAAGGAATTTAGGGAGATCCTCTATGTTGCTACAGAATTCCGGCTTCTGAGATGAATTAATCGGCCTTCTCCCTTGGAGTAATCCCTTGCTTCTACCCTCAGTGTGGCAGAAAAACGAGAGGAAAAATATCTCAAAAAAACATATCTACTTCTACCTCATGAGGTCTTTATATAGAGAGCTTGTGGGGAGCCTTTCTTAGCCTCTAAGCATCCCAATTCGAGTGAAATTCCCCTTCTTCACGACTAGAACATGCCCGTGTGCCACGCCCGTGTGACTTCGACAGAGGCCGTGTGCTTTTATCGGTGGAGGCACGATCGTGTGACCTGGTCATGCTTGTCGGGGGCTTGACCGTGTGATCTTCATGTGGCACGGCCGTGTGGCATTTCTTTGCCCATGTTGTTCGCACATTTTGGCCCATTTTTCATCGTTTTTAGCCTGTTTTCCGTTCTTTCTTCCTCCCTATGCTCTCCTGAGTATAAGATATAAAAAGGAAGGATTAAGAGCACCAATTCTCACAAAATTGATAAGAATCCATCCAAAATATAGGCTAAACATGAGGTAAAAATATGTATAATTTAGCGTTTATCAAATACCCCCACACTTAAGCCTTTGCTTGTCCTCAAGCAAAATCTCAATCCCTAAAAAAAGAATCATTCTTCTCAACCTATAATCTTTATCAATAATGTTTCAAACTAATCCACAGGTAATCATACAATGAAAAATTCAATCATAAGAACATTAAAGATTAAATTACTCTAAGTTGAGAATTTTATCATTGAAAACATAAGTCTTCCTTCCTTCTAAGTAGTTATCTCTCCATCTTAATTAACAGGAGTTGACATCCTCACTAAAGGTTCACTCTATTCACTCGAAGTGTTTAGGGTTCAAAATTTTAAGCACTCTCTAGTCAACCTGAAAAGTTATTACCATAAGCTTGCACGAAAATCAAATCTCCCCCACTATAGTTTGATATGATATATCGATCAAGAGGTCTTTTCATGGTTGTAACGGGGCTTGGTTAGGGGTATTGTCACAGGCTGCAAAAAAAGGGTTAGAATCGAGATTGAACTGAAAAAATTATCTAGCTAGAAAAATCTCTATCACTGGAACATATTTTCAAAGCTTAATAACATCATTTTTGTAGCCTTAAGAGAGAAATATGCAAAAACTTAATTTGAACTATTACATATTACAACTGAATTTGACTGTATGTACACATGTTTTTTTTTTTAATTAAGAACAATTCAAGTAATACAATAAATTGAGTAAAGATTTACATACTGGAAAAGAGAATAAAGCTTAGATAGTAAATTCAACTCAAATCTCAACAAAAATAGGGATCAAAAGTAATTGAATGGAAAATTCAACAAAAACGGGTTATTGGATAATAATTTAGAGGGTGAGTCACAGAAAAGGTTGTTAGGCTTAATGGGGTTCACTAGGGGTTAGGTTATGGAGGTAGGCTTTTGTGGAGTAAGTGGGTTAAATCCTAGGTGCCTTTATCATCTCGGTATATCAAATCAATGATGTGGTCTTGACATTTATAATCAAAGCAAGTTCTAGAATAACAATTCAGTGTTGACTCACTCAAAGCAATAATAAAAGTGAGCACGAAAGAATGTATGCTCAAAAAGGCTCAAAATCTCACCAGAATTATGGCTTTTTGATGTCAATCCTGCGAATTTCAAATCTCAAGATAGTACTTAAAATTAGCGAAGATAACTTATGCAAAAATTGGAGTTCTCAAAAATTTCAACTTATCATGCTTGATTCCTTAATGTTTTTAAGTTTGGATATTTAAAGTACAATCACCTATTTCTTTAATTCTCAACATATCAATAAAAATTATAAATCAATCAGAATTAATTCCTAATAATAGACTGAAGATCATGCTATTGAGGACAGTGCAATTAGTTAGAACAATTTCAGGGATTTCAAAGAGAATGAAATAAATTTAAAGTACGTTCCCCCCCACACTTAAGATGTACATTGCCCTCAATGTACAAGGATAATATTAGCAATAAAAGCATAATATCATAAGAGAGGGAGAGATATGAAACTCCCTGAAATGTGGATGGCTTTGTGAGACAAATATGGGAAGAGTTGGCATATGTGGCACGGTGTTTCTATTTCCGTAGAGATTTGAGCTGTAAGGCTCCTTTGGAACTGCGAATGGATTTATTAGTCGTGGGAGGTTAAGACAAAGAAGGGTTACTTCATTAGGAGATGGCCGAAGAAAATAAAATAAACAAAATAAATAAAAAATGAAAATTCAAATAAAGAAAAAAATGAAAAATAAACCTAAAAAAGAAAATAAAGTGAAAATAAGGATCAGTGTTTAAGAGTTAGAATAAAGTAATAATAAAAGATAAAAAAATAAAAGTAAAACAAAATAAAGATAAAAAGAGGATCTAGTCCTCTGATGGATCTCGTAGTGGTGGGGAAATGCCAAGGTGCTGAATATGTGCGCTAAAGTGGCGTTGATGTAATCGAGGTGCTGCTCAAATCGGTCTAGGCACTCGTGTATGTCAGCGTGTGGGACTGCTGTCTGGGTAGGTCGTCTGGGGCATGATGGCTCGGTGGGTGCATCCTCCTCAGGTGGTGGCGATGGGACATCATCAGTAATGTCCTCTAGGTCCTCGCCTTCCTGGACAAGGTGGAAATGAAAGTGGCCGCCACCTGGCCGTCGCTCTACCATATGTCTGGGCTGCGGTGTTGAGTAGGCCGAAGTAGCGGCCTAGTCGTGTGATGTACGGGCCCATGGATACGACTCCCTTGCGATGCCTCTCAGTCTGGTGCTGCATGGCCAACGCTATGAAGTAGGCAAGGTCGATGGGGTGGCCATTAGCCATGCACCAGAGGAAATAGACGTTGTGAGTGTTGACGACGCCTGTACTCTCCCGTCTACCTGTTAAGGTGTGAGTAAGGAGGGCGTGAATATACCTGAAAGAAGGAGGGAGGGCGGATGCCTTGCTGACGCTAGGATTATAGATCTGTCACCCTGGAGCAATCTCGTTCTAGCAGTCGAGGGGTCGGATATGGAGGCACCTGGAAAGAGTAGGGAAGTCTTCTTCTACCATGAACTGCTCGGTATAGAGACCGAGAGCCGTGCCAAACTCTAGGACACTCAGCTATCGCACAAGGCCTCCTAATCGGAATTGGACCGTGCCGGGATCGTCGAATCTGTTCATGACGGTCTGGAGGTGGAATGTGGAGTAGAATTCGAGAGTGAGTTCTAGGCAGGTGGGCTCCACAATCCTAAAGAACTGGTCCCATGGGTCGGTAGCTAGCAGGGCTCGGACATCGTCCACCAGGTTTACTTGCGCGAGGGCCTCCCCGTCAATGCATCGGCCCATCGAGATAGTGCGTGCTCGGAGTAACTAGTAGCGTTCCTCCTGGGAGTCCTGCGAAAATGTGAGGAACGGGTGGCGTGTCTCAGAGGTGGGTCTTGCTGAGGAACTTCCCGGCCCCTTTCGTTTCTTGAAGACGGGGACAGCAGTCTTTCTGGTGCGCGATGATGACATTGTATCTGAAAAAAAAAAGTATTAGTCCTAAATATTGAGATTAAAAATAACTTAAAATGTAAATTGCTATTTGTTTTAAAATAACAACTGAGGAGTAACCTGAATAGTAAAATCTAATCATATTAAAAACTTATAACAAAAACTAAGAACTATAGGCATGTATATATTAACTTATGAGAAAAATGGCATGCAAATATGTGTCCAAGTGGCAGAATAAAATGAAATCTAAATGGCAAGCAAAAATAAAATTAAGTGGCATGTAATCCTAATTGATTCTATATTAGTCTAGATTATTCATCCTATATTTCCTAGTTCCATGGTTGCATCAACAATTTAGACAAAAGTAAAATGAAATAAAAATTAAATAAATGAAATAAAACAAAAATAAATGAGAAAAATGAGAAAATAGAACCAATTATGAGTTTGCACGGTCGTGGGGGGCTGTTACACGGGCGTGGGGAGGTTATTTTTTAGTATTATGGTGGTTTTGAGGGTGGTAGATGTGCTCACGGAGGTTAGAGAGGTTTTGGGTGTGAGATTCTAGGGTTTTAGGTGAAAAGGAAGGTTTAAAAATGGCTCTCTATTTAAAAACGCCCGTGTGAGTCGTATTCAGCCCGTGTTTTTCAAAAATTGGAGGTTTTAGCGCACCATGTTCCGATGAGCACACCCATGTGGTTGGTTCAGATGACCGTGGGAGATCAGGTCTTTGTTACTCACACGGTCATATGATGGTATACACGGCCGTTTACGATCGTGTTCGTGTTACACACGGTCGTGTGCTCTGTGCCACGGGCGTGTGAATTTTGATAGTGTCTTTCACGGGCTAAGGACACGAGCGTGGGGATTTGTGCAAGGCCCGTGTTTATACTGCAGGGCTGCCACAGCCATGTCGCACGGCTGTGAGGCGATGTTGATAGCCCGTATGGAATCCGTAAGGTCGCCACGGCCATATCACACAACTGTGGGAATTTATCGATGGCCCGTATTTTGGGAAAATTTTAGTCTATTTGTACACGGTCTGGGTGTACGACCGTGCCCCTGTTTTTAAGTGTGCACACGGCCGAAAGACGCCCGTGTGCCTGGCCGTGTGGTCCTAAATTTCTGCATTCAAAGAGTTAGTTTATGCGTGAAAAAATACTAAAAATTTTAAAGAAAAGAAAGTTACTAAGTTAGTGCTCGGGTTGCCTCCCGAGAAGCGCTTATTTAGAGTCTAAGCTCGACTCTACCTGGATGTGTCAAGAAGGGGTGTGGTGGGGCCAAAGCTCCTTCCTGTTTTCCGTAAAATTTTCACCTCTATAATGTTTAAGCCGATGGCCATTTACCTTGAACGTACCGTGGTTAGGGTGAGTTACCTTAATGGTGCCGTATGGAAAGACATTTAGAACAGTGAATGGACCTGACCATCTTGACTTGAGTTTTCCAGGGAATTGTTTCAGCCTTGAGTTGTAAAGTAAGACGAGATCACCTGTTTTGAACTGCTTGGGTTGTTTCAGCCTTTTGTCATGATGTCGCTTCATGGCTTCCTTATATAGTCGCGAGTTCTCGTAAGCATTGAAGCGCCATTCATCTAGCTCATTCAACTGCATTAATCTCTTCTCTCCTGCACTTTTAAAATCAAGGTTTAAAAATTTTATAGCCCTGAATGCTTTATGTTCAAGTTCAAATGGTAGATGACAGTTTTTTCCATAAATAAGTTTATAGGGAGATGTTCCTATGGGTGTTTTAAAAGCAGTTCTATAAGCCCATAATGCATTGTCTACCTTTCTTGACCAATCTTTCCTATTTGTTTCTATTGTTTTCTCTAAGATGCGTTTTAGTTCCCTATTTGTTACTTCGACTTGGCCACTGGTTTGTGGGTGATAAGGGGTGGCTGTTCTATGGTGTACTCCATACCTTTTCAAGATTTTTTCAAATTGGTATTGCAAAAATGTGTACCCCTATCACTAATGATTATCCTAGGTGTTCCAAATCGAGAAAAAAGTCTTTTCAAGAAGCGTACTACCACCCTAGCATCATTTGTAGGTAGAGCCTGGGCTTCTACCCATTTTGACATGTAATCTAATGCTACTAGTATGTATTTATTCCCAAATGAATTAGGGAACGGACCCATGAAATCAATACCCCATACATCAAATATTTCACATGAAAGTATATAGTTCTGAGGCATTTCATTATTCTGAGAGATATTACCTGTTCGTTGGCATTTATCACAAGAGGTCACATACCTGTCGGTATCTCTGAAAAGTGTAGGCCAATAAAAGCCTGATTTGAGTACCTTATGAGCAGTTCTAGTTCCACTGTGATATCCTCCTGTGGGTCCTGAGTGGCAGTGATTCAAAATTTGATATGCTTCTGTGTCATCAACGCATCTTCGTATAACCTGATCTGCACAATTTCGGAAAAAGAAAGGATCTTCCCAAAAGTAGTTTTTCACATCAGCGAAGAATCGCTTCTTTTGCTGATGGTTTAGCCCTTTTGGGGTTATGTTAGCTGCTAAATAATTCACAAAATCAACAAACCAAGGAAGTGTCGTATCTACTAAGGCTAGAAGTTGTTCCTCAGGGAACAAATGGTTCATCTTGTCGAGATATTTGGGCTGTGCGTTCTCTAGCCTTGAGAGGTGATTTGCTGCCAAGTTTTCGGCTCCTTTCTTGTCCTTTATTTCCAAGTCGAATTCTTGTAATAATAGAATCTATCTTATCAATCGAGGTTTTGCATCAGTTTTAGTTAAGAGGTAGCGAAGAGCTGAATGATCAGTATAAACAATGACTTGACAAAATTAAATAAGATCTAAATTTGTCAAATGCAAAAATAACAATTAGCAATTCTTTCTCTGTGGTAGTGTAATTTGCTTGAGCGACTGTCAAAGTTCTGCTAGCATAATAGATCGGCTGGAAGTGCTTGTCCCTTCGCTGTCCTAAAACTGCACCTACTGCAAAATCACTTGCATCGCACATTAGTTCAAAAGGTAGATTCCAATCAGGTGAAATCATAATCAGGGCGTTAACTAACTTTTCCTTAAGGTTGTTGAAAGATTCCAACATTCTTGGTCAAAGTTGAAGGGTACGTCTTTTTCTAGTAATTTAGTTAAAGGCTTAGCTATTTTAGAAAAGTCTATAATGAATCTTCGATAAAAACCGGCGTGTCCTAAAAAGCTTCTTATAGCCTTAACTGAATTAGGAGGATGTAGTTTTTCAATAGTTTCAATTTTCGTTTTATCTACCTCTATCCCTTTACTAGAAATTTTATGTCCTAAAACAATACCCTCTTGAACCATAAAGTGGCATTTTTCCCAGTTTAGCACTAAATTTGTCTCTTCACATCTGATCAAAACACGTTCTAGATTATTAAGACAAAGTTGGAAAGAATTACCAAAAACTGAGAAATCATCCATAAATACCTCCATGATGTCTTCCACGAATTCACTGAAGAGAGCTAGCATGCATCGCTGAAAAGTAGCAGGAGCGTTACATAGACCAAAAGGCATTCTGTGATAAGCAAACGTACTGTATGGGCATGTGAACATTTTTTTCTCCTGATCTTCTAGAGCTATCGGGATCTGGAAGTAACCAGAGAGGCCATCTAGGAAACAATAATACATATGACCTGATAATCTTTCCAACATCTGATCAATAAAATGCAATGGGAAATGATCTTTCCGAGTGGCATCATTCAGCTTCCTGTAATCAATGCAAACTCTCCATCCTGTGACTGTTCTTGTAGGTATTAACTCTTCCTTGTCATTAGACACCACGGTCAATCCACCTTTCTTAGGAACAACCTGCACAGGGCTTACCCAAGAACTGTCAAAAATAGGATAGATAATACCTGCATCTAGAAGTTTAATTACCTCGGCTTTTACAACTTCTTTCATGTTGGGATTCAATCGTCTCTGGGCTTGCACTGATGGTTTGAATTCGTCCTCCATTAAAATTTTTTGGGTGCAGAAAGAAGGATTAATTCCCTTGATATCTAAAATTTTTCAAGCTATAGCACGTCTGTGTTCTCTTGACACATGGAGTAGTTCATTTTTCTCTGCAAGGCTTAAATCGGATACGATAATGACTGGTAAAGTTGATTCTTCCCTTAAAAAGGCATATTCTAAATTATCTGGCAGTTGTTTTAGTTCTAATTTAGGGGGTTCAGTAATGGAAGGTTTCTATCTCAATTCATCACTCATCTTTAAATTTTCATAACTTATGTGCCTAGTGATGATTTCATTAGAATCCAACTCTTTCCTTACTTCATTAATTTCGGGGGTGGTTTCATCTTTCCCCCCACCTTGAACAAGACACAGTTCCAACGTGTCTGTGAGAGCAAGTTCCTGGAGATTATCTTAAACAAAATAGTCAATAATATCAACAAAATAAAACGAATCATCTTGTTCTTTAGAGAATCTCATGGCATCATAAATTTTAAAGACAACTTCTTCCTCGCCGACTCTGAGTACTAATTTGCCATCCCCTACATCAATAACAGCTCTAGCAGTGGCTAAAAATGGTCGTCCCAAAATTAAAGGTACTTCAATATCCTCATCCATGTCAAGCACAACAAAATCAACAGGGAATATAAATTTATCTACCTTCACTAGCACATCTTCAATGATTCCCCTAGGATATTTAACAGATCTATCGGCTAATTGAATACTCATCCTAGTGGGCCTGGGTTCCTCGAGACCTAGTTGTTTGAACATTTTGTAAGGCATGAGATTAATGCTAGCACCTAAATCAGCTAAAGCTTTATTAATAAGTAAACTACCAATCAGACAAGGGATAGTAAAACTCCCTGGATCTTTTAGTTTTGCTGGCAGTTTATTTTGGAGAATAGCTGAGCATTCCTCGTTGAGTTCTACTGTGGCCAATTCTTCCGACTTCCTTTTATTTGTCAGAAGTTCTTTAAGGAACTTCGCATTCTTCGGCATCTGTGAAATTCCTTCAACAAAAGGTAAGTTAATGTGTAATTGTTTAAAAAGTTCAAGGAACTTACCGAATTGAGCGTCTGTATGGTCTTTCTTCAATTTTGCCAGATATGGGATGCGCGGTTTACATTCCTTGAGTGGCGGTAGAGTGTTATCCTCGGGTTCCGCTGCCTTTTCTTCTGAAAGTTCTGGGATAGTCTTCTTTTCTGGTTCGGCTAGGACCTTTCCATCTCTTAAAGTAATCACTTTGACATATTCTCTAGGATTTGGCTCAGTGTTACTTGGTAATCCTCCTTGTGGTCTTTCTGAAATTAATTTTGCAAGTTGACCAATTTGGTTTTCAAGCCCTTGAATTGATGCTTACTGATTTTTCAGCGCCGTTTTAGTGCTTTGAAAACGGGTTTCTGATGCGGCCATAAATTTGGTAAACATCTCTTCAAGATTCAGCTTCTTCTCATGTTGTAGTGGTGGTTGCTGAAATCCTGGAGGAGGTTGTTATCTTTGATTTCCTTGTCCTCCCCATGAAAAATTTGGGTGATTTCTCCAACCTGCATTATAAGTATTACTATAAGGGTTATTTTGAGATCTAGATTTGTTGCCCATATAGTTGGCTTGTTCAGTTTCCATGCTCCGTCCATAAGATGTGAAATCTGGATTAAACTTGTTTCCTTGAGTCACGTCGCATTGCATCACTGGTTGTGCCTGTATAGAACTAACAAAATTATCAAACTTTTTATTTAAAAGTTCTACTTGGTTAGTAAGCATGGCGACAGCATCAATATTATAAACTCCTGCAGCTTTTGTTGGCTTTGTCCTCATGACTTGCCACTGATAATTATTCAATGACATCTCTTCAATAAATTCATAAGCTGCTTCAGGTGTTTTATTATTGATCGTCCCTCCTGCGGCTGCATTGATCATTTATCTAGTTGACAGGTTTAAACCATTGTGGAAGGTTTGAACTTGTAGCCACAAAGGTAGACCATGATGAGGGCACCTTCTCAAAAGATCTTTGTATCTCTCCCATGCATCGTATAGTGTTTCTAAATCCATCTGCACAAAAGAAGAAATATCGTTTCGTAATTTGGCTATTTTAGCTGGAGGAAAATATTTGAGTAAAAATTTTTTGGTCATTTGCTCCCATGTCGGAATTGAGCCTCGTGGTAAAGAATTTAACCACTGTTTGGCTTTATTTCTCAAAGAGAATGGAAATAGCCTCAATCGAATGGCATCATCAGAAACGCCATTTATTTTGAAGGTATCACATAGTTCCAAGAAATTGGCTATGTCTGAGTTTGGATCTTCGTCCTGTAAACCATCAAACTACACCAACTGCTGTATCATCTGAATAGTGTTAGGCTTTAACTCAAAATTATTAGCAGCAATAGTAGGTCTAAGAATGCTAGTTTGGGTACCAGCCAAACTAGGTTTAGCATAATCATACATAGTGTGAGGAGCTTCTTCTTGGTTTATTGGTTCTGCTGGTAGTACTGGAGGTGGTGGAACATTTTGATTTGCTTCCATCTCGTCTGTAGGTTTTGGCTCTTGCTCAGGTTCTTGTTCTGGATAATGTAAACTGCGTCTAATTTCTCTGCGATTTCTGCAAACTGTTGCTTCTAGATCGTCGTCAAAAAGTAGTGGTCTTGTTGGGTTGTTTCTAGTCATAAACTAAAAATACCTAAAAAGAAAAAGTAAAGAAAACTCAAAAATAATTTAAAAGAAAAATAAAAATAAAATAAAAATAAATAAAAACTGAAAATAAAAATAAAAGAAAAAAATAAATATATATATAGTAATGGCTAAAGCAATAGAAATCGAGCTTTCGTAATATTTTAGTTCCCCGGCAACGGCGCCAAAAACTTGATATCGCATGATATTAAGTAATAAAATTTATAAAAACTGATCACACCAAAACTAACTAATATCACGATGTTAAAGGCAAGCGCACCTATCGAACAGTAGTATAGTTTAGTGGCAAGACCGAGTTATCGTACCCAAAGGAACCAAAAGTACTAGTACTTACTTCTTTTCTATTATCTAGCATAAAAAATAAAAGAGGATTGTTTAAACTAATTTTAAAACTAACTAAGAAAGCGTAAAGAGTAAATTGGGAAAACTTTTAGGGAAAAGCTGATTTATATGGACAATACTCAAGGGAGAATCCACCTAGACTTCACTTGTTATTATTTTCTTGAACTATATGATTTCTCTACTGGACTTGATCCGTAGAGATCCCTAACTTATGCTAAACCCTCCGTCGAGGCGTAGAGCAACTAGGCCTAAGTTGTTAATTAAAGTTCCCTTATTAATTAACTCCCTAGGTTGCATTAATTCGATCTATGGCTCCCCATATTAGGTTTGACCCTAATCCGGTAGATTTATGTTGCCCTATGTCTAGGGTTGCATGCAACTCCGCTTAATTGTGGTAGATCTACTCTTATCACAGGGACTTTTGCTCCTCTGCTCTAAGCACATCTAATTCTTGAATTAATACCTAGGATTATTAAATCAAGAATGAAGAACGCATACTTAAGAACAATTCAAGTATTTATCAAATAAATCAAGAATACATAACAAGATCTGTCTTAGGTTTCATCCCCCTCAAGTATTTGAGGGGTTTAGTTCATAATAAAGAAGGAAAACATCTCAGAAGATATAAAATAACAAAACATAAAAGAAACCAAAAACCCCTGAAGGAATTTAGGGAGATCCTCTATGTTGTTGCAGAATTCTGGCTTCTGAGATGAATTAATCGGCCTTCTCCCTTGGAGTAATCCCTTGCTTCTTCCCTTAGTGTGGCAGAAAAACGAGAGGAAAAATATCTCAAAAAAACATATTTGCTTCTGCCTTATGAGGTCTTTATATAGAGAGCTTGTGGGGAGCCTTTCTTAGCCTCTAAGCATCCCAATTCGAGTGAAATTCCCCTTCCTCACGACTAGAACACGCCTGTGTGCCACGCCTGTGTGACTTCAACAGAAGCCGTGTGCTTTTATCGGTGGAGGCACGGCCGTGTGACCTGGCCGTGCTTGTCGGAGGCTTGACCATGTGATCTTCATGTGGCACGGCTATGTGACATTTCTTTGCCCGTGTTGTTCGCACATTTTGGCCCATTTTTCATTGTTTTTGGCCCGTTTTTCGTTCTTTCTTCTTCCCTATGCTCTCCTGAGTATAAGATGTAAAAAGGAAGGATTAAGAGCACCAATTCTCACAAAATTGATAAGAATCCATCCAAAATATAGGCTAAACATGAGGTAAAAATATGTATAATTTAGCGTTTATCACTAATGTGTTGGCTACTAGTATTGCTCAAGACATTTTGTAATGGCCTTTGAAAGGAGGCTACTATTGATCAAGTTTAATTGCTAAGTGAATGGCAATGGTATTAGCATGAAATTGCATAAATTGATAGGAAAGATGAATGTTGATAATTGTATTATGAGGTTATGGTTTGAATGTCATATTGGTGAATGTTTGGATGTTCTATTGTGCCACGAGTTATGATTTTGGATTGGTATTGTGTTTGGTTCAGTTTCAGGGTGGCAAAAGGGTTGGAACATAGCCTATAGTTGTCCACACGGTTGGGACATGGGCGTGTGCCTAGGTAATATGTGATGCACGGTCATCCTCAAGGGCGTGTTAATGGACCGTGTGTCCCCTACATCCCATTTAGTTCAGTTAGTGTTGAGCACGGGCAGAGAACATGTGACTGTGCTCAAGCTGTGTCAAAACCCCTATAGGTGAAATAAAAATAAATTCAACATGGGCTAGGGACATGGGCGTGTGGGATCACACGGCCTGCCCACATGGGCGTGTCCCATCTCACACGAGCGTGTGACCCTATTTTAGGTAAAATTTTTCTAAGTGCTCAAAAGTTCTCGAATTTGTCCCGAAACACACCCGATGTATGTTTTGGGCATCGTAGTCCCAGGATAAGGATATTAAGAGAAAGTATGAGAAGTTTTAATAGGAAAGGAATTTATAGTTCAAGTTTACGTAATCAAACATGTTTAAGTACAGTAATGCCTCGTGTCCTGTCCTGGTGTCAGACTTCTGTAAGGGGTGTTACATTCCTGTACCCCAATACGTGATCCCAAAATGATCCATAGTGAGAAACCCTTTTGCAAAACAAGTCAAAGGTTTCCTCTAGTGAAAGTGGTGGTAGTTTTTTGGGTCTCAAATTGTTCGCAAAATGCCATTTTGAAACGAGAACATCTTTGGGGTCCTGATAGATGTATACGAAACGACAAGCCAAGGTATCATCGGTCATGTGTGTTGGGAACAAAGAGTAAGGAAGGTGAGTTGAAAGAAGGTAGGTGAAGGAATACAATTGATGAAGGAAGTTGACCCATCTTGTAACACCCTAAACCTGGCCTAGACATTATGGCCGAATCTGGCGATGTCACATGGTGATGTATTTCGAAAGAAAATATCATCGCTAATTCCCCTTTTCTACTTAACCTCGTTTCGTTACCTTACATTAATTAAAAATCGTGACGTTTGTTTTTAAAACATTATTCATTTACAAATTGTTGCTCAATTTACAAATCGTTATTCAATTTCAAAATGTTTTTCACTGCGGAAGCTTTTAAAACCGTTTATTTTAAGAAATTCGTTTTCATTTAATGAAATCTTAGTTTCACTTGTTTTTGAAAAACGTACTTTGGTGTAATCAAATTGTCAAACCATAAAACAATTAAAATCCCAAAATTAGAATCAACAATCCATTAAGTCCAATTTACATAAAAATTACCCAAGTAAGTAATAAATCTGAGGAAAATAACAAAACCAGTCTCTAGTTCCGTGTGGCCACCGTCGAGGCCACCGTCGAGTCCACCACTGCACCAACCCATCAAGTCTGGGGATTACCTGAACAGATTAAATAGAAAAGAGTGAGTTTTCACAAACTCAGTGTATAATCCCCACAGAAAACATGCACATAGCAAATTAACAGAAATCAGTCATATATCTTTACAGTTTGGGCCTAGGCCCTTTACAGAATCGGTGTGGGCCCTAGCCCACTTCAATACAGAATCAGATACAAATCAGGGCCTTAGCCCATCTCAAATATCACATACAGAATAGAAATCAGATTGTAACCCCACTAGCACACACACCAACTCCGACCATCCCTACACACCATGTGGGGTTTAAAACACCCACCCATCCCTGGACACTAAATAGGGTATATAACACCTGTCCATCCATACACACCACACAATACCAAAAATACGGCACAAATAAAAAATATGCAGCTTAGTCGTCAGATAACATGCTTTAAATGCCTTTTAGATACTTCCTTCAGCTTTATTAACCCACCCCAATACAATGCAACATACAATGAATGGCATCCTTATATGCAATAATCAAATCATACAGTCAGTTCCGTATTATCAAGTTCAGTACAGTTATCATACTCAGTCAGACATTATACAATCAGTTCATATAATTAGGGGTCTAGATTATGCTCACCGACCCTACAATAGGTCCGCAGTCGACTAGGACAACATGTGCAACCTTACAGAGTATTTCGAAAAAATGGGCTCACACACCCATATGGTCTGCTCGTGTGGGCCACATGGCCCAAATTGGCTTTATCCGTATGCATCACATGGCCTGGCCTAGAATCTCATATACTCGAGTGGGCTCATACGCCCGTGTGCTCCACACAGCCCAATTGATCGAGCACGTGTGTCGCACACGGCCATGTCGTGCGCGTAC
The DNA here is from genome assembly GCA_020496765.1 of Gossypium stocksii. Lineage (NCBI taxonomy): Eukaryota > Viridiplantae > Streptophyta > Magnoliopsida > Malvales > Malvaceae > Gossypium > Gossypium stocksii. Next base: position 7,579,518 of record CM035622.1, on the reverse strand, counting down.
GGCTTAGCCTCATCGAACACACGGTCGTGTACTACCACATGAGCGACCATACGCCCATGTGGTGTCGACAGTTTTGTTTTTTAGCTTTCGTCGATTCTCATTTTCTGTGTTTTCGGGTATACACCTGGATCTTTTTCGATGCAAACACAACTCCAAGCAATCCCGAACCTATAATGAATCAGTAACACACAATTATTCGTTTATCAGTCAATCCAAAATTCAAATTCAACAAGAAATATTCACCCAACGACGATTGAAGCTTACCCTCGTTTAAAAAGTAGGAACCCCGCACTCTTAAGATGCTAATGGTTAATCTCCAGCCCTTTGATCAATTCCTAATCGACCAATAGATAGTCCTCTTAAATCCCTTATTTAGAAATTGTTAACAAAGAGTAATATTTGAATTTAACTCATAAAAAACCTACCCCCTTACTGTACCACACAAACACATGTTTTCACCAACGAAGAGGATGAAAAAAAACAACAAGAGAGAAGATGAAAAAAAAGGAAATTTTCGACCGCAGGAAAGGATGCAAAAAGAGGAACAATTCATAGAAACTTTTGGGAAAAGGGAGAGGAATTTCGGTAATAGCAAAATAAAATCCTGCTAAGTCCCTATCCTCAAATCACTCCCCCACTTGCCACTCTAACTCCACTACTTAGAATCCAATTTTACTCAAACATTCATATGGCATCCAGCAAAAATAAATCCCTTGTATTTGTAGATTCTCGAACCCATGACCTCCAACTTATTTACACCCCCTTAACCACCAGACCAGCAGGCCCATTCTGTTAATAAATTACCAACAATTAGTTATAAGCCTACTGAACAAAAGTAAGGCTTTATTCATTAAAAAGTTAAAATTTGCCCAAACTAAGTATTGAACTTAAGATCTCTCAAACAAACCCAGAACACTTAACCACTGAAGCAGACAGATAATTGTGTCAATGAATTATAGAAACATATATTTTAAAAAAAACTAGGGACGTTACCCATCTTTATGAATAATTCCTTCGAAGAAAGGGACAAACTCTTGAGGGTTTGCTTTGCGCAAATGATGGTCGCGGAAATCAAAGGAAGCTCTATTGATAATGGAGAAAACGAGGGCTCTAAGCTAGGTGGTACCACATTTAGGGGATGTTGCGACGACGATGTTAGTGGGTCGAGGCTTGAAGTGGTCATGGATCAACATGCTTCCTCTTATGCCAAAACTTGATATCCAAAAGCCATGGTATTGGAAAAGCTGGTCTAACCACCACCCTTTGGTTTGAGGGAAAGCTGGCAACACTTCATTGCTATTTTTGTATGTCTTTTGGTAACCTTTTTCATTTGGATTAACTTCTATGCCTACAAAAAATATTGAAGTATTTGCAAATGATCTGTTTTATTTGATTAGGTGATGGGAAATTACAACGCTGCACCTCGGTTATAACAACATCATGTTTTTAAATTAAGAACCACGACATACAAGCCAATAGCCAACTGATGACTCGCACAGGAAGGGATAAAAAATGAAATAGAAAATTGTAAAGTGGAGGATAAAAGAAACAAGAAATATAAGGGTGAAGATTTTCTTTTAATTGTTTAATTTGCTAAGAAAATTAAATATAAGAATTTCTTTGAATTTTGGAATCTATCATTGTAACGATTTTATTTACATATTACTTTAATTTGTGTTATACTAAATCTTATTGGATAATATGTTTTGATATAAAAAATTAAAGTGTTTTTGAATAAAAGTAAAGTTGAGCGATTTCATAAAAATATATTTTAATCATTTTCAAACAAGTTAGAATTGCTCTAGGATGAAAAGTATCAATACTTTTTGTCTAGGTATTGATATTCTACAAGATATCGATACCCCTCTGTTAATCGATACCAAATTTGTAACCTCTACTAGGTATCGATGCTTTTCATAAAAGTATCGCTAATTATCTCAGGTATCGATATTCCTACTCCAACAGTCACTAAAATCAGCATTAATTATAAACAATATAGATACCCTTTTAGTAGGTATCGATACTCATTGTTGTAGGTGAAGTTAATGACCTGGTATTTTATCCCCAACGGCTATATTCAATTCTACAACAACCACAACAGTTGGAAATCAATTAGAGGGTGTAAATACCATCTTCCAAAGGTTTAGCAACATGTAGAGCAATGTGCAAAGCTTATTGATAAATCAAAACAACCTAGAGCTTAATTCTTTCATAACTCTTCTTGTAAACACTTGTGAGCTTTCATTGTATTCATTTAGCTCAAGTGTTTTTCTTTGTATTTGTGCTTAGTCGGAAAACATCTTGATCTTGTAACAATTGTTTCTTTGTTTACATAATTGTTTCTTTTTTAGAAAGAGTTAATTCTTAAGGTTTGGGTAGAAACCTTAAGCGAGTTGTATCTTAAGATTTTGGGTATATATCTTAAGGGAGATTGTAAGGTTAAACCTATCCTCAAAAGTTGCCAAATTAGTGAATTTGAGAAAATCCTTAGTTGTGGTAAGCTAAGGTAGTGGAGTAAGCAATTGGGGTCGAACCACTATAAATCCTTGTGTTCTTTGTTGCACAATTTTCATTGCTTCCACAACAACTTCCCTATCGGTGTTCTCGAATTGGTCCTTTCGAGCTAACAATTTGAAAGATACTTCTCTAAATCTATAAAATAAATAGACACCGGTTAAAAAAAAGAGAGTTAATTTAAGTTTTAAATGTTTTTAGCATATATTTGATTAATATTTTAATGGTTTAATTTTAAAAAATACCCCCTAAACTATACCGTATTTTCAAAATGACACTTAAAATTTTTTTTAGTTAAATATTTTACTCAAACTTAATTTTCGTTACTCATTTTACCTTAAAGGTTAATACCATTAGGAAAAAACATTTAATCAATTAGGTATTGCCACATCGATAGTATTTTTAAATTAAGAACCATTCTCTCTCCCCTCTTAATATTTAAAATTAAAGAATATTATATTAATATTTATTTCAATATAAATTAAAAATAATTATATTAATATTAAAAATATTTCTTTCCCCCACCATTCTCTCTCCCCTCTTAGGGGTGAACAAAACTCGATTTAACTAGAAAAAATTGAAAAAAAATTAAATTTCAAATTAATTGAATTAAATTATTTAAAATTTTCGAGTAAAACAAACATGAAAGATAATTTAATCATACAAAAATTAATTATATTAAGTTGAATAAAAATTTCAGACAATAATGGTAATATTTTAAACATCATATATTCTAAATAATGGTTTACATTTTCATTAGAAACCACAAGCATCATTTATAATTTTATATGTTGCTTAAACTATTTAATTTGTGAATTTTTCCCTTTTCTTTTATGATTTTAAATTTTAAATTATTCAATTTTGGTTTTTAATTTTATATGTTGCTTAAAATTATTTAACTGAATCACATCTGTTTGAGTCAAGTAAATTTTTAGGTCAAAATTTCTTTAAGAATGGAAAGTTGTAATGCCCCAAAATTTTAATTTTTGAATTGTTAAATTTATCAAGTGAGTTGATTTTGTTTACTGGTTAAGTGTTGTGTTTGTGTGTGTGATGTCTTATGTCCAAATCTCTTCCCTTGAATTTTTGTTATTATTGTCCCAACCCCTATCATTGAATATCTAGTTTGTATATTATTTTTGTCCAATTGGTGAACAAAATTAATTAAAAAGGATTTCCCAAAAATCTCTCCCACGTTCCACTCTTTCTCTCTTAATTTACCATCCATTCTCCCACTTTCTTGCAATTTTAACCCTTCTTCATTTCTTTTACCATTTTAATTTCTGGTTTTGTTGATTTGGTGTGTACAATTTGGAGTTCTAGTGTTGTGGTAAGTGTCATGTAAGTATAGTGTTCGTTTTCCTTAATATTATTATTAAGAAAATGATCTTGAGTAATTTTATTCAAGAGGGTTTTGTAGGTGTTGATTGTGTTTTGGTGTTCTTTTGTGGGAATCTGTTAGGGGAAGATCGTATGGCACCTAACTCTTTTCCGGTAAGCGAATTGTCTTGGGAATCAGTTTCTCTCTAGTTAAGGGCTGAATATCTTAGCAATTGTGGTTGTATTGTTGATTTGGGTTTGATGTGCGATTGTTAATTTATGTGGTTTTGTGGCATTTCAAGGTCTGGTAGTGTGTCGTAACGTCGTGTTTCAGGATCAACTAAATGTGTATCTTTAGCCCTGAAAGGAAGTGAACAACATGATATTGAAAAGTTTTCTACCGATGCCACATGGCTGTGTGCTAGGCCATGTGGGCCACACGGGATGAGTCAAGTAGGTCGTGTGGGCCACACAGGTTGAGTCAAGTAGGCCGTGGGGGCCCATTTTTTGTAAATTTTGATTAGGGCTGTAGTTGAAGTGCAATTCAAGGTTAGCCACTTTGTACAGTCTGTAATGTGATATGTATGACTTTTAAATATGAAATATGGTAATCTGCTTTTATGTGCATCTATGATTTATGTGCAACTAATATATGATTAGTGTGCATGTGCATTGGGGTAAGATAATTATGTGATGAAGGAAGTGTTGGTAGTTTAATGATCTGCCTTATCTGGTGGTTAATACCATATATTTGGTGTGTCGTCAAAAGCACCAAATATATCCTATCTCTAATAACAAAAAGAAATAGTATATGGGAATAGGGTCAAATCCTAAAGGGTTGGATTGCCATAGCTCACTGTTTCTCAAAATCCTGGGCACAGTCCTGCTCGAGAAAAACAGCTGACATGGGAAAAATAAAATAAAATAGTATTCAAAATATGGATGAGTTGAAAATAAATAGATCAAAATCGTAATTGTGATAAGAAGCAAAGTTGAGAAAAATGGGTTTTTTGATTGAGGGATTCCAGCCTCTGGTAATCTCGATCCTCCTTTGGTTCAATCATAGACTCTTAGATGGTTCTTCTCATGACTGAATAAGCCAGTTATAGTGGAAGAGGACACCTACGACCACTAGCCCCACTTAGGTTAGCCTTGCGATCTAGAGGAACCTGACTCTTGCCAATTGTCACTTTTGTGGGACCATCTTACACTAGATAATTATTTCTCAATGGCGAATGCCATGCCATTTAGTCTCTTAGGCTCGACAACCTCTGACGCAGTAAGTTAGGGAAATAACAACCTTCCCAAAACATACAAAGCGGCCGCCTTTGCACAAAATGAAAAGATTACTTTTGGAAGGACATGGATGGAAGCGTCAGTCCCGTAATATGGAGAAATGATGAATGCTCGTTGAGAATGGCTAATTGCGGGTTCTAAGCCTCATGAACTCCTTTGGAGGAGTCTTGATAACCTTTGGATAGATGAGTTTAGTTGCCCATGCTTATCGGAAAAAACATAAGTTTAATGTAATGGAATTTTATTGGAAAAAAAAAGGCTAAGAGCCTTAGGAGGAAGGTGTAACACCCCTAACCTGTATACGTCGCCAGAATAGGGTTACGGGCCATTACCAAAGATTTTAAAACAGTTAACAAACATTACACACCACACCATTTTCATATCAGAAATCTATCATATAGTCCCTTATAAGAGCCCTCAAGACCCAATTCATACATTGGAAATAAGTCGAGACTAAATCGGGAACTCAAGAAATTTTTCGCGAAACATCAAAAACTTTCCTAGGTGCAGGGCACACATGCTTGTGTGGTCAAGCTGTGTGGCTCACACGAGCAAGTGACACACCCATGTCCTAAGCCATGTGGTATATAAAGTAGGTCACACGGCCATGTCCCCAGCTCGTGTAACTCTCTGACATGCAAACACTACGGTGTAGGGGTTACACGGCCAAGCCACACGCCCGTGTGCCAGGCCGTGTGATAAATTCTGAGTATTCTATTTCTCAATTTAAATATGCAAGGGACACACGGCCAGAATACAAGCCAATGTGCTAGGCTATGTGTTACATACGACTAAGACACACGCCCGTGTCTCTGCCGGTGTGGATAGAATAAGGCTATTTCCAAGCCCTATTCCTCACTCAAACTTGTCTTCAACATTAACACTTAAACACATTTCCAAACCATATCAAGGTACTTAAACATACCAAAATCATGTCATAAACATGTCATATTTCCACTTTCAATCAATGTGCCTTTAGGCACCTCAAGTGATTATAAATTTTCACATCTACTTATTCTTGTAAATAAATGAACAAACTCTCTTCACTTATCTAATTCACTTATATGCATATTTTATGACATATGTTATAATCATCAATATGCTAACATGATATCTATTAATCAACCATTTAAACACACACCAAACATGTTATAGCCTCATTTATATATATCAAAACATATTCATCACAAGCCATTTCAATGGCTAGTTTTAACCAAAACGTTTACATGCCAACATTGGCTAATTATCCTATACATGCCATTATAACCGTACTTGATTTACCATATATACCGAAATTGGCTAATGGATATTGTGAGTGATCTCTGCCAAGCTTCCAATCCAACAAGCTTCCGAATTACTATAGGATAGGGAAAAATAAAACAGAATAAGCATATAATGCTTAGTAAGTTCATATAACATGGTAATTAACTTACCATTCTTTTTATATTCAAGATAACAGACAAGGCACATACAATCGATTTGATCACGAGCCCTAACACATATCCTCATCATATTTGTTAGTCATGTATTTCATATAAATATTAAGAAATATGTATGGGCTCAACAATAACCAATTGTTCATATTCATATGCTTTCCATACCATGTGATCATATAACTCATATACAAATCATATTTATGGATTTCAGGTACATTTTCACAATAATTCATCTCAAGTTCAAATTATTTCACGTCAAAGTGTTGTTCACTTAATCCTTTGAAACACTAATGTCACACAGGTAGTACATTCGAGGTGTACAATTCTATTATAACAAATGGACGTACTTATCAAGCAAATCTCATGTTTATATATCATCATCTCATATTTCCATATATCATGTATCATCATTTTCATGTACTTTAGGCAGATACGTATAATAATTCATTTCATGTTCATATCTTCTTTTGTTAGAACTTTACCCATTGAATCATTGAAAACATTGATGGATACACCGGTAGTACACTCGAAGTGTACAAATCAGAATCCATCAATTCACACTCGAGAATTCTCTTATGAGCACATTAACAGAAAGCTCTCCCTCAAGCCATATAATAAGATACTCGTATGAGCCATGTAACAGAAAGCATATCTGGGCAATACAATATAAAGCTCACAAAGAGCTTATAATGGGTAGCTCCGAAGAGCACTTAATGGAAAGCTTCGGAGAGCACTTATCGGGAAGCACCGGAGAGCTTATAACGGGAAGTTCAAGCAAGCCATATCAAGCGCTCATAAAGAGTTGCGTCTGTGTCCGCAACAGCAACATATGCAGGATCACAATCGACCGAATAACAGGATGTTCACAAAGAGCTATATTTTTGTCTGCAACTTATGCAGGATCACAACCGATCAAATAACAGGACTCTCACAAAGAGCTGCGGTAGTTCTCAATACATGTAAGTCACTACCGATCAGGATGCTCGCAAGAACACTATAACGGGCAGCTTGAGAGGGCTTAAAATGGGATGCTCTTTCGAGCTACAGTATGTCTGCAACATATGCAAGATCAATTCCAATCAGAAAATCCAGTATCCATCGACTTTCATTCATTCAAACGGGATTTGACATTTTTCAGGCATTGTGATCATTTCATATATTTATGACATTTATAAAATTCACATAAACACATACATCAGAAATTCAATCAATTTCATATACATGAAAATTCTATAATTCACATATACAATATTTAATTCAATCATATAAATGGACACAATTTAGTTACACAAACTTACCTCGACAATTGTTCGTGTTTGTAAAATTTAGTAATCCGACATTTCTCTTTTCCTCATTCTAACTTCGAATTTGGTCTATCCGGATCTATACGAGTAAATTTAACATAAATTCATACTCAATTCAGTCAAATTTACATTTTAGGAAAAATTATCATTTTGCCTCTATACTTTTAATTAATGATGATTTCATCCTTAAGCTCGGAAAATGAAATTCTTACAATTTAATCCTTATTCCAAGCCTAGCCAAATTTTATATGTAACATTTACAGCCCATGTATTTCATAAAATTTAGAATTTTTCCATAGATTTCACATCTTTACAATTTAGCCCCTAAATCACAATTTCATCAAAATTCACTTTGCAAAAGTTGTTTATTGATTTATAACCTTTCATTTTCTACCAAGAAAATTCATAATTCATGTATAATCATCCATGAAAAAACCCTAGTTCTTTGATATCTTTACAAATTAATCCCCGAGATAGCTAAATTAAGCTTTTACGATCTCGGAAATATAAAAATCATTAAAAACGAGATAAGAAAACATTCCTAATCAAGCAAAATAAGTTGGCTTGAGCTTAGGCTTCCATGGCTAGGGTCTCCATGGATTTTATTTGGGAAAGATGATAAAATGATGATATTTTGTTTTATTTTATTATTTATCATCTAATCTTTCCATCTTTCCAATTTTGTTATTTTCTTTATTTTATTTTCCATGGATGAATCATCATCCTTAACCACTAAGCATTTTTAAATGGTCTACCATATAAGGACCTCTACTTTAAAGTTCTATAGCTATTTAATCCCTTTAGCTATTAGAACTCAACTTTTACACTTTGTGCAATTTGGTCCTTTATCAAATTAAACATGTAACTGGTAAAATTTCTTTACGAATTTTTCATATAAAATTTCCATCATACTATAGACCATAAAGTAATATTAAAATAAATTTCCTCTCTGAAATCAGATTTGTGGTTTCGAAACCACTGTTTTGATTTTTATCGAAAATGGGCTGTTACAACTCTCCCTCTTAAGAATTTGCATCATCAAAAATCTTACCAGTAAAGAGGTTCGGATATTACTTTCTCATAATTTCTTCTAGTTCCCAAATAGCTTCTTCTATATCATGTCATTGCCAGAAAACTTTTACTGAAGCTACCTTTTTATTTCATTTCTTTCACTTCACATACCAGAATTTCAATCAGTCTTTCAATAAAAGTCATGTCATGCTGAGTTTCAATATCTATCAGAGAAATAACATGTGACGGATCTAGTCGAGACCGTCATAACTGATACTCGCGATATTAAGTAATAAAATTTATAAAAATTGATCACACCAAAAAAAACTAACTAATATCACGAATTAAAGGCAAGCGCACCTATCGAACAGTAGTATAGTTTAGTGGCAAGACCGAGTTATCGTACCCAAGGGAACCAAAAGTACTAGTACTTACTTCCTTTCCATTATTTAGCCTAAAAATAAAAGAGGGTTGTTTGAAACTAATTCTAAAACTAACTAAAAATGCACAAAAAGTAAAGTGGGGAAAGACTCTTTGGGAAAGCTGATTGATATGCGCAATACTCAAGGGAGAATCCACCTAGACTTCACTTGTTATTGACTTCTTGAACTAGACGATTTCTTCATTTGACTTGATCTGTAGAGATCCCTAACTTATGTTAATAACTCCATCAAGGATAAGAACAACTAATCCTAGGGTTATTTAACTAAGGTTTCTTTCTAGTTAACACCCCTAGGTTGCATTAATTCGATCTATGGATCCCCCTATTAGGTTTGACCCTAATCTGGCATATTTATGTCGCCCTATGTCTAGGGTTGCATGCAACTCCGCTTAATTATGGTAGATCTACTCTTAAAACAGGGACTTTTGCTCCTCTACATAAGTACATCAGTTTCTTCAATTAATACCTAGGATTATTAAATCAAGAATGAAGAACACATAATTAAGAACAATTCAAGTATTTATCATAAAATTCAAGAATAAATAATAACAAGATCCGTCTTAGGTTTCATCCCCCTCAAATATTTGAGAGGTCTAGTTCATAATTAAGAAAGAAAACATCTCAAAAGATATAAAATAACAAGACATAAAGAACCCTAAAACCCCTGAAGGAATTTAGGGAGATCCTCTATCTTGATATAGAATTCCTAGCTTCTGGGATGAATCAATCGGCTTCCCTTGGAGTAATCCCTTACTTTCACTCCTTGTGTCGGCAGAAAGAAGGCGCTTCTTTTAGGAGAAAAGAGTGTACCCTTAGAGTTGCCTCATAAGGTCTTTATATAAAGCTTTGGGATGCCTTTCCTAGCCTCCAAGTATCCAAATTTGAGTGAAATTGAACTTCCTCACGATAGGGACATGCCCGTGTGCCATGCCCGTGTGGTTTCGACAAGAGGCCGTATGGGCCTGTTGAGGGTGGCACGGCCGTGTAACCTGGCCGTGCTTGTCGAGGCTAGACCGTGTTAGACCTTGTATGGCACGGTCGTGTGCCACGGCCATGTGGTGACTCCTTGGGCCGTGTCGTTTTCACATTTTGGCCCATTTTCCTTGTTTTTAGTCTATTTTTCGTTCTTTTCTCTTCCCTATGCTCTCCTGAGTATAAGATATGAAAAAGAAAGATTAAGAGCACCAATTCTCACAAAATTGATAATAATTCATCCAAAATATAGGCTAAACATGAGGTAAAAATTTGTATAATTTATCGTTTATCAAATACCCCCACACTTAAGCCTTTGCTTGTCCTCAAGCAAAATCTCAATCCCTAATAAAGAATCATTCTTCTCAACTGACAATCGTTATCAATAATGTTTAAAACTAATCCACAGGTAATCATACAATGATAATTCAATCAAAAGAACATTAAAGACTCAATCACTCTAAGTTGAGAATTTTATCATCGAAACATAAGTTTTCTTCCTTCTCCTAAGTAATTATCTCTCCATCTTAATTAACAGAAGTTGACATCCTCACTAAAGATTCACTCTATCCACTCGAAGTGTTTAGGGTTCAAGAATTAAGCACTCTCTAGTCAACCTAAAAAGCTATTACCATAGGCTCGTGAGAAAATTACATCTCCACCACTATAGATTGATATGACACTTCGATCAAAAGGTCTTGTAATGGTTGTAATGGGGCTTGGTTAGGGGTGTTGTCACAGGCTGCAAAAGAGGGTTAGAATCGAGATTGAAATGAAAAATTATCTAGCTAGAAAAATCTCTATCACTTGGAACATATTTCTAGGGCTAATCCTTGTGATAACTTCATTTATGCCTTGGTAGCCTTAAAATATGCAAAAACTATTGAGCTATTAAATGTTATAACTGAATTTAACTGAATAAACACACACATTTTTTTAAGAACAATTCAAATCAAATACAGTAACTTGAATATTTACAACTTTACAAACTGGAAAAAAGAATAAAGCTAGATAATAATTCAACTCAAAATCTCGACAAAAATCGGGGTCAAAGTAATTGAATGAGATTCAACAAAAAAATTAGTTATTGGTTAATAATTCAAAGGTAAGCCAAAGAATGGGTTGTTAGGCTCAACGGGGTTCACTAAGGGTTAATTTATGGAGGTAGGCCTTTGTAGAGTAAGGGGGTTAAATCCTAAGTGCCTTTATCATCTCGGTATATCAAATCAATGATGTGGTCTTGACGTGTATAATCAAAGCAAGTTCTAGAATAACAAATCAGCGTTGACTCACTCAAAGCAATAATAAAAGTGAGCACGAAAGAATGTATGCTCAAAAGGTTCAAAATCTCACCAGAATTATGGCTTTTGATGTCAATCCTGTGAATTTCAAATCTCAAGATAATACTTAAAATCACTGAAAATTACTTATGCAAAAAATGGGGTTCTCAAAAATTTCAACTTATCATGCTTGATTCCCTAATGTTTTAAAGTTTGAATAATCAATGTACAAGCACCTATATCTTAATTCTCAACATATCAATAAAAATCATAAATCAATCAGAATTAATTCCTAATAGGAGACTAAAGATAATGGAGAATTGAGAACAATGCAAAAAGAAAAAAATTTCAGGGATTTCATAGATAATGTAAAGATTTAAAGTAAGTTTCCCCCCACACTTAAGATGTACATTGCCCTTAATGTACAAAGATACACAAATAGCAGGAGAAGCATAATATCATAAGATAGGGAAAGAATTGAAACTCCCTGAATTTAGGATGAATTTGTGAGAAAGATATTGGAAGAGTAGGCAGTTGTGGCAGGATGTTCCCATTTCCATATGAATGTAAGCTTGTAGCGCTCCTTTTTGAAATTACGAAAATATTAATTAGTCGTGGTAATTTTGGATTTAGAGAGATTATCCGTTAAGGATTGGCTGATATGAAAGATAGAAAATAAATAGCAGAAAAATAATAAACTAAGTTCTAAAAATACTAATACTCAAATGATAAAAAGGATTAAACATAATAAAAATAAAAATAAAATTCAAAATAAAAAGGAAACTAAAGTTAGAAATAAAGGAAAAATAAAAATCAAAGTGAAATAAACATAAGAGGAATAGAAATATCTAATCCTCAGATGGATCACGCGGTGGTGGTGGCGTGATGTGGAGATGCTGGCATATCTGCTATAAAGTCGCATCGATGTGATCGAAGCACTGGAAGCATTGCTGCTCAAACTGTGAAAAGCGCTCAGATAGGTCAGCATAGGAAGCTCCGCATGAACTGGTCTGCGGGGTGGTGGCAGCTCGGTAGGTGCATCCTCCTCCAGTGGTGGTGGTGGGACATTATCAGGAATACCCGCTGGACCTTCGCCCTCCTGGATTAGTCGGCACTGAAAGGGGTTGCCTCCTGGTCTCCGCTCAATCATCCTCATGTGGTGCATATCTAGATGCCCGGAGGGGACATCTGGCCGATAAGTGTATAGGAGGATGTCTGGGCCGATGTATTGAGGAGCCCAAAGTGACGGGCCAAGCGTGTGATGTATGGGCCCATGGATATGACGCCTTTGCGATGCTTCTCTATTTGGTGCTGCATGGCGTACGTGATAAAGTAGGCGAGGTCGATGGCATGCGCATTCGCCATGCTCCATAAAAAATGAGCGTCATGAGTGTTGACGACGCTGGTGCTCTCCCGTCTACCTGTCAAAGTATGTACGAGAAGAGCATGAAGGTACCTGAATGGCGGGGGGAGAGCAGTCGCCTTTATGCGACTAGGGTTGTAGGAGGGATAGCCAGGGGCGATGTTGCGCCAACAATCCACGGGTTTGAGGTGGATGCGTCAGGAAAGTGTAGGGAAGTCTTCCTCCTCCATGAATTGCTCCGTGTAGAGGCCAAAAGCTGAGCCGAACTCTGGTATGCTAAGGTGGCGTACACGACCTCCTAATCGAAATTGTATCGTGTCAGGATCGTCGAACTGGCTCATGACGATCTAAAGATGGAAGATGGAGCAGAACTCTAGAGTGAGTTCAAGGTAAGTGGGTTCAATGATTCAGAAAAACTGCTCCCAATGATCCGTCATCAGTAAGGCCCAGACTGAGTCTGCGAGGTCGACTTGCTCTAGCATGTCCCAATCGATACATCGGCCTACACTTAATGTACGTTCCCTCAGTATCTGAAATAACTCCTCTTGGGAGTTCTGGGTGAATGATATGCACGGGTGACGAGTCTCGGAGGTAGGCCTCGAGGATGAACCACCGGGTCCCTTGTGTTTCTTTGAAGGCGGGACGACAGCGTTCTTTCCGCGTGATGTCGACATAATGCCTAAATAACACGAAAATAAACATTAATCCTAAAATGGAATTGAATTAAAAATTATAAGACTAGTAAATATGGTAATGCACCTAAAAATCAAATGGGGACTAACCTAATTATTCATTCTAATTTGATATCGAAAATAAGCAATATGGGTATGTATTATACTAAATGCATGAGAAAAAATGACAATAAAATGTGATGAAATCATAAAATGGCATATAACATTCTAAATTATTTATCCTAGTGCAACTAATTCCATCTTGAATCTAAATATATTCATAATATTGAACATAAAATAAAATAAAACTAAACTTAAAACAGTAAAAAATTTTAAATGAAAATGAGGAAATAAAACCAAATAGGAGAGGTGTGAGACGGTGCACGGTTGTGGGTGAGGCGGCACATGGTCGTTGAACACTGTAGATGCGGTGGTGGGGCTCTAGGGAGGTTGAAGGAGAGTTTGGGTGGGGGGATTTAATGTTTGAGTGAAGGAGAAAATGAATAGTGGCCCCTTATTTATAGTTCTTGGGTCACATGGGAAGGGCACAAGCCCGTGTGACTCAAATTTTGCCCGTGGTTTTCAAATTTCGGTGGTTTTGGCACGCCTGTATCAAGGCACACGCCTATGCTAGCCGTCTCGCACGGCCTTTTGTAATCGTGTTCGTTTTGCACACGGTCGTGTAATAGGTCACACGGCTGTTTGTGATGAGGCTTCGCTTTAGACACGATCGTGTAGGAAGTCACACGGCTGTGTCTAATTTGACAGTGTTGGCCACGGCTTGGGGACACGGGCGTGTGGAGTTGTGCAAGCCCGTGTCTAAGTTGAAAGGTTGCCACGGCCATATCACACGACCGTGGCGTTTTGTCGACAGCCCGTGTTTTGGGAAAATCCTTACACTGACTAGGTGCACGACCGTGTCTCTGTTTTAAAGTGTCACACGGCCTTAGCCACGCCCGTGTGCCAGGCAGTGTGGTCCTAAATTCTTGCATTAAAAAGGGTTAGTTACTGTATAAAAAGACTAAAGTTAAAAAAAAGAAAAGTTACTAGGTTAGTGCTCGGGTTGCCTCCCGAAAAGCGCTTATTTATAGTCTAAGCTCGACTCTATTCGAGCTTTGTATCTATAACATCCTAATTTTTGGGGCTTAGTAATTTTGTGTGATGTTTTGTAAAATTTTAAAATGTTGAGATGTGGTTGTGGAATTCATGTTTAGAGTGTATAAGTGGGCCTATGGAAGGCCCATGAGTTGGCCAAAACCCGGTAGAATTTTTGAGTTTTGGACTTAAAGAATTAGGGGCTCTGGTTAGAAGGCCTTATTAAAATATGTGGATAAAATGTATCACAAACGGAGCATTAGTAAAGTGGCTAAGTAACGCCACTAGTCTCCTAAAAAGGTGGCGTGTAAATGAGGAGAGAGGGCCAAGGATCGATTCACTGAGGGAACAAATGTATGTTTATTTTTATGTCTTGTGCTTGTGAGAGTTTGAAGTTGATTAGAACTCTGTGGGAGGAGAGTTTGAATTCGGCTAAGGCTTAATTTTAGGAGTGATAAGGGGAGAGATATGGGGATTTAGAAAAGAAGGAGGAAGTGGCCGAATGTGGGAGTCTGAGTGGAGAAATCGGCCTAGGGGGTTTTAGGTGGTATTTCGGCATTAGGAACTTAAGTTGTGCCGTTCTCCTCTGTAAAAACACCATAAGAGTACCTCCTTTCTTCTTTATTTTTCTTTTAGCCGAACCACCACTTCTATCATTCATCTCTTTCTTTCCCTTTTGCCAAAATCAAAACTACTATCCATTTTCTTCCATCACCATTGCCGAATACCTACACAAGCTGAGATCCTTGAAGACTATTTTTGTCGATTCTATCTAAACCTACACCTTTCGGCTCTCTTTTATTGTAGTGATAAAACCCCTCATCCACTAAACTCTAAAGGTCTCCAGCGACAACACCATTACAAAGCCGCCACACCATTCCCTTTCTTGATCCTAAAAGCCGAAATACCTTAGTCTTGGGAGGCATAGTCGAATTTGTAGACCTCTGGGAGTGGAGGGCCGCTAGGTGGTTGAGGACTAAGTCCACGTCAGATCTAAGTGGTGCAGAGGAGAAAATT
Source organism: Gossypium stocksii (assembly GCA_020496765.1). Taxonomy (NCBI): domain Eukaryota; kingdom Viridiplantae; phylum Streptophyta; class Magnoliopsida; order Malvales; family Malvaceae; genus Gossypium; species Gossypium stocksii. Next base: position 7,563,797 of record CM035622.1, on the reverse strand, counting down.
GTGGTAAGTACTCGTTTTCCCAAATCGATTCAGTAGTGTTAATGTTAAGAAAAGCCGAAACCCTCCCTAAGGTTTAGGGAGATTGTCGATTGTGGTCTAGGCTTTATTAGGCCTTTTCATTTGTTTTATAGTCTCTTGTAGCGGAGCAAACAACCCCGAAGGAGCAGTAGGTTTTTGAGAAGCGGTGTTGGATAAGTTTGGATCAAATAATCGATCCTGCTAAGGTAAGCAATTTACAGTAATAGGCATAGTGGCCGAATGTTATTGGTAAGACTATAGTGATTATTCTATAGATTTTAAAGAGCTAATACATTAAGTAAATGAATATAGGACGAGTGCGTGGACGACTTTGAGGAATCGACCGTCATTTAACAGGTGTGTAACATACCCCGTAATAGCCTAGGTTCATATTGTATAAAAGCCGAAACATCGGATTATGTTGTTGATGTAACCTGTAAATACGAGATGATGTGTGGATGAGTTCAATTGCGATAAACACAGTAAACGGAAGGGAAGGAACAGGTAAGAGTACAATTTCGTACAGTTTGGTACGTTAGGCCTCGATGGGCTAAAATAGGGCCCAATGGGCTTGTGGGCCCATTTGGGTAAAGATGGGTAAAAATGGAATCTGATTGAAATGCATGTTAAATTTTTATTACCGTTACGTAACTTGGGCTAAAAAGGGCCTAAATGACTAAATCGGCTACGAAGGGCCCATTAGGGGTTTTGGGCCCAATAACTTGAACGCGCTATAATAGGCTAAAAACTGCTGTTTAAACACTTGGAATTGATGAATAAGCATGGAAAACTCTAACAATGGATAAAATTACGTAATTACCCCTTAAAACATGAAAATGACTATTTTACCCCTAGGAAGAAATGACTATTATACCCCTAGGGTTGTATTATGATTATGATGACTGTGATGTTGATGGTTACATGATATGACATGCTATGCACATGATATGCTATGACATGAACATGATATGCACGATTTGATTCATTCTATGCATGGGTTGGGTTTTATATGATGGAGGAAGTGATAAAGGGCTCTGCCCCAGTTTACCGAAAAGGGCTTTTGCCCCAGTTATTAAAAGAGGCTTGGCCTCCAGTTATATGATTAAGCAGCTATGCTGCCAGTGGAGAGTTTGGTTGGGTGGGTTGAGTTATTCCCCACATGGAGAGTTTGGTTGGTACGGGTGGAGAGTAGCGGATGGAGGGTTGAGTAGTCTCCCCAAATGGGTTTTTGCATACATGCATGGTTCGAGATATGTAATATTGAAATGGTCCTAAGGGCCATACCGTGTACAGAAAGGCTTTGGCCTAGAAATATGAAATTGAAAGGCTTCAGCCCAGAAACAGTTAACCGAAAGGCTACGGCCCAGTATATGATGAAAAATTAAAATTTGTGCAAGTGTGGATTTGGGCTCTGAAAGGGCTTGTTGCACACTGAGTTTTCAACTCACCCCCTTTCTTCAACCTTGCAGGTGAGCCTTGATGTGGAGACTTGGAGCCGGTGGGAATTCAGAGTGGCCATGATGTGCAGTTGGACTTTCTTTTAAAAGTTTTAAATAAATTTTATTATTTATTTTTGGGGTTGTAATAAGGCCATTTTAACTAATTTCTTTCTGGATTTGGTTGGTTTTGAACTTTGAATTCTGCGTTATTATTTATATCTTAAAATGGGCTAGATCTAGGTTACGTTTTTAAACAACTCTCACTTTTCAAATCTTACAAAGATAAAATATAACATTTTAACTAAGGCATCACTTTGAACAAACACCATCTCGAGACATTTTCAAAATTTCTGATAACCTAAAGTGTGGCAATGGTTGTGGGCATGTCGAGGATTGGATCCAATCAAGAGCTTGGTATTTAAGCAGCCTTCATGGCTCACCTCCTCTGTTACGGATACCTACCTGGTGCACAGCTTCCATTCACTTTAGTCTTTTAAAAGTTATCATCAAATTCTTTAAGAAAGGTTTAAGATCAGAACTTGTGTTTTTTAATGTTTTCAATGTGACACGTCAGATTTGGCCATAACGTTTGGGCCGGGTTTGGGGTTTTACAGTATCGGTGGCTTGAAGAGCTGATACTCTTCCGTCCTATTTTCAATTGCAATATCAAAATAACGTTTAAGTCGGGTTTGATTTACCTTGAAAGTGCCGAGTGACTCATGATTTATCTCGACTGTTCCGTAAGGAAATTTTTTCATTACCGTGAAGTAAGGTGTGTCACTTGTGTGTTCTTTTGAATTTAAGGTTTGAGGATCGTCGTGCCTTAAAGTTACCTTATCCCCTATCTTGAACTGATTTATTTGTTTCGAAAGGTTGTCTTGGTGAAACTCTGGGTTGGTGTGGCATATTTTGGGTTTCTCATGATATTTCAGCCACTCATCAAGTTCCTCGATATGAAGCATTCGCTTCGCAGGTGCATCTCATTTGGATGGACTTACCTGTTGGTCGGTTGCTTCCATGTAGAGGGTATCCTGTGCAGAAGGTTGAATGGTACATTCAGTATTTTTATAGGGACTTAAAACTTTATTCTCGTCTGTAGTTTTAATTGAGTTGTGAGCTCATAAGGTGATTTTATCATCATCTACTCGTAATGTGAGTTCACCTGTTTCTAAATCAATTTGAGTTCTAGCAGTTGCTAAAAAGGGTCACCCTAGAATTAAGGGTACATTGCTATCCTCATCAATGTCTAAAACAACAAAGTCAACTGGGAATATAAATTTATCGATTTTGACGAGTACATCTTCAATTATTCCCTTAGGTGCCCTAATAGTTTTGTCAGCTAGTTGAATGCTCATCTTAGTTTCCTTAAGGTTCCCGAGACCTAGTTGTTTAAACAATTTATAAGGCATGACATTTATGCTAGCCCCTAAATCAGCTAAAGCATTTTTTTCATCTAAGCTACCAAGTAAACAAGGGATAGTGAAACTCCCTGGATCCTTTAGTATAGTCGGCAGTTTATTTTGTAAAATAGCTTAACAGACTGCATTTAATTCCACATGAGATTTCTCGTCTAGCTTTCGCTTGTTTGTCAAGAGCTCTTTTAAGAATTTAACAGCATTTGGCATCTGCAAAATTGCTTCAACAAATGGTAAGTTAATGTGTAATTTCCTTAATAGTTTAAGAAACTTACCAAATTGCTCATTTGTACGGTCTTTCTATAGCGCTGTTAGGTATGGTATACGAGGCTTGTGTTTGTTGATGTATGGCTTGTTGTTGCTTACCTCTACCTTACCTTTACTCACCTTAGGTTCCTCGCATAACTTTGGGTCGTCTTTGGTTAATGCCTCCTCATCTTTTGTATTCATGGCATGTAGTTGCTCTTTAGGATTGGTCTCAGTGTTAATTGGAAGTCCACTTTGTGGTCTTTCTGATGTTAACTTGGCGAGTTAACCAATTTGATTCTCAAGGCCTTTGATTGATGCTTGCTAGTTCTTTAATGTCGTTTCAGTGTTTTGAAAACGGGTTTCTGACATGGCCATGAATTTGGTAAATATCTCTTCAAGATTGGGCTTTTTCTCCTGTTGCGGCGGTGACTGCTGCAATCCCTGAGGGGGTTGTTGTCTTTGATTCCCTTGTCTTTCCCAAGAAAAATTGGGGTGGTTTCGCCAACCTGCATTATATGTGTTACTATAGGGATTATTTTGAGATCTAAAATTGTTACCCATATAATTGGCTTGCTCAGTTTCTGTGCCATTGTCATAAGATGAGTAGTCTGGAGTGAACATGTTCCCGTGAAGTGCGTCACACTGCATCACTGGCTGTGCCTGCGTAGAACTAACAAAATTATCAAACTTTTTATTTAAAAGTTCTACTTGGTTAGTAAGCATGGTGACAGCATCAATATTATAAACTCCGGCAGCTTTCGTCGATTTTGTCCTCATGACCTGCCACTGATAGTTATTCAGTGACATCTCTTCAATAAATTCATAAGCTGCTTATGGTGTTTTGTTGTTGATTGTTCCTCCTGCAGCTGCATCAATCATCTGTCTTATTGATGGGTTCAAACCGTTGTGAAAGGTTTGAACTTGTAGCCATAAAGGTATGCCATGATGAGGGTATCTTCTCAAAAGATATTTGTATCTCTCCCAGGCATCGTAAAGTGTTTCTAAATCCATCTGCACAAAAGAAGAGATATCATTTCGTAATTTAGTTGTTTTAGCTGGAGAGAAATATTTAAGTAAAAATTTTTCTGTCATCTATTCCCATGTAGTGATTGAGCCTCGTGGTAAAGAATTTAACCACTGTTTGGCTTTATTTCTCAAAAAGAATGGAAATAGCCTTAGAAGAATGGCCTCATCAGAAACGCCATTGATTTTAAAAGTATCCTAAAGTTTCAAAAAGTTGGCTATGTGTGAATTTGGATCTTCATCCTGTAAACCATCAAAGTGCACAAATTGCTGTATCATCTGAATAGTGTTAGGTTTTAATTCAAAATTATTAGCAGCAATAGCAGGTCTAATAATGCTAGTTTAAGTACCAGCCAAACTAGGTTTAGCATAATCATGCATAGCACAAGGTGCTTCATCTGGTTCTGCGGGTAATGTTGGAGGTGGTTGAATGTTTTGATTTGCGTCCATCTCTTCAGTAGGTTCTTGTTCCTGTTCTGATTCTTGGTTTTGATCTTGCTCTGGATAATGTAAGCTTCTTCTGATTTCTCTGCGAGTTCTGCAGACAGTAGCTTCTAAGTCTTCGTCAAAAAGTAGTGGTCCTACAAGGTTTCTTCTAGTCATAAACTAGAGATACCTAGTAAAATAAAAAGAAAAGAAAATAAATAACAGTAAATAAAAATAAATAAATAAATATATATAGTAATGGCTAAAGTAATAGAAATCGAGTTTTCGTAATATTTTAGTTCCCCGGCAATGGTGCCAAAAACTTGATACTCGCGATATTAAGTAATAAAAAATTATAAAAACTGATCACACCAAAAAAAACTAACTAATATCATGAATTAAAGGCAAGCGCACCTATCGAACAGTAGAATATTTTAGCGGCAAGACCAAGTTATCGTACCCAAGGGAACCAAAAGTACTAGTACTTACTTCCTTTCTATTATCTAGCCTAAAAATAAAAGAGGGTTATTTGAAACTAATTCTAAAACTAACTAAAAGTGCACAAAAAGTAAAGTGGGGAAAGACTCTTTGGGAAAGCTGATTGATATAAGCAACACTCAAGGGAGAATCCACCTAGACTTCCCTTGTTATTGACTTCTTGAACTAGACGATTTCTTCACTTGACTTGATCCGTAGAGATCCCTAACTTATGTTACTACCTCCGTCGAGGATAAGAACAACTAATCCTAGGGTTGTTTAACTAAGGTTTCTTTCTAGTTAACACCCCTAGGTTGCATTAATTCGATCTATGGATCCCCCTATTAGGTTTGACCCTAATTTGGCATATTTATGTCGCCTTATGTCTAGGGTTGCATGCAACTCCCCTTAATTATGGTAAATCTACTCTTAAAACAGGGACTTTTGCTCCTCTGCCTAAGCACATCAGTTTCTTGAATTAATACCTAGGATTATTAAATCAAGAATGAAGAACACATAATTAAGAACAATTCAAGTATTTATCATATAATTCAAGAATAAATAATAACAAGATCTGTCTTAGGTTTCATCCCCCTCAAGTATTTGAGAGGTTTAGTTCATAATTAAGAAAGAAAACATCTCAGAAGATATAAAATAACAAGACATAAAGAACCCAAAAACCCCTGAAGGAATTTAAGGAGATCCTCTATCTTGATGTAGAATTCCTGGCTTCTGGGATGAATCAATCAGCTTCCCTTGGAGTAATCCCTTGCTTTCACTCCTTGTGTCGGCAGAAAGAAGGCGCTTCTTTTGGGAGAAAAGAGTGTACCCTTAGAGTTGCCTCCTAGGGTCTTTATATAGAGCTTTGGGATGCCTTTCTTAGCCTCTAAGTATCCAAATCCAAGTGAAATTGAACATTCTCATGACAGGGACATGCCCATTGCCACGCCCGTGTGGTTTCGACAAGAGGCCGTGTGGGCCTATTAAGGGTGGCACGACCGTATGGCCTGACTGTGCTTGTCGAGGCTGGGCCGTGTTGGACCTTGTGTGGCACGGCCGTGTGCCACGACCGTGTGGTGACTCCTTGGGCCGTGTCTTTTTCACATTTTAGCCCATTTTCCTCATTTTTGGTCCATTTTCCATTCTTTTCTCTTCCCTATGCTCTCCTGAGTATAAGATATGAAAAAGAAAGATTAAGAGCACCAATTCTCACAAAATTGACAATAATTCATCCAAAATATAGGCTAAACATGAGGTAAAAATATGTATAATTTATCGTTTATCAGTAACATATACACATAAATATTATTGTGAATCCTGTTTAGTTCTGGCAATAATGCCAATCGATATCCAGCAAATCCGATTCTTTTCAATGATCTCATATGAACTGATAAACCGCGGACTTAATTTACCTTTATAGCCAAACTGGAGAACTTCTTCCATGGCAAAATTTTCAAGAATACTTTGTCATTAATTCGGATCTTTATTTTTTTTTTATCTAAGACTAGCGTATGACCTCTAACAATCAGAGACTTTCTTGGAACTATCTCAAATTACTTTCATTTTTCTTCGGTTTCACAGATCACATCAACTTCATGTATTCTTTTTTTTTACTAATATCGGTCTAATACTATGGAGTTTTACATTCATGATCATACAGAGCTTTGTATGACGCCATTTTAATGCTGAATTGATAACTATTATTGTATGCAAATTCAACTAAAGGTAGATACTTTTCCCAGTTTCCTTTAAATTCTAATCCATAGCTCCGAAGCATATCTTCTAAAATCTAAATCACACGTTCAGTTTGTCCATCAATCTGAGGATGGAATACGGTACTGAAATGTAACTGTGTTCCTAAAGCTTCTTGCAATTTATTCCAGAATCAAGATATAAACCGTGGATTTCTATCAGAGATAATAGATACTAACACACCATGTAATCTGACAATCTCAGGAACATATAATTCAGACAATCTATTAAGTGAGAAATCCATTCATACTAGGAATAAATATGCAAATTTTCATCAAACAATCAACGATTACCCAATAGCATTTTTCTTTTTCAGAGGCAGAGGTAATCCCTATACAAAATCCATAGTAACTTTATCTCTTTTCCATTTCAATATTGTCACTAATTGTAATAGTCTCGAAGGTATCAGTACCTGATGTTCAACTTTAACTTACTGACGTATCAAGCATTTGAATACAATTTCAGAAATACCAAAATTTATTTTGGATTACCAGTACACCTGTTTTGCATCATTATGCATTTTATTATTCCCCAGATGAACAAACATAGTACCATTGTGAGTATTCATGTAAAATTTTGTATACAAACTTTGAATCCTTTAGTACACAAGCTATACCTCGGAATAACAGACAATTATCCGATCCATTCTAAAATTCTAAATCAGAAGTTGTCTCACTCTGTATCTGTTTAACTTACAACTCGCTATCACTTTTCTGAGTTTCACAGATCTATTGTAGAAACATCAGTTTAGCTTTAAGCTCAGCTAAAATTAAACCATTATCAGACAATTACAATCAGGTATCCATGGCTCACATGGCAAACAAAGACTTTCTACTCAGAACATGAGTAATTACACTTGCTTTTCCCAAATAAAAATCAATTTTCAAATCATAGTCTTCAACAACTCTAGCTATCCATGCTATCTCAGATTCAAATCTTTCTGCAACATCAAATAATTTAAACCTTTATAATTAGTAAATATATAACATTTTTCACCAACTGATGCTGTCACCAACTTTCAATGCAAATACAATAGTTGTAAATCCTAAATCATTTATCGAGTAATTCTTTCATATGGTTTTAATTATCTGAAAGTTTAGACTATTACTTTCCCTTTGCACATCAAAACAAAATCTAAACCATTTAATTACATCATTGTAGATCATAAATTCCTTACCCGATTCGGGCTAAACCAGAACTGGTGCTTCGATTAATAGAGCTTTCATCTGATCAAAACTTTATTGACACTTATTAGGCCTTTCAAATCTTGCATCTTTCTATAATAACCATGTCATTAGGGTAGCTATTTCAATTATCAACACCGAAGTTTCAAATTTTCTCAACATCAATAGTGCACTCCAAAGTAGGAGAGGAAAATATTATTGTACTCCTATGATCGAGTCAGTAAATGTAATTACCTTCGGCCAATGAATATCTTTTACAGATAAACCATGTTTGCTAGATAAGATTAGACCGTAAAAATGACAAGAAAACCAAAATAATGAAATCTAAAATGTAAAGCTTTACTGAATTTCTGAGAATAAAAACCATATTTAATGATAAAAAGTTCAATGATATCCCAGAAAAAGTCCAGAAGAGTAATTTCACACATATGCACTAGAAACGGTTGTGATAGAGATAATATAAATTGCATATTTTCCTTTCAGAGCTTCAACCAGCAGAAATGGAAAATAGTAACATATGAATCTTATTACCAAGCCTTCTCTCAAACATAATTGATCAAAAAACTAAAGAAGAATAGAGCAATTTCGCTCATGAATCATCCAGACTTTCAATAGTTTCCTTCTAATATTATAATTAACCAACCTATAACATCACTAACCTTTATCCATTGCCGAAATAGGGTTATGAAGCATTACCGAAGTTTACAAAACAATTACAGATAATTCATGTCATTTACTATTCATATCCGAAACAATTCATATCATCCCTTGATTGGACCCTCGAGGCCCAATTTAAGCATTAGAAACAAGTCTGGAATAAATCAAAATCTCAGAGAATTTTTCACAAAATTTCCAATTTTTTCTTATATAAAGAGGTTACACGCCCATGTGAGCAGGCCGTGTGGCTCACATGCCCAAGTGACACTCCCATGTCTCAGGCCGTGTGGCATATGAGGTAGGGACACCCTCGTGTCCCTAACCTGTGTAACTCTCTGACCTACAACTTTGTTATATGTTGGGTCACATGGCCAAGCCACACTCCCATGTGCTAAGCCATGTGGTCAATTTAATTTTCAAAAATTAGGTGTAGGTTTCACGTGGCCAAGACACACGCTCGTGTTTTAGGACATGTGTTTCACACGGCTGAAACGCACGCTCGTGTCTCAGCCTGTGTGCCCAATTCTAAGTATTTTGTTTCTTAATTTTCAGATGCAAGGGACACACAGCCAAACCAAATGCCCATGTGCCAGGTTGTGTCACACACGATCAAGACATACGCCCGTGTGTCAACCCGTGTGGACAAAATAAGGTCATTTCCTAACCTTATTTCTCACCCAAATTTGCCAACAACCTACATCAATATTTGCAATCTTATACCAACCAATTCAAGCATTATAACCAAGCCAACTCTATCATCTAGCATGATAAATCATCATATGCATTCATATTTATAATCTTATCTTTTGTAAACATACATGTTTAACATAACTTAATTAAACTATACTAAACACATATGAAATTACCATGATAAAACTTTATAATTTTACAAAATCAAACCATCACTAGCCATTCCAATGGCTAGATTACAAACAACCATTTGCAAACCAACAATTGGTCAAGTTAACCTATACATGCCATTATACCAAAATAAGTTTACTATTTATACCAAAACAAGCTGGTGGATAGTGTGATGATACTCCGACTGATTTCCAACCTTTACAAGCTTCCGAGCACTATAAAATAGAGGAAAGAAAACCTAGTAAGCATTCAATGCTTAATAAGTTCGTATAACAGGAATTAAACTTACCAAATTATATTCATTTAGACAAGCATAACAATAGCATGATTTCCAACAATTTGGCAAAATTTGCCTACTCATAAACACTCAAATAAGCAAGTTAGTCACATATTTCTCATATACATCAATTAAACATGGATGAGCTCATCATATTACACACTTTCAGGTATTTTAGAAGCATTTGAGATATAATTCTTTTAATCTCATAATTTCTCATGTTAGGAATTTATTCTGTTGAATTATAGTAATATCGATAGACACTCAGGTAGTATACGCGAGGTATATGAATTAGTAATCCATCAATTCATGTTCCGGGGTACCCATTAGAGCAATAATCAGAGATCATATTCCCGAGTCACATATTTTAGAATGATCAAATGAGCCATGTAACAGAATGTTTATCCGAGCTAAACAGGAATGCTCATAAGAGCCATAAACAAGACGTTCACAAAGAACTTTTAATCGAGAAGCTCATGAAGAGCCTATCAAGGATGCTCATAAAAAGCCATGTAACGGGAGCTCTAGATAGCCATATATTAAGGAGTTCAAGCGAGCACTAATAGGATGCTCATATAGAGCTGCGTTTGTGTTTGCATCATATACAAGATCAAAATCGATCGTATAATAGGATGCTCACAAATAGCTTCATTTGTGTTTGCAACATATGCAGGATCACAACCGATCGAATCATGTAACAAGACGCTCACAAAGAGTTGCAGTAGTGCGTAACACATGCATAATCACTACCGACCAGGATGCTCACAATAACTATATAACAGGATGCTAGAGAAGGCTTTTAACAGGATGCTCGTCTGAGTTATAATATTCGCAACAAATGTAGAATTATAATCAATAAGGGAAAATCACGTATCCATCGAGTTTCATTCTTCAAACAGAACTTATCATTTATCGAACAATTTCAAGCATGTGATTATTTTCATACATTAATCATTTATACAATTCTCACATATACAACATTTAATTCAAACATATTAATATACATGATTAGGTTACACGAACTTACCTCGTCACTTATTCGTATATAAAAGTCTACTAATCCGGCAAATTTTCTTTTTTTTCGATCTAACTCTCTATTTAATCTTTTCGGATCTATATAAATAAATTTAACATCAATTTATCACATTTCATATTCAATTGGATTCAATTTACATCCTAGGCAAAATTACCATTTTGCCCATATACTTTTCATAAATGACAATTTTGTCCCTAGGCTCGGAAAATGAAATTCATGCATTTTATCCCTTATTCCAAGCCTAACTGAATTTCATATATAACAACAACAATCCATAAATTTCACAAAAATTAGAATTTTTCCATGAATTTTACAACTTTACAATTTAGTCCCTAAATCAAAATTTCATCAAAATTCTCTTTGTAAAAGCTGTTCATCTGTCAACAACCTTTCATTTTCTACCATAAATTTCAAAATTCCTGCATATTCATTCATGGAAAATTTTCTATGCTTTGATATCTTTTCAAATTAATCCCAAAATAGATAAATTAAGCTATTCCGATCTCAAAAAAATAAAAATTACTAAAAACGGGACAAGAATATTTACCTAATTAAGCCAAGAAAGTTTGTTTTCTCTTTCCTAGGGTTTCTATGAAATTTGGGGAAGAAGATGATATAAAATGATGATATTAAACCTTTATTTAATTTATCATCTTTTAATCATTCTCATTTCCAATTTAATCCTTATCCTTTTCTAATTTTTCCATGGATGAATCACCAAAAATATCTAATAAATTTTCTTTAATGGTTTAATTACCATATAAGAACCACAAGTTTTGAATTCCATAGCTATTTGGTCCTTCTAGGTACTAGAATTCAACATTTGCATTTTATGCAATATGGTCCTTTCCATAATTAAACATGTAATCGGTAAAATTTTCTTATCAGAATTTTCATGTGACATTTCTATCATAATACAGACCATGCAATAATATTAAAATAAATTTTCTTTTCAGCCTGAATTTGTGGTCCCAAAACCACTGTTCCGATTTTACTGAAAATGGGTTGTTACAACTCTCCCCCTTAAGAATTTTCGTCCTCAAAAATCTTACCAGTATAGAGGTTTGGGTATTGCTTCCTCACTGTTTCTTTCGGTTCCTAGGTAGCTTCTTCTATTCCATGTCGTTGCTAAAGAACTTTTACCAGAGCTACCTTTTTATTTCTTAACTCTTTTGTTTCTCGTGCCAGAATTCTGATAGGTTCTTTGGTGTAAGTCATATCAGGCTGAATCCCAACTTTTTTTGGGAAAATAATATGTGAAGGATCTGATCAATACCGTCGTAACATGGACACATGAAAAACATTATGAATTCTGTCAAGCTCTGGAGGTAATGCCAACCGATAAGCAATACCTTCAATTCTTTCAATAATCTTATATGGCCCAATAAATTGTGGGCTCAATTTTTCTTTACGTCCAAATCAGAGAACTTTCTTCCAAGGTGATACTTTCAAAAATACATTATCACCAACCTGAAATTCTATCTCTTTTCGTTTAATGTAACAGCCCGATTTAGACCCTAATCAGAACAGTGGTGTCGGGACCCTGAATCTAAGTCAGAAAAATATTTTTTAAATTATTTTTGGTGTTTATAATGTGTGAATTTGTGTGTGCTAAAATTTCGTTTAAAAATTTTATCGTTTGGATGCCCGATTTAATAAAAGGGCTTAATTGCGTAAAATAAAAATTCGGTGCTTTAATGTGCAAGGGCCGAATTGCATATGTCTTTATAATTTGGAGTTTTTAAGTTGTAAATACACCATTAGTTAAAGCATGGACGGTAGTGACATTATGTTATAATGTTTTTATATGTATTAATAAAGGTTAAAAATGTAAAATGATAAATAATATGTATTATTATAAAACATAACTTAAAAGCCATTATGTTCATCTTTTTGGTTTTGACCGAATATCAAAAATAAAGAAAGAAAAACAAAGCTTTTAATTTTTGGTATTTTAGTAGCATAATCAAGGTATGTAGCTAGCTCGATTTTTGATAATTTTTACGTTTTTAAGATCGTTGCTTCGAATACAACTCGACCCATGCTTGAATTTTTTATTTTGATGAATATTTTGAGTTATGCCATTGATGAGTAATTGTGTTTTGTAAAGTTTGATGATGAATTATGATAGATATATTTTGGGTTAATATTTTTGTATTGGAATTTTTGATGAATTTGAATAATTAGGGCTTAATTGCAAAAATAATAAATTGAGGGGCTAAAATATAAAATAAATGAAATGTTTGGATTAGTATGAATGTGGGTAATATTCAGCCATAGCATGGTATGTGCAAATTTTATATGTTTTATGTTTTATTCAATTTGGACTAAATTGTAAAAAATGCAAAATATTAGGGGTAAAATAGTAATTTACCCATTTATGTGTTTTTGGACTAAATTGAATGGAATTATATTTGAATTAGTTTATTTTGAATACATTTAGATCAAGAACAAAAGAAATCAGATTTAGATCGGGAAAACATTAAAGTTGTCTTCTAATCGCCCTGTTTCGATTTTCGTTGTCCAAGGTAAATTTATAAGGAAATAAACATAGTTATTTTTTAATAAATATAAGTTATATATGCTGAATTGATGTATTTGAGAATGTATAAATGATAGCTGAATATGTGTACACTTGGGAACTATGTTTACGATTCAATTCGATCGAGATACGACATCCGAAAAGCCCCGTATGAACCTTAGGAATAGCTAGGATACATATGTCATGACATAGGAATTTCTAATATGTGTTTACGAGTAAGACCATGTCTGGGACGTTGGCATCGATATCTGAGTCTGATATGTGTTTATGAGGAAGACCATGGCATCGATATCTAACTCTGATATGTGTTTATGAGTAAGACCACGTCTGGGACATTGGCATTGATATCTGACTCTGATACGTGTTTACGAGTAATACCACGTCTGGGACGTTGGCATTGTACAAGTTTTCGAACTATCCACGTATCCTTTTTTAATTTCGAATGGTTCAACGGGCAATGTTAAGTAAGGACTGAATGCGAAATTGAATTAAAAGGTTCAGGTTTGTGTTAGCTAATGTATTAAAATTAAGGTAAGTTTTGGTGAATCATATTATAAAGTTGGTTATTAGCATATTGAATGTAAATCTATATTCGACCAAATGATATAAATAGGTGATATTAAAATGTGAAACATGTGTATACATATATGAATGTGTATATATATAGATATTTGGTTATATAATGATGTTTTGACTTTGAAAGTAAATGATAAATTTTATAAAGGATATATGTGAATTTCGGCTAAGTTAAAGTTGTAAAATGAATGTATAGGTTGTATATGATTTTGTAAATTTGAGATTATATGTGCTTATGGAAGCATGAATTGGTTTGGTTAAATTGAGTCAATAATGTCATTGATTCTTTTATTTGTTTGACTTACTAAGCTGTGATAGCTTACTTTATGTGTATGTGTTTGTTCTCTGTTTTATAGATTTTGAAGGCTAAGTTACGGGCTCGGGGATCGTCGGTGAAAACTATCACACTATCGACTGTTTTTCGGTATTTTTATAAGTTGAGTTTTGAACCTATGGCATGTATAGACTAGCTTGCGTTTTGGTTATTTTGAAGTTGTGTATTTAAGTAATATGCCATGCGAAAATGGCTTGTTTAATTTGTTCTTTAATGACTCATGCTTTGATTAAGTGATGTGGTTGTTAATCATGCGTTTGGTGTTGAAATGGATGAATGTGGTATTTATGAAGTGCTTAGCATGATTCATGTTATAAGGATTTATAATGTTTATGTTTGGTTTTGATTATGGTAATTCAGTCATGTCTTGTTTATATATGAGTGTTTGCTGATGTACATGTTAAGACTCGAATTTATAGTTTATTTTGTTAAATGAATTCGATGTTGGATTATAGGAGAAAATGTTATGAATTTAAATCATAAGCATGCTGATAAACGATAAATTATACATATTTTTACCTCATGTTTAGCCTATATTTTGGATGGATTACCATTAATTTTGTGAGAATTGGTGCTCTTAATCTTTCTTTTTTCATATCTTATACTCAGGAGAGCATAGGGAAGAGAAAAGAATGGAAAATGGACCAAAAAAGGAGAAAATGGGCCAAAATGTGTAATCGACAAGGCCCAAGGGGTTATCACACGGCCGTGGCACACGACTGTGCCACACGAAGACCACACAGTCCAGCCCCCGACAAGCACGGCCAGGGGACACGACCGTGCCACCTTAACAGTCCCGAAATGGCCTCTTGTCGAAATCACACGAGCGTGGCACACAGGTGTCTTCAAGTCGTGAGGAAGAGGAATTTCACTCGGATTTGGATACTTAGAGGCTAAGAAAGCCATTCTAAACTCTATATAAAGACCCCAAAAGGCAACTCTAAAGATATACTCTTTTCTCTCAAGAAAGAGTGCCATAGTTCTGCCAACACAAGGAGTGAAAGAAAGGGATTACTCTAAGGGAAGCCGATTGATTCATCCCATAAATTCTACAACAAGACATAGGATCTCCCTAAATTCCTTCAGGGGTTTTCGGGTTCTTTATGTTTTGTTATCTTAATTCTTCTGAGATGTTTTCTTTCTTTATTATGAACTAAACCCCTCAAATACTTGAGGGGGATGAAACCTAAGACGAATCTTGTTATTATTTATTCTTGAGTTATATGATAAATACTTGAGTTGTTCTTAATTATGTGTGCTTAATTCTTGTGTTAATAAGTCTAGCTATTAATTCAAGAAACGGATGTGCTTAAAGTAGAGGAGCAAAAGTCCCTATGATAAGAGTAGATCTACCATAATTAAGCGGAGTTGCATGCAACCCTAGACATAGGGTGACATAAATCTGCCGGATTAGGGTTAAACCTAATATGGGGAACCATAGATCAAATTAATGCAACCTAGGGTGTTAATTAATAAAGGAACTTTAGTTAACAACCTAGGCCTAGTTGCTCTTCGCCTCGACAGAGGGTTTAGCATAAATTAGGGATCTCTACAGATCAAGTCAAGTGAATAAATGGTCTAGCTCAAGAACCAATAACAAGCTTTTCCCTAAAGTTTTCCCCAATATACTTTTTGTGCACTTTTAGTTAGTTTTAGAATTAGTTTCAATCAATCTTCTTTTATTTTTAGGCTAGATAATAGAAAGGAAGTAAGTATTAGTACTTTTGGTTCCCTTGGGTACGATAACTCGGTCTTACCGCTAAACTATACTACTGTTCGATAGGTGCGCTTGCCTTTAAGATTGTGATATTAGTTAGTTTTTGGTGTGATCAGTTTTTATAAATTTTATTACTTAATATCGCGAGCATATCAAGTTTTTGGTGCCGTTGTCGGGGAACTGAAATATTAAGAAAACTCGATTTCTATTACTTTAGCCATTACTATATTTATCTATTTTTAGTTTTTATTTTATTTTATTATTTTTCATTTATTTTATTTTATTCTATTTTTCTTTTTTTTATTCTTTTAGGTATTTCTAGTTTATGACTAGAAACAACCCAGCAGGACCATTACTTTTTGACGAAGATTTAGAGGCAACAGTTCACAGAAATCGCAGAGAGATCAGACGAAGCCTACAATATCCAGAACAAGATCAAGAAAAAAGACCAGAACCTACAGAAGAGATGGAAGCAAATCAAAACGTTCCACCACCTCCCGCAATAGTTGCTCCACCAGCAAATCAGGAAGAAGCTCCTCGCACTATGTATGATTATGCTAAACCTAGTTTGGCTGGTACCTAAACTAGCATTCTTAGACCTACTATTGCTGCTAATAATTTTGAATTAAAGCCTAACAGTATTCAGATGATACAACAATTGGTGCAGTTTGATGGTTTACAGGATGAAGATCCAAATTCCCACATAGCCAATTTTTTGAAACTTTATGATACCTTTAAAATTAATGGCGTTTCTGATGATGCCATTCGACTCAGGCTATTTCCATTCTCTTTGAGAAACAAGGCCAAACAGTGGTTAAATTCTTTACCACGAGGCTCAATCACCACATGGGAATAGATGACCGAAAAATTTTTACTTAAATATTTTCCTCCAGCAAAAATAGCTAAATTACGAAACGATATCTCTTCTTTTGTGCAGATGGATTTCGAAACACTCTACGATGCCTGAGAGAGATACAAAGATCTTTTGAGAAGATGCCCTCATCATGGTCTACCCTTATGTCTCCAAGTTCAAACCTTTCACAACGGTTTGAACCCATCGACGAGGCAGATGATCGATGCAGCCGCAGGAGGAACAATGAATAACAAAACACCAGAAGCAGCTTATGAATTTATTGAAGAGATGTCGCTGAATAACTATCAGTGGCAAGTCATGA
This sequence comes from Gossypium stocksii, assembly GCA_020496765.1. Lineage (NCBI taxonomy): Eukaryota > Viridiplantae > Streptophyta > Magnoliopsida > Malvales > Malvaceae > Gossypium > Gossypium stocksii. The sequence goes on along the minus strand of CM035622.1, from coordinate 7,546,639 downwards.
GAACAAAGCCGACGAAAGCTGCAGGAGTTTACAATATTGATGCTATCGCTATGCTTACTAACCAAGTAGAACTGTTAAATAAAAAGTTTGATCATTTTGTTAGTTCTATGCAGGCACAACCAGTGATGCAGTGCGACGCAACCCAAGGAAATATGTTCAATCCAGATTTCTCATCTTATGGATATAGCATGGAAACTGAGTAAGCCAACTATATGGGTAACAATTCTAGACCTCAAAATAACCCTTATAGTAATACTTACAATGCAGGTTGGAGAAATCACCCCAATTTTTCATGGGGAGGACAAGGAAATCAAAGACAACAACCCCCTCAGGGATTTCAGCAGCCACCGCCACAACAGGAGAAAAAGCCCAACCTTGAAGAGATATTTACCAAATTCATGGCCATGTCAGAAACCCGTTTCCAAAACACAGAAACGACACTAAAGAACCAGCAAGCATAAATTCAAGGGCTTGAGAATCAAATCGGTCAGCTTGCAAAATTAGTTTCAGAAAGACCACAAGGTGGACTACCAAGTAATACTGCGCCAAATCCCAGAGAACATGTCAAAGCAATTACTCTAAGAGATGGGAAAGTCCTAGCCGAACCAGAAAAGACATCTGGTCCAGAATCTTTAGGAGATAAAGCAAAGGAACCCAAGGAAAACACTCCACCAACACTCAAGGAATACCAACCGCCCATTCCATATCCGGCAAAGTTCAAAAAAGACCGTACAGACGCCCAATTCGGTAAATTTCTTTAACTTTTTAAACAATTACACATTAACTTACATTTTGTTGAAGTAATTTCGCAGAAGCCGAAGTACGCGAAGTTCTTTAAGGAACTTCTGACAAATAAAAGGAAGTTGGAGGAATTAGCCACAGTAGAACTCAACGAGGAATGCTCAGCTATTCTCCAGAATAAATTGCCGGCAAAACTGAAAGATCCAGGGAGTTTTACTATTCCTTGTTTAATTGGTAGTTTACTCATTGATAAAACCTTAGCTGATTTAGGTGCTAGCATTAATCTCATGCCTTACAAAATGTTCAAACAACTAGGTCTAAGGGAACCAAAGCCCACTAGGATGAGTATTCAACTAGCTGATAGATCTGTTAAATATCCTAGGGGAATCATAGAAGATGTGCTAGTAAAGGTAGATAAATTTATATTCCCTGTTGATTTTGTTGTGCTTGATATGGATGAGGATATTGAGATACCTTTAATTTTGGGACGTCCATTCCTAGCCACTTCTAGAGCTGTTATTGATGTAGGAGATGGTAAATTAGTACTTAGAGTTAGTGACGAAGAAGTCGTTTTTAAAATCTATGACGCTATGAAATTTTCTAAAGAACAAGGTGATTCCTGTTATTTTGTTAATACTATTGATTACTTTGTTCAAGATAAGTTTTAGGAAATTTCTATGGCAGACACATTGGAACTGTGTCTTGTTCAAGGTGGGGGAGAAGACGAAGTCACCACTGAAATTGAGGAAGTAAGAAAAGAGTTAGATTCTAATGAAATCATCACAAGACACATAAGTTTTGAAAGTATAAAAATGAATGATGAGTTAAGACAGAAACCTTCCATTGTTGAACCCCCTAAATTAGAGTTGAAGCAACTACTAGGTCATTTAGAATATGCCTTTTTAGGGGAAGATTCAACTTTACCTGTCATTATCGCATCAGATTTGAGCATTGCAGAAAAAGAGGAACTACTCCATGTGTTAAGAGAACACAAGCATGCTATAGCTTGGAAAATTTCAGATATTAAGGGAATAAATCCGTCCTTTTGCACCCACAAAATTTTAATGGAAGATGAATACAAACCATCGGTGCAAGCTCAGAGACGATTGAATCTCAACATGAAGGAAGTCGTAAAAACTAAGGTAATTAAACTACTAGATGCAGGCATTATTTATCCTATTTCTGACAGTTCTTGGGTAAGTCTTGTGCAGGTTGTTCCTAAAAAGAGAGGCATGACTGTGGTATCTAATGACAAAAAAGAGGCAATACCTACAAGAACAATCAATGGATGGAGAGTTTGCATTGATTATAGGAAGCTGAATGACGTCACTCGAAAAGATCATTTTCCCTTACCTTTTATTGATCAGATGTTGGAAAGATTATCAAGCCACATGTATTATTGTTTCCTATATGGCCTCTCTGGTTACTTCCAAATCCCGATAGCCCCAGAAGATCAGGAGAAAACGACATTTACATGCCCATACGGTATGTTTGCTTATCGTAGAATGCATTTTGGTTTATGTAACGCTCCTGCTACTTTTCAGCGATGCATACTAGCTATCTTCAATGAATTTGTGGAAGATATCATGGAGGTATTTATGGATGATTTTTTAGTTTTCGGTAATTCTTTCCAACTTTGTCTTAATAATCTAAAATGTGTTTTGACAAGATGTGAAGAGACAAATTTAGTGCTAAACTGGGAAAAATGCCACTTTATGGTTCAAGAGGGTATTGTTTTAGGACATAAAATTTCTAGTAAAGGGATAGAGGTGGATAAAGCAAAAATTGAAACCACTGACAAATTACCTCCCCCAATTCAATTAAGGCTATAAGAAGCTTTTTAGGACATGCCGGTTTTGATCGCAGATTTATTAAAGATTTTTCTAAAATAGCTAAGCCTTTAACAAAATTGCTAGAAAAAGACGTACTTTTCAACTTTGACCAAGAATGTTTAGACTCTTTTAACACTCTTAAAGAAAAGTTAGTCAATGCCCCAATTAAGATTTCACCTGATTGGAATCTACCTTTTGAACTAATGTGCAATGCAAGTGATTTTGCAGTAGGTGCAGTTTTGGGACAACGAAGAGACAAGCACTTTCAACCGATCTATTATGCTAGCAGAACTTTGACAGCCGCTCAAGCAAATTATACTACCACAGAAAAAGAATTGCTAGCTGTTATTTTCGCATTTGATAAATTCAGATCTTATTTGATTTTGTCAAAAGTCATTGTTTATACTGACCATTCTACTCTTCGTTACCTCTTAACTAAAACTGATGCAAAACCTCGATTAATAAGATGGATTCTATTGTTACCGGAATTCGATTTAGAAATAAAGGACAAGAAAGGAGTTGAAAATTTGGCAGCAGATTACCTTTCAAGATTAGAAAACATGCAACCCAAGTACCTCGACAAAATAAACGACTTGTTTTCTGAAGAACAACTCCTATCCTTAGCAGATGCAACAGCTCCTTGGTTTGCTGATTTTGCAACTATTTAGTAGCTAACATAACCCCAAAAGGGCTGACCCATCAGCAAAAGAAGCGATTCTTCGCTGATGTGAAAAACTACTTTTGGGAGGATCCTTTTCTTTTTCGAATTTGTGCAGATCAGGTTATTCAACGATGCGTTACCGAAACAGAAGCATACCAAATTTTAAATCACTGCCATTCAAGACCCACAGGAGGACATCACAATGGAACTAGAACTGCTCACAAGGTACTTGAATCAAGCTTTTACTGGCCTACACTTTTCAGGGATGCCAACAGGTATGTGACCTCTTATGATAAATGTCAGCGAACAGGTAATATTTCTCAACATAATGAAATGCCTCAGAACTATCTACTTTCATGTGAAATATTTGATGTATGGGGTATTGATTTCATGGGTCCATTCCCTACTTCATTTGGGAATAAGTACATCCTAGTAGAAGTAGATTATATGTCAAAATGGGTAGAAGCCCAAGCCTTACCTACTAATGATGCTAGAATGGTAGTACGATTTTTGAAGAAACTTTTCTCTCGATTTGGAACACCTAGGATAATTATTAGTGATAGGGGTACACATTTTTGCAATGCCCAGTTTGAAAAAGTCTTGAAAAGGTATGGAGTACACCATAGAACAGCTACCCCTTATCACCCACAAACCAGTGGCCAAGTCGAAGTGACAAATAGGGAACTCAAACGCATCCTAGAGAAAACAATAGAGACAAATAGAAAGGATTGGTCAAGGAAAATAGACGATGCTTTATGGGCTTATAGAACTACTTTTAAAACACCCATAGGAACATCTCCTTATAAGCTTGTCTACAGAAAAAGTTGTCATTTGCCATTTGAACTTGAACATAAAGCGTTCTAGGCTATCAAATTTTTAAACCTTGATTTTAAGTTTGCAGGTGAGAAGCAATTAATGTAGTTAAATGAACTCAATGAATGGTGTTGCAATGTCTACGAGAGCTCACGACTATATAAGGAAGCCATGAAGCGACGTCATGATAAAAGACTGAAACAACCTAAATAGTTCCAAACAGGTGATCTTGTCTTACTCTACAACTCGAGGCTGAAACTATTTCCTGGAAAACTCAAGTCAAGGTGGTCAAGTCCATTCACTGTGCAAACTGTCTTTCCATAAGGCACAATTGAGGTAACTCACCCCAACTACGGTACGTTCAAGGTAAACGGCCATAGGCTTAAACAGTATAGAGGTGAGAATTTTAAAGATAAAAAGGAGGAGCTTCAGCTCCATGAAATCCCTTCGTGATACATCCAGACAGAGTCGAGCTTAGACTCTAAATAAGCACTTCTCGAGAGGCAACCCGAGCACTAACTTAGTAATTTTTCATCTATTTTGATTTTACTATTTTTTCATGCATCAACTAACCCTTTTTTAATGCAGAGATTTAGGACCACACGGCCAGACCCACGGGCGTGCCCCAGGCAGTGTGAACATTTCAAACAGAGACACGGTCGTGTACCAAGGCCATGTATAAACAGAGTACAAATTTTCCTAAAACATGGGCCACCGATATATAGCCACGACCGTGTGAAACACGAACATGATCGCACATGACTGTGTATCCCATTACACACCCGTGTGAGTGACGAAGAACCGATCTCCCAAAGCCATGTAACACATTCCCATGGGCGTGTACTTCGAACCAGGTGTGCTAAAACCCCCGGATTTTAAAAGACACGGGCAAAACACAACTCACACGGGTGTGTGACATGCCCGTGTGACCCAAAAACTATAAATAGGGGCCACTATTCATTTCCTCCCTCACTCAAAACCCTCAAATCCTCCTCCCCCAACTACCATAAGTGCCGCCACAGCCCTCAAAACACCACCACCCTCGAAATCAGCCGACCCACACCCATGCAAACCTGACCCACGACCGTGTAACCTTGCACTCGGTTCTATTTTCTCATTTTTCTCATTTGTTTTTAGTTATATTTCATTCTTTTCTATTTAGTTAAATTTTATTTTATTCTAAATTGTTAATTTAAGCATGGAATTAGTTATATTAGGATGAATAATCTAGAATAATATAAAATATATTAGAATTGCATGCCATTTAAATTCATTTATTGTATGCCACTTAAATTCATATTTGCATGCCATTTTTCTCATTTATTTAGTATAAATACATGACCATATTTCTTAGTTTTGTTACAAGTTTCAAAATGATTAATTTTTACTATTCAAGTTAATCCTCATTTTATGTTTTCTTAGGAACATTGTCATCGTAATTATTATCTATCAAGTTTAATTTCAATCTTTAAGACTAATGCTTATTATTTTATTTCAGATACTATGTCGTCATCACGTGGTCGGAAAATTGCCGTCCCCGTCTCAGAGAAACGTAAGGGGCTAAGGAGTTCATCAGCGAGGCCCACCTCCGAGGCTCAACACCCATTCATCACATTTTCCCAAGCCTCGCAGGAGGAGCATTATCAACTACTTCGAGCCCGCCCTATATCCACGGGCCGCTACATAGATTGGGCCGACCTCGAGCAGATACATTTAGTGGAAGATGTCCGGGCCCTACTCATGACCGAGCCATGGGAGCAGTTCTTTCAGATTATCGGGCCCACCTACTTAGAACTCACTTTAGAGTCCTGCTCCACATTCCACCTACAGACCATCATGACTAGATTTGATGATCCAGGGACGGTCCAGTTCCGTTTGGGAGGATTCGTACGATACCTCAGCGTGCCAGAGTTTGGCACAGCACTTCGGCTCTACACGGAGCAATTTATGGCAGACGAGGACTTCCTTAACCTTTCTTGCCGCATCCATATCAGGCCAGTCGACTGTTGGAACGACATAGCCCTGGGGCGTCAGACATATAACTCCAGCGTCAGCAAGGCGACCGCCCTCGTTCCCTCTCTGAGGTACATTCATGCTCTCCTTACTCACACTCTTACAGGTAGACGAGAGAGCATAGGTGTCGTCAACACTCACGACGTCTACTTCTTGTGGTGCATGGCGAACGGACACGTCATGGACTTAGCATACTTCATCGTGCACGCCATGCAACATCAGACGGAGAGGCACCGCAGAGGCATCTTATCCATGGGGTCCTACATCACACGTCTGGCCTGTTACTTCGGGCTCCTTAACACTTCAGCCCAGACATCCTCCTACACCCTGATTGGTCAGATGTCTCCCCAAGGCATCGCAACTATGCTACATATGAGGATGATCGAGCGGAGGCTAGGAGGCACACCCCTTCAGTTCCGCCTTGTTCAGGAGGGCGAGGAGCCAGAGGACATTCCTGACGATGTCCCACCACCAGAGGAGGACGCACCCACCGAGCCACCACCCCCTCGCCGCTCATCTCATGCAACAGCCGCCCACGCTGACTTATCTGAGCGCTTTTCACACTTTCAACAGTAATGCTTTCGGCGCCTTGCTTATATCGATGCCACCTTAGAGCAGATATGCCAGCATCTCAGCATCACTCCACCGCCGCATGACCCACATGTGGATTAGATATATCTATTCCTCTTAACTTTATTTTCTTTACTTACTTTATTTTAGTTTATTCTAACTTTTGAATACTGATCTTTATTTTCACATTTTATTCTAACTTTATTTTCCTTTGTACGTTTATTTTCATTTTTTTCTTTTATTTCATCTTTTTCATTTTTTAATATTTTTAGTATTTTGTTTTGTTTTATTTCTTTTCCTAACGGCCAACCCCTAACAAGTAATTTCCATTGCTCCAAATTCCCCACGACTAATAAATTCTTTCACAGTTTCAAAGGAGCTCTACAGCTCAAATCTCTACGAAAAAGGGAATACCTTGCCACAACTGCGAACTCTTTCAATCTCCGTCTCACTAATCCATCCAAAGCAGGGAGTTTCATACCTCCCCCTATCTTATGATTTTATGCTTTTATTGCTACTATTTTTATCTTTGTACATTGAGGGCAATGTACATCTTAAGGGTGGGGGGGAATCTATTTTTAAGTCTTTACACTCTCTTTGAAATCCCTGAACTTTTCTAACATTTTACATTGTTCTTAAATTCTTACTTTCACTCTTTGCATTATCTTCAATCTCCTATTAAGAATATATTTTGATTGATTTATGATTTTTATTGATATGTGAGAATTAAGACATAGGTGCTTGTACTTTGATTATTCAAACTTTAAAACATTAGGGAATCAAGCATGATAAGTTGAAATTTTTGAGAACCCTAATTTTTTCATAAGTTCCTTAATTCTAAGTGTTATCTTGAGATTTGAAATTCGCATGATTGACATCAAAAGTCATAATTCTGGTGAGATTTTTGAGCTTTTTGAGCATACATTCTTTTGTGCTCACTTTTATTATTACTTTGAGTGAGTCAACACTGATTTGTTATTCTAGAACTTGCTTTGATTATACATGTCAAGACCACATCATTGATTTGATATACCGAGATGATAAAGGCACCTAGGATTTAACCTACTTACTCCACAAAGGCCTACCTCCATAAATTAACCCCTAGTAAACCCCGTTGAGCCTAACAACCCATTCTTTGACTTACCTCTTAATTATTAACCAATAACCCATTTTTTTATTGAATCTCATTCAATTACTTTGACCCCCATTTTTGTCGAGTTGAATTATTATCTAGCTTTATCTCTTTTCCAAATTGTAAAGTTGTTAATTCCCGGATTATTGTACTTATGAATTGTTCTAAAAAAAATATTGTATATTCAGTTGTAATAGTTCAATTAGTTTTGCATATTTCTATTTTAAGGCTATCAAGGCAGAAATGATATTATCTTAAGAATTAGCTCGAGAAATATGTTCTAGTGATAGAGATTTTTCTAGCTAGATGATTTTTCAAGTTCAATCTCGATTCTAACCCTCTTTTGCAGCCTGTGACAACACCCCTAACCAAGCCCTATTACAACCATTGAACGACCTTTTGATCGATGTATCATATCAATCTACAGTGGTGGAGATCTGATTTTCTAGCAAGCCTATGGTAATAACTTTTCAGGTTGACTAGAGAGTGCTTAATTCTTGAACCCTAAACACTTTGAGTGGATAGAGTGAATCCTTAGTGAGGATGTCAACTTCTGTTAATTAAGATGGAGAGATAACTACTTAGGCAATAGGAAGAAACTTATGTTTCAATGATAAAATTCCCAACTTAAAGTGATTGAGTCTCTAATGTTCTTTTGATTGAATTTCCATTGTATAATTACCTGTGGATTGGTTTGAAACATTATTGATAAAGATTGTAAGTTGAGAAGAATGATTCTTTATTAGGGATTGAGATTTTGCTTGAGGACAAGCAAAGGCTTAAGTGTGGGGGTATTTGATAAACGATAAATTATATATATTTTTACCTCATGTTTAGCCTATATTTTGGATGGATTACCATTAATTTTGTGAGAATTGGTGCTCTTAATCTTTCTTTTTCATATCTTATACTCGAGAGAGCATAGGGAAGAGAAAAGAACAAAAATTTGACCAAAAATAGAGAAAATGGGCCAAAATGTGTAATCAACACGGCCCAAGGGGTTATCACATGGTGGTGGCACATGGCCGTGCCACACGAAGACCATACGGTCCAGCCCCGACAAACACGGCCAGGGCACATGGCCGTGCCACCTCAACAGTCCCGAACACGGCCTCTTGTTGAAATCACACGAGCGTGGCACACGAGCGTGTTCTAGTCGTGAGGAAGAGGAATTTCACTTGGATTTGGATACTTAGGGGCTAAGAAAGCCATTCTAAACTCTATATAAAGACCCCAAGAGGCAACTCTAAAGATATACTCTTTTCTCTCAAGAAAGAGCGCCATAGTTCTGCCAACACAAGGAGTGAAAGCAAGGGATTACTCCAAGGGAAGCCGATTGATTCATCCCAGAAGCCAGAATTCTACATCAAGGTAGAGGATCTCCCTAAATTCCTTCAGGGGTTTTCGGGTTCTTTATGTTTTGTTATCTTAATTCTTCTAAGATGTTTTCTTTCTTTATTATGAACTAAACCCCTCAAATACATGATAAATACATGGAGTAACTCACCATTCTGATATTTTAACACAATGTACTTCTATTTACAATTTACCACTGCATCATGCTGGGTTAGCTAGTTTATTCCCAAAATCACATGAAATTCATCAAAAGGCAGTAGCATCAAATCAGCAGAGAAATAATAACCCCTTACCATCAACGAACAATTTTTACAAACTTTATCCACCACAACATACTGGCCCAGGGGGTTTGAAACTTTAACCACAAATTTAGTGGACTCAACAGGTAGATTTTTAACATATATTAAATTTGTGCATATGTATGAATGTGTTGAACCAGGATCAATCAAAGCAGTAATATTAGTATCAAGAAGAGAAAAGGTACCAGTAATGATGTCTGATGCAAAAGCATCCTCTTTGGCACGAATAGTATATGTTCTAGCCGGTGCTCGTGCTTTAGATTTAACTATTGAATCTTTTGTTGTACCTCTGCTACCACTAACATTTCTGGGGTTATGAGGTGGTCTGCCTCTCGAGGCGGGATTACTCGACTTCGAAGTCTGATCATTATCCTTTTCAATTCTTTCCAGACAATCTTTGAAATGATCAAGAGATCCACATCTATAGCACACTCCACTTCTCATACGGCACTCCCCAAAATGAAATTTATTACAATGTTTACATTTCGGTTTGGGGTTACCAACACTTCTAACACTTGTTACAGATGGAGAAGAAGATCTCAGGTTAGAGCGTTGGGAGCCATGCTCTTTTCTAGAATATCGCATAGATACAGTAAAACAATCATGGTATTTCTTTGATTTATTTGAAGCAGGTGCTTGTCACTTCCCCATAAATCTTTTACTAGAATTCCGGGCTTCCCTTTCTACTTGTCTCTTCTCTTTGCCTAATTCCTCAACTCGGTCTGCCCGATCAACCAGTACTACGAATTCCCTTAATTTAAGAATTCCTATCAATAGCTTGATATCTTCATTTAATCTTTCTTCAAAGCGTTTACACATATCAGCCTCAATCGGAACCCATTCTCTAACATACTTACTTAACCGAACGAATTCTCGCTCGTATTCAGATACAGTCATGTTTCCCTGTTTGAGCTCTAAAAATTCTTTCTTTTTCTGATCCAAAAATCTCTCACTAATGCACTTCTTTCTAAATTTTTTTTGCAAGAATTCCCATGTAACATTTTCTCTCAATACAACAGAAATCAAAGTATTCCACCATTGATACGCCGAATCTTTTAGCAATGATACAGCACATTTCAGACATTGAGCTAGTCTGCATGATAATTCATCCAAAACCCTGATTGTATTTTCTAACCAAAATTCAACCCTTTTCGGATCATCATCAGCTATATCCCTAAACTCCTCTACCCCATACTTATGGATTTTATCCACCCGAGGCTTACCGATTCTATCAGGTTCAACATCTCATGACATCTTTGGAACTGGTTAAAGAGCAGGTGGGGGAGGTTGTTGTACAGCAGGATTTGTTCTCAAATATTTAGTAAACCACTGGTTCATCATTTGAAAAATGGCTTCTTTTTCCTCCTCATCTTGGCCCTCGGATACAAGCCTTCTACTACTAGTAGATGCAGCTCTTTGTATAAAAGCTTGAGTTGTACTATCAGTTTCCTCGAATTCAGCTCTAGCTTGGTTGGACGACATTACTATATGAAAAACACATTTAAAATGGTAAGAACATATCACACTATCACAAATTATATAATGAAATGTATAGCTAAACTCATACTCACTACGTTAGTCCAAGAATCGGCTAAACTGTAACTCTGATACCAATCAATGTAACATCTTTAACCCGTATCTGTTATTGAAAGAGGGTTACTATAACATCCTAAATTAAGGCCTAGACGGAATAATGGTTTTGAGACCACAAATCTGAAGTAGAATTATATATTTCATGATTATTTTTAAGTTTATGTTATGATTACATGATAGTGAGAAAATTTCATGAAGGAATTTTTATAAGATAGTTATTAAATTGTCCTTTAGGACTAAATTGCAAAAGTTACAAAATATGAGTTTCTAGAAGTTTTAAGAATGAATTGGCATTAGGAAAAATTATTAGAGGTTTTTATTTAGCAATTAGACCATTTATTAGCATGATGGACAAAAATGCCCAAGGAAAATTTTCTAAAGAAAGGGCATAAGGGCATTTTGGTCATTTGGATAATTAATAAAATAAAAAGGGAAAATAAATAAAAAAATGTGCTCATCTTCTCCATGCAAGTGCCGAAAATTCAAGGGACTCCATAGCTAGGGTTTCTTTCATTTTTAAGCTCACATGTAAGTGCAATTTAGCCCCGTTTTAAATTCTTTTCGTATTTTTGAAATCATTGTAGCTTAATTTAACTATTTCTACCACTAGTTTGAGTTAGGGTTTATGTTTAAAAATATGCCCATGCATGACATGCATGTATTTTGATACCTAGTGGTAGAATATGAAAGTTTAGAGTGTAGTAAACATCTTTTACTAGATGATTTTTCTTGAAAATCCCTAATAGGGACCAAATTGTAAAGGTAGTAAAATGTGTAGCAAAAGTGGAAATTGATGAAAAATAGGGGCTATTATGAGCACATAAAAGGTTCGGCTAGGCTTGGGTAACCAAGAAAATAAGTGCATTTCATTATACGAGCCTAGGGACCATTTTGTAAATATGTAAAAGTTTAGGGGCAAATTTATAAATTTTGCCGAAGTATGAATTATGGGATATTTTTCCAATGTGATTATTAAATAAGCTTAATTTATCATTATAGATCAAGAAACATGAAGCCCGGATAGAAAACCAGGGAAAAAACAAGGTGGTGGAGTAAACCGTACACCTTCCCATATTTTAGATCCAAGGTAAGTTGTGTGTGATAAATTAGCAATATGTATTATGAAAATAATGTTACGACATTGTATGAAATTTATGTTATTTCCATTAGATTTATTGATGTGATTTTTATAAAGAAATGATGAAGTCATTATAGAGAAATCTCGGTTAAATTTTAAGGATACGAAGGATACCGTAGTCAGGACATGAGATTTATTAGGTCTCGTGTAAGACCATGTCTGGGACATGGCATCAGCACTGAATTGAGATCCCATATAACACCATGCCTGGGACATGGCATTGGCATCGACATGTGGTCCCGTATAAGACCATGTCTGGGACATGGCATCGGCATCATTTTATGATCTCGTGTAAGGCCATGTCTCGGACATGGCATTGACATCGATATAAGATCTCGTGTAAGACCATATCTGGGATATGGCTTCGGCATCGACATATGATCCCATGTAAGACCATATCTGGGATATGGCATTGGCATCTCACCATGAGAATGACATTTCGAGTATCCTTCGGTATTCCAAGTAATTTAGCAGGAAGAGTATGTGATGAGTGATACTGGTCCAAATGGGTAAGACACGAGAAATGAAAACGAAATTATATGAATATGTCGGTAAGAAAGAACATGAGTAAGCCATGTCAAAATCTATGATAAGTATGAGATGATTTATGATGTATTATTTGGACAATATTCCATGTTTTATGTTGTTATATATTGCATGCAACTTACTAAGCCATTATGCTATGATATGTGACATTGAAATTGGGTTTGTATTTGGTTAAGTTTCAGGGTGGCAAAGGGCTTGGAAAATAGCCTATATTTGTCCACACGGGTAGACACACGGGCGTGTGTCTAGGTCTTGTGTGGCACAGGGTACACCCCATGGGTGTGTAGCCAGGCCGTGTGTCCTCTGTATCCAATATACGAAAAATTGAGTATGTCACACGGGCCAGCACACGGGCGTGTGGCTAGGTCGTATGCCCAATATTGAGTGATGATGTCATAAATAGAATACCCAAGTTTTTACACACAGGTGAAGACACGGGCGTGTCATGGACCTATGAGGGACATGGGCCATAGACACGGGCGTGTGCCAGGCCGTGTGAAAACCCCTGTAGTTTCGAAATGAAAAATAAATTCCGCACAGGCTAGGGACATGGGCGTGTGCGACCACACGGCCTACCTACATGGGCATGACCCATCTCACATGGGTGTGTGGCCCAGTTTTGAGCAAAAATTTTCTAAGTGCTTGAAAGTTTTCGATTAAGTCCCGAACCATTCCCGATGTATGTTTTGGGCCTTATAGGCCCATGATAGGGACATTAAAAGAATAAACAAAAATTTTTAGTTTGGAATGAAATTTTATGGCTCGAGTTAAGATGTTCAAGAATGATTAAGTCCTATAATGCCTCGTACTCGATTCTGGTGTCGAATACGGGTAAGGGGTGTTACAGTTACAAAGCATTATCAGAGTTTATAGAACAATTACAAATAATTCATGTTATTTACTATTCATATTTGAAACTATTCATATCTCTCATTGATTGGACCCTGAGGCCGAATTTAAGCATTAGAAACAAGTCAGGACTAAATTAGAATCTTAGAGAATTTTTCTTATATCCAGAGGTTACACGCCCGTGTGAGTAGGCCGTGTGAGCCACATGACCAAGTGACATGCCCCTGTCTCAGGTCATGTGGCATATGAAGTAGGGCGCACGCCTGTGCCCCTAACTCGTATAACTCTCTGACTTGCAACTTAGTTATACATAGGGTCACAGGACCAAGCCACACATCTGTGTCCAAGGTTATATGGTCAATTTAATTTTCGAAAATTAGGTGCAGGTTTCACACGGCCAAGACACACGCTCGTGTTCTAGGCCATGTTTTTAACTTGGCTAAGACACACGCCTGTGTCTCTACCCGTGTGCACAATTCTGAGTATTCTGTTTCTCAATTTTAAAACACAGGGGACACACGACCAAACCACATACCCATGTGCCAGGCTATGTGTCACACACGGTCAAGACACACGCCCGTGTGTCTACCCGTGTGGACAAAATAAGGTCATTTCCTAACCTTATTTCTAACTCAAATTTACCAACAACCTACACCAATACTTGCAATCTTATACCAACCAATTCAAGCATTATAACCAAGTCAACTCTATCATCTAGCATGATATATCATCACATGCACTCATGTTTATAATCTTACCTTTTGTAAACATACATTTTTAACATAACTTAATTAAACCATACTAAACACATATGAAATTACCATGATAAAACTTTATAATTTTACAAAATCAAACCAGCACTAACCATTCCAATGGCTAGATTACAAACAACCATTTATAAACCAACAATTGGCCAAGTTAACCTATACATGCCGTTATACCAAAATAAGTTTACTATTTATACCAAAACGAGCTGGTGGATAGTGTGATAATGCTCCGACTGGTTTCCAACCTTTACAAGCTTCTGAGCACTATAAAATAGTGGAAAGAAAACCTAGTAAGCATTCAATGCTTAGTAAGTTCGTATAACAGGAATTAAACTTACCAAATTATATTCATTTAGACAAGTATAACAATAACATGCTTTTCAACAACGGCAAAATTTGCCTAATCACAAACACTCAAATAAGCAAGTTAGTCACATATTTCTCATATTCATCAATTAAACATGGATGAGTTCATCATATTACAAACTTTCAGGTATTTCAAAAACATTTGAGATATAATTCTTTTAATCTCATAATTTCTCATCTTAGGAATTTATTCTGTTGAATTACAGAAATATCGATGGATACTCAGGTAGTATACGTGAGGTATACGAATTAGTAATCCATCAATTCATGTTCCAGGATACCTATTAGAGCACATAATCAGAGATCACATTCTCAAGCCACATATATCAGAATGATCAAATGAGGCATGTAACAGGATGTTTATCCGAGCTAAATAGGAATGCTCATAAGAGCCATAAATAGGAAGTTCACAAAGAAATTTTTAACTAGGAAGCTTATGAAGAGCCTATCAAGGATGCTCATAAAGAGCCATGTAATAAGAGCTCCAAATAGCCATATATCAGGGAGTTCAAGCGAGCACTAACAGGACGTTCATATAAAGCTACATTTGTGTCTGTAACATATGCGAGTCACAATCGATCGCATAATAGGATGCTCACAAAGAGCTGCGTTTGTGTCCACAACATATGTAGGATCACACTCAATCGAATCATGTAACAGGATGCTCACAAAGAGCTACGGTAGTGCGTAACACATGCATAATCACTACCGATCAGGATGCTCGCAAGAACTATATAACAAGATGCTAGAGAAGGCTTTTAATAGGATGCTCAACCTATGCTCACCTCTACTGCAAAAGGATGAAACTTGTCCAGACTGAAAATCTCGATCATGCCTTTACCGATTAAAAACTACATTTTTCTAAAATCTGTCTTTTATTTTAATTTCCTTTATAAATCTAAGAATTTATTAAAGATTCACTGATACAAATCATGAAAGGTCATTTTCTACCAAGGCTTTAAAAGCTGATGATGCCATTACAGTTTACATGCATGTGTTCTAACTTCATTTTTGTTTATTAAAGTTTTGATAATGTGTTATGAAATAAAATAATAAAAAAAAAGTAAAAAATGAGAAATAGGAGAGTAAAAGAGAACAACTTTTTAACAATTTTTTTTCTAAAGTCTATATTTATAGACATAAGAAGTATAAAAAAATAAAACTTTACTTGTAATGAATATTAGAGTCCTAAAGTATATCAAACTTATTTTTATCTTGATGGACATCCACTTAATAATAAAAATATTTATAACACTCTGCCTTGAATATCCATTAGTAGATGATGTGCCTCATTAAAACCTTACTAAGATAAAATTCTTATGGAAAAAAAATTCTTAGTGAAGGAAAAAGAGTATACAAATCTATAATACGCATAGCATGCTACCTCATTAAAGAACTTACCAGGAAACCTAGGTGGGACAAAACATCGGTTAAGGGAAAAAGAGTATATCGCATATTTTCTCCCCCTCATGACAACATCACATATTATCTCATATTCTATTTATTCCATCCTGAATACTAACATTTCAAATGATTGCTTGAATAGTGTTTGATCAATGTTTATATCATTATTCGTCTAAATGTCATAAGTGAGGAAGAATTTTGGAGAACTATATTCGATGTCTTCAAGAGTTCTGGCAGTAACCATAATAAACTTTGATCATGATCCTTCTACAAAAATATATATAGGTATTTTGGATCATCTTATAATCTTCCTTCAACTGCAATCCATTGAGTCTAATTTACTACATATGTTCAAATCATTTCAATTAATACAAATATTTGCGCAAACATATTGAATAATTTCCTAGAAATTTTTATATCCTTTCGGCATTCTAAATCCTTCAAAGATTTTAATATGAACTTCATTATATAGTGATTCATATAAAAGAATATAACAACACTCATTAGACACATATCAAATTTTCATGAACTACCAAACTAGTAAGATATCTAAAGGCTACTACATCTACTACAAAAGAGTATATTTCATAATCAATTCTAGGACTTAGTGAAAATTTATATTTTCCTTATTTCATTTTTGCAAAACTATTTCATTCATACCCTTATTGGTTTTGTACCTTTAGATATTTGGACTATTGGTCCACCATATCTGGGGTGTGACATATTTACTTCTTAAATTCTATATCTGAAAGTATTGTTCTTAAACAAATCATTAAACAATTAATCTTGCAAACTATAGGTTGTGATTTGATAACTCACATGTGATTAACTTATAGATGCATCTACCAAAATCATATCAAAACATCCACTTGTTGGATAAACAAACCCATATTTCTTTCAAAATACTAGAGATTTAATCTCAACTTTTGTTAGTAAGGTTCTAATAATCCATATTCTTTGAGAACAAGCAACACTTAAAAAATCTTTAAAATAAAGAATATTTCGATTTATTGATAAACTTCCATGTAAATTCTCATTTTACCGCATCATTATAGATCGAGACGGTCTAACCGGTCATACTAACTAATTAGTATATTTGGACTAGTAAACTTCTGGTTTACTATGAGTGTGATTCAATAATACTGAGGTAAGCTCCTGGTTTACCATCACATGTGATTTAATCATACAAACAGATATACTAGCATTATATTAAAGAAAAAACCAAACTAATAAGTTGAAGGTAGTTATAGACTTAAACTTTGAAGCATCTGAATATAAACATTAAACTCAATATAATAAAATCATAGCCTAAACCGCATGATGGAAACATAAAAATTTACACACTTTTTCATGCCCTTTTTAACTTAAATTCATGCAGTTTCGATAAAATTCTTGTCAAAAATAATTAATTATTATAAAATAATTAAATTTTACTTAAATTATGAACATGCTGAATTTTAATTAATTTTATAAGTATTTTTTATTAATTTTGACTATTTTCGACAGAATTGCACAAAGGGTGACAAATAGCTCGGCGGACACTACTAGAAGCACAAAATCGAGAAGCAATTTGAAGTATCGAGGCGAATTAATTTCCAGCCTAAGATGGTCCAAATATGTGTATTAATTCATAATATAATTAATTTTAATTTATACCCAATTTAATTTGGGCTAAATAAATTATTATTAATTAATTATGGAAAAAAGTGGTCCAATTGAACCAAACCAATTGAATTGGGCAGCCCAAAATCGTCCAAATGTTGACCCAAATCAGCTTATTAGCTGATTAATTAAGCTTGCAAAGAGGTCCTCGAAGACTTGTCAAAGTTGTATTCAAACCCCTCCACAATTGGTGACTTTATGGATTTGCCCTAAGCCATATTTAGCAAAGTTGAAACCATCAACTTTGCCACATAAGTGGCCGGCCAAGGGGTGGCTCTTTGGCTACTATTTTTAGAAAATTTTAGCTGCCACATTCAACTATAAAAACCCCCCTTGGCTGATCATTCAACACATCCCTTATTCACTCACTTCTCTTCTCTCTACTCTCACTTTCCCCTCCCATTTTCCCATTCAATGTAACGCCCCAAAAATATAGGGTCTTTAATTTTGCATGTTTTGGCACAAATTGCATGGTTGCATTAATGGCTAAGTGAATTGGGTATGTTTGGGGGTGTTTGGCAAGCTTAGGTTCGAGTCTTGTCATTTGCAAAAACTTTTGTTTTTCTTAATTAAAGAAACTAGAATTCAGTGTGTTGCTTTTTAAAATATTACGTGTAATTGAGACACAAAAGAGTTGGATGGCAAGGAGGCAAGTGGTGTGTTTAGCTTGTAAGAGTGCTTGTGTTCGAGTCACACAGTGCTCAAAGGGGGTAATTATTTTGTTGCTCCTGTCTGGTAGGAAGCAGAAGGTGACTGAAACTCTGTTGAGGTGGTTGTGGACTTGGCCAAAGGGAGGAAATCAAGGGATATGACAAAGTGGTATGGCTATGGAGGAGATTTAGGAGGAGAAAATCGGGGGAATTCGAATGTAGGAGTTGTCTAACCGAATAGGGAGTCTTAGGCATGCAAATTCGGCTAAGGGTCTTTTGGTTGTGCATTTGGCAATTTGGAAAGCTTTTTGGGATATTTTGTGTTTGTGTCGATCTAGTCTTTAGCACTTGGGAATCAGTTTTGGTTGTTTTTTTCAATTTGGTCTTTTTGTTTTGGTTTTCCTGAGTGCCAAACTCTTCTACTTTCTCTTCCCTTACGAGTTCTTGTGGTGTGTTTGTGATCATTCGTTGGGCATTTTTCTTTCCTCTCTTCCTAAAACCTGAACTTGGTATCTCCTTTCTTTCAATTTCAATTCACCATTCGGCTGAACCTTGTCTTTTCTCTCTTGAGCAATTTCTCTTTTCCTTCATCTTCTCCCCCTCTCAACATTCTTTCTTGCCTAAACACTGCTTTATTTTCTTTCCTCTATTTCTTTGTTTCCCTAAGCTGATTATTATTACTTCTCCTTTTCTCTCACACTTTGGGTTGACAAACCGAATTGCATAATCTTGCAGTTAAGGGTGTTTTAGCCAGATTCTATTGATAGTAATTGTCTCCATTTCACTTCTATTGTGACGCCAGCCTCTGTCAATTGGCTGAATACTCAATCATTCTTCCTTTTCCATTATTTGACTTTGGGTAAGTGATCCTCGATTTATTTGGGATTCGATTCTTACTCCTTTCGTTTCTTTGTTGTTTTAGCCGAAAATATTGGTTTATTTTTTGTGATTCATTGTTTGTCTTTGATCTATGTGGTTGATGGGTTGGAGCATTCGAGAAGTGAAGGATCTCTCAAGTGTCACAAGACCATCTTTCTGGCATTTAAGATATTGTTTGGGTAAGTGTTTTTGGCCAAATGTTTCTATGGTAGTGTTAGAGATTCTAAACTTTAGGTTATAATCAATCCTATTTATGGGAATCTGTGGTAATATAGATTTTTTATTAGGGCAAGTGATCAGTTTTGATCAGTGACTGTGGAGGATTAAGGATTTACTTATGCAGCAAAGGTGCGAATGGGTTTTTGGGCTAAGTGAAGAGAAGGTAGTTAACTCTAGTTGATTGGCTAACAAGATACTTTGATGTAATGTAGGTTCGATGCTCAAGGGTTAATCTGCTCATTTCACAAAAAGGTGTGTAATCACACCATTCTTTATCATCAATTGGCAAAAGTCAAAAAGTTAAAACTTCAGCATTCGAGGCCTCACGAGCATGCGAACGCTCGAGTGGTGAACCAAACCCACAAAGCATGGGCGATAGGCTGTAGAGGCCGCCACGAGCATTCTCGTAGACTTGGGCCGTTATAGGCTGTGTGGACCCAATGGGCTTATGGGCCCCATACGAATAAACCCCATGGGTAAGTGATAAATAATGGATTGTGCTATAAAGTTCGTATAGACGTGGCTGAATTCAGGCTAAATGGGCCACACGAGCGTGTGGGCCCACTTGGGCCTAGTAATGGGCTTTGGGCCCATTTACACTTTTTTGGCCATATAGGTTACTTGAGTCGCTCGAGGCGATGGTAGACCTTCTGAAAGGTCATTATCTGTACCAAGACCCCAAAGTTAGTGAAATGACAGTTATACCACTAGTGGTGGATGACTGATGTGTATATGATATTTATATGACTGATACCGAGGGTGATATACTGCATACACATAATATGTATGACACATCATACTGCATGAGGTGGGTTACTGATACGGAGGAAGCACTAGTGGCTCTACCACATTTTTACTATTATGGTGGTTTTGCCAAACATTCTGATACTGGTGGCTATGCCACGCTTAATGTTATTAGCAGCATTGCTGCGTTACTGTTTCGAGCAGCTTTGCTACGATATTGGTGTGTTGGCTGGGTGGGTCGATTTATTCCCTACATGGTATGCTGGTTGGTACGGGTGGTGTGTTGGTTGGATTGGGATGGGTTGCATATCTGTACTATATTGATTCTATATTGGGCTTAGGCCCACATTGATACCGTATAGGGCTAAGGCTCAGACCGTTCTGTTACTGAATAGGGCTCAGGCCTAGACTGTTCCTGCATGCACTGTTCACTGTTAGACTGATAGGGATTACACACTAAGTTTTTGTAAACTCACCCTGTCTTTTAACTGTACAGGTAATCACCAACCTTCGGCGATTTGGAACCGCGAGAGACTCGGAGGTGGCCACACGATCACAAACGCATTGCTTTCATTTTACTTATTTAAATTTCATATTGGGTTTTTTGTTATGTAATAAGGCCATTTTGGTGGATTTAATTTTATTTGGGATTTTGATTTCTTGTTTTAAACTACTAGAATAAGAAAAACGAGTTTTCAAAACACCACATGTTTTTGAAGAAAAACACGTGTTTTAAACTTAAAGGTTTTCATCTAGAAAAGCTTCCGCGATTTTATTTAGATTAAGAATCTAGCGATAATAATATGGCAAACATTGTGATAAATTTATTTCAATTTATACTAATGAAACTTACCAAATTTTTATCAAGTGATAAAAACTAAATAGGTTTTTAAATTAAATACGGGTTATTATCAACAAGTCCAAATTTTAGATGGTACTTCAATGTGACACACCAGATTCAGTCATAATGTCTAGGCCAGGTTTGGGG
The DNA here is from genome assembly GCA_020496765.1 of Gossypium stocksii. Lineage (NCBI taxonomy): Eukaryota > Viridiplantae > Streptophyta > Magnoliopsida > Malvales > Malvaceae > Gossypium > Gossypium stocksii. The sequence continues at coordinate 7,525,417 of CM035622.1, read as the reverse complement.
AGCTACATTTAGTGGTATCAAAGTTAGGTTGCAAACCTCAGTTGTAGAATGGGTTTTGAAAATTTTTCTAAAAATATTTGATTTGAAAAAGATGTTTTCAAAAAGTATGAGTTGTTTTGAAACGTTGTTACTGGAAATGGGGTACATCGAGTCTCCGGCACCAAATCTATAAGTTATCTGATACTGTTTACTATTATAGACTAAAATGTTATACTGAGAAACTACTACAGATAGTAGTACTATACTGAAACTCCATAGTTAGAGTAAACTGAGAATATAGGAAACCAAAATTGTAGAAGACTGAAAACAATAGTGAGATTTTGATTTGCGAAAACAGCTTTAATTACTGTTTATCATAAAATATCCTTTGATAATTACTGGAATTATGAACTGATACATAAAACTTCTAAATCAGATTAAGCGCATATCGATATGAGCACAAGAGGTACTCGCGGAAGGGGTAAACGAGGCCGCGGTAGAGGCCGAGGAAGTGCTAGGGCTGGGTCTTCAGCATCGGGTCACATGCCTGCTAGGGAGGCACCAGCTTCACCAATGACTAAGACAGCATCTCATGATTGAGCAGCAGGGGATGATGCTCTATCCCAAGCGATGCTCCATGTTCTAGAGAGGGTTGCCGGAGGTATTACTGGAATAGTGGGCTGAGGGTCAATTTCAGGGCGACTCCGGTCCATTGGAGTAGAAATTTTCAGGGGTATTTCTGGAGTAGCCCCAAATATGGTGAAAAATTAGTTAGAGGCCACTAAATGGATAATGGATGACCTCGATTGTACTGTGGAACAGAAGTTAAAAGGAGTAGTGTCCTTACTGCGAAACGAGGCCTACCAGTAGTGGCTCACCGTGAGAGAGGGTACGCAGGCTGACCATTTGACATGGGACTTCTTTAAAGCGGCCTTTCAAGGAAAATACGTAGGGCCAAATTATGTGGACGCCTGAAGGAAGGAATTTCTAAACTTGGCCCAAGGGAATAAGATTGTGGCAGAGTATGAGGCAGAGTTTCTACGGCTAAGTCGCTATGCTCGTGGGATAGTAGTGACTGAATATGAACACTGCGTGCATTTTGATGATGGCCTCTGAGATGAGTTACGAGTACTGATAGCTCCGCAGAGGGAGTGAGACTTTGCTGCACTGGTAGAAAAGGTAAAGATTGCTGAGGATGTAAAGTGCTCAAAGCGCCAGAACCACAAGAAAGATAGGGGCAGATTTAAGAGGGATTCAAAGCCCTCGAGTTCTTCTGGAAGGCCTGTAAAGAAGGCCAGATTTGATGGGCCAATTTGAGCAGTCCCTGTTACTACTGTTCGGCTGCAGCCTTGCGCAGATTGCGGGAGATCTCACCAGAGTGAGTGCTGGAAAAGGAAAGGGGCATGCTACAGATGTGGATCGATGGATCACTAAGTTAAGAATTGTAATCAGAGGCCTGTTCAGATACAAGCTACAGGACAAGGTCATGTTCAACTAGTGAGAGGTGGTCAGTAACCATCAAGAGGCCGTGGGCAGGCCAGAGGTGGAAATGGTTTGGGACGAGGTCGTGGAGCACTCGGCAGAGGTGCTGGTAACACTGAGGCAAGGCAGCCAGCTTTGGTTTATGCTTCTCGTCGCCTAGAGGATGGTGACACCCCTGACGTCATAACCGGTATGTTCCTAACTTACAATGTACCTTACACTGCTTTAATTGATATTGGGTCTACACACTCGTATGTTGCTTGCACTGTGTCTGGGCCGTTGGGCATTCCATTTGAAAATACTATTAGTAAAATGACTGTGATAAGTCCACTAGGACAGTCGGTTAGGGTAAATAAGTTATTCAGAGATGTGCCTCTAGAGGTTCAATGAGTAATCTTTCCAGTGGATTTGATGGAACTACTGTTTGGTGAATTCGACCTTATATTAGGTATGGATTGGCTGGTGAAACATCGTGCAAGGTTGGATTACGCTACTAAGCTTATGGTGTTAAAGACTACTTAGAATGAGGAGGTGGCTATGATAGGGTAGTGAAGAGATTATCTAGCTAACGTGATCTCAACATTAAGGGCCGATCAACTAGTTTGCAAAGGTTGTGAGGCGTTTCTAGCCTACGTTAGTATTTCTGACCCTGTAGGTCCTTCTGTTGGAGATGTCAGAACAGTTAAGGAGTTTTAGGATGTATTTCCTAATGAGCTCCTGGGTTGCCCCAAACCATGAGGTCAAATTCAGTATTGAGCTTCTACCGGGAATAGCCCTGATGTCCATCGCCCTTATAAGATAGCACCGAAGGAGTTGGTAGAGTTAAAAGCTCAAATTCAAGAGCTATTGGATCAAGGATTCATTCGACCGAGTGTGTCTTCATGGAAAGCACCAGTGTTGTTCGTAAAGAAAAAGGATGAATCTATGCGTATGTGCATTAATTACTGGCAGTTGAACAAACCGACTATCAAGAATAAGTATCCCCTGCCAAGGATTGATGGTCTTTTTGATCAGCTTATAGGAGCTTTATTTTTCTCCAAGATCGACCTCTGTTCTGGGTACCATCAGTTAAAGGTTAAGGATGCTGATGTGTATAAAACTACGTTTAGGACTCGTTATGGTCATTACAAGTTCCTAGTGATGCCATTTGGGCTGACGAATGCACCAGTTGCTTTCATGGATCTGATAAACTGAGTGTTCTAGCCCTACCTGGATCAGTTTGTAGTGGTTTTTATAGACAATATTATGGTGTATTCGAGAACTAAAGAGGATCATGATGTGCATCTTCGAACTGTTCTACAAATTCTGGGGAAAAGCAACCATACGCAAAATTTAGCAAGTGTGAGTTCTGGCTGCGAGAAGTGACATTTTTGGGTCACTTGGTGTCTTCTGAGGGGATTAGAGTTGATCCTCATAAAATTGAAGCCATATTGGATTGGAAACCACCAAAGACCATATCTGAGATTCGAAGTTTTCTAGGTCTGACTGGGCATTACAGATGTTTTGTTGAGGGTTTTTTATGATTGTTGCACCTCTAACTAAGTTATTGCGTAAAGGGGTACCATTTAACTAGACTGATAAGCAGCAAGAAAGTTTTGAGAAACTGAAAAAGGTTTTGACTGAGGCCCTTGTCTTAATACAGCTAGAGTTTGGGAAGGAATTCACTGTTTATAGTGATGCGTCGCACATTGGATTGGGTTGTGTGTTGATATAGGGGGTAAGGTGGTTGTATATATGTCTCGTCAACTTAAGCCTCATAAGGTGAATTACCCTACTCACGACTTAGAGTTAGCTACGGTGGTATTCGCGCTAAAGATCTGAAGGCATTACTTGTATGGTGAGAAGTGTATTATTTACACAGATCATAAGAGTCTCAAATACCTCCTTACTCAGAAGGAACTGAATCTTAGGTAGTGGATATGGATAGAGCTACTTAAGGACTATGACTGTTCGATTGAATACCACCTGGGTAAGGCTAATGTGGCAGCTGACGCGCTGAGCCGTAAGGCTATAACTGATTTTAGAGTAATGTTTGCTCGTCTCAGCCTGCTTGATGATGGTAGGTTATTAGCTGAGCTACAAGTGAAACCACCGTGAACTAAACAAATTAAGAGTAAGCAGTTGTTGGATGAATCGTTGGTTGCTCGTTTCTGACAAGTTGAAAATGGAGAGACTACAGATTTTGGGCTGAATAGTGAAGGGGTACTGTGTTTTCGTGGAAGAGTCTATATACCGAGGGATTCTAAACTGAGGCAGTCTATACTGCGAGAGGCGCATAGTAGTCCATCTGCTATACATTCGGGCAGAAATAAGTTATACCGGAATCTTCGTAAGCTGTATTGGTGGCCAAGACTGAAGCTTGAAGTTACTGATTATGTGAGTAAGTGTCTGACATGCCAGCAAGTTAAGGCTAAGCATCAATTACCTTCGGGGTTATTGCAGCCAGTTAAGATTCCACTCTGGAAATGGGAGAGGGTAACCATGGATTTTGTGAGTAGGCTCCCGTTGACGCCTACTAAGAAGGATTTGGTATGAGTTATTGTAGACCGATTGACTAAATCTACCCATTTTATATCGGTCCGTGTGGATGAGATTGTGAGACTGCATGGGGTACCGGTTTCAATCATATCGAACAAAGATCCTCGATTCACATCTCGATTCTGGAAGAAGTTACACAAGGCTTGGGTACTAGACTGGAGTTCAGTACTCCATTCCACCCTCAAACAGATGGTCAGTCAGAGAGGGTAATTCAGATGCTGGAAGACATGCTAAGAAGCTGTGTAATTGATTTTCAAGGCAGCTGGGAACACTACTTGCTGTTAACGGAGTTCGTGTATAATAATAGCTACTAGTCCTGTATTTAGATGCTCCGTACAAGGCATTATATGGTCGTAGGTGTCATACTCCTACCTGTTGGACTGAGTATGTCTTTCTTAAGGTCTCACCATGGAAGAGGATCATGAGATTTGGACAGAAGGGCAAGCTTAGCCCTAGATTTATTGGGCCTTACCGAGTATTGAAACGTGTGAGGCCAGTTGCCTATCAACTTGAGTTGCCTCCAGAATTAGACCGGATTCATGACATGTTCCACGTCTCCATGCTGAGGCGATAACACTCTAATCCAACACACATAGTGCTGGTTGAAGAGATTGAGGTTAGGCCTGATCTGACCTTCGAGGAAGAACCAGTGCAGATATTTAAGGTACTGAGGAAGAAATCTGTCCCACTGGTCAAAGTGCTTTGGCGTAATCACGATTCAGAGGAAGCCACGTGGGAACTAGAAGAGACGATGCAGCAACAATACCCTCACTTATTCTGACTAGGTAAACTTCGAGGCCAAAATTTCTTTAAGGGGTAGAGTTGTAACGCCCCAAAAATATAGGGTCTTTAATTTTGCATGTTTTGGCACAAATTGCATGGTTGCATTAATGGCTAAGTGAATTGGGTGTGTTTGGGGGTGTTTGGGAAGCCTAGGTTCAAGTCTTGTCATTTGCAAAAACTTTTATTTTTCTTAATTAAGGAAACTGGACTTCAGTGGGTTTGTTTTTAAAATATTACGTGTAATTGAGACACAAAAGAGTTGGATGGCAAGGAGGCAAGTGGCGTGTTTAGCTTGAAAGAGCGCTTGTGTTCGAGTCGCACAGTGCTCAAAGGGGGTAATTCTTTTGTTGCTCCTATATGGTAGGAAGCAGAAGGTGACTGAAACTTTGCTGAGGTGGCTGTGGACTTGGTCAAAGGGAGAAAATCGAGGGATATGATAAACTGGTATGGTTATGGAGGAGATTTAGGAGGAGAAAATCGGGGGAATTCGAATGTGGGAGTGGTCTAACTGAATAGGGAGTCTTGCACATGCAAATTCGTCTAGGAGTCTTTTGGTTGTGCATTCGGCAATTTGGAGAGCTTTTTGGGATATTTTTTGGTTGTGCTGATTTGGTCTTTAGCACTTGGGAATCGGTTTTGGTTGTCTTTTTCAATTTGGTCTTTTTGTTTTGGTTTTCCTGAGTGCCAAACTCTTCTGTTTTCTTTTCCCTTACGAGTTCATGCGGTGTGTTTGTGACCATTCGTTGGGCATTTTTTTCCTCTCTTCTTAAAACTCGAACTCTTCTGCTGTTGGGCATTTAATTCTCATGCCCGTGTGGAACATTGATGGGCATTTAATTCTATCCATGCGAGGTGCAGGAGACACACGACCTAGTCATATGCCTGTGGGCTGGCCGTGTGTCACACACGGCCTGGGCATACGCTCGGTGTGGACAAAAATAGGCTATTTGCTAAGCCTCTTTGCCACCCTGGAATAAGACTAAATACAAAGCCAACATATCAAGACTTTCATACTTAACCAATAGCCATAAATTGGCATTCCAACTTAGTCACATATACCAATCTATCTACATCTCACATAGTGTGCATGCACAAATAATCTAAACAACCATTTACAATTTCCATGAACTCATTCTCATTTCATTAAAAGTAACTGCAACAATTCTTTTGGCCAATTCCAATGGCCATTTACAAAATAAGCTTTATGAAATAAATGGCCAAAACAATTGGCTGACTAGAGTATCATATGCCAAAACGACCAAAAAGACCTATGCATGCCATTATCCAAAACACAAAAATAAGACTATACCAAGTGCTTCAATTGATAGTGTGAACGATGCCTCCGACATCTCTTGGATCCTCAACTTACTTAGGTGGCACTACAAGGAAAAATGGAAAGGAAAGGGGATAAGCATAAAGATTAGTAAGTAGAATGCAAATATTAACAACTGAATGTTGTAAATTAACATTCTTAAAATCCTTACATAACATGAATGACTATGAACATAACTTACTCATCATATTTTCCTTACTAATCATACAATATATGATCGAGCTTGTATCTTATACATGATATATATACATAGGTACCTATATCACTGACAACAAGGTCATTACTTCTTTTACATAAGTATTCAACCATAAAATCTTTTCCCATGGAACTCAGTGGAATAGAATAAGATACTCGATGGTCTCAAACGTGGGTTAAGCACGATGCCACGTCCTCGACATTGTCTTACACTAGCCCTCATCTAATCGCCAATGCCATGTCCTGGACATGGTTTTACAATGGCATTAAACTCATCGCCAATGCCATGTCCTCGACATAAGCTTACAATGGCAATCAACTCATCGCCAATGCCATGTCTTCGACATGGACTTACAATGGCATTAAACTCATTGCCAATGCCATGTCCTCGACATGGGCTTACAATGGCATTAAACTCATCACCAATGCCATGTCCTCGACATGGGCTTACAATGGCATTAAACTCATCTCCTCCAGTCTCTCAGCCCAATCATCCAATCTATCCCAACGTTCCACCGAGAAATTACCATTATGAGATTTCATTCTCGTTTCATAGATACAATCAATATCTCGTGTAGTATAAATACATAAATGAATATGCAATAGGTAGGTTGTAATATTTACGCCCCACTTACCTCGGTATACAAAATGTGGTAATTCAATTAGATTTAATCCGTTAGTTTAGCCTTGCCCCGATCTAAGTCCGAATTTTATTGTTATTGATCTATAATAAATAAATATTTTCTAATTTAATCACCAAATAAATCTAAGCAATCCAAAATTCAAAATTTTGCAAAATGACCATTTTGCCCCTAGACTTTGGCAAAATGACCATTTTACCCCTAGGCTCGAAAATCAATTTTTATCGAGTTTCCTTATTAACCAAGCCTAACCAAACTCTTTTTACTCTTATGGCAACCCAAAATTCTTATTATTACACACAATTACCAACAAATTATCAACTTTACAATCTAGTCCAATTTGGGTGTTTTCCTTGAACATCCCTTTACAAAAGTTGTTTATCAAGCAACCTACATTCATTTTCCTCCTTGGAATCCCAGAAAATATCATTCATACATTCATGGCCAAGTTTTAAACTTTCATCTAAAATACAAAATAGTCCCCTCATTTTGTAGCTCATGCTACAAGGGTCTCAAAAATACAAAAAAAATTAGAAAAGACCTTAAAATCACTTACCTTTAAGGGCTAAAGGTTGCTGCCAATTTTCAAGCTTCTAAAACTCCTTTCTTGTTGAATATTTCGGTGGAAAGATGAAGGAGATGAAAAGAAAATGAAGCCTTAATATTTTTAATCTAAAACTAGTCAAATAGGTTACCTAACCCCAACAAAATTTGACTTTTAAAAAATTTCCTTATCCCTATAATTCTTCTATGACCGGCCACCTTAAGAGATAAGGGTTTTTTTCCCTTTAAAACCCCAAAACTTTGATTCTCAATCTATTTAACACCTTTAACTAATAAAATACAACTTTTGGCCTTCACGCGATTTAGTCCTTTTTCGCGATTAAGCCCTCAATCGCGTAAATTAATTCACCAAAAATTTTCATGCATACTTATAAAAATACTACAACACATAAATTAACACTAAAATAATTTTCTTAAACCTCAGGAAGTGATTTCAAAATCACTATTCTGACTAGGCCCAATTTTGAGCTGTTACACCAATTGAGATTGGTTTACAACTTACGAAATAGTGTCTGAAGATGTTGTTTTGATGGGAAACAATGCTTCATGTAAAATCGCAAGTGGTGGAACAATTAAAGTTAAGATGTTTGATGGAGTTGTCAGAACACTTAGTGACGTATGACATGTTCCAGAATTGAAGAGAAATTTAATTTCGTTGAGTGCTCTTGATTCAAAAGGGTACATATACACATCTGAAAGTGGGGTTTTGAAGATTTTCAAAGGTTCCCTCATTGTGATGAAAGGGCAGAGAAAGACTGCCAAGTTACATGTTTTGCAAGATTCTACTATTACTGGTGATGCAGCTGTCGCATCTTCGTCCTTGTTAGATGATGATGTTACTAAACTTTGGCATATGCGCCTAGGCCATATGAGTGAGAATGGCATGGCAGAATTGAGCAAAATAGGACTTTTTGATGGGCAAGAAATTTGCAAACTAAAGTTCTGTGAGCACTGCGTTTTTGGGAAGCAAAAGAGAGTTCGATTCACCAGAGGAATCCATAACACAAAAGGAACATTAGAGTATATTTATTCTGATCTGTAGGGGCCATCCAAAGTGCCTTCAACAAGTGGAGCTAATTATATGCTAACTATTATTGATGATTTTTTCTTAAAAAGTTTAGACGTTCTTCCTAAAGCAGAAAAACGATTTGTTTTCCACATTTAAGTCTTGGAAAACGATGAGTGAAAAACAGATGGGAAAACAAATAAAATACCTCCACACAGAAAATGGTTTAGACTTTTGTTCTAATAAGTTTAATAAACTGTGTAAGTTAGAAGGGATCGTAAGACACTTAACAGTTCGTCATACAAAACGGTGTTGCAGAACGAATGAATAGAATGATCATGGAGAAGGTTCGATGTATGTTGTCAAATGCCAACTTACCAAAGTTATTTTGCGCCAAAACAGCCTCTACTGCATGTTTTTTGATCAACTAATCTCCATCCGTTGCCATTGAGAAAAAGACTCCACAAGAGGTAGGGTATGGTAATCCTGATGACTATTCTGATTTAAAGATCTTTGGGTCTCCTGCGTATGCTCATGTTGATAATGAAAAATTAGAACTAAGATCCATTAAATGTGTTTTTGTAATATCCCGAATTAGGGCCTAATTGGAACAGTGGTTTCGTGACCACAAATCCGAGATAAAAATAATTATTTTATTATTATTTTGATGTTTATGATGTGATTGCATGATGGTGTGAAAATTTCGTGAAGAAATTCTATGCATAAAGTGCTTAAGTTGAAATTAGGGACTAAATCGAATAAGTTGCAAAACTTGCATTCTAGAAGCTTTTAGTATGAAATTGCTTTGGAATATTAATTAGAAGGTCTTAAATAGAAATTTGACCAATATCTAAAATTTTGGACAAAAATGGGCTTGTACATGAAAATTTTCAAAGAAAGGCATTAAGGGTATTTTGGTCATTTGGTAATTAAAAGATTAAAAAAGGGAAAAAGATGGCAAAATATGTCCATCTTCTTCATTACCACGAAATTTCAAGGGTTCTCCATAGCTAGGGTTTGTTTCAAGCTTCCAAGCTCAATAGTAAGTGATTTCAAGCCCCGTTTTTAATGTTCTTTACATTTTCGGAGTCCCGGTAACTTGATTTAGCTTATGCTAGCAATAATTCAACCTAGGGTTCATATTTGGAAAAATACCCATAGGTGAAATTTGTTTATTTTGGTGTTTTATGATAGAATATGAGGTTTTAAATTATGTTAGACAACTTGTGCTACTCGGTTTTAAGTAAAAACGAGTAAAACGGCTTAATCGGTAAAAATACCTATTGTTCATAAGTGCATGTTGTAGTTGGAATTTGAGCTTGCTAATGGTAAATAAATGATCAGCATGTCCTAAAACATAAGAATTTGGGATAAAGTTTAATTTCCGAGCTTTGGGGCAAAAGCGTAAATATGCAAAAGTTTAGGGGCAAATTCGTAATTTTGACAAAGTTAGAGTTTAGGACTTTTTTGATAAATGTGAGTATTAAATAAGCTAAATGTGTTATTTTAGATCAAGAAAGACGTGGAATCGACCTTGATCGAGGAAAAGAAAAGATTGTGGACTCAATTGCAAAATTTCTATATTTTGTACCGAGGTAAGTTCATGTGTAAATAATGTAACGTAATTGCTATTTTAAGTGATTTAATTCTATTTATATGATATGATACTTGTTATTATGAATATTATGCTTTGTGAAATATTATGTATTGGTATGAAAAGTATATGATTAAATTGATAAGTATGAGATGCAAGCAACGTATTGGTTCCGATATTCCGAGGAGAACGACTGGGAAATGTGTGATTGAGGAAAATCCCGTTTGAACCTTGGGAATAGATTAGGATACAAGTGACATGTCAGTAGGATGGTTGGGCATCCGAACTCGTTGAGTTGAGTCCGAGTTCACTTATGGATGCGAATGTCCGAACTCGTTGAGTTGAGTCCGAGTTCACTTATGGATGCGAACGCCAGAGCTTGTTGAGTTGAGTCCGAGTTCGCTTATGGGCGGGTTACATGGTTACTTGATTATATATGTGGCACTTATGTGCAAATTATCCATGTATCCGAGTTATATTCCGAGGTGTTCAACGGGTAAAACTCTAGCGAAATGGAAGAACACTCAAGAGGCAAGTATCATTTTAATAAGTGTTGTGAAATGGACACTTTGGACAGGTATGTACTTAACCCTCGGGTTGAAACTTGATACAACAACAATAATGTGGTAAGATGATGAATGATGATTAGAAATGTGATATATGTTTTGGTGATACCATGCTAGTGTTATTTGGAAGAATTGCTTTGTTATGTTACTTGTTATTTGCATGTGAACTTACGAAGCATTTATGCTTACTCCCTCCTTTCCATTCATTGTAGTTTTGGACAAGCCGGCTTGGGAATCAGGATAGGTCGAAGGCTCGTTCACACTATCCGAAGAACTAGTTTGGTAAAATGGCTTGTATAACTCAAATATGGCATGTATAGCAATATACTTGTTTTGTGTAATTAATCTTGCGATATGGTTGTGGTTTGGTTGAGAAAATGCCTGAAAATGATTAGTCCTTGAAATGGTTAATTTAGATCATGTATGAGACCATGTATGTTCAAAGTGTTAATAGTTCATGAATTTCCATAGAAAAGTGAAAATTTGTCATAAAACAGAATGTTGTAACAGCAGTGATGTGAGTTTGAAAAATTACTAAAAATAGTAGGAACAGAATTAGGTGATGAATTAAATATGAAATTGAATTTTAATGTGTTTACTTTCATATGGAAGAAGCGAAACAGGTAAAGGAGTTATATGTTATGAGATATTTGAGTTTTACTGAAACAGGACCAGAGCAATTTCTGGATCCCCTGTTCCAACTTTGGAAATTCACTACAAATTGTAAAAAAATAATTAGGAGTCATGCTATATATGTACAGATTCCTTATTGAGTCTAGTTTTAAGATAAATAAATGGCATAGCCTTTTGAATTCTTTATAGAGAGAAAAGTTGTTCGTAGTGAACATAGGTCAGAGCAGTCGAACACTGAAATAGGGGAAATTTTAACTAATAAACTGTACTAATTGGCCCAACCAAAAATTCCAGAAAAAAATTAGTAGATAGATATATGAGTCTAGTTTCAGGGAAAATTTACGGATCTTAATTTTGAGTTTCGTAACTCGAGATATGATTTTTTGAGCGACCATGATGCAGAAAGACAGCTTATTCCGAAAGTTAAAATAAATGGTTTAAAGTTGTTTAAATGGTAAATTAAGTTTAGTAACACCTCAAGCTCGACTCCGGTGACGGTCTCGGGTAAGAGGGCGTTACAATTTTTCTTTGTTATAAAGCCAGTGTAAAAGGGTATAAGTTATGGTGTCCTGAAAATAGAGAAGTTGTGATTAGCAGAGATATTGTTTTTGATGAAACTGCTATGCTACCTAACTTATCTCTTAAAAACTTTTCCAATAAAGAAAATAAAAAGTAGGTGGAGCATCAGATTAATCCAGAATCTACAACAAAGTCTACTCCTCAAGCTAGTATAAAAATTCAAAATAGAGTTGCTTCTTCACCACAATACTCAATCGCCAAAAACAGAACTAGAAGAGAAATTAAACCTCCAAAGAAGTATGCCAAGGCTGATCTAATTGCTTATGCTTTAAATGTGGCTGAAGATATAGATGCAAACCAAGAGCCATCTAATTATTCTGAGGCAGATAGCTGTGAAGACTCAGAAAAGTGGATGTTTGCTATGCAAGAGGAGATGGAATCACTCCACAAAAATAAAACATGGGATCTTGTGAAACTTCCTAAAGGTAAAAAGACTGTTCGTTGTAAATGGGTATTTAAAAAGAAAGAAGGGACTCTAGGAGTTGAAGAACCCAAATATAAAACAAGGCTTGTTGCAAAGGGTTGCAGTCAAATTCCAGGAGTGGACTTCACAGATGTGTTCTCCCCAGTTGTGAAGCATAGTTCGATTCGAGCTTTGCTTGGTATTGTGGCCATGCATGATTTGGAGCTTGAGCAATTAGATGTAAAAACTGCATTTTTGCATGGAGAACTTGATGAGGATATTTACATGCAACAACCAAAGGGTTTTACAGTATCAGAAAAGGAGGACTATGTTTGCTAGCTAAAAAAGTCCCTTTACGGTTTGAAACAGTCAACATAACAGTGGTACAAGAGGTTTGATTCCTTTATGACTTCTCATGATTTCAAAAGAAGTAGCTTTGACAGTTGTGTTTACTTTAAGAAAAACAATGATGGTTCTTTTGTGTATCTACTCCTTTATGTGAATGACATGTTGATAGCAGCGAAAGATAAATGAGAGAAAAGAAAGGTCAAAGCCCAACTAAGTGAAGAATTTGAGATGAAAGATTTGGAACCAGCAAAGAAGATACTTAATATGGAGATTCTCAGAGATAGAAAAGCTAGTAAATTGTACCTCAGTCAGAAGGGGTATATTGAGAAAGTTCTTTGTAGATTTAATGTAGAGTGCTAAGCCTGTTAATACTCCTTTAGCAGCTCATTTCAAACTTTCATCGACTTTGCCTCCACAATCAGATGATAAGATTGAATACATGTCACATGTTCCATACTCTAGTGTAGTAGGATTTCTCATGTATGCTATGGTTTGTTCATGTCCAAATTTACCAAATGCAACCAGTGTAGTTAGCAGATACATGGCAAATCCCAATAAAGAACATTGGAAAGAAATTCAATGGATTTTAAGATACTTACGTAGTACTACTTATGTTTGCTTACAGTTTCGAAAAACTAGAGATAGAGTAATTGGGTATGTTGATGCTGATTTTGCTGGAGACCTTGATAGAAGAAGATCTCTCATAGGTTATGTCTTTACAATCGGAAGTTGTGCAATCAGTTGGAAAGCCACTTTGCAAACTACAGTTGTTTTTTCTACCACTGAAACTGAGTACATAGCGATTACTAAGGTTTGTAAAGAAGCTATTAGGTTGAAAGGGCTCTTTAGTAAACTCAATGAAGACCTTCAAATCAGCACAGTATTTTGTGACAGTCAGAGTGCCATCTTCCTTACAAAAGATCAAATGTTTCATGAGAGAACAAAACACATTGATGTTCGATATCATTTTGTTCGTGATATTATTGCTCGTGGTGATATTGTTACAAGCAAAATTAGTACTCATGAAAATCCTGTAGATATGATGACTAAGTCACTTCCTATAACCAAGTTTGAGCATTGCTTAGACTTGGTTGGTGTTCATTGTTGAAGTTAAACCCTTAAGGGGTTTTATGGAAGAGGTGGGGAACTTGTTTGTTGAGAGTTAGTGATGAAAAACTTATTCATTGAGAATTCGTGTCAAGGTAGAGATTGTTAGAATTAGTGACCCAAATCCTTATTTAAATAAAATACAATGGTAAAATAAAATAAAAGTAAAATCCATATAGAACTATATTTCTTTTATTTTATTTTAGAATGAGGTTTTTTTAACCTTATTAAACTCTATCTATTTGATATTGATTAGAATAAGGTGTTTCAATCTTACTACACTCCTATTAGGATATGGTTTTACAAGCCTATAAATAAACATAGTTTACTCCTCTTGTAATTATTCGAATTCGACATAGTAAATTTCTTCTCCTCTGCTCGTGATTTTTTCCCAAAAGGGTTTTTACGTAAAAATTTGTGTGTTCTTTATTTTTCTTTCTCTTTTCTTTGTGATATATTGTCATTACCGACATTCTATTTTTACAATTATAGTGCGATTTATCACTCCACATCTAAGATTACGTCCTTTAAATTTATTATGTATTGTTACGTTTGCCTAAAGGAATATATCTAATAGGATGGGTTATATGTCTTCTTTTAAGTCTACATAAAATTATTTTTTAATTCAATTATAATTATGAGGTGATTTGTTAATAGTATTATTTTTATACGATTTATTAATAAATACCCAAGACGCAAGCATTAAAATAATCATAAGATTTTTTAAAATAAATTTATATGAACTGATTAAATTGCTCAAGATATTCGTTGAGATTACTAGCAATAAGATACCATTATTGCTTATAAAATAGTCCAAATGCACATCGGTTTTGAATTAATTAGTCGTAACTTGTTTTAACTCTATCATTTTAAAATTTTATGTACCAATTAATGATTTTATGGTTATGGTGGAAATTTTGGGTTTTTTACTAAGTTTGACTTTTATTATGATTTGTGACTTTGATTCTTGTGATGTGTATGTTATATACAAAAGGTTTTTTTTCGAATTCTTTATTTGTTATATTTTTTACTTGTTTAATTTTTCATTATAACTAATTCAACATATATTTGTATTTATATTGTATTTTTAACAGTGTTGTCAATGATAATTTTTTTTTAAATAATTAAATTCTATATATAAAAAGAAAATATATATCCTTCTATTTCCAATAGAACATATAATATATATTTCTTGTACAAATATTAAAATATATCTAATAATCAAAAATATAATTAACACGTTATTTATTAGCCATAAGATAAAAATCACATGATACTCAAATCATGTTATTTTTTTTAAGTTTCAATATAATACATTCAAAAAATAAAATATAAATATATGTCTGACAAGATATATTGTAACATCAAACCAATATAAAATATATCAAATCACAACTCAAAAAACCTAAATTAAATCCACACATAACATACACATATTATGAAATTAAACACCCGCACATTATTATTCCCTCAATAAAATTTAAACCTCACCAGATCCAAAATAACCACATATATAAAAATAAAGACTTTCTTTTTATTTAGTTTTAAAGGGTTTATGAAATATAAATCAGATCCACTGAGACTGACGGTGAATAGATTTATAGGCTCCAATAGCTACATCATTCTAACAGCATGAAGTAGTAGGAGTCAATGAAAATTGAATCCAATACCTTGAAGCTTTTGTTCTGTAATTTGATTCATTTTTTCAACCATTTTAGGTGACAAATGGTTAACCCAATCTCCTACTTCACCTTTCCTGAAGAAATCAGAGTTGCTAACAGGACATTCCGAACGTTTTGCAACACTTCTATTCACATCTAGATTGCTCAAGCTCTCGAAACTACACAACTTCACTATTTCTTCCACAGTCTTTTTGTTTTCTTCCTCTGGTGAAAAGGGTACTCCCAAGAACTCTGCAACTTTTCTCACACACCCCAAAGGCTCCTTCTTCACATCTTCATATGTCAAGAACAACACCTTCTTTGGTGACTCCACACTAGCTTTCCAATACCCCAAAACGTGATCCCAAAACGGTCCATAGTGCGAAACCCCTTTACAAAACAAGTCAAAGGCTTCCTCTAGTGAAAGTGGTGGTACTTCTTTGGGTCTCAACTTGTTGGAGAAATGCCACTTTGAGACCAAAACATCTTTGGGGTCTCGGCAGATGTAAACGAAACGGCAAGTTGAGGTATGGTCGGTCATGCGTTTTGGGAACAAAGAGTAAGGAATGTGAGTTGAAAGATGGCGAGGCGAAGGAAGCTCATCAAGGAAGGAAGTTGACCCATCTTTATGAATATGTCCTTCAAATAAGAGGACCAACTCCTGAGGGTTTAGTTTGCGTAAAGGATGGTCGTTGAAATCAAAGGACTGTCTGTTGATAATGGAGAAAACAAGGGCTCTGAGCCAGGTGGTGCCGCATTTAGGGGAAGTTGCGACGATGATGTCTGTGGGTCGAGGCTTGAAGTGGTCATTGATCAACATGCTTCCCCTGATGGGAAAACTGACAGATTACTCAAGACAGGAAAAAAACTTAAAACTTTGACTTCTGAATTTTCTTGCTTTTTTCACACAAATAATATCAAATTCTTACAAACTATTTATAGGCTATTGTCCTTAAAAAAAATTGAAAAATATTAAAATATAATAAAAGCCATAAACCAATGACTCTTGACCTTTCATTTTCCTATGACCTTTCATTCTCCTATGACCTTTCATTAACAAAAACTCCTAAATTAAACCCATTAAAACTAACATTTAAGGTTTATTCAACAAAACTCCCCCATAAACTTAAATGCTTCTACCATCCTTCATGCCGATTAATTTCTTGCAGTTGTCGAGAAGTACCATCAGTAGCGGTTTCGTGAAGATATCTGCAACTTGGTCCCGGCTTGCCACGTGCACTAATTTCACTCTACCTTCCTTTACTTGATCTCGGATGAAGTGAAAGCGAATATCAATGTGTTTGCTTCTCTCATGATTCACTGGGTTCTTTGCCAACTCAATTGCTGATTTATTGTCAACTCGTATCTCAATCGCACAGAGTTACTGTTGCTCCAACTTACCCAACAAATTTCTGAGCCATATAGCATGACACACACACCAAAACGCTGCCACATATTCAGCTTCACATGTCGAGAGTGTCACGATCGGTTGCTTCTTTGAAAGCCAAGTAAACGCCGTGTTACCCATAAAGAACACATATCCCGATGTACTTTTTCAATCGTCTAAGTCTCCACAACAATCACTGTCGGAATACCCAATCAACTTGTAATCTTCCATATTCGAATAAAATAACCCGAGTGACACTGTTCCTTAGATGTACCGTAGGATTCGCTTCAATGCCTTCTAATGTGAATAAACCGACTCCTCCATGAACCGACTTACAATGCCATCACTTAGCGAAAGGCCAGGCCTTGTGCAAGTGAGATAGCGAAGGCTTCCCACCAAACTCCGGTATTTACTTACATCAACTCGCTCCCCTCCATCGAATTTTGAGAGTTTTACACTTGGTTCCATTGGTGTTGATACCGGGTTACAATTTGCCATTTTATACTTCTTCAAAATTTCCTTTGCATATGCCTCCTGTGACATAAAAATACCTGTATCTTCTTGTCTTACCTCCAAACCAAGGAAAAACTTCATCAAACCCAAATCTGTCATCTCGAATTCCTGTGTCATTGTGCTCTTAAAATCTTGTATCATCTCATCATTGTTCCCCATAAAAATAAGGACATCAACATAAAGAGCAACAAATAACATATTACCTCCATTCTTCTTCACATAAAGAGCATGCTCATAGAGACATTGTTTGAACCCGTTCTCCTTGAAGTATGTATCGATACGAGTATTCCATGCCCTCGGTGCTTGCTTTAACCCGTAAAGTGCCTTCTTCAATTTCAGTACCTTCTTCTCTTCTCCACTTTTCATGTACCTGGGTGGTTGTTTGATGTAGACTTCTTCTTCGAGCACACCATTCAAGAATGCCGACTTGATATCCATTTAAAATATCGGCCATTTGAATTGAGCCGCTTGTGAAAAGAGCAATCGGATTGTCTCCATTCTTGCAACGGGAGCAAACACCTCGTCATAATTGATTCCCTCTTTTTGCTTGTATCCCTTTACAACAAGTCGCGCCTTGTATCATTCTATCTCGCCTTGAGCATTCATCTTTCTCTTGAACACCCACTTCACACCAATGGGCTGACTTCCTTTCGGTAACTCCGTTAACTCCCATGTGTTGTTGCGATCAATTGTTTTAATCTCCTCGTCCATGGTAGTTTGCCACTTCTTGTCTCGTACCGCCTCTTCAAAACTTATATTCTCAGAATCTGCCAAAAGACATACAATGTGTACCTCATTTGTTGAATCATACAAATCTTGCAAACTTCGCATTTTGGGTTGTTGTGGTTCATCTTCGTCATCGGTTGTTTCAGGATTTGTTGGTATGATTGTTGGTGTAGCGGTTGATGATCATCCATCTTCAATGATAACCTCCGTTGAGTTATTCCAATCCCACTCACTTGATTCATTAACTCGTACATCACGACTCACCACAACCTTCTTGCTTATCGGGTCGAATAGCTTGTATCCTTTTGTCTTCTCATCATACCCAATAAAAATAAACATTTTGCTTTTGTCTTCGAGCTTCGTTCTTCGCTGATCCGGTACGTGTGCATAGGCCTCACTACCAAATACTCTGAAATAAGAAACTGTCGGTTTTTGTTCGCTCCATGCCTCTTGTGGTGTTTGATCATCCAACTTCGCATGTAGACTCCGATTTTGCACATAGATGGCACATTACACGGCTTCCGCCCAAAATTCTTTCAGCATCTTCTTGCTTTTGAGCATTGACCGAACCATGTCGAGAACAGTCTGATTCTTCCTTTCAGCCACACCATTTTGTTAGGGAGAATACGGTGCAGTTAGGAATCGTCTTATGCCTTGCTCCTCACAATACTCCATAAAAGCCGTCGAAGTATACTCGCCACCTCTATCGGATCGTACAGATATGATATGTCTACC
Source organism: Gossypium stocksii (assembly GCA_020496765.1). Lineage (NCBI taxonomy): Eukaryota > Viridiplantae > Streptophyta > Magnoliopsida > Malvales > Malvaceae > Gossypium > Gossypium stocksii. The sequence continues at coordinate 7,506,644 of CM035622.1, read as the reverse complement.
GGTTGCCTTTTCCACCATCACCTTGAACTTTTTGAACACTTCGAACACCTCGAATTTTTCCTTTAGAAAATAAACCCAAGTTTTTTGTGAGAAATCATCAATAAAGGAAATGAAATACCTTTTACCACTAAAAGATTCGGGGGTAATTGGTCCACATATGTCGGTATGAATCAATTCAAGAGGTTTCTTAGCCCGATATTTTGCCTTCTTTTGAAACAAAGTTCTCGCATGCTTGCCGAGCACACATTCTTCACAAAAATTTTCCCTCGTAATCCATGTCCGGTAGCTCGTGCACTATGTTCTTCTTCGCCAACTCGTTTAGACCACCATAATGTAAGTGACCAAAACGGAGATGCCACAGTGACGCCTTGTCTTCTACGTCGATTCGCAAACATTTTTCTCGAACGCTTCTCAAATTCAACTTGTACATGCGATTTCTCCCCATTTCAACTCGAGCGACCAAACGCCATTTCTTATCTTTCAAGTGTAACAACCGTTCTCTCATAAGTACCGAATAACCTTTTTCCATGAGTTGCCCCATACTCAAAATGTTGCTCTTGAGGTCTGGTACATAATACACATCTTGGATAAACCCAACTAACCCATCCTTTTGTAAATAACAAACAGTACCTTGGCCTTTTACCTCAACTTTCGACGCATCTCCAAACGACACATGTCCCGTTTCAATCTTTCGCATCTCTTTGAATAGGTGCTTGTGCCCGCACATATGGTTGCTTGCACCCGTGTCAAGGTACCACACCATGTTGTTGTTGGTGTTGACTTCGTTGTGTGCCATCAAGAGAAAACCTTCTTTCACCTCTTCATCGTCCGTGGTTAGGTTGGTTGTTTCTTCCACCTTTTTCAAGTCACGACATTCTTTCGCGAAATGTCCCACCTTGCCACAATTGTAGGACTTATCAGAGTTGCAATCCTTTGCATAGTAACCATATTTGCCACACTTGTAGCACTCGATGTTGGAATAATTCGATCGACCGCCTCTTCCACGATTGCGGCCTCTTCCATGCCAATTTTGTTGGTTTGATTGCTCCTTCTCCTCATAATTCCCTTCTTGACCGCGACCTCTTCCGCCGCCTCGACCTCCAAGGCCACGCCCTCTACCTCGAAAATTTTGAGAATAAAAAACCTTTTCTTCTTTGATTGAAGCCTTAGTTTTAAGTGCTTACTCGAGTGTCTCATCTTTCTTCTTCTTCTTACATTGTTCATGTGCCTCGAGAGAACCGGCCAGCTCGTCGACTGTAAGCGTTGCTAGATCCTTTGACTCTTCTATGGCACATACGACATTCTCGAAACTGTCAGTTAAGGATCTCAAAATCTTCTCCACAACCCGTGCATCGGTTAACGCTTCTCCATTTCGGTTGAGTTGGTTCACCACGGTTTGAACACGCGTGATGTAGTCGGAGACACCTTCCGATTCCTTCATCTTCATGCCTTCCAACTCGCCGCGAAGAGTTTGAAGGTGAACTTGTTTAACCCGGTCGGCTCCTTTGTACACCTTCGCCAAAATGTCCCACACTTCTTTTGAAGTTGTCGCACTCGTAATCTTCTCAAAGCCTGATTCGTCAACAGCTCGGAACAACATGTACAATGTTGCCTTATCTTTCGATCGCATCTCTTTCAATGCCTTGTTTTGAGCCGCCGTATATCCCGCGGTAGTTGTCGGTTCTACAAAACCTTCTTGGACCACCTCCCTACCATCTTGAGACCCAAGAAGAGCTTTCATTTGGATGCTCCAATTCTCGTAGTTCGCCTTCGTTAGTCGAGGTAACGGCACATGACTGGTCACACTCTCCATAGCTCTTGATACCAAATTGACAGATTACTCAAGACAGGAAAAAAACTTAAAACTTTGACTTCTGAATTTTCTTGCTTTTTTCACACAAATAATATCAAATTCTTACAAACTATTTATAGGCTATTGTCCTTAAAAAAAAAACTGAAAAATAGTAAAATATAATAAAAACCATAAACCAATGACTCTTGACCTTTCATTTTCCTATGACCTTTCATTCTCCTATGACCTTTCATTAACAAAAACTCCTAAATTAAACCCATTAAAACTAACATTTAAGGTTTATTCAACAAAAACTAGACATCCAGAAGCCTTGGTATTGGAAAAGCTCGTCTAACCACCAGCCTTTGCTTCGAGGGAGAGTTGGCACCAGTTCAGCGCAGTTTTTGAATGTCTTTTGGTAACCTTCATCTTGTGTCTCTACGATCCGAAAAAATTTTGAAGTCTCCGTTGGGAAGATGGCAAAGTAGAGGAACTAATTTTCTAGAGATCTTGCAAGAAGGATTTGCAAATGATCTGTAATATTTGACTAAAAGTGGGAATTGCGTATACCAACATCATGTGGTATTTTTAAATTAAGAAACCATTATTTTAAACCTCGCGAGTCCCACGCCATACAAAGCCAATAGCTGGCTCAAACAAAAACGATGAAGATGGAATAAAAAAAAAATTGTCAATTTGAATATTGAGATACAATAACTCCCTGCATTTTCATAAAATTTAAGATTTAATTTCTATATTTAAAATGTTAAAAATTTAGTCCTCCAACTGATTTGATTTAAAATCTCAATCCAATTATTAAAATTATTAATATTTGTTGTCAAATTTGTAAATTTTACATGTTGATTAAATTACCTTCATGTGATGTTTCATATAATTGACGAAAAATAAATATGTTAACAATTTTTAATAGAAACTATGATTGAAATCAGATTTTTTAAATTAAAAAAAAATAGAAAGACTGAATTTTTATCTTTTAAAGTATAAATCAAGTTCTCTTCCAACCTCGTTAACATCTTTGTTAATCTCTGCCTCCATGAATGGAACACAGTGCGATTCATTATCCCCAGAGCAATCGTCATCCTGATTTTGTATTTTAGGAATAACCACTGGTTCTGTTTCAATAAGAAAAAAATTTCACCAACTTTGACATCCAGTTCTTCACGAATTCTGCTCAAATGCTCCGTGATAATCATGAAATTTCCTCTAGTAAAAGAATTGTAATTTAAAGTGCTACTGACTGTAGCAATGAACTCACCTCACTGCCTTCGCCTCACATAGTGTACAACCTGGTTATATTTTCTAAACTTTTGTAACAGAATTTGGTTTTGCTTATATATATAAAACTATTTTATACTTATCTAAGTCGGCCCGAATTAACATATGAATTTTAAATTTTATCTAAATCTATTTAAATTCATAAATGATTAATTCAATTCAATTTTAAATTTACTCATATTATTATTTAAAATATTATATTATTTTAATTAATATTGAATACTTATATATTTTCTTATTTATTAAAATTTTTAATATAAACAATTTAATATATTTTTTAATATTTTTATACGTTATTATATATAAAAGTATATAATACAAAATATTACAAATTAAAAAACAGGTTGTAAGTCATTAGCATGAACTCGTCTGGTACTAAGCAAAGCACACAAGCCAACATGGCATATTTCTTAAGCTGAAAACTTAATAATCGAATACAGGGGCTGTGGACCGTTCTTGGAAACTTTTTGGGATGAGGAAATTCTAAATTGAAATCCAGGGGCTGCGGTCATAACCGTCTTTACATTTTGGAATGCAGCTTGAGCACACAGGTTCCATGTAAAAGCATTGTCCAACAACAAATCTGTTAAGGGCTTGTCAATAGTGTTAATAATGCTAGATGAACCTTATGTAAAAATCACTATATTTTGATTGGCTACATAGATTGTTTGGATATCTGCTTTGAACCAAGTAAAATACCCATTGTTGAGTTCAAAAAAACCAGGTAAAACTGTGGGATTGATTCGTGTCATTTTAAGTGAAACCCTTTCTGTACCTTGTGGTGTACAAGAAATTTTGGAGATAAATGTGGGGAAACATGCTCAATATGTTGGCAGCCAATAAAGTTTGCATTCACAAATATAATAAAAGTAATAAATTATAATGTAAAACTAAATTAGTATAAAATATATGGAAGGAAAACCCAAAAAAAAAATGAATCAAACTAAAAAATTTAGACAAAATTCACTCATAGCATACACACATAATAAAATTACAGATACACATATATCATTCAACATAATAATTTTCCTTTTTTGGTATGATGATGACATTTTCTTTGGTACATGGTATTCGATGGCATTACTGTCTTTTTAAAGTCTATCATATTATTTTTAAAAAAAGCTTTATCATACTAAAATTTGATGGACAATCAATGATTTGTTGGTTAAGATAGATTTAGGTTGGATTCTCACTATCCACAATTACAATATATGGCTTTTTGCTTTCGTCATGTGTATGTTATACATGAATTTTGTCTGTTTCTTTATTCTTTATGTTTTATATTGGTTGAATTTTACATTATAACTAGTTAAATGTATATTTATATTTATATTGTACTTATAGTTGTATTGCTAGTGATAATCGTTTTTTAAAAAAAAAAATTTCATATCAGAAAGAATACTTGTATCCTTATGATAAGTGTCAATAGAAATCTATTTTAGCCTCATTCTTAATGCATTTTGTACAAGGCCCATTTTGCCCGGGCCCGTTTACAAAAACTCAATAACAGGTTTTAAACCCATTACACTACCCACACCAAAACCAAACCCGTTACAACCCACTTGACCCAAACCTAACCTACCCAATTACAGCCCAAACCCGGTTACAAGCCCAAAATATCTAAAAGACCTAAGCCCACATCCCATTGACCCAAACTTGCCCAGGCACCCGAAACCCTAGCTACACCAGTCTCTGCCCACTTGCCTCTGACAGCAGCCACCTGCTCCACCGCCTTGTCAAGTCCACCGCCCATTTCACCTGCAAGATTTAAATGGACAGGACAGAAAGCAAAAAAAAAGGGAGAACAACTTGTAAAAATGGGTTATAAAAACCCGAATGAAACACTTGTAAGCTCTCTTCTTTTTTTTGAAAAAAATACAAAGCATTTAAACACAAAAAACAGTTCCAGAGAGTAAAAAACGTTAGAGTAGATATAGAAACACTAACACAGTCGGAGAAACACCAAGATCGGAAAGCAAAAAACCCAAGGTGATATTCTGGGTTTTCAGCGTCTGTTTTTTTTCTTTTTCTCGTCTTCAGCATATACATACATGCAAATATAAATAATAAAAAATAAAAATAAAAAAATAATAATTTTTACCTTTTCCGGCCACCGCACGCGGTGGCCGGTGCCGGCGACGGACGGCGGTCCGGTGACCGAACGGTGGTCGGACCGACCACCAGAAATCGCCCCGGTCACCCTCCCCTCTCCTTTCTCTCCCTTCTCTCTCTCCCCTTTTTTTTTTCTTCCCCGGGTAAAAATGAATTTTTTTGGGAATTTAGGCCTATTTATAGCACCTGAAAACGGTGCCGTTTTGGCCTTGAGACCCAGGGCATAAAACGACGTCGTTTTGCCCTGGGTCGGATCGACCCGACCCTACCCGCACAAGGTCCGCCTGTTTTTAAACGGAAGAGCTATTTGCGCAATCAGCCCTTCCGCTTTTTTGGACCTATGCAATTAAGCTTTTAAACACTTTAAATCAACCCGATGATTTGCCCGGTTTTGTGATTTAGTCCCCTTTGCCACGACATCGTTTTAAACGCGCGGAAAATTGCTCCTTTGGTCCCTGAACCTTGTTCCCGTGTTTGCATAGACTCTCCCTTTCGATTTTATCTTCCAAATTTGCCCGAAATTTCATTTTATTTCTAATTTCGTCCCTCCAGTTTTGTTTTCATTATTTTTCTTTAATTTCAAAGATTAGCTATATTATTATTATTATTATTATTATTATTGTTGTTACGTTATTAATATATTATACTATATTTAGTGTTATTATTATTAAACATCATGATCTTACTATATTTATTACTATTATTATTACCTAAATTTTTACTACTATATTTACTAGTATAAATTATTAGTATTTTTATTATATTTATCATTAATATTATTAATATTAGTTTTAGTTGTAATTAATATTTTTAATATACTCATATATATTTATCGTCATTATTAGTAATATTTTAATATTAGTATTCCTAATATATATGTATTGTATATTTTTTAATCTATGTATTATATACATCTTTTATGTATCATATATATATCTTATTCTATATTATACGTATTTCTAATATTATGCCGTGCTTTTCACATATTTTTAAATGTTATTAACTATATACCTTATACTATCTTAAATATATGCATCTTTTCAGCACCATATTACGTACACATTTTTATATTATATATACATTTTCGTATTACCTTCATATATATTTTCATCATCACGTATATATAGATTACATATAGCTTAAATACCATAATTTTTTGTTATATACTTCCAATATTACACTATTCCATCTATGTATATATATATATATATGTATTTACATGTTTATTAATAATAATTGTTTTTGTTACTATTATTCTAAAATATATACACTATACTTCGAGACTATTACGTACATATATGTCTTCAATATATCTTTTCTATTTTCTATGAAATTGCAATTATATACACATACATATACATACACATTCTTTAATGTCATAGGATGTTATAATATACTATCTTATATATACTCTTACCTCGTTACGAGTTGTTGTCGTCATATCGTTCATACTTTTATATTATTCCACGCGTATGTTTTGTTACAACTACGTCACGTATATCCCCCCTTTTAAAAAAAAAAAACATTCTTATTATTGTTGTTTTTACTGTAAATATCGTTACGGCTATCTTTTAAATATCGCACTTTAAGCTCAATCGCATTTTTATCCAAATGTTTAAAAATGAGGCAATGTTTTTAGTGTTTAGAGATACGGGATATAGTGCCCTAATGCGCTGGGTTGCGATTTCTCGCTCATCTAAATACCTAAAATACCCTCCTAAACAAATTTTACAACTCACGAGATAACCTTAGTTTCGTGGAATCTGAGAGCTTCGTGTCCAATCGTGCTGGATGTGACGTTCATATTCCTCCGAAACGAAGGAATCTCGATTTTTCAAATCATCTCATCTTAATTCGAAAATGTCTAAAAAACGAGGCAATGTTTTTGTATTTGGAGATTCGGGAGATAGTGCCCTAATGCGCTGGGTTGCGATTTCTCGCTCGTCTAAATACCTAAAATACCCTCCTAAATTTTGCAATTTTGCGAGATATCTCTAGCTTCGAGGAATTCACGAATCTCGTGTCCAATCGCGCTGGATGTGATGTTCGTATTCTACCGAAGCAAAAGAATCCCGATCTTTTTAACTTAAACCATTCCAGCTTCAAAAAAAAAGGGAATCTCATTTTAAATCTTTCCAAAATTCAACATAAGACAGAAAATTGCTCAATTTGGTACCAATTTTGGGCGTCGCGGGGGTGCTAATCCTTCCCCGCGCGTAACCGACTCCCGAACCTTTTTCTTGACTTTTCGTAGACCAAGACGTTTTATAAGGTGATCCAATCGCACCTAAAAAGGTTGGTGGCGACTCCCATTTTCCCTTTTTAAGTCGACATCCGTTTTTCTTTTCAAAAAAATGGTTTCGACACATTTTTAGGTGATTATGTGATGTTAATGGTTAATTATATACTCCTAGTTCTTTATATTCATGTTTTGATGCTTAATAGGGTACTTGGGAGTAATAAGAGTGAAAAATGGTGAAAATTAAAATAATAAAACATTCCGAAAGCTGTACACATGCTGCAAAGTTTCACACGAGCAATCCACATGACCATGTGTCCAAGGTGTGACGATTTCAGGAACCATATGCGCTAATAGATGGAAGTCGCGGTTTTTAGGTTTTTTGACACTTTAAAAAGGCATAAATAAGGAAAAAGAGAAAAAAAAAAAAGTGGACGTCAAGAGATAGCACGAAAATTACCCAGCAACACCAGTGAAGCCAATGTTCAAACAATTCTCCATCAAGATTCAAGAGTCCAAGCTGATTTCCAAGGGAATTATCATGAATTTCTTTTATTTTAGTGGTCATATTGTATTTTTGGTGTTTATTCTTGTAAGTATGAACTAATTCTCTTAATACCTAGGGGAGAAGAACCCTAGGATGGATTTTATTGTTTGATTTCTAGTTTTATACAATAAAACCTTAGTTTCTTTGTTTTTAATTATGAATGCTTAATTGTTCTTGGGTTGATAATTTTAGAGTGTTGATTCATATTAGATGTGCATAAGTCTGAAGTCGAATAGACCCTTCTTGTGATTAGATCTTGTATAATTAAATGAAGTTTTATGCAATCTTAGAAATAAAATGACATAAATTTAGCGGATTAGAGCCAAATCTAATATGGGGATCCAATAGAGCAAATTAATGCAATAATAGGAGTTTTAATTAGAAAGAAATTTCAATTAATCAATCTAGAGTTAATTGCTCTTATGTTTGAAAGAGATATTAGCATAAATTAGAGATTTTTATGGATCAAAAAGCTAATAAAAGAAATTGCATAAATTAGATTGAGAATTATAGATGAAATTTAGGTAGATTCTTACCTAGGTATTGTTTTGTCACTTGGTTGATATTTAACTGTTTTTGTTGTGTTTTATTCTTTAGTGCATTCATTAGTTAATTTAGATAGTTTAATTTAATTTTAATTAAGCCCTTGAATTATTAGATTAAATAATAGAAATGTGATCATTACTAGTAATTATAGTCCTAGAAGAAATTATATATGTACTAACCATAGTTATACTATTAATTTATACGAGCATTTGCCTTAGTCAATTTATTAATTAGTTTAGTGTATATCACATTATATTTTCAATGAAACATATCATATATATTTATTGTAAAAATATTCAAAATATTTCTAATAGTCACAAAAATAGTTAACACAATACTCATTTATCCGTAAGATAGAAATCACATGATACTTAAACTAAGCTTTTTTTTTTTTTTTTTTTTTGAAAATCTCAATATAGTGCATTCTCTAATATAATATAAGTCTAAATATATGTTTAATAAAATTTGAAGCTACCACTCAAAGACCCAAATAACCAACAAGCAAAAGTATTATTGGCCACTTGAACCACATAATTAAAAATAAAGACTTCTTTTATAAACCAGATTCACGGAGATGATGACCCAAAAATAACCACCAAACAAAAGCATTATTGGCCATTCAAACCACATAATTAAAAACAAAGACTTCTTTTATTTAGTTCTATAAACCAGATTCGCTGAGATGATGACCCAAATAACCAACAAGCAAAAGTATTATTGGCCACTCAAACCACATAATTAAAAACAAAGACTTCTTTTATAAACCAGATTCACTAAAAGGGTGACCCAAATAACAAACAAGTAAAAGCATTATTGGCCACTCAAACCACATAATTAAAAACAAAGACTTCTTTTATTTAGTTCTATAAACCAGATTCATTGATATAGTGAACAAATTTATAGACTCTAACAGCTACATCATTATAACATCACAAACTAGTAGGAGTCAATCAAAGTTGAATCTGGTACCTTGAAGCTTTTGTTTTGTAATTTGTTTCAATTTTTCAACCATTTCAAGTTACAAATGATTAACCCAATCTCCTACTTCTCTTTTTCTGAAGAAATCAGAGTTACCAACAGGTCGTTCTCCACTGCTGGTTTGACTTTTATTAACATTTTGATTGCTCAAGCTCTCGAAACTACACAACTTCACTATTTCTGCCACAGTCTCGTTGTTTTCTTCCTCTGGTGTAAAGGGTACTTCCAAGAATCCTGCAAGTTTCCTCACACACCCCAAAGGCTCATTTTTCACATCTTCGTATTTCAAGAACAACACTTTCTTCAGTGACTCCACACTAGCTTCCCAGTACCCCAAAACGTGATCTCAGAACGGTCCATATTCCAATTGTAGAACAAGTTAAAGGCTTCCTCCAGTGAAAGTGGTGGCAGTTCCTTGGGTCTCAACTTGTTGGCAAAATACCACTTTGAAAGGAGAACATCTTTGGGGTTTTGACAGATATATACGAAACGGCAAGCTGAGGTATTATCGGTCATGCATGTTGGGAACAAAAAGTAAGGGAGGTGTGTTGAAAGAAGGTGAGGTGAAGGAATCAAAGGAATTTCTATTGATAATGGAAAAAACAAGGGCTCTGAGCCAGGTGGTGCCACATTTAGGGAATGTTACAACGATGATGTCAATGGGTCGAGGCTTGAAGTAATCATTGATCAACATGCTTCCTCTGGTATGGAATATAATAAATATTAATTGTAAAAGTTGTTAATATAGTTACTGTTATTATAGTTAGATAGAGTCAGTCGTTAAGTGGTTAGTCTGTTAACAGTTAATTAATAAGGTTTCTTTAAATACTGGTGTTTCTCTTTCTTTTGTGATATGAATGAATTCAGTATATTTCTATTCAAGGATGTTGACATGGTATCAAGAGCCATAGTTTTACTGATGTAAAAGTTTTTTTTTCTTTCTTCTTTCTGGTTATTCCTCTCCATGGCAACGGACGTCGTTGACACGCCTCGGCATTCTACCAATACTGGTGAAGCAGTTCATCAACGTGGTTCTGGCAGTTTTTCTTCCACTGATTTTTATTATATTTCTAATAACGACACTATTAAACTCAGTGAGCATAACTTTCTTTTATGGAAACACCAGCACTTGTTGATTCTCGAGGGCTATGATCTTGAAGGGTTTGTCTTAGGTACTGTTTCTTCTCTTTCTCCTTTTTTACATGGCTCTGATGGTTAGCTGATTGATAATCTAGAGTTCGTTGTGTATAAAAAACAAGATAAGTTCTTGGCTTCTTGGTTGTTATCCATAGTCACAGATGACATCTTAATGTATTTAACAGCAGCCAAGACTAGCTTTGACATTTGGACCACCATAGAAAGAAAATTTGGTGCCAAATCCAATATCAAACTCTCGGGTATACGACATGCATTATACTTGATCAAGAAAGCAAATCATACCATCAAAGACTACCTCTCTAAGGTCAAGAATTTGAGTGATAGTCTAACTGCAGCGGGTAGCCTAGTTTCTAAATAAAAACAGGTCAGCATCATCCTGACAGGTCTTCCTATTGAGTTTGAATCTATTCGGGTTCTTACTTCTGCCACTCCCATGAGTCTTGATCTGGTCACTGAGATGCTTCTTGATTGTGAAGCACGACAAATGGCTTCATTACAAGACGAGCCTTTGCAAGCTAACTTGGTGTCTCGCTTACAGCAAGATGGGAATGATAATGTAAAGTCTAGTTTAGGTTTTAGTTCTAGGTCCACCCATGGACACCGGGGTCACGGTCGTGGGTGGTCTCGTAATCGATCCTGTAGCTCAGGTCGAGGCTGGTCCCGCTCAAAACCTCAATGTCAACTATATGGGAAAATAGGACACATGGTGCAAACGTGTTATCATAGATTTGATGATAATTTCTCTGGTTTTGGGTCGAATTCTTCGATGACCATCAATTATCATCAACTGCATGAGTCTCCTACTTCTCGGTATAATTCGACTCCCTGTTGTGGTCCATTTGTACAGTCTTCATCAGCAGTGTCTCATCCGTCCTCTCAAGCTTCAATCCCTTCCTTGTCTACTCAAATTTGGTATCCCGATTCTGGTGTCACTAACCACATTACTCCAACCATGGCTATTCTTTCCAATGCTTCTCCTTACACAGGTACCAGTCAAGTCTCCATGGTAATGGTGAGTCTATTTCCATAGCTAATGTAGGCTCCTTAAAGTTTGTGGTTGGTTCTCAGTTATTACACCTCCAAAATGTACTTCCTGTTCCTGCAGTTTGTAAAAATTTAATGTTTGTAGGACAGTTTGCGAGAGACAATTCAGTATATTTTTAGTTTCATCCTTTTTTGTGTTTTGTGAAAGACATTCAGACAGGGAAGACTCTACTAGAGGGCTACATGCATAATGGCTTGTATAGATTTGTTTTCTCTCGAGCTTCTTCTCATGTACCAGTTTCTACTTCAAATTCAAGGTCTCCTCTTGTGTGCAATGTCCAAGCCTCTTCCTCCTTTGAGCTATGGCACAACAGACTCGGGCACCCCTGTCATGATACACTAGCTCATGTTCTGTGTTCTTGTAATGTGTCTTTCAAGCATAGCAACTTGCAATTTATGTATACACATTGTAAATTGGGCAAGTCTCACAAATTGCCCTTCAGTGCTTTGTGTACAGTATATTCTTCTCCTTTTGAATTAGTTGTGTCTGATGTTTGGGGACACTCTCATGTGGTGTCAAATGGTTTTTCCTATTACGTCTCATTTGTTGATATGTACAGCAGACATACTTGGCTATATTTTCTTAAAAACAAGTCTGAGGTTCTTCGTTGTTTCCATCATTTTCACAAAATGGTTCAAGTTCAATTTGGCAAATCTATCAAGATGTTACAGACAGATGGAGGGTGAGTATCGTTCTTTGGTCACTAAGCTTTCTCAACTTGGTGTTCAACATCGAATAACATGACCGTATACCTCAGAGCAAAACGGTGTTGCTGAGAGGAGACACCGCCATATCGTTAACATGGGGCTTACGTTATTAGCTCAAGCATCCATGCCTTTAAAATATTGGTCAGATGCCTTCGCACATGCAGCTCATCTGATTAACAAATTACCAGCACCTGTGTTGTAAAATCAATCTCCTTATGAGAGACTTTATAATGTTCAATCGGATTATTCTCAACTCAAAGTGTTTGGCAGTGTATGCTTTCCTTATCTACGGCCTTTTCAGCATTATAAGTTATAATTTCGGTCTCAGAAATGTGTCTTTCTCGGGTTTGGCTCTAACCAGAAAGTTTACAAATGCCTTGCTGCTGATGGTCATATATTTATCTCTCAACATGTTCTATTTGATGAGGCACAGTTTCCGTTTCGGGATAGATTTTCTTTCCCAACAAGTTTGGCTCCTGACAGATTTTTTCATCAGAAGTCTCATTTTCCTATGGTGACATCAACTAATCTTGGTTCCTTCCATTCAACTAAAGATCCACTTGTCTCGACTTCGACTCAATCTCCTTCAAACATGTGCTCTCCTAGTTCATTTTCTTTTCATAGATCTTCTCCTGTAATGGTTACTTCACCTATGTCTGATATTCCAGATGTTGTTACAGCTCAGTCTTTCCCTCCTGTCAACTGCCATCCTATGCGCACTCGGTCAAAGAACGAGATTTTTAAACCAAAACTCTATTATGCTGCTTTGGATGAAAAGGAGCCAACTAACATTGTTAAGGCTTTTAAAAGTCCTGCCTGGACTGCAGCCGTGCAAGTAGAATATGAGGCTTTATAGTAAATAACACGTGGGATCTTGTCCCTCTACCTGCGGGACGTCGAGCTGTTGGTTGCAAATGGATTTTCAAGATCAAAAGACATGCCGATGGGTCAGTAGCTTGGTATAAAAGACAATTGGTAGTTAAGGGCTATTTACAATAGGCTGGGGTTGATTTTTCAGAAACTTTCAGCCCTGTGTTCAAGCCAACAACAATTCGGATTGTGTTGGCTATCGCTGTCTCCTTCGGATGGTCCCTCTGACAAGTTGACATCAACAACGCATTCTTAAATGGGGATCTCTGTAAGGAAATCTATATGATACAGCCACCAGGTTTTGAGCAACAACGATCTAACGGTCAATAGCTTGTTTGTAGACTTCAGAAAGCTCTTTATGGTCTTAAATAGGCTCCTCGCGCATGGTTTCACAAGCTACGAGATTTTTTGTTGGATGCTAAATTTGTTGCTTCTAAAGCTGACAGTTCTCTCTTTATTCAACGAGCAGGGTCTCAGCAACTTTACGTTCTGGTGTATGTTGACGATATCATAGTCACTGGGAATAATTCTCTCTGCATTGATCGCTTTGTCAATGAACTTGATGTTCGGTTTTCGCTAAAAGATTTAGGTCCCTTGAGTTTTTTTCTTGGAATAGAGGTAACTCGCACCTCGAATGGTCTTTTCCTAAGTCAAAAGAAGTACATTGTAGATCTATTGAAACGAGCTTCAATGGATAGGTCGAAACCTTTTCCCACTCCAATGATAACCTCTTGTCATTTGTCAGCTCATCAAGGAAGTCCGATTACAGAAGAAAGCCTATACCAAATTATTGTGGGAGCCTTATAATATGTGGTAATAACGAGGCCAGATATTACTTTCTTTGTCAACAAAGCTTGTCAATTTATGCACAAACCCTTCGATACACATTTCAAGGCTGTCAAACAAATTCTAAAGTACTTGCAAGGGACGATCGACTATGGTTTACAATTTGTTTGAAATTCAAAGTTTCTGGTTGAAGGCTATTCTGATGCTAGTTGGGGAGCATATATAGATGATCGCCGATCAACCTTAGGATTTTGTGTTTTTCTTGGTGGAATTCCAGTTTCATGGAGCTCTAGGAAACAGCCAGTGGTGTCGAGATCCACTGCTGAAGCTGAATATAGGAGTTTAGCTCATTTTACTGCTGAAATTGTTTGGATTCAGTCATTGTTGTCTGAACTTGGTATCTCAACTCCAAATAGAGCTCAGCTATGGTGCGATAGCTCAGCTGCCATTGCGGTAGCAAACAACCTTGTCATGCATTCCAAATTCAAACAAGTTGTAGGACATGTCTCTGGACACGATCAAATTGCTGATGTTTTGACCAAGCCTTTATCAGTAGGGTCGTTCAACAAATTCAGAAGCAGGTTGAGAGTTGTTTCTACAAGAGATGGTGGCATGAAGAAACAGGAAGAGTCGATAAGCACGGGGCATGTTATGGAATATAATAAACATTAATTGTAAAAGATGTTAGTATAGTTACTGTTATTATAGTTAGAAAGAGTTAGTCATTAAGTGGTTAGTCTGTTAACAATTAGTTAATAAGGTTTCTTTAAATACTGGTGTTTCTCTTCCTTTTGTGATATGAATGAATTCAGTATATTTCTATTTAAGGATGTTGACATCCTCTTATGCCAAAACTAGGTATCCAGAAGCCTTGATATTGGAAAAGCTGGTCAAACCACCATGCTTTACTTTGAGGGAGAGTTCGAAGCAGTTCATTGCAGTTATTTAATGTCTTTTGGCAACCTTCATTCGGTATCTCTATGCATGGAAAAAATTTTCAAGTCTCCATTGGGAAGGTGGTAAAGTAGAGCAACTAATTTTCTAGAGATATGGCAAGAAGGATTTGCAACCATTATTTTAAACCTTGCGGGTCCCACGCGAATAGCTGGCTAAAAACAATAATGATAAGATGAAATAAAAAAAAATTGTCAATCTGAATATTAAGATAGAATAATGGTTAAAACATGTTGTTAGTCCCTGCACTTTGATAAAATTTGAGATTAATCTCTATACTTAAAAAGTTAAAAATTTAGTCCTCCAATTGTGTTGATTTAAAACCTCAATTCAATCATTAAAATCATAAATATTTTTGTCAAAATTTGTCAATTTAGCATGTTGATGAAGCTACCATCATGTAATGTGTCATATGATTGACGGAAATAAACATGTTAATTTAACAATTTTTAATAGAAACTACCAACGACAATAATGATTTGAATAAGATTTTTAAATTGGAAAAAGTAAGAGGATTGAATTTGATCTTTTAAAGTATAGGGACTAAATAGGGGCGTAGCTAGGGGCTAGCAGAGGCTAAAATGGAAAATTCTCCATTTAGGCCCTTTAAATTTTTAAAATTTTAAATTACTAAAGGTAAAATTATACTTTGGCCCCCTAAAAATGATAAAATTTTGATTTAATCCTTAAAAAACTATAAAGACGTAGGCTATTAAAATGGTGAAATTATATTTTTACTATCGTAAAAATTACAATTTAATTTCGACCCCCTAAAAAAAATTTTAGCTTCACCCCGAAACTAAATATAAAATTCTATAAAAATACATGGACTAATAGCTTGTTTTAACCTATAACATAAGGGTGATGAAATTTTAATATATATTTTTTTAAATTGTTTCAGTCCACGTTTTGCTGAGAGAGTTAATATTTAAAGAGAATTAGGTGCTATTTGATAATTAGAAAATTAACTATTAGATTTAAGTTATAATTTTTATTTTGGTATATTGCTTAAATTAAGTATGAAATATAATTAGATTGTTTAATAATTGTAAATTTTAAAAATTTAAAGATAAAGTATGTAATATCCCTAACATTCTTTGAGAAGTGAATAGTGTGAATCCAGGTTAACCCCGTGTTTAAAATTTCTAAAGTAGATAAAATAAAATTATTAATTTCAATGGTGAAGGTAATTGTGTATTATAGGAAATTAAAAAAAATTGAATTTAGGGAAATTTTAAATAAGGAGTGGATTACATTGTAGTAGTGTGAGAAGTATTGAGTTATAGTGTAAAACATACAGGTAAGATATGATGACATTAATTGGATAAGATATAGAAAAAGAAAGAACACCGGTTGTGCTTCGCTTTGTTTCGATTATGCGGTATCTTCCCAATATATGTCATGGGACCTACCAAAAGATAAAAATTGAAATGCATGAGGACCACTTGCTAAAGTGCCAAGGGATAAGGCTGAAGGCTGAGAACGGTGTTGATGATAAGACTTTCACTGTTTGAAGGAAATGAAGACGGCATTAATAGCAAAAGCACGAAATGCAACCTTAATGAAAATTCATCAAAAAAAAAAAATTACATAGTTGATCATGAAAATAAAAAGAAATCACATAATACGCAAATCACGTAATTAAAAAGAAAAACTTCATTCAAATATAAATCAAATTCAATGAGAAACTTTGGAGTCAATGAAAGTTGAATCCAGTATCTTGAAGTTTTTGTTCAGTAATCTGATCCAATTTCTTAGCCATTTGAGGTGACAATTGGTTAGCCCAATCTCCTACTTCACCTTTCCTGAAGAAATCAGAGTTGCTTATAGCACTTTGCTGATATGTTTTGCCAAGTGTATTAACATCTTGATTGCTCATGCTCTCGAAACTTTTTTTTTTGTCTTTTTCTTAAATTATTTTGTTTATTTATTTTTTTATTTTTCTTTTGTCCTTTTTTTTTCATCCTTTTCTTTTTTATTTTATTTATTTATTTATTTAATTTATTTTTTATTCTTAATTTAAATTTTAAATTTTAAATTTTATCTTTATTCTTATTTTATTTATTTATTTATTTATTCTTAATTTCAAAAAACTTTAAAAAATAATTTCATTTTTAATGGGAAATTGTTTATAAAGGCCCCATCTTTTCAAATTTTTTTAAATTATTATCATTTAATTATTTTTAAAGATATTTAAACTTTTTTTAAATTTTTATAAAAATTTTATTTAAAATTTTTAAATGTTTGAATGTTTTATATTATTAAAAATATGGTTAATATTTAAAAAAATAATATTTAAAATTTTAAAAAAATTAATTTGAAATATATTTTTTAAAATTTATAAAAAATAATTTCAAATATATATTTTAAATATTTTTTAAATTTTTAAAAAATTATTTTGAAAATTTTATTATTTGTTTTATAATATTTTAAATTATTTAAAAATAATTTGAAAAAATTTATGAAAAATTTTGAAAAATTAATTTAAAAACATAATTTAAAATATTATAAATCAAATTAAAATTATTTAAAACATTATTTAAAATTTATATCTAACATTTAAAAAATAATATTTTAAATATTTACTATTATTAAAAAATTTATTTAATAATTAAAAAATAATATTATTATAACAATAAATAATTAAATATATTTATGTTTAAATTATATATTTATTAAAGAATTTAAAAAATAATATTTATTTTTTTATTTATTAATAGTAAAATATATATTTATTTATATTTTTTAAGATATTTATTTTATTTATTTTAATAATTAAAAATAATATTTTAAATATTTATTATTATTAAATATTATTTTTAATTATTAAATATATTTTTTAATAATATAAGACATTTAAATGTTATAAGACATTTTTAAAAATTATTATTAAAAATTTATATTTAACATTTAAAAAATAATATTTAAAATTTTAAGTTTTTTAAAATATATATTTAAAATTTTAAAAAATAAGGATTAAAAAATATATTACACAATATTTTAAATACTTAAATATTAAATACTATTTACAAAATATTTAAATGTTTTATATTATTAAAAATATATATTTAATATTTAATAAACAATATTTAAACTTTAAAAAAATAATTTCAAAAATAAATATTTAAAATTAAGAATAAAAAATAAATAAAATAAATAAATAAAGGAAAAGAATTAAAAAAAAGGACAAAAGAAAAATAAATAAAATAAATAAACAAAATAATTTGAGAAAAAGACAAAAAAAAAGTAAAAAGGTGAAAAGCATAAGGGTGTCCGGTCATGCTATGGTGGGGCCATTTAAAATGGCTCCACTAGAAAATGGGATATTTCTTTTAAAGGACTTCAAATTTTCTAATTTTGCAGTTTTTCTCTTGTATTTTATACAGGTGACGTCATTCTACATGGCTCCACTAAAAAATTAATTTTTTTACTCCTTGCTGACGTGGCAAGTTGGTGGCGCCATATTATTTGGCCCCACCAACTTTTACCGTAGATTTTAGGTTATTTTGGTACTTAATTAAAAAAATGAGTCATTTTAGTACTTTATTAAAAATTTTGGGTTATTTAGATAAAAAAGCCAAAAAAAAAAAAGGAGCACTGTAAAAGCAGGGTGGATTTGGTTCCCCAACCACGGACAGAAAAAAACAAAAGAAAGAAAGAAAAGAAAGATGGTCCCCCAACTACAGCCGACTTAAGTAAGGTATGTTAATTTTTTTAATATTAAATTTGAAAAAAAATATTTATATTTTAGATTTATAATATTTTTTATAATAATCATTATTATTAGTTTAAATTTGTGTTAAAAGTTTAATTGTTGATATATTATTAGATAAGATTAGTATTAAGGTATGTTAACTTTGAAAATTATATTTTTGTTTAAATTATTAGAATTGTGTATATTTATTTTGTAGTATAGGTTTATTTTACTGCCAATAAAGTAGATAAATTATAATGTAAAATTAAATCGATATAAAATATATCGAACGAAAATTCCAAAAAAATTAAACTAAATTAAAAAATTTAGACAAAATCGACTTATATCATACGCACATAATAAGATTAGAGATTTATATATATCATTCAAACATAATAAAATTTGAAGCTTCCACTCCATGACCCAAATAACCAACGAGCAAAAGCATTATTGGCCACTCCAACCTCATAATTAAAAACAAAGACTTCTTTTATTTAGTTCTATAAATCATATTCACTGAGACAGTAAACAAATTTATAGACTCTAATAGTTACATCATTGTAACATCATGAAGTAGTAGGAGTCAATGAAAGTTGAATCCAGTACCTTGAAGCTTTTGTTCTGTAATTTGATTCAATTTTTCAACCATTTTAAATGACAAATATTTAACCTAATCTCCTACTTCACTTTTTTTGAAGAAATCAGAGTTACCAACAAGTCAAGAAGGAAGGAAAAAGATGATAGTGTTATGAATACCTTATCAAATCGATATCCATCAAAATCAAGATAACTTTTAATGCACTTTAAATTCTAATAGTGATTAGAAGTAGATCTCTATTTCGTTTATACTTATTATGCCTATAAATAGAGACTTTGGAGAAGCATTGTAAATATTTCGATTGATAAATAAAAATACGCTCTTTCTTTACTCTCTCATTCTCTTTGTTCTTTATTATTTGTCTTTTATTTTATAACACGTTATCAGCACGATTCTCTTTTAATTATTTTTCTCTATAAGTTTTATTTAACAAGACCACACACAAAAATATCTCCAAATAACGCAGAGGCTTATCCTTAACCTTTGGTCACTTGAGCAAAGGTCCTTAACCATTAATTTTCATAACTTAGGTACGCATTAAATTTAATCAAACATCAAATAGTTGAGTTGCAAAAGTTGTGTGTGTTTCTTTGGACAATCGTCAATTGAATTTTTTTGCTTTTACTCATCTAATTCATAACCGATATTGAAATGATTTGATGAGTGAAATCTATTTTTTACTACGACAGTCAAATCTGTAAGACAGAAGTTGGGGTGGTATTTGTAGGAGCCTAGTCCATGGAATTTGGATTGAATCGTGTCATTCAATTGCATGAGCTACGAACTAGAATCAGAAGAAAAGTCTGCGGTTCAACCCGGGAAAGAGTTTCGAGGTTGCAATGTAGATATCTTACTTCTGTTAACCCCTATAGGTATGAGCTATTTAATGTGAAAAGTAAGCTCGACGTGGTCATATCATCACACTGCTCAAGCAGAAATATTGTAATGGAGTTATATGTCAAGTTTCCCGAGGATGATGGATCTGGCCCATCATCAGCCACCGTTGCAGCTAATGTTGGAACCTCAACTAAAGTTGAAAGTCCTACTACACGATTGTGCAATGGATTCACTGGCTTGTTACAAATCTCATACCATGATGTCCTTGAAACATCTATGGGTAAACATTCATCTATTTTCGACACAGATTTAAACTTTGGTGGCCCTTACCAGTTGGGATATGAGTATAACTTAAATCTCGATACTCGAGCTCGATATTTAATCAATACGTTTGATTTCAACTTTGGTGGATAGATGTCCTAAAATGAAAGCACTTATACCGAGGGGCATCAACGTACACCGGCCACCAATTGGGTATAAATTTTAGTAGGCATATAGGTTATAGAAGAACCGATGACTTACTCCTTTCGATCAAGTCCAGCAATGGTACATCAAATCCCTTTGTTAAAGGTGACAATAAAGGCGTAAATGAAGAAGAAGATGAGGCCAAGGAAGAAGAGAGAATGGATGCAATTGACGGATGAGAGTCAAACCTTGATCCAATCTGACAATGTGGTTCAGAAGTGACACTTTTTTCAAACCAAAGTCTATTCCAACGGAGCCAAAACCTTATGGTTCTGACGATGACGATTCGAAAAATACTCTAGATCCATGATTTACCCCCACATAACCAATATCAACCTATTGGCTGAAGATTGTTTAGAGTTTTTATAGCTGCTGCACAAAACATCTAGTCATCCAAGTGCATCGTCAGATGTACAGGTATTAGAAGTTGGAATGGAATACTCAAACAAATATGTTTTCCGTGCTGTAGAACTAACTAAATTTTAGAGTTGGAAACATTTAAGAAAGAATAGTCCAAATTGTGACTATTCCTTCAGATTTTCTGTTAAAGATACCAGCTGAAAAAGAAGGCATGGTAACACATCAGTGATAGAACCTTAATGAATAACGAGTAATGATAACCCAAACATTAAAAGGGATCATTCTCATGACATTCTGCATTCATGCGCATCTAGTTAGGAGCATTTGGTTCATTCTGATCATGACATCCTAATCACTTGGCATAAATATAGGCCCATGAAATGGATTCTACAGGTCATGTTCCCTAGAGGACAGTGTAACAAGATCAGTGAATCCATAAATCCTATATCCCTGAAGTTGCAATAGAACAAATTGAAGTTATTATGGCGAATCTTATCTCCTTGAAGTTGCAGTGAAGTAGATTAAAGCCACTAACCTTATCTCTGTGAATTTGCAGTGGAGCAGGTTGAAGATAGCGAATCTTATTTCCCTAGAGTTGCATTGGAACAGATTAAAGTTACAAAGTACAAATCTTATCTCCCTGAAGTTGCAATGGAGTAGATTAAAGCCACAAACCTTATCTCCCTGAATTTGCAGTGGAGCAGGTTAAAAATAAACAGGTCTTATCTCACTAAAGTTGTAGTGGAGCAGACTAAAGATAGCGAATCTTATTTCCCTAAAGTTACAGTGGAACAGATTAAAGCTAGAAATTACAAATCTTAGCTCCCTGAAGTTACAGTGGAGCAAATTGAAGATAGCAAACCTTATCTCTCTGAAGTTGCAGTAGAGCAGGTTGAAATTACAAGTCTTATCTCTCTGAAGTTGCAGTGGAGCAGGCTAAAGATACCAATTTTATCTCACTGAAGTTGCAGTGGAGCAGATTGAAGCTACTAATCCTATCTCCCTTAAGTTGCAGTGGAACAGATTAAAGCAACGAATCCTATACCTTTGAAGTTGCAGTAGGTCAGATTAAATCTACCATAACTACAAACCTTATCTCCTTGAAGTTGCAACGGAGTAGGTTGAAGTTATAGATCTTATCTCCTCGAAGTTACAGTGGAGTAGATCAAAATAGCAAATCTTATCTCTCTAAAGTTGCAGTAGAGTAGATTAAAGCTATAAACCTTATCTCCCTGAAGTTGTAGTGGAGTAGATTGAAACTATAGATCTTATTTCCCTGAAGTTGCAATGGAGTAGATCGAAGATAGCAAACCTTATCTCTCTGAAGTTGTAGTGGAGTAGGTTGAAATTACAAGTCTTATCTCCCTGGAGTTGCAGTGAAGTAGACTGAAGATACCAATCTTATCTCCCTAAAGTTGCAATGGAAAAACCACTAATCCTATCTTCCTGAAGTTGTAGTGGAATGGATTAAAACGATGAATCCTATACATCTGAAGTTGCAGTAGGTTGAAGTTACAAGTCTTATTTCCCTGAAGTTGCAGTGGAGTAGACTGAAGATAGCAAATCTTATTTCCCTGAAGTTGCAATGGAATAGATTAAAGTTACAAGTCTTATCTCCCTAAAGTTGTAATGGAGTAAATTGAAGATAACGAATCTTATTTCCCTGACAAATTGAAGCAACAAGTTGCAAATCCTATCTCCCTAAAGTTTCAGTGGAGCGAATTAAAACGATGAATCCTATACCTTTGAAGTTATAGTAGGTCAGATTAAATCTACCATATCAAGAGGAGCAGACTGAAGCCACAAATCTCATATCCCTAAAGTTACAGCGGATTAAATTGAAATTATAGGTCTTATCTCTCTAAAACGGCGGTGGAGTGGATCAAAGCAATAAGATGCAGTGGACTGGAAGGAAGCTACTTGAAGAGAATCACCAAAGAAGTCAAGACTCGACGAGACCGGGCAAAATTGGTCTTTCTTAAAAATATTTGCTCTGTTCTCGTTATACGACAATGAGCAAAGAGGGGAAGTTGTAAAACCCAAATTTTACCCAGGCCCAAAATCATTCAGTCCATTTTTTACAAAACAAAAACCAAACCAATCAGCCCAAACAAAAATACCAAAACAATAAACAAAATTTAGACCCAAAATTACAAGACTCCAACCCAAATTCCTAATGGCCCAATAGAGGCCCAAAACCTAAACTGATTCAGAACACTAGGGTTTCTGAAACCCTAGGCACGCCGCCCCTAGCCTCTGCCTATCCTGCCACCACCTGTCAGCATCGCCCTTAACTTGCCACTGCCACCTACAAAATAGCAGTAGAAAAGACAGTGGATTAGCAATATTGAAATGTTGTATTCAGCTATATAAAGCCACAAAGAACATGTATTTTTTGGACACACATCGAATACAAAAACAGAGATTCAAACATACAAACAGTAGAGATTGAGTACAAAAAGAAACAAACAGTTAAATAAAAATAAAGTTCAAAAGGTGCTAAGGTTATTTTTTATTTTTTTATTTTTTTATTTTCCTTCTTTTCAAATCTGTTTATATATAAATATATATATATATCAAAAAAGAATAAAAAAGGAAAATCTTACCTATTTTTTCGATTTGCCTGAAAAAAGGGAACTTTTGGCCTTCCGACCGCCGTAGATAGCTGCTCTGTTGCCGACAACTGGCGCAGCGCTCGACGATCGGAACTAGGCCAGAGATCAGGAAGGAGGAGAGAATTTCAGAAAAAAATTTTCTATTTTTTTAAAGAAAAGATAAATGAAATTTTTTAAAACTTTTTTGGTTTATGTACTGATGCAAAACAACACCATTTTTAGCAAGCCTCTTAAGCACCAAAGCGCCGTCATTTTGCCCTAGCCCAACCCGATCCGACCAGACCTGGCCTAGGATTCGCGTGTTTCTTAACGGAAGGGCTAATTGCACATTTAGCCCTTCCGCTTTTAAATCATTTAAAATTAAGTTTTTTATTTTTAATTTTTATCCCATAATTTATTTCGATTTCATTTTAGTCCATGTTTGAACGACGCCATTTTGGAGGAGAAAGGAAACTTTCCCATTTAGTCCCTCCTTGTTATTCGCGCATTCAACTTGGTCCTTTACCCTTTTTTATTTCTGATTTTACCCAAAATTTAGTTTTAAAGTTCAATTTAGTCCTTCTTTTATTATTATATTATTAAACTAATTAATTTAATATTATTATTACCATTATTATATTTCCTTTTTTGTTGTTGTTTATTTACTTATTATTGTTATTATTTCTTTTTTAAAGGGACACTTCTTTTATTTTCTTTTACTCTTATTATTATCATCTTGTTATTTATTTATATACTTTCAAACTTTAGATTATTTATTATTTGTGTTATTATTATTAATATTATTATTATTTTTTTTAAACTGTTTTACATAATATTTATTTCTTTGTTTACTATTAGGTTTTTAAATTTTAAATTTTTTAGTTTACTTATTATTTTTCCTTTTAAATAGCTTGTTCGTTTTATTTTATTTTATTTTTGCCCTTCTATTTGTCATTCATCTTAACACATTTATTACTATTATGTTATGCATATTAGTATCGTGATTTATTTTTATATTTTTACTATAAATTTGTGTTACATTAGTCTTTACCCGATACATAAAAATTTTGCTTTTAAAATAAGTAATATTTCGTATTTTGAGATTCGAAAAGTCGTTCCCTAACTTACGGGATTTCGATTTTCCCGATAAATCCGAATAAACGAACTTTTAAAAAAATTGAATTTTAAATATTCTCTGGAATTAAGAAAAATCGTGTCCTAACTTACGGAATATGACTTCTTTCTAAAACCAAGATAATCAAATATCTTTCAAAATAAATAAATTTTTTGGTGTTTATTCTCGTTTCAGGGATTTAAGACATTATGTCCTAACTTACGGGACGTAATTCTTTTTTTCTCGATTAACGTGAAATACGTCATTTTCTCAAAAAAATTCAATTAAACAATATTTTAACAAAGGATCGTATTTTAAATATCTTCAAAGTTTTCTATTTTCGACACTAAGACATTTATTAATCAACTAGGTACCAATTTTGGGCGTCACGAGAGTGCTAATCCTTCCTTGTGCGTAACTAACTCCTGAACCTATTTTCTGGATTTTTGTGGACCGAAAGACATTGTTTTAGTAAATCAAACCATTTATTAAAACGATCAAATTTACGAGGTGATCCGATCACACCTTATAAAAAAGATTGGTGGTGACTCCTATTTTTTTGTTTTCAAACAAAAAGTCGACATTTTTCAAAAAAATGGTTTCGACACGCATATTTCAAGAAATCGATGAATCCAAGTACGCTTCCGCATCTAGTTTTGTTCTTGATTTATTCTTAATGATTTGACATGACAGATCTTGGTTTACAGTTCTAATTTTATATTAGATATTATTTACGATTCTAACAAAAAATGGTAATTTAAACTTTTACTTTTTTTGGTTGGAATTTTTTTTAACAAGAAAATTAAATTAATTAACTAACAATTTACAGCAGGAATCGAAAACACAAATATACTAATAATCCTTAAGTGATGAAGGATAAAGAGAGCTGTATGGAAAATCTAGGCTCCAATCAATTCCATTTGGAGAAATCTTTTACTTTAATTGTTAATAAGTACAAATATCTTAACATTTAAAAAAAAAAAAAACCCTCTAATTCTCTATTCTCCATCAACTCTATTGGGGAAAATTTTTTCTTCGTATTTTTGGGAAATTTTCTGTATATAGTTTTCTTTTTTAGAATTTTTAAGGATCTTTGGTCTTTTTTCATTAAAATTTGGGATAAATACCAAACTTATACATGAATTATGATTTAATGTGCAATTCTTGTATACACTTGAATCATAATTAGAGTTTCTGTTGAGAAGTAAGCAAGTTATTAGATGGTTAGTTACAGTTAGTTTGCATGGGATAGTTTGTTACGATAATTAGCAGTAGGTTATAAATACAAGTTTGTAGGCTAAGTTAAAAGAGTTTTTTCATTTTTAAGAAAATGTACTGTTA
The DNA here is from genome assembly GCA_020496765.1 of Gossypium stocksii. Classification (NCBI taxonomy): domain Eukaryota; kingdom Viridiplantae; phylum Streptophyta; class Magnoliopsida; order Malvales; family Malvaceae; genus Gossypium; species Gossypium stocksii. Next base: position 7,480,611 of record CM035622.1, on the reverse strand, counting down.
ATTCTTGAATAATAAAAGTGTTCTTGATCAGTTTTTCAACATGGTATCAGAGCTACGTTGATCGGTTCATCTCCGGTGATCAGTGGTTCTTCTGATCATTTTGTATTTTTTCCATATTGCTGGATATTGATGCTGGTTTGCTTTGTTTGTTGTTTTTAGGCTCTACAAGTTGACTAAAGGGCTTCTAGATTGGCCAAAATTCAGTTGCTAGATAAATTTTTGGGGTTGGTAATCAAGGGCACGGTTTATTCTTCCTTGTTCTTCCTTGATCATTCAGCCACTTATCTAGTTCTTCAATCTGAAGCATTTATTTTTCATGCACGTTTCCCTTGGATGGACTTGTCTGTGGCTGGGTCACCTTTATGTGGAGTGTATCCTACACAGAAGGTTGGGTGGTGAGATTAGGGTTTTTACAAGGACTCGTCACTATATTTTTGTCAGTAAAAGTCTTAATCGAGTTTTAAGCTTGTAAAGTAACTTTGTCATCACCTACACGTAATGTAAGCTCACTAATATCGCGTGATATGTAGTAATAAAATTTATAAAAAATGATCACACCAAAAACTAACTAATATCACGATTTTAAGGCAAGCGCACCTATAGAACAGTAGTATAGTTTAATGGCAAGACCGAGTTATCGTACCCAAGGGAACCAAAAGTACTAGTACTTACTTCCTTCCTATTATCTAACCTAAAAATAAAAGTGGTTTGTATGAAACTAAATCTAAAACTAAACTAAGAATGCACAAAAAGTAAATTGGGGGAAGACTCTTGGGAAAAGCTGATTGATATGGGCAATACTCAAGGGAGAATCCACCTAGACTTCACTTGTCATCAGTTCTTGAGCTAGACAATTTATTCACTTGACTTGATCCGTAAAGATCCCTAACTTATGTTAATACCTCCGTCGAGGATAAGAACAACTAATCCTAGGTTTGTTTAACTAAAGTCTCTTTCTAGTTAACACCCCTAGGTTGCATTAAATCGATCTATGGATCCCCCTATTAGGTTTGACCCTAATCCGGTAGATTTATGTTGCCCTATGTCTAGGGTTGCATGCAACTCCGCTTAATTATAGTAGATCTACTCTTAAAACAGGGACGTTTGCTCCTTTGCCTAAGCACATCAATTTCTTGAATTAATACCTAGGATTATTAAAACAAGAATTAAGAACACATAATTAAGAACAATTCAAGTATTTATCATATAACTCAAGATAAAATAATAACAAGATCTGTCTTAGGTTTCATCCCCCTCAAGTATTTTGGGGATTTAGTTCATAATTAATAAAGAAGACATCTCAGAAGAAATAAGACAACAAAACATAAAGAACCCAAAAACCCCTGAAAGAATTTATGGAGATCCTTTGTCTTGATGTAGAATTACGGCTTCTGGGATGAATCAATTGGCTTCCCTTGGAGTAATCCCTTGCTTTCATCCTTTTTATTGGCAGAAAGAATGCGCTCCTTTTGGGAGAAAAGAGTACGCCCTTAGAGTTGCCTCCTAGGGTCTTTATATAGAGCTTTGAGATGCTTTTCTTAGCCTCTAAGTATCCAAATCCGAGTGAAATTACACTTTCTCACGACAGGGACACGCTCGTGTGCCACACCCGTGTGGATCGACAAGAGGCCATGTGTGGGCCTGTTGAGGGTGACACATCCGTGTGGCCTGGCCGTGCTTACCGGGGCTGGGCCGTGTTGGACCTTATGTGGCACGACCGTGTGCCACGGCTGTGTGGTGACTCCTTAGGCTGTGTCGTTTTCACACTTTGGCCTATTTTATTCGTTTTCGGTCTGTTTTTCGTTCTTTTCTCTTCCCTATGCTCTCCTGCGTATATAACATGAAATAGAAGGGTTAAGAGCACCAATTCTCACAAATCTAATGATAATTCATCTAGAAATTAGGCTAAACATGAGGTAAAAATATGTATAATTTATCGTTTATCACTCACCTGTTCCTACATCAATTATTGTTCTAGCAGTTGCTAAAAAGGGTCGCCCTAGAATTAAGGGTACATTGTTATCCTCATCAATGTCTAAAACAACAAAGTCAACTAGAATATAAATTTATCAATTTTGACAAGCACATCTTCAATTATTCCCTTTGGAAATATAATAGTCTTATCAACTAATTGGATGCTCATTTTAATTTGTTTAGGTTTTCCAAGACCTAGTTGTTTAAACAATTTAAATGGCATGACATTTACACTAACCCCTAAATCAGCTAAAGCATTTTTTGCGTCTAAACTACCAAGTAAACAAGGAATAGTAAAACTCCCTGGATCTTTTAGTTTGTTGGGTAGCTTATTCTGTAAAATGGCTGAGCATACTGCATTCAGCTCCACATGAGATTTCTCATCTAGCTTCCGCTTGTTTGTCAAGAGCTCTTTTAAAAACTTAACAGCGTTTGGCATCTGTGAAAGAGCTTCAAAAAATGGTAAGTTGATATTTAATTTCTTTAAGAGTTTAAGAAACTTACCGAATTGCTCAACGTATTTGGGTATGGGATACGAGGCTTATACTCTTTGATAGTTACTTCTTTGGAACTTAACTCATCCTTACCTTTACTTGACACAGTCTCCTTACATGACTCTGAGTTGGTTTTGGTTAACGCTTCCTCATCTATTGTATCCATGGCATTGAGTTACTCCATAGGGTTAGTCTTAGTGTTACTTGGTAACCCACCTTGCGATCTTTCAGAAATTAGCTTAGCGAGCTGGCCTATTTGAGTTTTGAGTCCTTGAATGGATGCTTACTGATTCTTCAGTGCTGTTTCGGTGTTTAAAAATGGGTTTCTGACACGATAATAAATTTTGTAAGCATTCTTCAAGGTTCGGCTTTTTCTCTTGTTGGAATGGTGGCTGTTGGAATCTCGGAGGAGGTGGTGGTCTCTGATTTCCTTGGTTGCTTTGTCCTTCCCATGAGAAGTTAGGGTGATTTCTCTAACCTGCATTGTACGTGTTACTATAGGGGTTATTTTGAGATCTAGAATTGTTACCCATATAGTTGGCTTGTTTGTTTTTCGTACCATATCCGTAATTGGAGTAGTCCGGATTGTAACTGTTCCCTTGAATTGCGTCGCATTGCATTACTGGGTGTGTCTGCATAGAACCAACAAAATTATCAATCTTTTTATTTAAAATTTCTACCTGATTAGAAAGCATGGTTACGGAATCAATATTAAAAACTCCTACAGCTTTCTGTGGCTTTGTTCGTATGACTTGCCACTGATAGTTATTCAATAACATCTCTTCTATAAATTCGTAGGTTGCTTCTGGTGTTTTGTTATTGATTGTTCCTCCGGCGGCTGCATCGATCATTTGTCTTGTTGAAGGATTCAAACCGTTGTGAAAGATTTGAACTTGTAACCATAGAGGTAACCCATGGTGAGGGCACCTTCTTAAGAGATCTTTGTATCTCTCCCATGCATCGTAAAGTGTCTCTAGATTCATCTGCATAAAAGAAGAGATATCATTCCGCAATTTAGCTATTTTAGCAGGAGGAAAATACTTAAGTAAAAATTTTTCGGTCATTTGTTCCCATGTAGTGATAGACCCTCGTGGTAAAAAATTTAATGACTGTTTAGCTTTGTTTCTCAAGGAGAACGGGAATAGCCTAAGATGAATGGCATCATCAGAAACGCCATTTATTTTGAATGTATTGCATAATTCCAAAAAGTTGGCTAGATGCGAGTTAGGATCCTCATCCTGCAAACCATCAAACTGAACAAATTGATGTATCATTTGAATAGTGTTAGGTTTCAGTTCAAAATTATTTGCAGCAATAGTAGGCCTAACAATGCTAGATTCAATGCCTGCTAAATTAGGTCTAGTATAATCATACATAGTATGCGAAGCAGGATTTTGCTCAATAGGATTTGCGGCTACTACAGGAGGTAACTGATTATCCTGATTGGCATCCATCTTTTCAGTAGGTTCTAGCTCTTCTTCTTGTCCTTATTCTGGGTATTGCAAACTTCCTCTTATCTCTCAGCGATTTCTGCAAACTGTAAATTCTAAGTCATCGTCAAAAAGCAGTGGTCCTCTCGGGTTTCTTCTAGTCATAAACTAGAGATACCTAGAAGGGAAAAGGAAATTTTAGTAATTTAAAATAAAAATAAAATTTTAAAATAAATAAAAGTAATAACGGCTAAAGTAATAGAATTCGAGTGTTCCTAATATCTTAGTTCCCCGGCAACGGCGCCAAAAACTTGATCGTGATTTGATAAAGTAATAAAATCTGATCGTACTTGTAAACTAACTAATATCACGATAAAAGGCCAGTGCACCTATTGAACAGTAGTATAGTTAGTGGCAAGACCAGAATATCGAATCCAAGGAACTATGAGTACTAGTAATGACTGTCTTCCTATTATCTAGCCTAAAAATAAAAGGGGGTTTTACCTCTAAATTAACTAATATAAACTAAACTTAAAGGAACGGCAAACAGAAAGTTGGGAAATTACTTTTTGGGAAAAAAAACTAATTAATGAGGACAACACCTAAGGAAGAATCCACCTAGACTTCACTTGTTATCTAACTCTGAACCAAATGATTTCTTCATTTGATTTGATCCATAGAGATCCCTAATTTATGTTAATACATCCGTCGAGGATAAGAACAACTAATCCTAGGTTGATTAACTGAAATATCTTTCTAGTTAAAACCCCTAGTCTCGTATTAACTCGATCTATGGCTCCCCATATTAGATTTGACTCTAATCCGGTAAATTTTCGTCGTCTTATCTTTAGGATTGCGATCAACTCCACTTAACTATGTTGGATCTACTCCTATGCAGGGACCTTTTCTCCTCTACATAAGCACATTCGAATTAAATCAATATCCCAGAAATATCAATTTAAGAGTTAAAAACACAATTAAGAACAAATCAAATATTTATCACACAGCTCAAATAACAATAACAAGATCTGTCTTAGGTTTCATACCCTTAGGTATTTAGGGTTTTAGTTCATAATTATAAAAGAAAACATCTCAGAAGAAATAAAATAACAAAACATAAGAAAACCCAAAACTCCTGAAAGGATTGAAGGGAGATCCTCTGTCTTGATGTAGATCCTGGCTTTTGAGATGGATCAATCGGCTTCCCTTCGAGTAATTCCCTCTTTTAACTCCCCGTCTTGGCGAGAATAAAGCACACCTTTGTAGTTGCCTCCTAGAGTCTTTATATAGATTTTGGAATGCCTTTCTTAGCCCCTAAGTAGCCTTTTCCCAGTGAAATTGAACTTCTTCACAACAGGGACACGCCCGTATGCCATGCCCGTGTGGATTAAGGCCTAGGCCGTGCTTGAGCCTGTTAAAGTGGCATGGCCATGTGGCACGACCGTGTGGCAAACCTCCAGGCCGTGTTGATTACTGAACTGGGCCTAATTTACCTGTTTTTGGCCCGTTCCTTGCTCTTTTTTCTTCCCTAAGCTCACCTGAGTATAAAAAATGAAATTAAAGGTTTAAGAGCATCAATTTACACAAATCAAGGGGTAATTTATCCAGAAATTGGGCTAAGCATGGGGTAAAAATATGTATAATTTATCGCTTATCACTATCCTGCAGATTTTAAGTTTACTAAGAAAAAAACACACCCTGGGCCTAAATCTGTAGCAAATCATGCTACTGTCATTAATTCTGCAAGTGGCAATGACTTGAACAGCAATGTTAGTTCTTGTTCACAAGTACCTGTCTTCACTCAAGCACAGTACAATCAAATCCTGAATCTGTTGAACAAGGAGCCCACGGTTGAAGCTGCTGCAAGCTTAGCAGGTATGGTTAATGTTGGTCATACTTGGATTATGGACACAGGAGCCACTGATCACATACTTTCTGACTTTCAATTCTAGAATCTCTTGTTGCATATGCGTCACTTCCATCTTGTGTTCGGCTTCCCAATGGCTCATCTATTCTAATTTCTCATGTTGGTACATGTAATGTACTACCCGATTTACAGCTTACCAAAGTCCTATATGTCCCAAATTTTCATTACAATCTTCTCTCTATTTCTAAGCTTACTGCTGATCTCAATTGTATTATTTTATTTTATCCTCATTTTTGTCTTATCCATGATCTCTCAAGTGGAAAGATGAGGGGGATTGGTAGGGCGCGAGGTGGTCTTTACATCCTCGATCTGGCTTGGCAGACTAATGTGGATTCGACTCCATCAGTTACTTCAACTGTTGCTTCCATTACGACTGTTGAACCTTCCTTTCTTTGGCATACTCGATTGGGTCATGCTTCAGTTTCAAGGTTAAATAAGGTGTCTAACCTTCCCTGTATAGTCTCCAACAGTGACAGTATTCATAAATGTTCTGTGTGTCCCCTTACTAAACAAACTAGGCTTTCATTTGCAAAAAGTACATCTCGTGTCAATTCTATTTTTTCTCTTATTCATATAGACTTGTGGGGACCTTATCAGGTTTCTACTCATAGTGGTCATAGGTATTTTTTAACTATTGTTGATGATTACTCAAGGATGACATGGATATACTTGTTACGGTGTAAAAGTGATACTCTTGTATATCTTAAACAGTACTTTGCTTTTGTTAAAAATCAGTTTTCCACTAGTGTTCAAATAGTTCGTAGTGATAATGGGTATGAATTTTTTTAACACCGAATGCCATGAGTTTTTCAATATGTCAATGGTTATACATCAAAGTTCATGTGTATATACTCATCAACAAAATGGGGTTGCTGAGCGAAAACTTCGACATTTTCTTGAGGTTGCTAGGTCTCTTAAATTTCAGTCTCATATGCCTAGTAAATTTTGGAGAGAATGTGTGCTCACTGCCTTTTTTTAATAAATCGAATTCCTTCTCCTATTTTGCACTGGAATAGTCCTTTTGAAATGTTGTATAACAAACCTCCAAATCTTTCTCGTTTAAAGGTTTTTAGTTGTCTTTGTTATGCTGCTGTCCCCAATTATCATTATAAATTTTCTCCTAAAGCGATTCCTTCTATGTTTATGGGTTATTCTCTTGTTCAAAAGGGTTACTTGTTATTCAATCTTGAAACCAAAACTTTTTTTGTTAATCGTGATATTGTTTTCCATGAAACGGTGTTTCCTTTTGCCTTTCCTGCCACGACTTCTTCCTTTTTCCCTACCGAAACTAGTTCCAGCTTTCTTCATCTTGAACCTTTACCTTCCATATATATCCCTTCTTTACCTATTGTGCTAGCACCTAGTTCTTCCTCGACTTTATTATCTGTACCTAATACTCAACATCTTGATTCTTGTCCCCCTTTACATCGTACCACACGGTCTGTCAAGCCTCCTGTTTGGACGAATGATTACATCTGTTCTAACCAATCTTTAGCTTCTTTTACCACAGGTTCTTTCCCTATTTCTCATGGCTATTCTTCCTTACATTTACCTGTTCATTCTCAATCATTTGCAGCTCATATTTCTTCTTTAATTGAACCCCAAACATACGCTGAGGCCATTTCGGATCCACGATGGGTTGATGTCATGCAACAAGAAATTTAGGCTTTAGAAGCAAATGGTACGTGGGAGGTTGTTTCCTTACTTGCTGGTGTGGTGCCCATTGGCTGTAAATGGGTGTATAAAATCAAGTATAAACTTATGGCTCTGTTGAGAGCTTCAAAGCTAGATTAGTCGAGAAAGGCTACAATCAGCAGCCGGCATTTGATTTTCAAGAAACCTTCTCCCCTGTTGTTAAGCATGTTACCGTTCGAACCGTTATTAGTTTGGCCGCCATACATGATTGGCCTCTTTTCTTGATGGATGTTTACAATGCTTTTTTGCAAGGGGATTTGTTTGAGGAGGTGTATATAGATATTCCAGCTGGTTTTCTCACACAGGGGGAGCATAAGGTATGTCTTTGCTCAAATTATTGTATGGCTTGAAGCAAGCCTCTAGATAATGGAAACTAAAGCTCACTGAGGTGTTGCTGAAAGGGGGTTATACACAGAGTAAATATGATTATTCCTTATTCTTGAAAAGACAAGAGGGTAACATTATCATCCTACTTGTTTATATTGATGATTTATTAATCACAGAGAATGACATTGGCATGATAAATGAGTTAGAGCAGGTCTTCCACCAGAATTTCAAAATGAAAGATTTAGGTGCATTGAAATTTTTCCTTGGGATAGAAGTAATGAGATCATGTGAAGGAATTGTGTTGAATCAACGAAAGTATGCATTGGAATTAATAGCTGACGTCAGGTTAAAAGAAGCAAAACCAGCGAGTACGCCTCTTGAACAAAATTAGAAACTGACTCGGTACAATGAAGACTGATGGGGATGACTTGCTCACGGATGTTACAGTATATCAAAGGCTTCTTGGGAGGTTGTTGTACTTGACCAGTACACGTCCAGACATAATGTTTGCAGTCCAGCACTTAAGCTAGTTCATGCACAAACCAAAGAAATCTCATTTAGAGGCTGCATTTCGGATAGTTCGATACATAAAGAAAAATCCTGGTCAAGGTATTTTGTTATCTGTATCCAGTAAAACACAGCTTATTGCTTTCTGTGATTCTGGTTGGGCTTCATGTCCCATGTCTAGACGTTCAGTTACTAGTTTTTTATTAAGATTGGCAATTCTCTTGTCTCATAGAAGTGAAAAAAATAATCTACTGTTTCTAGATCATCAGCAGAGGCGGAATATAGAAGCATGGCAGCTGTTGTTGCAGAGATAGTTTGGTTAAATGGATTATTGAAAGAAGTCAGCCTTAATCAATTTGACAAGTCAGTTCTTTTTTTAGATAGTCGGTCAGCTCTACAGATCGCAGCAAATCCAGTTTTTCATGAACGCACTAAACATATAGAAATTGGTTGCCATTTTTTACGAGATAAAATTGGAGAGGGTTTGGTTCAGATGCAGTATATCAGGACAACAGAACAACTTGCTGACTTGATGACTAAAGCTCTTAGAATCAAGCAGCATGATTTTTGGTATCGAAGTTGGAGGTTAAAGACTTATATCAACCCTCAATTTGAGGGGGAGTGTTGAGAAGTAAGCAAGTTATTAGATGGTTAGTTACAGTTAGTTTGCATGGGATAGCTTGTTACGATAGTTAGTAGTAGGTTATAAATACAAGTTTGTAGGTTAAGTTAGAAGAGTTTTTTCATTTTTAAGAAAATGTACTGTTAATTCTTGAATAATAAAAGTGTTCTTGATAAGTTTTTTCAGCAGTTTCATTTGTATAATTACACCAAATTAAAATTCATGTATACAATTATAAATTAAATCAAAATTTATGTTAACTAAAAAAATATGGGTTAAATTGGAAATATGGGTTTTCTTGTCAACTAAAATCTTTTTTTTCTTCATTTGACTGTAAAATTAAATTTATGAGGGTAAGAGGATTTTTTGCCATTTTTCTATTGATTGATTTCAAAGGCAGCCTTGATTGTAGTAAGTTCGGATTAGTTCTAGTATTACCAAATTGCAACTTTTGTAAGAATTCTTAGAGAAATAGAAGCCAAGGTAGCAACAAATTTTCTCCATTTAGTTTGTTGGGAGAAGTAAATACATTGCCAATGTTTTGAAAAAGATGGAGAACAAGGCATACTTTATTCATTGATCATTCTATGAATTTATGCAACTAGAAAATGGAATGAAATAACAAAAGGATAACAACAATTATTTAAATTAACAAAATAAAATAAATTCAAATTTTAAATAACAAACAAAAGTGATAGACTAAATTTAAGTGAAGACTTAATCAATTATTCCAACTATTTAAATGACACCCTCAAATTTGGGGTTGTGGAACAACATTTAATTTGGGAAATTGATGAACGAAGGAAAGTTTGTGGCCTTTGTGAGTGAACCATCTAGTTGATCCACTACATGAACGTGGTTGACTTGGAAAGTTTTTCGTTCAATGTGATTTTGGACAAAGTGAAGATCAACTTAGAGGTGCTTCATCTTGTCTTGTAGAACAAGGTGATGACAACAATATGTGACTCCAAGATTATAGCAAAAAGTTTTAGAACGAGAGCTGGACATGTAGTTCTTGCAAGATATGTAACACCTAAAGTCTTTCTGTGGCAACAACAGTGATAACCCTTTATTCAACTTCAGTGGGGACTTGGTTACAATTGCCCTTTTTTTTTTTAACGACTAGATGATAGGAGTATGTTTGAAGAAGAGAATGTAGCCGGTGGTGAATGCATGATCTGTTGGGTCCTTATCCCAATCTGCATCTATATATATGTTAAGAATGTTTTCTAAGTGATGATTGATTTGTATGTCAGAATGTGCAATTTTCTCAAATACCAAATGATCTGTTTAACTGCTAGAAGAGTGCATACATTGAGAAAGCTTATTTACAAAATATACAATATTCAAATGAGTGACAGAAAACTATTGGAGTTTTCCCAACATTCGCATGTACTAAATAGCATCAGTAAGATTGATCCTATCATAAAAGAGTCAATTATAGAGAAGATGCAATTGGAGAGTGTGCACCTTATAGTCTTTGCATATTTGTTTCATTTAACAAATTAAGAAAACTTGGATTGGGTTAAGAACTCCAATTCCCAAAATAAACTTGAGTATACTAAGGTTCTTAAGAGGAACCTTATTAGAGAGAGAATAGATAACCTCTTAAACAATTATAAGATTATTTTTAATAACTATGATATCATCAACATATACCAAAAAATAAATTAGAGACGCTGAAGTTTGTAAAATAAATAATGAGGCATCACACTCGTATCTTTTGAATCTGAAAGATTAAAAAAAAAATAATCCAACTTTTTGTACCATTGTTAGGATACCTACTTAAACCCATATATCACTTTTCTTTAAGAGGCAAATATATGTTCGCCATTTTTAATCTTTCATATCAGTCTGTTGGACAAAGATGTAAGGTGCAAAAATTGGGGTGATGAAATCTTTAATGCCAAAGAGAAAGGGAACAATTGTGGCAACAAGGTATGACTAAGGAGGAGGTAAAGTTATGCCACACGTTGAGTCCATCGTTACTTTGACCATAATGAAGTGTGTTCAAGAAATTAGATCATTCTCTAAAAAATTAAATGGAAAAGAATTCGTTAGATGTTAAGTTACCCTTATAAAACTAGAAAACAGAAATGAGATTTTGTTTAATTAAAGGAACACATAATGTATTGAAAAGTTTAAAGGAAGAATTCTGTACTTCACTATTACGGGTATCAATACGGGTAATTAACTTATATTATCATCTTCCATAAAAATTAATATTTTTAAAATCATACTCGTGATCGAACCGATTAAACCATTAATTTGTAATCTGATAATTTATTAATTTACTTGTCGATTAAACTGGTCTAAAAATAAGAAAATAAAAAAATTTAATGTAATATTTTTTTAATAAAATGCTTAAAATATGCCTAATTAATATAACTGATAAATTGAAACATACCAAAAAAATTAAGAATGTTTGGTTCACTAAACACTTTACTGATAAATTTTAAAATTACCTCATAAGATAAAATACAAATTTTATTAATTTTAACAATTAAATGGCTGCTCCTAGTGGCATGTTTTGATTATTTTCTCTGTTTTGGTCTATGTTGTTTCGTTCTCCGTTGACTTTGCTTTGAGAGTGGTGGTTCATGGAGGAAGGGATAGCAGCGTTGACTATCGCTGAGGGTGAGGAGGAGCCATGGAAAATAAATACTGGAGATGAGGGTACGCCGATCTCGGTTGAATATAGTTTGGTTGGTTGTTTTCTGACAGCAAGTGTTATAAACTTCCAATCTATGAGGAATACTTTTGTTAACTTACGGCATCCGATTGGAGGGGTTACACTATTGGATCTAGAGGAGAAGCGGTTCCTCTTTAAGTTCGATTACGAGGTTTGATAGAGCAATTGATGGGGGTCCTTGGACCTTTAACAACCACCTCCTTGTTTTTCGAGTGAAGGAAGGTAATGATCCTAAAAAACTCCAGCTCTTCTTTGTGAATTTTTGGGTACAAGTGCATGACTTGCCAAACGGATTAACGTCCGTGCAAATGGTAACTCAATTCGGTAATTTTGTGGGGAGGTTCGTAAGTTATAATGCTAAAGCTGGTAGTAAGGGGTTTATACGTATCCTGGTAGCTATAGATGCTCCAAGTGCTGTTGAAGAGGAGAAAGAAGATTTTGCTGGCCTCAAGGTCTCAGGCATATGCTTGGTTTCTCTATTAGAGACTTACGCTTCTTTGTTTCTTATGTGGGAGATTAGGCCATGCAGAAAGTTTTTGTCGTGTACGTGCAATACATGGTAAGAAGGAATAACTGCTAAAGTAGGGTACATTTCTAAAAGCGCCGAGGAGGAGGTCATCGCCAGTTGTTGATTTAGCAAAGAACTAATTTATGTATAGAACAAAAATATGAATAATGGGATGATTTCATTGACTAGCAAAGCAGCCCTTATATACAAGTCCCTAGTAACAACCTCAACAAAAATAAATTTAAATTGCTATTAACAAGCTAACAACTCCTACTCCTACTAACAAGCTAACAAATCCCCTAAGACTTAGTCTTATTACTTTAAAAAAAGCTGCAGCCTTGAGATACTAACATTCTCCTCCTAACTCAAGTGCTTGCAGACACCAAATTTATTCTCAAAATGACTAACATGAAAAATGTAGTAAAATATCCGTCATCTGATCTCTGAAAACCAGTTTCTTCAATATTTGCCTTCTATGAATTTCTTCTCGACTAGTGTAGCTTTAAGAGTTGCCTCTAACTGTTTCCTAGCACGCAATGCCATCTAAATCAAAATTCCATAATTCAAAATCATCACAAGTTGCTCTAGAAAAGTCATGAGAGTGGCCAAAATGCTTTCCCTTCTTCCAAGATCTTGTGTTGTCACTATACTTGCGATTAATACTATTTATAGTTTGATTAACCAATCTTCTCGCGACTAATAACTCCTTTTTCAATTTTGTATTTTGTATTGAAAGCTTAATCACCTTATCAACTAAATTCTTAAACTCAACAACATCTACAGATGTCAATTCTTTCGCATATGAAGCTTCTTCTGTCGGCTTTTGATTTTGGAAATATAACCCACTATTCTCTTCTAAAAGTTGCACATTACTCTTGATCTCCTAAGATAGATTCTTTTTTCGTGGCTCCTCAGCATGTTCTTCAGATATTTCATGTGTAAAAGATGATAGTTTGTCGGAGAGAGATGTCACCTGCTGCTCTAAGAGAGTTACCTTTGCACGCAACTCCTCATTCTCAAAACACTTGATTTGCAGTTGTTCTTGCATGATAGGATTATCTTCCTGACACTTGGATGCCACTTGCTCCTCTTCAAATGGATTCAATGAGAACCTCTTCTTCTGCATCTTGATCCTAAACAATTCATTGCCACTAGAGTCAAGGATCAGACACATTCCCTCTTCGAACATCACCTTGAATCTCTTCTCTACCAATTGCCCCACACTTAACAAGTTTTGATCAATCTCAGGTACAAACAGAACATCTGAAATCAACTTAGTTCCAACACAGCTCTCTATTGCTACTGTACCTCTTCCCTTCACTTCTAGATATTCTCCATTTCCTATCCTTACTTTTGATTTCAATGACCTGTCAAGGTCTTTAAACAGCTTCTCATCATAAGTCATGTGATTGGTACAACCACTATCAACTAACCAACTGTCACATAAAATGCTTGATGAGAAGCAAGAGACGACAAACAAATGATCCTCTTCTTCTTCAACTACAGCATGTACTTCACCATGCTGCTGATTTCTCGATTCCTTGCAAAACCTCTCAATATGCCCCATCAAGTTACACCTTCTGCATTTCACATCTGGCCTTCTCCAACACTTAAAATGGGGATGATTCTGTTTTCCACAATACTTACATGAAGAATACTTATTATAATTTTCAGTACTATTACCTTTTGCAACAGTTTCTGAACCACTATTACAATCACTCTTCTTCCCATTCCACTTTCGTTCCTCTCCTTTTTCGCCTTGCTACATCTTAGCCTTCAATGCTCCTTCTATACTTCTTTCTATGCTTCTTTCCTGCCTCATTAGCCTCCTCTGCTCTTGTGCTTGTAAAGCACTGATCAACTCCACCACTCTCAATTGAGTCAAGTCCTTAGTGTTCTCAAAAGAGGCAATTGTTGCTTCATATTTCTCAGGCACGGAGACAAGTATCTTCTGCACCAGTCTAGAATCAGAGAGATCAGCCCCAAGAACTCTTACCTTGTTGGCAATATCTATCAGCTTGTCTGAGTATTCTTTGATTGACTCAGACTCCTTCATTTGTAGCCTCTCGAATTCTCTGATCAAGTTTAACACTTTCATGCTTTTGATCCTCTCATCTCCTTGATACTCAGCTTTGAGGTAGTCCCATATTTCCTTCGCTGATCCAAAAGCCATAATTCTATTAAATATGGCTGGCGAAACTGAGGCATAAAGGCAAGACCTTGCCTTAGCCTTCCTGGTGGTTCTCTCCTTGTACATTTTGATCTGATTCATAGTCGGATTATTAGGAAGTGGAGTCACCTCATAGTCTTCCTCGATAGCTTCCCAATAATCACAACCCTCCATGTATGCTTGCATTCTCACGGCCCATGCTTGATAATTCTCTCCATCAAACACATGTGGGGCTAAGATGGATAGGTTACTCGATCCCGATTCCATTTTCCTCAAAAAACCTCACAAGTGTATCTCTCAAATTTTCTCTTAGAACTCTCACAAAACTTTTGTCACAAGTCCCTCAAGAAAAATGGCTCTCGATACCACTGTTGATTTAGCAAAGAACTAATTTATGTATAGAACAAAAATATGAATAATGGGATGATTTAATTGACTAGCAAAGCAGCCCTTATATACAAGTCCCTAGTAACAACCTCAACAAAAATAAATTTAAATTGCTATTAACAAGCTAACAACTCCTACTCCTACTAACAAGCTAACAAATCCCCTAAGACTTAGTCTTATTATTTTAAAAAAAGCTGCAGCCTTGAGATACTAACACCGGTTACCAGCTGTTGGTTACTTGAAGAAGGTGATGTCTACGAAGAGCAAATTACGGGGGGATAAGAATGGAAAAGGAAAGATTATAGATGATTATTCTAATTCCAATCTCATAAATCAGTATAGCGCCAGTTTAGGGATTAATTTGGCTGGCAATCATCAGATTGGTAAAGCATGGATTTCTTTTGCGCATATAAAGGAATGTGAGGATATATGGGCTGTTTGAGGACAAGACCATTAATATTATGGACGGTAAGAAGAGGCCTAGGATGGCTGTTTAGAAACGGACTAATGGGCTGGTCAATGACCAATATGAATTAATGGTGGGTGAGACTATTATTGGTAATGGAAATTTTTATCGGTGGGATCCGGTGGCCGGTCCTGCCGGCAGCCATGAAAATTTTAGGATTAAACTGTCGAGGTCTCGGCAACCTCCAGGAAGTTCGTTCCCTTCAAGAGTTGATCCGTCATCATAGGCCGGATTTTATGTTTTTAATAGAAACTTTAGTTTATGGAGGGCGGTTAATTGTTTCGGGGTGGATCGTTTAGGAAGAGGAGGTGGGCTCACAAAATTGTAGGATAACAGAGTTGATATTGGGTGATTAATTATGCCCCAAAATTTATCAACGAAGCTTGTAAAGAGGTGGATGGCTTGAAATGGAGGCTGACTGGCTTTTTTGGGTTTTCGGAAAGAAGCCGTAGGAGGCTGTCATTGGAGTTACTGAAATCTTTGGTGTCGTTGGGAGGGGAGCGGTGGGTTGTGATTGGCGATTTTAATGATATAGCGAGCATGGAGGATAAGGAGAGGGGAAGCCGATCACCCTCATTATTTAATTGATGGTTTTAGGAGAACCTTGGATGAATGTGATCTTCGTGATGTGTGTTGGAGGGGTTATAAATTTACATGGGAGAGAGGTAGGGGCTCAGCAGCATGGGTGCAAAAGAAGTTGGATCGAGCAGTGGCTAATAGTAGTTGGTTCAATTGTTTCCCGAACTCAGAAGTGTGATCAGTGGTGGCTACGATATCGGACCATGCACCAATTATTTTGTAAACGGAGGTTAGTTTTGAGCAGTGGAGAAGGAAACGTTTCAGATTCGAAAACAAGTGGTTGGGGCATCAAGAGTTGTGACTAGTAGTTGGCATGGAGGGCAACGAACGTTATAGGTAGTAAATCACAGTGTCACGTGAAGCTAACAGAGTGGGGATTGACTATGGATCAGGTTCGTTATCAGAGGTGAAATGGTAATGATAAGAGTCGTAATTATACGGCTCTCCGGGATGAATTGAACAAGAGGTAATGACTTCTGGATATTTTCTACTCTAAAAATATTATTGGACTTGCACATTTGCCAAAATGAATGAAATGACATGACTGTAATGAAGTAGCAAAGAGCTTAAGATAGGGTTTCTGAAAAAGGAAGACAGAAAACAAAAAGCCGCACTTGATCTTTCAGCTTCAACAGGTTCATATCCAGTTCTCAACCAACTCCAATTTTTGACACTGATAGAACCAAATCGATGCAAGAAAAAGCCATCTTAGGCTATTGAAAACTTTCTTCTCTGAACTACCTGCATGAATGTACGTCAACGTGAAATGCGATAAAACCAAGTGATTTTACATCCATGTTTGGAAACAAAATGGAGATGGCTTTAGAATGTTATACTTAATTGGAGATAATTGTTCCTAATGTTCCATTCAAAATCCCAGTGCTTTCTATCATTTTTGAGTGTCCAATAAGCCCACCCAAAGGAAGCTGCATTATACACCTCTAACTGTGCCCTTCCAAAGTCTTGATACTCTGATTGAGATCCACTTGTAACATTCCACTCATTCACCCACTCACCTGAAACAAACAAAGCCCTAATCATAGAACATAATGTTTTAAGTCGAACACTGTTTAGTTGGGAAAAGAAATGGAACTTAGTTACCGATAAAAACAAGGGGACCATTGGCACCATTCAAAGCTTGTAGCTGAGCTTCCCTGCTCTTATATATGAATTGGATATTATCTATAGCACTCAAGTTAACAAAGAAAGTATCAAAGAGATTGTAGTAATGCAAATCCACAACTAGGTTGTGTGAGCCTATATCAGCTTGATAAAGTTCCAGTGGATCTGCACTGCCAATTCTTTGGCAAATTATCACATATGCTGATGGAGAGTATTTCCGCACCACTTCATAGCCTTGTTTGTAATATGAAACTAACGTGTCCAATGGAACTTCTGCAGCAGAGGGTTCGTTTAATAGCTCGATTCCCAGGAAGGCAGGATGTTTTGCATACCTGCAATAAACAAGATGATTCAATGGAATAAACTTGCCACTAATCTTAAAAGAGTCAAAGGATAACAATTGGCTTGTTAGGATTGGAAGGATTTTCTTGTTCAGTTACTAGAACATTTCAATGGAAGCTAATATCACTAGAACATTTCTTTTCAACCCTCATTATAGCTAATATAACTTTCAGGCGCAAATCCTATAATTTGTGGCAGTTACCTGGAAGCTAGAAAATCTATAACATGCAATGTCTGTGAAATGTAATCAGAGGATGTAGGCCAGCCTGTTGTGCCATCTCGACTAGCACTATGTTCCATTCCATTTTGGGAGCCAGGTGCTGCATGAAGGTCAATGATGCACTTTATGCTATAGTCTCTGCATCAACATATTTACGTACTTATCAAATGAAATGAAGAGCTAAAATCATAGCCTTAACAAATAATAATGAAAAAAAAAAAAAAAAAGACTTACTCTGCCCATGAGAATGCATTATCAAGAGCTTCTAATGTCCCTCCAATGAATGGGGCTGGAGGATCAGGATCGTAAGCAATCCACCAACCAACAGGGATCCTTACAGTATTTATTCCATGTCTATATAGAAATTCAAAATCCCCTACGTTGAGAAAAGTATTTCTGTGCTTCTGCAGTTTCACCCAACAAGAATAGTTAAGGAAACAAAAGATTGAATTTGAGCCTAGTGCATATAGTCTGTGCAATCCTTAAGAATAAATGAATAAACGATGGTAGTATAATACCAAATGATATGTATCTGACATACTTGAGTGCTAAACCAATTGGACATGATTCAGAGTGATTGATGAATGTAATACGTTTTAGCTGTGTCTCCACCCCCTCCCATGAAAAAGGAGAAAAAAAGAACAGAAAAAGTGTTTATGTTACCTCAAGAACCTGTTTTGCCTTATTATGTCCATATCCATTTGCAAGCTGATAATCTCCATGCAAGTTATTAGCTACAATTGTCATTTCAAATGTGGCTGCATTATCATCCCATCCTGGGGTTCCTGGATAATCTGCTGTCAGCTGATTATCCATGGTGGCCTACAATATAAAAACATTTTCATCAAGTTTTACTGCTTCAAATTTTGGCATCATGAACCTGGGAAAGACACACCGAGTAATCTTATATGTCATATGCCAATGCACACATTTTGGTCATGCTACAATTTGATAGCTTTGTTCTCCATAGCAAAACCGTGATTAAAAAAGTTTGTCTTAATCTTTCAAATGTGACAATTAAACCTGGCTCAATACACACCCACTACAAGCAATACTGAGACCTTAATCCTGTGATTAACCAGCAATATAGGCTAAAATATTGGGTGTTAGAATATTTTAACCATATTATTCAAGAGGCAGTGGCAAAAAAACTGTTTCCAGCATTATTTGCAGCCAACATACTGAAGGGTAATAGTTGATTCATCAAGACAAATATGAAGAGCATTGGTATCATACCTGCAGATAGGTTCCACTCTTTATTTTGATATGAACTTTACCGTTATTATTTCTTTCAATTTGAAATGTTTCAGTTGAAGAAGCTGATTTTGCTGTTGCAGATACAGAGCATCCATTACCATAACATGTAAGGAATTGACCTTGTGTGGTGCGGAACTGAAATTCCAATTCAGAAACTCTCCATAACTGCATGACAAGAAAATTGTTTAGATGATAAATTTCATTGCAGACTCTTATGGTACCAGTCAACAAAACAAGAATGACCATTTTCACAATCATTAATCGTGACTGATAAATGACATGAAACTCTACAATGCTTAACTTATTAAGAAAAGTAACAAAAATGATGCACAACAATCTGTTTCACAAAAAATCACTTTCCACTTCATTCATAATTGAGGAAAATGAAGGCATGCGGTTGTAAATTTGTAATAGACTTTCATTCATCAAGGTAACCAGGAACCAATTTGTTAGGATAAGACATAGATGAGTTTTAGTATATGACAATATTGAAAAGCCTCACTCTGCATATTAAACCAGAATAAAACAATGTAATAGCCTGCATTAGACATTGCTAAGTAAACAGGAATAGATAATGGTTTCACTTACTATAATATCCGCAAGCAAGCATAACACCAGTAGGTCCGAACAGTCAATCAAGCTCAATTTTAGCATACAAAACATGATCAAATTGTGAGATAAAGACCAGCAAATTTGATCAGCTTCTTACCGTAAAGGTTTCCCATGAAGATGCATCATCTCTATCAACTGAAATGTCCATCCCACCTCCATTCTCGGCAGAAACATATTTCTGCAACGTCACCGACTTGAATTGAACCTGTGTTCCATCCTACATTTCAAAATCCATTAAGATATGATTAGAATTTTCATGGAAAAAACTAAGAAAACCCCATAAATCATCAAAAAATCAAAGTTTAATACTCACAAGCATGTCTCCATTGGGAATGCCATCAAATAGAGAAGGTTTGATCCAACCTTCTATAACCAACCACCCTCCTAAGTTCACCCCTCTCACTTTAGAACCTCCATGCACTCCCTCCACTTACAAAATTAAAAGAGAATTTCTTTAACAATTTTGGTCTTCTACATAATTAAGCATTTTCGTTTTTTTTTTTTCAAGATACAACAAGTAATCCAAGGAAAAGAAAACCAAGCTTTAAGCTGACCTGCAACTGCTACAGAGAAGATTAGCCAACAACAGAGTGAAAATACAAATACCCATTTGCCAAAGACAAGTTCCATGAAGAATGCAGCCTCTTAACTGCATCAAACAAAAGCTAAAACATGGAATCCATTAAATCCAACAGGACAAAAAAAGGAAAAAGGGAAGAGAGAGGGAGAGATTAAGCAAAACCTCCCTCTCCCTGGAAAAAAAGAACCATCCACTTGGGAGAGAATATATAATAATCCCTTCCTATCAACCAATCTATACAAAATTCAACCTTGTAAACCATAATATTTAATTATTTAACATGGGTTTTGCATAAATATATTGCATTGGTATCAAAAACTCAATCTTCTCCCCATATCAATACAACAACAAAAAAAAAGGAACCCCATTAAAAATATTTAACAGAAGAAGAAAAAAAGAACAATTTTCTACAGTTGCCAATGAATAAAAAAAAAAGAAGGGGAACCTGAAAGCTTCTCTTGATATCACATTTTTTAAAGGTACAAAACCCAAGAAAAAGGGGTTAGAAAGGAAGCAGCCTTTGCTTAGATTTGGAGTTAAGAAAAAAGGTTGGTCTTTTAAGCACAAAAGATTACAGTTTGAAGTTGAAAACGCCTTTAAAAGAGCAAAAAGATAAGGCAGTTGGTTCCCACCACTTCCCGTTATACATTCACCTAGAAAAGAAGAGTTCCTACTTTCTATATTTATGTTTTCTTCTCTTCCTGTTCTTTAAACCCAGTCTTAACTATTTTCAAGTTATATTCTTTTCATTTCTTTTTCACTATATCATTATTACCGTAATGCAGGAGAAGGTGATCTTGAGTCTTCTTATAAATAAATTGAAAGATAAAAAAAAATCTATAATAAATTTAATGTTAAAACAATAATAGAAACAAAATTTATTGAAAACCTTTTTACCATATTTCAAATATTATCAAATTAAATATATATTTTTGAAATTATATTTCTAGACTATTTCTTTTTAATACATATGAAGACAATTCAAATTAGTAAAAATCATATCTATTATTAACTCTAAATGTTACACTTGTAAGATTCGCACATTATTTTTTATGAGAAAAAAAAAGAGCTTGAATAGCCCTTGGTTTAATGGAGGTTTGGCTAAGTTTAAAAAAAAAATTAATGTATATTTTTTTATTATTTTTGAAGGAATTAAATTAAATATTTTTTAAAGGATTTATAATATATTACCTTCTAATTATCAACTTTTTTAGGAGATTAAAAGGGTAATGCCCTAAATTTGCTTGTTTGAAGAAATTTGGGATTCAAATTTAATTTGATGTAAATTATAAGTGAATTCTTTTTGTATTTCATTTTAGTTTAAGTTTTAAGTTATATTTGGCAAGAGTATTATTTTTTATGCATATATTAGTATATAAGTTAGCAATAAATTAATTTAATCGGTAATATTTCGTCACTCTCATGACTTATTTTTAGTAAAGAGAAAGAAAATTTTTCTTTTAGTGTGAAGAGGTCTAATTTTTTACACAATTTTTTTCTCATCTTTCTAATTTCAAGTTTAAAATTGTACTAACTATTCTTTGTTTTATGCCTAACTGTTATAATACATATATAATAAATAAGTTTCTTCAACATGTTATTACACTAATATCCTAACATGACATTAATGTTTCTTATGTCATAGTTATGTTCATATTATTATATTTTAATGGGTAAACTATTCCATTAGTCACTCTCAATGGCAATCGTTCCTACTTTGGTCATCCTTTTTTTTTTGTTTATTTGGTCACTTTAAAAAAAGAAATTGATCAAACTAGTCACTTTAGCAGAAAAACTAACAGTGCATCTTTACATATTGTTTTGGGCTGACCAAAATAGGAACAACTAGTATTTAGAGTAATTAACGAGTAGTTTACCCTAATTTTAAAGTGACTAACATGAAAACGTACAATTAGCATTACATTACCATTAATTAGTGAAATGACCAATTTGATCAATTTCTTCTTTTGAGTGACCAAATTAACAAAAAAGCAGAATGATTAAAATAGGAACGACCCCTATTTAGAGTGATTAACGAAATAATTTATCGTTTTTAATTTTCAATTCCTTTATAATTATAATATTTAATTATTTGAAGGTTAATTACGTATACCTACAATTATACTTAATACCTTACTTTGTTAAAGGGGGAAAAGAAAAGGTTGAATAATTGATGGATTGAAGGGCAAAAGGAATCTTATGCAACCGACCCTTTTTGACCCCAAATTATGTCGATAATATGGGCGGTCTATCCTTTTTGCTCATCTCTCTTGTCATCCTTTTAAGGGTCTCGACCCATCTTTTATTCGGAAATGACAAATTTGGATACTATTCAAATACTTTAAATGAATTCCGAGAAAATGTTTTTTAAAAAATGCTATTGAGAGATTTGATAGAAGATTTTATGCAGTTAGAAATTTGAAGTGGTTTTAATTACGTTTTGTTTAAGAGAATTCATCAGCTTTTGATGATTATAAGGTATTAAAATCTATGATATATTTCTAGAGAAGATAATAATAGTGCTAATTAGAGGTGGTTATAGGCCGGGCCGGATCGGGTTTGGGCCAGGTTCAACTAAAAACTTAGGTCCATTCATCGGATCGGGTCGGGCCAGGCCCAAAAAATGGGCCTAAAATTTTGCCCAAGTCCGACCATATAAAAATGCTAAAACCCGGGGCCCGGCCCGGCTTGCTCTTATTAATTTTTTATATTATTTTATATAATTTTTAAATATATATAATACATCAAAAATACTAAAAAATCAAAATAAATATTTTCCAACAAATTGAAAATAAATTTTAAAAAAATATGTAGACTTAAATAACACTAAGATAGGTGCAATTTAACAAGCAAATACCTCTAAAATAATAACAAAATTAACAAATGTCTTTAAAATAATAACAAAATTAACAATAAAATAAGTTTTATACAATATCCAAACAATAACAACAAAATAGTAGCAACATAATAGTAATATAGTAACAAAATAGGGAGAAAACAACAAGAAAATAATATTCAAAAACAAAAAAAATAGCAGATTTTTTTTGTCCTTTAATGAATTCGGCCCGGGCCAAAAATATCTTACCCAAGGCCCGACCCAGTTTTTAAACAGACCTTATTTTTTGTCCAGCCCATTTTTCGGGCCTATATTTTTGCCCAAACCTCTCACATTTCGGTCGGGCCTTCAGGCCGAGCCGGGCCGCCCAACCCATGCACACCTCTAGTGCTAACAGCCTGGATAAAATGATTCACGATAAGAGAGAAGGATTATGGTTGTTTGAATACTCTCCTTAGGAGGGTTGGCTTAATTTTATAAAATTAAATTGTTTCATTTTCTTTCAAAAAAAATGTAAAATATAAAATAATTTAAATGAAATGTAAATTTATTAATAATATGAGTTATAAAATATTAATTTTAAATATTTTAAACAATTAATATATATTATTTATAAATTTTAATTTAAATACGTGAATAATATTTTAGATATTATAATAGCATATAAACATAATTGTTGTAAATTAATTAAAATTTTCGTAAGCGATAGAATATTTCTTTTTCCAATAAGTAATGGAATAATTTACTGAAATATAAAGTATTTATATTTTCCCATATCTTTATTACTATTATTACTATGATGTTATTTGGTATTGATTTATATTTTCCCAAACTAGATTTTGAAAAATCTAAACCTAAATATTTTTAACTTTTTGGTTTATCTTGAAAAGTCAATTTGAAAAATTAGTTTAACTTGAAAAGCGATTTATTTACAATTAATTTTTGGCTTAAAAAATTGGTTTGATTTGAAAAATATTTTTTAATCTTAATATTAAAAATACTCTAAGTAGATGTGTTCATGGTCGGACCAAGTTAAATTTAAATTTAGATATTGTATGGCATTAACAATAAAAATTATAGATAAGATGATGTTAGTCTCTAACTACAAGGATCAGTACTCTCATCCATTACTTAAACACTTGTATGCAGTACTTTTTTTTTAGACAGAACCAATATAAAAGTGTGAGCTAATTTTTCAAATAATTTTCAAATTACTATTTTTTTCATTAACTAAAGGATTTTCATTATTCCAGATGCAGGCTCAAATTGCACTAGTTGTATTTATTATTCAAGTTTTACTCTATTATTGTAATTAAAAAAAAAAAAAAAAAGAGTGTTTACTCTTTTTCTTTGGATGATATTAATTGGATAAAAGAAAAAATAACGTTGGTCAGGCCAATTTGTGTAGGTGGGATCAATAGGCCCAAATGAGTAGCATGGCCTAGTTTATTAGTAGCAATTTGTTACTAAGGTCTTGGGTTGCAAAGGCAATTTGTTACTAATGACATTTTCTATGGAAAACTTTAACAAAAATACAGCCCACACTAGAGGAGAGAAAATGATCTCACATTCATTAATTAGTATTAGATATGTTCATGAGTCGTATTATCTGTTTAAATTTAAAGGTTTATTTGAAATTTGAGAAGATTTAGACAAAAATATTAGACTCGAAAAATAAACTTGGGCAAAAAAAAATATGTCTATTTAAAATATCGACTGAGACTAAGGCTTGAACATTTAAAACCTGAGCCTAACTCATTTTTTGGTTTGTAATAATTTACATCATGTTATTTATATATATTATTTAAATTTCTAACACATAAAAATTAAATTTATAATACTATTATAACGTAAATATTAAAAAAATAAGATTAATATATATAAACTTTAATAAATAAAATTATTAAATATTAAATTAAAAATAATCTAATATATTTATTAATTAAAAAATAAAATGGACTTTAATTAGCTATTTACAATTTGACAAGTTTAGATAAAATGTTAGGTCCATATTTCAAGTTGAACAGGATTTGAATAAATATAAAATATGTTAATATCATATTTAAACCTATCAATACTTGACTTAATTCAATTATCACTTCTAATTAAAAGTTTTTCCTTTCATAAGATATTCTTTTACCAAATAAAATTGTGAAGATGGTATTTATTTCTAAAATGAATAACAGCTCATGGTAAACATAATCCAAAGTAAAATTTATTTTACTTTTTTAAAGTAAAACTTAAAATAATGAGATTTAATTCCAAAATATTACAAGTCATACAGTTTAATTACATATTTTATTATATGATGACTATATTTACTGGTTGGACCAAAGACTTAAAACATGTATAAATTGAAAGAGCATTAAATTAAAGAGTTGTAATCTAAGATGATATGCATAATGATTAGTCTCAGGTGTGCAACCATTCTTTTTTTAATTTGAATAAACTAATGTTGCACACCACATATGGTCATTAGTTTCATTAATTAAAAATTTACTTCAAATTGGATACTAACATAATAATCAAGTTTCTTCACTAATTTCTTATTCATAACATAAAATTATAACCTGCTATTGCAATTTGTTTACATTTTTATTATTCTTCTGGAATTGTGAATTTGGGTTCTTCAATTCAATTATTTGTTAATTGAGTATTAATTCAATTGGCATTTGCATTGTTATTAGTACTGAAAAACATGAAGAACTATCTATAACATCTCCTTACCATTTAAATAGGAGGATAATCTGCTTTAACACATTCAAACCTACAATCTCCTACACCGACAACAATGTCGATACCAATCGAGTTACGACTCAATTGACATATATTTTTATATTTTCATCATTAAATCTTGTAATTTAAAATTTTACAAATTATATAAAATTAATCAAAATTTTAATATAAATTCATATCCAAATAATAATTTTCAACTTGAAATTTTTTAAATACTCTAAATAAAGATTTTAAATTTTAAATTTTAAAAATTAAAAAATTCAAATTCAAATTTAAGTTTCCAAGCATTACATTAAAAATTATGAAGGGTATGCTTGCGCTTTAAACCTTACAAAATAATTAAATGAGAGTATAATTATTTAAGTAGTAATTATATCATATTATAATAAGAAAAAATTTAATTTCGTAGACGTGTTAGCTGAGGCAAATCCTTTTGGGGTCTACTCCAAATTTTGGGAAATCTTAATTTTTTTTAGAAAATTTTTATTAGCCCTTCCAAATGTTTGGGAAATTTCATTTTTCTCTGGAAGATTTTAGAAAATTTTAATTAAGCTCTATTAAAATTTTTAAAATTTTCATTAATCTCACAAAAAATTTAATTAGACCCCCAAATTTTTTTTTAAAAAAATTCTCATTAAAATCTTAAATTTTTTGAAAATTTTAATAGCCCCAAAACCTAGTCTCAAGATCCATCACTGCGTGTCGGTTGATAGAGTGAAATTATATCATAATTCACTATGTCATATTTGGTAATATAAAATGTAATTACTCAATTGCATAAATTTAAATTCCAAAGAATAAAGAATATTAATTGCTATAAAAATATCAATAATACTTAAAAAAAATTTGTAACAAAACTTAAAATCAAATTATCATTATGATTACTAATAAAATTAACAAAAAAAATATTTTATGTAATTTTAGCTAATTACTATAACATTTCATATTTGTTAGGTTAATGGTTCAATCTCTAACATCAAACATATGCTCAGACATAAATAATTAATATTAAATACTCTGTAATTTAGGTAAAATAAAATATAAGTCCTAAAACTGTTAATGCTTAAAAACAATATCTTAAACTAAAATCATGTATGACTATGTTTGGAATGCCATATGATAATTGGATTTAAATCTAGTTGTTTGTTATTACTCGTATAATTATTCTAATTCTTATCCTCCCTTAAAAATTAGATAGTGCAATTGAGATACTAAAATTGCAATCAATTTAGAGGAGCCACTAATTATAATGAATATCTAAATATGACAGACATATGTAATTACAAGTAATAACACTAACATCTAATCATGATAGGATTTTCCAAATGCATCCTAAATTCATATGTACATCATGATAATGCAATCTTGTGATTATGAAATTGACAATGATAATTCAGATTTTTCTAGAAATTACAAGTATAATCACAAGTATAATTATAGATATCACATATTTAAATATATAAAACCATTGTAAAGCAAAATTAAACTTACAATTAAATTTAAATTTACCTCAAAATTTTTGAAAAATATTTATTAAACTCTAATTTAATAAAAAAAGAATTTAATTTTCATATTCTAAAAAAAATTAAAAATTAATAACATAATTCAAAATTGGATTTTCCCATTAAATCAATCATTGGTGTTGCGTGACAAGGACTGACATCCACTTGCAATATATATGTTCCTCATTTTCTTTATTTATTTTCTTCAAACTTGGAGCTTTATTTAGATGCAAAGTATCACCGTTAGGCTGAGATGGAAAAGTAATAAAATAAATGGCATGTCAATTAATTAACCAATAACCAAAGAACTCCACATTAACAAAGCATCTAACTAATGCCAACATTTGGGACAATCCTCATATAAAATATGGCTCTCCATGCTATTATTCCAACTCTTACATCAAAACAATCAAATCATTCTATCGCCCATAGTTTTGCTTCCAAGACCTTGAGGGAACCAGTAAGAAAAACCTTTTTAAAAAATCAATATCACATGGCAAAATTGTGTAGTCAATCTTCACTTTTGAAGCAGGTAATACTTTATCACATGCATAGTATCTTGTTTTAAAGAGCTCGTCCTAGATTCATTTAATTCTTGAAAAACAAAATTCACACTCCTATCTAACAAGTGTTGGGATCTCCAAATATATTGCAGAGAAGTTGATCCATGCAACTTTAATTTAATCCTTTATTTAGCCCTTGAAAAACAAAATTCACACTTTTATTTAGAATATAGAAAGAAGTATTGAGATTCAAGATATGTTGTATTTTCTCACAATATATTTAGAGAGGTTAATTGAAATTTAACTCAAATGACATCATTACTATTGCAATAATTAGGAGAACGTGGTGTTGAGGGGCTGGCAAGAGCTAGTCCCTTAAAAATGTAAATTTTATAAAATTTTAATTTAGTAAAAGGTAAAATTACATTTTGGCCAAATTTAATTTAGCTATTTAAAAATTATTAAAATTTTAAAATTATATTTTAGCCCTCATAAATGGATTCAATTTAATCCTAATCTCCAGAAAACTATTTTGACTTCATCCCTAGGTTTAACGGCATTTAATCGCATTTTCTTCTATATTACGAATTGAGGAAAATTTATGGGTAAAATTAAGTATTTATAGAAAAAGAAAACATATTTAAAGAGAATAAATTACACTGGACTTAATCCTGATGTATGATACCAATATACAACAATCTTATCAATGCAACTGTGACTTTGTTGGCAGATATATTGGAGCTACGTCAATGACTTCCACAACATTAAAATCCAGCTAGGTGGAGGCTGCTTGTTTTGTTGATGACCCATGGTTACCTATAATGAAAGATGGATTTGGTTGATGTCATGGTGTGGGTTTCATATACGCAACATTATGTGCGGCTAGGAAGAAGTGGTAGGAGTTGCTTTGGCTTAACCAAGCAGACAAAGGAACCCTACAAAGGTCAAATCTCCAGCTACAGCATCATTGATTTGATAACATATACAAGCAATAAGTAGAGCTAGTTGCCATATCCATGCAAATATCAGCCCCCACCAAGGTTCTCGCAAACCGGCGTTTTCTGATTTTCACATATACTGGAGATGTACTGCGCCTAATCGATAAAGCAGCAGTAAATTCTTGTAGAGCCTACACAATTGGATGAGTGATGGGCAATTCACCACTATAAGACGCTAGTTTCGAAAAGAGGCCCCTACCTTCGAGTTTGAACTTAAAAACTCCGACTCTATTTTTTAACTCTTCTGTGTTGGGTTGGTACTTGGTAGGTCCAATGTTGTTAGAAATTTGTAAGTAAATGCGAGATTCACTATCAATACAAGAGATAATATTGAATGGGGTTGGATCTCGATTGCTTAAAATTTTTATTCCCTAAAGTTTTTCTTTTGAAACATATTCCCTAAATTTTTTTCACCTTATATAAATATTTACTGCTGATTGAGTCTTAACTCGATTCGCATGTACATTATTGTCAATACAATAAGATCCGGGTTTAAATACGTTAAACGCATTGTAGCGACGAAAAATTTAAGCTTAGGTCGCTAATTGTGGCGATTTAAAGTCTTGAAAACGAATTTTGATTAAAGCAAAGGAGTCGCCACCGATCCTTTTTCTTAGGTGTGATCGGACACCTATTAAAAACCTCTTTCTAGCAGAAAATTCGTTTTTTAAGTAAAAGGAAGGCTTGGATGAGGTCCACGTTAAAGTTCAGAGAAAAAGAGGGTTCGGGAGTCGGTTACGCGCGGGGAAGGTATTAGCACCCCCGCGACGCCCAAAATTGGTATCTTTCAAATGTACGTTGTCTTAATTTTCAAAAGTACAAGTTCAATTTAAAATTTAGTCATGATCCGATCGAGGTACGAGCGTTTTTAGAATTTTGGTTTCTTTTAAATAGGATATCCCGTTTTAACACGAGCCAATCGTGATTCACCCAACAATAGCAATGAGATCACCGGCTTAATGCTAAAATCGGTATATTGCCTTGTTTATTGAAACATGAAAAGATTATAAATGAGTAATATCGATGAAGAAATTAAAATGTAAATTAATATGCTATATTAAAAACACATAACGATAGGGTGAAAACAAACGAGATGAGGAATATAATATATAACAATGCGTATATGAAAGTAGTAGTGATAATGCAAATAAAAGGAGCAGGAAACATGTATAAAATATATGCAAAAATATATAATAGTATTTAGACATATACGCGTGATAAATACATCAGGAATACCGAAGTTATAAGAATATGAGATAACGACACTATACGAATAACGTGATGTTATGAATAGATAAGTAATATAAAATGCATGTTTTGGGAAAATATAATGTTAAAAGCGTATATACATGAAGTAAAACGCAATTACTAATACATATGCTCAAGATAATATATATACATATATACACGGACATGTAGGTAAATAATAATAATAATAATAATAATAATAATAATAAATACTTAATAAAAAAACCATAAATACGACGCATTATTAAGATTTACACACAATATATATGTACGAATAAAGTACTAAAATATGAATACGTAATATATATTAAAATATTGAACACAGTTTTTTATTACGCAAAATACTTACATAAAATATTAATATGTAAAGATATACGTAAATTTAAACATGATGGTATTAAAAACATAGTATATATATATAAATATTAAAATAGTTTATAAGTACTAATAATAATAATAAACAATGAATTTAATAATGATGAAGATAATAAGACATAATACTAATAACATAAAATCAAAGAATAATAGTAAATATAATATGTAATACTAAATGTAATATAATAACGAACATAGAACAAATAAAACTTTAAAGCAAATACAAATAATGCTATATACAATATTATAATACCTGTATGTGCATGAATATAATAATATTAACACTAACAATTATATAATGATAACAATGATAATAATATAAACTACATATATAATTAATATAGGAATAACAAATATATAATGATAGTAATAATGACAGTAAAAATACATATATAATTAATATGTGAATAATAATTATATAATGATAATAATAGTAATTAACA
Source organism: Gossypium stocksii (assembly GCA_020496765.1). Lineage (NCBI taxonomy): Eukaryota > Viridiplantae > Streptophyta > Magnoliopsida > Malvales > Malvaceae > Gossypium > Gossypium stocksii. Next base: position 7,450,059 of record CM035622.1, on the reverse strand, counting down.
TAATAAAGACATATATATAATAATAATACTAATAATAAATAATAATAGAAAAAGAATGACAAAAATTAATTAACTATAATGAATTAGGGCTTAATTTGAAACAGAATAAAATCTCGGGCTAAATTTTAAAATAAAAACACGCGAATGGGATTAATTTGAACACGGGTTAAGCCTAAAGGGACGAAAACAGCAATTTTCCTGGGAATCCCAAAACGCTGCGCAGCACGGAGGACCAAATTGAAAAAAAAAAACAAAGCCACGGGCCAAATTGAAATTGGTAAAACCTGATTGTAATTTGAATAAAAAGCGGAAGGACTGGGGTTGAAAATAACCCCAGTGACGTCACAACACGCGGATCCTAACCGGTTTGGGTCGGGTCGACCCGACCCAGGTCGGTTAGTATAAAAGGTGAGTTTTTTTGTTTTTGGGTCATTTGGTGCCCGGGGAAGAAAAAAAAAAGGAGAAGGGGAGAGAGGAGAAAGAGAAAGAGGGAAGGAGAGGGAAAGAAGCTCCGGGGAAGGTTCCGGTGCCGGGACCGGTCATCGGACCGGTCACCGTCCGGTCACCGGCCGATGATCGGACCACCGTGTGCCCCGCCGTCCGCCGTCGTTCCGGCCACCGTTCCGGTGGCCGGAAAAAGGTAAAATCTTCTAATTTTTTATTAATTTTTATTTTACACTTTAAAATCTATATGGATATGTACTAAGAGATCAGGAAATAATTTTAAAAGGAAAGAATTTAGAAACGAAACGGAAACTACCTACTGTTTCCTTGATCTTCTTTGTTCTTTGTTATTCTGCTCTGAATATATTCTTTGTGATTGGGGGGTATTCCCTTCGTTGCTATTGATATTCCGATACTATTGCCTTTGTATTCTGCCTTTGAAATATTTTCTGTTTTTATTGCTGTTTTGGGGTTCCAAAAATCCGACCCCTCTTACAATATTTTGGTTCGGCTTTTATAGCCTTCACACACTATTTTTCTATTCTTTTCTGTCTATTCCTGTTTAAATACCTTGCAGGTACTGTGGCAAGTGGAGGGCGGTGGATCGATGTGACCAGGGCGGTGGGTGGTCAGATGGCAGAGGCGGCAGCAGCAGATGCAAGTGGGAGTTGAAGAATAGGGTTAGGGTGGCACGAGTGGGGCTAGAGTTTCTGTTTAGTTAGGGTTAAGTTTTTGGTATTGGGTCATGTACTGGGTTACGGGTTTGGTAAACGGGTCTGGTAAACGGGTCTGGGGTTATTGGGCTTGTAACAGGTTAATGGGGTTAATTTGTAAACGGGTAGTGGCAATTGGATTTTAATGTTGGGTTTTAATTGTAACAAAGGACACTTATTTTGGTTTAATTTATACGGGCCCAAAATTGGCCATTACAGCTGCCCCTCTTTGCTCATTGTCGTGTAACGGTAATTGAGCAAAGACATAAAGAAAGGCCAATTTTGCCTGGTCTCGCCAAATCTTGACTTCTTTGGTACTCCAGTTCAGATAATCTCTTTCCAGTCCACCGCATCCTGTCACTTTGGTTCGATTCGTCGCGACTTCAGAGCTATGACTTGTAGCCTCGATCTATCTCTTCTTCCGGGGTATGGAATTCGTCGTGATCTATCTTCTGCAACTTCAGAGATGAGATCTTGTATCTTCAATCTGCTCTACTAAAACTTTAGGAAGATGAAACTTGTGACTTCAATCTGCGCCTCTGCGACTTTACTGGGGATGCGAGGTTTATCTCTTCGGTCTGCTGCCTTGTGACTTCAAAAGGCAAATTTTACATCTTCAATTGGCTTTCTTGCAACTTTATCCTTTATTGAAACGAAATCAAAAATTGCTCGACCTGCGCATTCTCGTAATATGGGTTAGTTCTTGAAACATAAGTTGCAAATACCTCAGTGTGCACACTGAGGCTCAACTCACTTCTCATAATATGAGCTGACTTTTTGAAAAGCAAATATTAAAAATAAGATTTGAAAAAAGATCAACTCACCTCTCGCAATATGAGTTGAATAAACAGAAATTGAAAAGCAGAACTTGAAAAAGATCAACTCACCTCTCGCAATATGAGTTGATTAAAAACTAAAACTGAAAACAAAAATTAAAAATACCTCAGCGTGTCCTGAGGCTCAACTCACCTCTCGCAATATGAGTTGATTTTGAAATTAAAGATACATCAACATGTCTTGAGGCTCAGCTCACCTCTCGCAATATGAGCTGATTTTGAAACATAAAAAGTACCTCAACGTGTCTTGAGGCTCAACTCACCTCTCGCAATATGAGTTGATTTTTGAAACATAAATTAAAGACAGATGTTGAAAACATCTCGTCGTGACTTGAGATTTGACTCACCTCTCGCAATATGAGTCAATAACAGAAATTAAAAATACCTCAACGTGTCTTGAGGCTCAGCTCACCTCTCGCAATATGAGCTGATTTTGAAACATAAAAAGTACCTCAACGTGTCTTGAGGCTCAACTCACCTCTCGCAATATGAGTTGATTTTTGAAACATAAATTAAAGACAGATGTTGAAAACATCTCGTCGTGACTTGAGATTTGACTCACCTCTCGCAATATGAGTCAATAACAGAAATTAAAAATACCTCAACGTGTCTTGAGGCTCAGCTCACCTCTCGCAATATGAGCTGATTTTGAAACATAAATTAAAGACATGGTGGAATTCAAGTATCTTTTCTTTGATTTGGATAGCTTTCCCAAAACCTTTTGCTCCGTTTGGAATACCTGTATATGTCATGCATGATGTTATCGTGATATGCACCTATTTGCCTTAAATGCATTCATGCCTACATGAACATGTTATGTGCCTTGTATTCGTTTGTCGTGATCTCTTTTCATCACGACTCTCGCAGTGATCTTGCCCCATCTGAGCTGTTGTTCTTGCTTTCGAGCTCCTATTTTGCTTATCATGATGGTCTGCTTTCAACGCTAGGATTCTTAAGTTCCTTCCCAGTTTTTGCATCCATCCTTTATGCTTTACAAGTAATCTGCATTTCTCAGACATCACTTGCCCGGTATACGTTGAACTTTTGTTCCTGCTTTGAGACTCTTGTGCCTATCAAGTTTTCTATCCGAGTAATATTCAACATTTCTTTTGTTCAGAGCATGTCATATTACTATTTATCAATTAAATAAACAACATAATGAGATGCATGCAAATGGTCAGGTAGGTACAAGAAAGAGACTTCACATTAATTTCGAAGGCAACAAACAAAGTCAACCAAGGATAATTGAAAGTGCCATAGAAGAAAAGGAACCATATTAGTGGATACAAATGTTCTAGATATTCAATGCACGAACTCTGCCACGTTTCTGAATCAAGAATCTTTCTGAGCAAGACTTCTTGTGTAGAAGATCTCGAGTATTTCAGAAATGCTTCATACTATAGCCTGGTCACTTGGCCCACTGTTCCAAATTACTTCTGCCCCTTGGGCCCAGATTTGCTTTATTAGGACGCCCTTTCGGGTTTTCATCCTAATGTTCTGTGTTTGACCAAGGCGCCCTTTTCGGGTTTTCACCTTGATCTCCCCATTTTCATTTTCTTTCTTTTTTTTTTTTAAGAGTAGTATTTCTTCACAACATCGGAGTTTACTGGATTTGGTAACTCCTTCCCATCCATTTCTGTAAGGATTAAAGCCCCACCAGAGAATGCTTTCTTCACGACGTATGGTCCTTCCCAATTAGGTGCCCATTTTCCTCGCAAATCTTTTTGTATTGGGAGGATTTTTCTCAACACGAGTTCTCCTTCGTGGAATTCTCTTGGCCGTACCTTCTTGTTATGGGCCGCGATCATTCTCTTTTGGTACATCTGTCCATGACAGATTGCCTTTAGGCGTTTTTCTTCGATGAGATTCAACTGATCATATCGAGCTTGGACCCATTCTGCCTCCTCGAGTTTCGACTCCATTAAGACTCATAAGGAGGGAATCTCGACTTCAATGGGCAGCACGGCTTCCATCCCATAGACTAGAGAGAAAGGAGTTGCCCCTGTGGACGTCCTCACAGATGTGCGGTATGCGAACAGAGCAAATGGCAGTTTTTCGTGCCAGTCCTTGTAGGTCTCCGTCATTTTGCCGATGATCTTCTTTATGTTCTTATTAGCCGCCTCTACAGCTCCGTTCATCTTCGGTCGATAAGGCGAAGAATTATGATGCTTTATTTGAAATTGCTTGCACACTTCTGTCATCATTTTATTGTTCAAATTCAAAGCGTTATCTGAGATGATTCTTTCAGGCAAACCATATCGACAAATGATTTCCTTTTTCAGGAACCTACAGACAGCGGCCCTTGTCACATTAGCAAATGAGGCAGCTTCTACCCATTTTGTGAAATAGTCGATGACCACGAAAATGAATCGGTGCCCATTAGAAGCTTTGGGAGAAATTGGCCCTATAACGTCCATGCCCCATATTGAAAGGGCCATGGAGACGTCATAACATGAAGGGGAGAAGGGGCCACATGAATTTTGTCGCCATAAATTTGACATTTGTGGCACTTTCTTGCGTAGCTAATGCAATCCCTTTCCATCGTCGACCAGTAATACCCGAGTCTCATAATTTTTCTGGACATAGCGAAGCCGTTGGAGTGGGTCCCACATATTCCTTCGTGAACTTCTTCAAGTATTTTCTTGGCTTCAGCAGTGTCAACGCATCTCATAAGCACCTGATCTTTGCCTCTCTTGTATAAGGTGTCTCCATCAAGAACAAATCCCACTGACATTCTTCTGATTGTTCTTTTGTCATTCTCGTTGGCCTGTTCAGGATACGTTTGATTCTTGATGTACTCTAAGATATCATGGTACCATGGTCGTCCATCAGCCTCCTTCTCGATGCTATAACAATGTGCAGGGACCTCGTATATGCTCATCTTGAGGGGCATTATTTCTGTTCCTTTATTTGCTTTGAACATTGAGGCTAAGGTGGCCAAGGCGTCAGCCAATTGGTTATCCTCTCGCGGGAAGTAATTAAAAGTTATTTCTTTGAAATCTTTGATTAATTCAGCCACTAGATAGCTGTACTTGATCAACTTTGGATCTCTCACTTCCCATTCTCCGCGGATTTGGTAGATCACTAGAGCTGAATCCCCGTATACCTCTAAGATCTCGATGTTTCGTTCAATGGCTGCCCGTAGTCCCATGATACAAGCCTCGTATTCTGCTATGTTGTTGGTGCAGAAAAAATTGAGTCTAGCAGTGAAAGGATAATGATCTCCTTCCGGTGATACTAAGACTGCCCCAATCCCGTGCCCCAGGGCATTTGACGCGCCATCGAAGCTCATCATCCAAGGCGTCCCTTTTGATGACTCACATTCTTTCTCTGTGATGCACATTAAGTCCTCATCCAGGAAATCAAATATCAGGGGCTCATATTCTTCTGTTGTTCGAGCCGCCAAGAAATCAGCTATTGCGCTCCCTTTCACCGATTTTTGGTTCACATAGCTGATATCATATTCTGATAACAGGATCTGCCATCGGGCCATCCTCCCCGAGAGTGCGGGTGATTCCATCATATATTTTATCGGGTCAAGTTTTGAGATTAACCATGTCGTATGATACAACATGTATTGCCTGAGCCTCCTAGCTGCCCAAACCAAAGCACAACAGGATCTTTCGATCGACGAATACCTTGCCTCGTATTCTGTGAACTTTTTGCTGAGGTAGTATATCGCCTTTTCTTTCTTTCCCGACTCGTCATGTTGCCCGAGTACACAACCCATTGAGTTTTCAAACACTGTTAAATATAAAATCAAGGGCCTTCCCGGAGTTGGTGGCACTAGCACTGGGGGGTTAGACAAATATTGTTTTATTTTGTCAAAGGCCTCCTGGCATTCTTCGTCCCATGCCCCAGGGTTGTGCTTTCGAAGGAGTCGAAAGATGGGGTCACACTGATTGGTGAGTTGAGCAATGAATCGAGAAATGTAGTTTAGCCTTCCCAAGAATCCTCTAACCTCTTTCTGTGTACGCGGAGGTGGTAATTCTTGAATGGCTTTTATCTTTTCTGGATCTACCTCTATGCCTTTTTTACTGACGATGAAGCCCAGTAATTTTCCCGAGGTAACCCCAAATATACATTTGACTGGATTAAGTCTTAGCTGAAACTTTCTCAGTCTTTCAAATAACTTTTTGAGGTTCACCATATGTTCCTCTTCTCCTCGGGATTTAGCAATCATGTCGTCAATATAGACTTCTATCTCCTTGTGCATCATATCATGGAACAATGTCACCATGGCCCTCTGATACGTGGCCCCGGCATTCTTGAGCCCGAATGGCATTACCTTGTAACAGAACGTTCCCCACATCGTTATAAAGGTGGTTTTCTCCATATCCTCGGGAGCCATTTTGATCTGATTATACCCCGAAAATCCATCCATGAAAGAAAATAATGAATGCTTCGCCGTATTGTCCACCAATGTGTCGATATGTGGTAAGGGAAAATTATCCTTAGGGCTTGCGCGGTTCAGGTCACGATAATCCACGCACATTCGCACTTTACCATCCTTCTTTGGCACTGGGACAATATTAGCCACCCATTCTGGATATCTGGAAGCTTATAGGAAGCCTGCATTAAATTGCCTCTTGACTTCCTCTTTTATCTTCAGCAGCATTTCGGGCCTCATCCGTCTTAATTTTTGTTGGATGGGTTTACATTCGGGTCTCAGTGGGAGCTTATGAACCATTATGTCCCCGTCCAATCCCGGCATATCCTGATAGGACCATGCAAACACGTCTTTGTATTCATGAAGCAAATCAATCAAACGATGCCTGGTGTCCTCTGAGAGTGAGGTCCCAATCTTCACTTCTTGCTTATTTTCATTAGTGCCCAGGTTTATTGTTTCAACAGATTCTTGATGAGGTAGAATCTGTTTGTCCTCTTGGTCCACCAACCTTAGCAAGTCAGGAGACGAGACATAGTCTTCGGCATTTCCCTCATCCTCGAATTCTCCTAAACAAACGGTCCTTTCAAAATCGATTTCAAGATTGGTAACGGGTTCGTTCATGTCATTGGCATCTGAACACCTGAAAATTGAATGGGAAAGAGAACACTATAGAGGGACATCCAAGTTTTGGTAACAACAAACAAAACATTATGGCATGGTATGGGGTAAGTGCAAGAATAGGCCATGAAATGAAAGAATAATTATGGAGTAGATGCAAATGCAAAAGGTTATGACAAAATGCTTCTTCATTAATATTTATTTAATAGATAAAGAGCAGACGACAGCTCTTACAAAAGAATCCCATTATATTTAGGGACACAAAAAGTGAATATCGGATATTACTCTGAGGAAAACTTGTAAACCACAAGGAGATCTTCAGCGGTCCAATTGTTCAACATGTAACCCGGGGGACAAGGGCATATCTTTGAAACGTTCTTACTTGTGCCAGCTTCTTCATCAATGACATTTATGCAAACGTTCTGGAAGGCCTTCTCAATGAGTAACAGCGGGCTGTGCACACTATCTTGCCCAGGATATATTATTCCAGCAGATGTAAATGTCGTTGACAGATGGGGGTACTCAATGGGTTCTCATTCCAGCTCTCACCCCAGAGTCCTCGCAACCCTTCTTTCTTGCTCCTTCTTCCACTGTTTCTTCAAGTGATGTGCATTTGGTTGGAATCCTAAACCAAATCGTGCCTTATGAGGTACTGGCTTTAAGGCCCTGGCTATCCCTTGATGATATCTTCCCAAACCTTTCCTTGCTCGGGCCCCTCTCCCTACCGTCAGCTTGATTCCCATTTTAGTATTCTTCGACAGCCTAGGCACGGGAATTCTGTTTCCTTCAGCCACAAATGTGGCGTTGACAAACTCAAAGGATCTAAAGGAACATTCAACGGCGTCTTTGTTCGCTTCGAGGTAAGGTGTGTCTGCAGAGATAGACGCAACAATATCCTCTTCACCCTCAACGGTAACCAAGCAGCCATCCATGATAAACTTTATTTTCTGATGAAGGGATGATGGAACTGCCCCAGCGGAATGGATCCATGGCCTCCCCAGGAGGCAATTATATGAAGGGGTGATGTCCATAACTTGGAACTCGACGTCATAGACATAAGGACCCACTTCTAGAGGGATCTCAATTTTTCCTACAACTTCTCGTCTCGTTCCATCAAATGCTCTCACCGCGGAATGACACGGCCTCAAATAGGACAAATCTATCGGAATTCTGGAAAGTGTGGCCAGGGGCATAACATTAAGTGCTGATCCATTATCAATAAGCACGTTTGGTATTATATATCCCTTACAGCGGGTTGTTATGTGCAGTGCCTTCACAGAGCCTCTACCGTTCGGTGGTATTTCATCATCACTGAAGGAGATGAAATTATCAGCGTTCAAGTTATTGATCCACCTATCAAGCTTTTCGACCGATATATTGTTTGCTACGTAGGCTTGATTCAATACCTTTAACAAGGCATTTCGATGTGGCTCTGAGTTCAATAATAAGGATAATACCGAAATACGTGCAGGTTGCTTACTTAATTGTTCGACCACGCTGTACTCACTGTGTTTAATGAATTTCAAGAATTCCTGTGCCTCTTCTTCATTTACAGGTCTTTTAGTCTCTTGTCGTTCGGGCGGACTTTCCGATTCAACTTCAGCCCCAAACATGGGTGCCTTTCCCTTTTGTTTGGAATCATTATTCCTCTTTGCTGGTTCAACTTCTTTGGAATAGCATCTTCTACTCCGGGTAAAGTGACCAACTTCTCCGATATTTTTAGCCGTGCCTTGGGATTTTTCACTTTCAGGAGTGACGATATTAACATCGTACTTCCAAGGTATTGCCTTACTATCCTGGTACGGAAAAGGCGATGGCGCCTCAATTACCATTTTTGGTTTTACTGGTTCTTTCCTCGCATCATAATATATTATCAATGGTCGTTCAGCAGTGTAAGGGAGATCCGATGATTGACCATCAGAGGCACATATTTCTCCTTCATCGGCCTCTCTTCTTCCGTTGAAGATTTCAATCTCTTTGCTGTTCATCACGTCTTGGAGTAGTTCTTTAAATTGCTCACAAGACTGGATATTATGTCCTTCGACTTCATGGAAATCACAAAAGTTTTGACTTTTCGTGTTTCTTTTCTCGGTTACCCCTTTAAGACGACAGCGTAACCCTTTTTCAAGCAGCACCTCCCAGATTCTCTGCAAAGGTGAGCTTATTTCCGAAACAACTCTTCTGGTTTGCAATTCACTTATTTCTTCCACTGCACTTACATTTCTTTCAGCATGATTTGGGAACGGGTCTCCGGTCGCACCACTAGTACAGTCAAAGCGTAAGACACCCGCATCAATTAGTCCTTGGACTCTTCATTTAAAGGCAATGCAGTTTTCCGTAGAGTGCCCCTGATTCCCCGCATGATATGCACAGCTTGCATTTGGGTCGTACCACTTTGGGTACGGGGGTTTCAACGGTGCCATGTAATGAGGAGATATCAACTGTTTTTCCAAAAGCTTAGGGTACAGTTCCCCGTAAGATACAGGAATAAGAGTGAATTGGGGTCTCTCGGAGTTAGGCCTCGCTGGCCTTGGTTCTCCTCTAGGTTGGCCTTGGGTAGAGCCGGCATTTTGAGGAAACGTGGTGGCTGGCCTCGGGTTATTGGTTGCATAGACAGGGTAGGAAGGATAGGGAGGTGGTGGTTGGTAATAGGGGGCTTGTGGTTGATAGAAGTTTGGTGGCGGGTAATTTCGAGGTCGAAATTGATTAGGATATGGACTAGGAGCATAACGGTTTCCGGTTCCCACCATGTGAGCTTCCGGCTCCTTTTTTCTCATAGGCACTGCCTTCTTCGAACCTTCTCCTTCCATTCTTCCACTTTTAACCGCATTTTCTATAAGTTCACCGGATATGACAATATCCGAGAAGTCCTTTGTGGCGCTTCCCACTAATTTATCATAAAATGGCGCCTTCAGGGTATTGATGAACAGGACTGCTATCTCGGTCTTGGTCAATGGAGGTTCCACCTGAGCCGAGATGTCTCTCCACCTCTGCGCATATTGTCTAAAAGTTTCTGATGGCTTTTTCTCCATCATTTGTAGTGTCATGCGGTCGGGTATCATATCGGAGACGTGTTTGTACTGCTCGCAAAATGCCACGGCTAGATCCTTCCAGGTTCGGATCCTTTCTCTACTGAGTTGGTTGTACCAACGGAGAGCCGATCCGGTCAAACTGTCCTGAAAACAATGTATAAACAGCTTGTCTTCATTGACATAGCCGGTCATTTTCCGGCAGAACATAACGAGATGTGCCTTCGGGCATTTCGAGCCATCATACTTTTCAAAATCCGGTGCTTTAAATTTTGGAGGGAGGACCAAATCAGGTACCAGACTAAGTTCTTTAGCGTTTAGTGCCGAGAAGACTTCAATGCCTTCTATTGCTTTAAGTCTTTCTTCCAAACTTCTATACTTTTCTTGGACTTCATGATCCTCTATCCTTAACCTAGCGATTTCTGCGGGATCGTCTAGGTCTGGGACAGGTGGATCCATTGGAGCAGTTCCTGGGTTTGCCACGAATACCCCCTGTCCTACAGGAGGAGGTGTTATAGGCCGTTGTTCCAGGCCCGAAGGTCCCCCTTGCGTGTATCCTCTATGTATCGCGTGAGGCGGAGTAAACCCGGGAGGGTAGGGCAGATCCTGATCAAGATTCACAACCTCAGGGTTTTGTATAGGTCCCTTTCCTTTGACTAGAGCCGACATCATTTCCATCATCTTGGCCAATTGGTCCTTCTGTTCAGTGGATTCTTCCCGAGACCTTATCATCAACTCTCTCGTCTCCTGTTGCGACCTGGCTAACTGTTCCTGTAATTCTTTCTGAATTCTCTCCATCCTTTCAATTCTTTCGTTAAACTCAGCCTCCATTGCTCTGGCTTGTCGACGTGTTCTATACGTATGGTGTGATTCCAGGTTTACAACGTCACAACTGCGTATTATATGATTCTACTCTTTAGCAAACGATCGTGGGATATGTAGTGAATGAATGAATGTTAATTATGAATGCACGTCAAATGTTAGTTATGAATGCATATGCAAAAATCGGTGTTAATTCCAGACAGCCCCTATCTAGGCATTTCATTAATCAAAAGAGTCTATTTACAAAAAACGTTTTTTCATCATTTGATTCAGCTTTCATACAAACTTCCTTGCTACATTGCCGTAATTCTTCACCCGTTCCAAAAATTCTGATATGCTCGATCTCTGTCTAGGCGGGAACTGGCAGCTAAGAGTCTCCGCTTCATCCGCTATTTGCATTATGTGCATGGCTGCCGCACGAATCTCGTTGATCAAATATTTAAGATTTTCATCCTTTTCGCAGAGGGCTCTTTCGTAAGCGTGAGTATCTCTATCATACTGACCCTTCTTTTCTTCCAAGGCTTCCAAGAGAGCATCTAATTGTTGTTGTCGAGCTTGTAGTGTGTCTTCTAAATCCCGTATCGTTTTTTTTCAATTCTTGACGCTTAACTCGACTAGTCATCAGTTCAACAGATGTAGCTTCATACTCAGCAGACTTCTTTCTTAACTCTATTGTAGCCCGTGCAGCCTTTCCTTCTTCTTTCTTTGCTTTTCCTTTCCAAAATTCCATCCCACTTTTGACATTACTCAATTCCTCTTTCCATTCCGCTGACGACTTGCCCAGCCCGCTGTTCTTTATGGTGCCTCTTAACTTTTTATTTTCCAGATGAAGATCTCTTAAGTCGTTTCTAACGACCTCAGCTTCTTTTTGTACCTTCTCGGCCCTGGATCTTTCAATTTGAACATCGATCTTCAGCTGATAGTTTTCTTCTTGAAGGGCACTAAGGTCTCGTAACATTTTTGTCTTTTCACGTTCGAATTCTCGTCTCGCCGTCTCTAGCTCGGATGGAATTTCATTCGAAAAAGGATTCTGAAAGGCGTAATCTGCCGATGAGACTTGCAAACTACTCATCCGTTGCTTTCTCCATGCATCCTAGTCCTGGGTGATAGTGTCAGCATATAAAGCCAACTTCATCAGATGAATTCTTTTCCAAGCCTTTGCAGTGTCTCGGACTTTCTTCATATACCCTTCGCCCGCAAAAACAAACTCTAACTGAGCCAGACCACTGGTGGCGGGTATAAACTGTCGTGAAGAGAACTGTCTTTGAACCAAAAGAGGAGTGTGACCAATCCCTCCCCACAATCCAAGTAGTGGTATCCAATCTTGGTTTCCGACCTTGTATAACAGAAGCGAAGGGCGTATCCACGGCGCTCTCCATACTATCTCCTCGGCATGCAAGTTCTGGAACACTGAGACCCAATGCTGCTCAGTAACCTCCTTCGGCCACTCTTTCTTAAGGTGAGCTTCCAACGGAGCAAATGTCTTCGAAAACATGTGGAACGGTGTGCGCTCTACCTTCCAAAAGTGACTCAAAATCCAGACGTTGAGTAGCTGCGCGCATCCGATGAATCGTCCTTCCCCTCTTTTTCTGCAACTACTCAAAGATCTGAAGGTCTCTGCTAGGATGGTTGGGGCAGGATTGATACCTTGCTTTAACTTTTCAAAGAAATCCACTACCGCTACTTCTATATGTCCGAGAATCTTCGGAAAGACAACCAAACCATAGATAGCCAAAGCAAACAAATTTATCCGTTTCAACATGTCAGGATGATTTAAAACCAGGTCTCGTAAGGAAAACCATGGGACACAACTGATTTCATTCTTCTTCTTTATTTGCTTTTCGGCCCATGCATCGGTCATATCCGTCAGCCTTACTAACTTTTTCCTGAATGTCATCGGCTTGGGCTCTTTGACATATATTTTGTAGGTTTGCATGTTTTCGACACGCAGCAGAGCAGCATACTCCTCTATCGTAGGGGTCATATCCTCTTGGTTGAATGTGAAACACTGATAACCCGGATCCCAAAATCTGATCATAGCTTGAATCAATCTTTCGTCTACTTTGACAGCAATCAGATGGGCTATGTCCCCGTACCTTTCGGTGAAAATGCCCCTAGTATCTGAATCCCACTGATTCCAGATCCCAACCAAGTCTTCGAGGTTGTTTTGACGGACATTCACAGTCACCCGCTCGGGTAGATTGACAATGCATCCTTCTACCAGGCTGTCTCCCTTTTCTCTTTGAGTTCTCAAAGACCAGTCCCGAACCACGGTGTTTGTCTCGGTCGTTTGTACAATTGACTCTTCCATTTGAAACCCGTTTTTGGCAACTAATCTTTAGTCAACACCGTCCTATTATGATGCCTATGATGCACGATGAGGAATAAAACAAAGACAATCAAACTTGGTTAGTGATCAGATATAAATGAAAATAAATTAAAGCAATTTTAAACTACCCGATTCAATTTAACAGATAAATCCCTTCCCCTTATATACAAAGCGAAAGTACAAAAGGTAAGAGGCGTTTCTCCGGTGTGCCTATTTCGGTATCTACTAAACGGACAGAGGTTCAGCATGGCTCTAATTGGGTGGCTCGTACAGTTCATTATATGCGGTTTTAGGTTCTAGAAAGGTACCCGAATTGTCTGTACTGTCATCTACTAAGATCAGTACAGAACCTCGGTCATAGCCCATCACAGGCTTACGAGATCAATTCGAGGGATTACATTTACTTATGCCTATGCGGAGGGACGAGTTATCTCACGAAAGCATAAGTCATATGTAACCCGAAAGTATTCACTAGCCTGTGCGGAGGGACGAGTTAACTCACGAAGGCGTAGCGTTTACTTTCACTTAAGAGGGACGGAGCCCGGGTATGGCGCTCATGTTATGCAACAAATGCACGTGAACAGTGTGTGGGGAGAAACTCACAAACCTTTCGTTTTATTTTAAAAACTAGACTTAGAGAACCGAAGCTTAGAAATTTAGAGCTTCAAAACAAGTAGACAAGAAGTTAGAAAATATTTACAATGAGATGCGAGTACATGATTTTTGCAAAAATTTGAGGATCACGACTAAATATTAATTTGAAAAAAGCACTTCGAAAATTTTGACAACGTATTTGATTCGATTCGACTCTCGAAAGCTGGTCCCCAGTGGAGTCGCCAGCTGTAGCGACGAAAAATTTAAGCTTAGGTCGCTAATTGTGGCGATTTAAAGTCTTGAAAACGAATTTTGATTAAAGCAAAGGAGTCGCCACCGATCCTTTTTCTTATGTGTGATCGGACACCTATTAAAAACCTCTTTCTAGCAGAAAATTCGTTTTTTAAGTAAAAGGAAGGCTTGGATGAGGTCCACGTTAAAGTTTAGAGAAAAAGAGGGTTCGGGAGTCGATTACGCGCGGGGAAGGTATTAGCACCCCCGCGACGCCCAAAATTGGTATCTTTCAAATGTACGTTGTCTTAATTTTCAAAAGTACAAGTTCAATTTAAAATTTAGTCATGATCCGATCGAGGTACGAGCGTTTTTAGAATTTTGGTTTCTTTTGAATAGGATATCCCGTTTTAACACGAGCCAATCGTGATTCACCCAACAATAGCAATGAGATCACCGGCTTAATGCTAAAATCGGTATATTGCCTTGTTTATTGAAACATGAAAAGATTATAAATGAGTAATATCGATGAAGAAATTAAAATGTAAATTAATATGCTATATTAAAAACACATAACGATAGGGTGAAAACAAACGAGATGAGGAATATAATATATAACAATGCGTATATGAAAGTAGTAGTGATAATGCAAATAAAAGGAGCAGGAAACATGTATAAAATATATGCAAAAATATATAATAGTATTTAGACATATACGCGTGATAAATACATCAGGAATACCGAAGTTATAAGAATATGAGATAACGACACTATACGAATAACGTGATGTTATGAATAGATAAGTAATATAAAATGCATGTTTTGGGAAAATATAATGTTAAAAGCGTATATACATGAAGTAAAACGCAATTACTAATACATATGCTCAAGATAATATATATACATATATACACGGACATGTAGGTAAATAATAATAATAATAATAATAATAATAATAATAATAATAAATACTTAATAAAAAAACCATAAATACGACGCATTATTAAGATTTACACGCAATATATATGTACGAATATAATACTAAAATATGAATACGTAATATATATTAAAATATTGAACACAGTTTTTTATTACGCAAAATACTTACATAAAATATTAATATGTAAAGATATACGTAAATTTAAACATGATGGTATTAAAAACATAGTATATATATAAATATTAAAATAGTTTATAAGTACTAATAATAATAATAAACAATGAATTTAATAATGATGAAGATAATAAGACATAATACTAATAACATAAAATCAAAGAATAATAGTAAATATAATATGTAATACTAAATGTAATATAATAACGAACATAGAACAAATAAAACTTTAAAGCAAATACAAATAATGCTATATACAATATTATAATACCTGTATGTGCATGAATATAATAATATTAACACTAACAATTATATAATGATAACAATGATAATAATATAAACTACATATATAATTAATATAGGAATAACAAATATATAATGATAGTAATAATGACAGTAAAAATACATATATAATTAATATGTGAATAATAATTATATAATGATAATAATAGTAATTAACATAATAAAGACATATATATAATAATAATACTAATAACAAATAATAATAGAAAAAGAATGACAAAAATTAATTAACTATAATGAATTAGGGCTTAATTTGAAACAGAATAAAATCTCGGGCTAAATTTTAAAATAAAAACACGCGAATGGGATTAATTTGAACACGGGTTAAGCCTAAAGGGACTAAAACAGCAATTTTCCTGGGAATCCCAAAACGCTGCGCAGCACGGAGGACCAAATTGCAAAAAAAACAAAGCCACGGGCCAAATTGAAATTGGTAAAACCTGATTGTAATTTGAATAAAAAGCGGAAGGACTGGGGTTGAAAATAACCCCAGTGACGTCACAACACGCGGATCCTAACCGGTTTGGGTCGGGTCGACCCGACCCAGGTCGGTTAGTATAAAAGGTGAGTTTTTCTGTTTTTGGGTCATTTGGTGCCCGGGGAAGAAAAAAAAAA
This sequence comes from Gossypium stocksii, assembly GCA_020496765.1. NCBI lineage: Eukaryota > Viridiplantae > Streptophyta > Magnoliopsida > Malvales > Malvaceae > Gossypium > Gossypium stocksii. Next base: position 7,434,021 of record CM035622.1, on the reverse strand, counting down.
GGAGAAGGGGAGAGAGGAGAAAGAGAAAGAGGGAAGGAGAGGGAAAGAAGCTCCGGGGAAGGTTCCGGTGCCGGGACCGGTCATCGGACCGGTCACCGTCCGGTCACCGGCCGGTCACCGGCCGATGATCGGACCACCGTGCGCGCCGCCGTCCGCCGTCGTTCCGGCCACCGGAACGGTGGCCGGAAAAAGGTAAAATCTTCTAATTTTTTATTATTTTTTATTTTACACTTTAAAATCTATATGGATATGTACTAAGAGATCAGGAAATAATTTTAAAAGGAAAGAATTTAGAAACGAAACGGAAACTACCTACTGTTTCCTTGATCTTCTTTGTTCTTTGTTATTCTGCTCTGAATATATTCTTTGTGATTGGGGGGTATTCCCTTCGTTGCTATTGATATTCCGATACTATTGCCTTTGTATTCTGCCTTTGAAATATTTTCTGTTTTTATCGCTGTTTTGGGGTTCCAAAAATCCGACCCCTCTTACAATATTTTGGTTCGGCTTTTATAGCCTTCACACACTATTTTTCTATTCTTTTCTGTCTATTCCTGTTTAAATACCTTGCAGGTACTGTGGCAAGTGGAGGGCGGTGGATCGATGTGACCAGGGCGGTGGGTGGTCAGATGGCAGAGGCGGCAGGAGCAGATGCAAGTGGGAGTTGAAGAATAGGGTTAGGGTGGCACGAGTGGGGCTAGAGTTTCTGTTTAGTTAGGGTTAAGTTTTTGGTATTGGGTCATGTACTGGGTTACGGGTTTGGTAAACGGGTCTGGTAAACGGGTCTGGGGTTATTGGGCTTGTAACAGGTTAATGGGGTTAATTTGTAAACGGGTAGTGGCAATTGGATTTTAATGTTGGGTTTTAATTGTAACAAAGGACACTTATTTTGGTTTAATTTATACGGGCCCAAAATTGGCCATTACACGCATTATCCTCCTATTTATGAGTTGAGGAGGGACTATGAATAATTCTAAATATTGTGTCAAAAAGAGATATGATCAAAATTTTTAATAAGATTATTAAAAATGTTACTTATTAAATAAAGTTAATCTCTTTATTAAATCGTGTTATTAGATATCAACCATGAATTGTGTTATTAAATTGTTAAATAAAATAATTGCATTTTTATCCTTCTAGAAATTAACAATTTAATTTAAACTCTTTTAGCATTAAATTTTAAGTTTTGGACACCCAAAATTTTATTATTTTATTTCAACCTTTTAATACAAAATTCTTGATTTCATCCTTATTGTTGAGTTAAGTAGTAAGGAGTTTGATGTCCCTTAAGATTTCTTATATTGAGTCTTGTGATAGGAAAAAAGCAATACCAGAAGAGCTTTTCCCCTATTTAGGAGTCCAACCTAGCTTGAGTACTCTAGAAAGTTCAATGTGCCTTCCAAATATTAATGCTATATTTGGTGGGAGTACTATTTTTTGCAAATGTTTTAGTATATAAGTTAGCAATAAACTAATTTAATTGGTAATATTTAACCATTCTCAAGACTTATTTTTAGTAAAGAGAAGAAAAAATTTTCGCTTATTTTGAAAAGGTATTATTTTATACAATAGTTTCTAATTACAAGTTTAAAATTGTGCTAACTATTCTTTATTTTATGTCTAACTATTGTAATATATATATACGTAATAAATAAAGTTTTTCTTACATTATTACACTATTAACCAAATGAGGCATAACTCCCATTTAAATACAACAATTTCATATTTTGCCGAGATTTCTTCCATCAAATATATACACATTATAAGTTGAAATGAAATGGATGGTTGTTTAATTTGGGTGAAAGATTAGATTATGCATGCATGGCTCCACGTTCTTATATGTAATCAAAGTAGCAAAGAGAAGTAGTCTTACTAATAGAATCAATCAACTGCTTCTCTCGATCTTCAAACTCAACCACTTTTTGCTTTGCTTTTTCCTTAATGTCATTGAAATATCTTTTCATCACATGTAGCTGTATAATTTTAGTGCTAAAAAGGATAAAAGAAAATCCAAAAAAAGGAGGTTGATAGTTTGCCTTTGTAGGAAAAATCCAACCCAAACCCCTCTCCTACCATGCATGATGGCAACCAAATATTCAAACAAAGAGGGTTTAGTCTGCCCCCAAATTAGGGTATGTAAATATCCCAATCCAAGGCACCTGTTGTGGGATTCATTTTTTGGGGGGTTGTTCTTTGACACAAAAGTCAAGAAACAATAAAACGAGTGAAACATTTGGGGCAAATGGCGAATGACAAATGACAAATGACAAATGCCATGATGTCGTCATACTGGCATGATATGAGGACAAAACCTTTTTTCTTTGGGGGTATAAAAAAGGAGGCTTCAACAGTTAGGGGTGATATTTTTAAGGTTAATTAATACGACTAATTAAAAAATATTAAACTACACATTAATCATTAAATTATGAATAAATTTTTATTTTAGTCATTTAATTAAAAAAAGTTATAATTTAGTTATTAAATTATTTGAAAGTTTTTATTTAAACTACTAGGTTGTTAAGTTTTTTTTTTAAGTTCTGCTAGTAAGCTCTAAGTAACAATTCAACGATCAATACAGTATATCAATACCCATTAATGAGCAGAAAAACATACCTTAGATCCAAATCGATTTGACGATCAAAGTTGAAGATCGAAGAAAAAAGCTATTTGAATTTTGATTCGCAGATTTATGACGTTCAAAATTGTTTCATGAAAAAAAAAATTGAATGGTAGAAGAGAAAGGGAAAGATAACTTTTGATTGGAGTAGACAATACAAACACAGAAGCCATATAGCATCAATTTTAATAACTCGATGACTTAAATTTTGAGTAATTTAATGACCAAATTGTAACTCTTTTTTTAATTAAGTAATCAGAGCAAAAACTTTTTCATAATTTAATTACTAGTGGCATAGTTTACCTTTAAAAATATTATAGTTTCAATTAAAATAAATTATTATAAGTGAAAAACTAAAATTTAATGTTATTTTTTAAGGTTAATTAATATGAGAAATAAAAAAAAATCATCCATAGTCATGGAGAAAAATTATAAAGCCATAATAATTATTTAACTCTTCAACTTTACAAAAAAAATTATTTTCACATTTTATTTAATATTTCATCTTATTTAATTATTAAATTTACATATTTTGTCAAATTACCCTAAAATGAGTAAAAAATTTAACTTTTTTTTTTAATTTTGTTAACGTTACATACACGTGGATTGCTATATGGGTGGCACATCAACATTTAATTAATTTTTAAATTTTAAAAATTTAAAAAATTATTTTTAAAAATTAAAAATATTAAAAATATATAAAAATTATTCTTTAATTTTTTTAAAAATTAATCAAATGTTACCGTAAATCTACATGTATGTGATGTGAACATTAGCTTCTAAAATGATACCATTAAAGTTTGTTCTAAAACCTCGCCACCGTCATATACTTCCAAGAACGTTCTGGATACTTACAAAAGATATTATAGAAATCCTTCAGTTCATTCAATACCTCGAACAATATTATAGAAATCGATGCCTTGTTTAGGCTACAACAATGCCTATTTATAGTGTAAGAATTGAACTCTAATTTATTTACAATTCAAATCCGAAAATATCCTGATAAGGACGTAATAAATATTGACTCGATGGTTTCTTCCACGTAGTCATTTTTATTTGTCGCTTTCTTGATGGTTGCGTGCATTAATGGTTGCTTCCATCATCTCTGCATCATGGCTTGCATCATCTTCCATCAACATCTTTTTAATGAGACAGTTGCAAGTCTCCATCAATAATTAAATGCTCCTTTTTTGGATTTTTACACGTGTCTAGTCTCGGGATTATCCTTCTTGGATATTTGTCAGATTCATTTCTTCTATTTCATCTAGATGTAATGAATCCGGTGAGACTGGTGGTGAGTTCCAACTTTCCCACGTGTCCTTGATTTCCATCGTTAATGGATAATCATCAATCTCCATTTCAGCTATCTTTTTTAACAGCTGTAGAGAATCTTCATCACGGTTTTGATGAGGTCTTTCAGTATTGTACGCCAGTATTCTTCTTCCATCAGTCCAGAGGACATAAGTGTTATGTTGGAGTAAATACTGAGCTTTAAGCATTAAATCAATTCCGGCTTGGACTTGATAATTTGAAAAATTATTATAACACATGTCAATGGTTTTTGACAAGTGATCTTTATCTTCATCAACCGATGAGAGGTTTATTCCTCCAAACATCGTTTGAATAGTCCAAATTTGATATGGCTGAAAAAATCTTTCATATTCAGCAATACCAATAAAACTACTAATTTCTATATGAAAATAGTAAAAGAAATCCATATTTGGAAAACTTGCTAATCGTGATTTTACGATAGCTGGAAAATCTTTTAGTAAATCAAAAGAAAGATTTTGGACTGTTATTTCTTTAACAAATCCCCATTCAATACTTGTTATATCAAATGGTTCATGATTAAGCCTAAATTTTATAGTAGGGAATTTTTCTCCTAAATGATTTGTAAAAACATAGGCTTGTAAAAAGTATTCAGAAAAAGTTTTTCTAAATTGAATTTGCTGGTTGCAAATTATACTGTTTATTTTTGTAAAAATTTCTACAGGTAAAATTTTTCTAGCTTTATTAAATAAACATCTTCTAAACATTTTATTTATAACAGGACTGTTTGTCCCATTATCAATAAAATATTGAAATATATCAAGAAGATTATTTATCTCCTTAATATCCATATAATCTACATAACAATCTTCCCATTCTCTATATAAAACTGATTTTAATAAAAGATCATGGGCTTTATTTTCTTTAGTTGTTTTTTCAACTAAAAATTGAGAAAAATTAGTAAGAGCTCTTCGAAAATTTGCTCTTTGTTCTAAAACATGGGTTTTCCATATTTTATTAATATAATTATAATATTCCAGTGGTAATCCTGGATTATAAAAATCATTTATTTCAGAGAGCGATTGTTGGGATAAAAAGTTTTCTGCTCCCTTAATAATTTCAGCATAACTGGTTTGAAATGCCGAATTAGGGTCTTGTGACCATTGAGATTGACATACCGGGTTTGGTGTCAATGAAAATTGAGTTCCAATTGGTTGTCTTACCATTGGATATGGTACATAATATCCCTGATTAGGATAAAATTGTACTTGTGGAGGCATAGGAACAAATCCTTGGTTGGATTCTGTTATTTTCCCTTTGTTGGGTTTATGAACAGTATTCCATTCTCCCATTAGAGGTTTTTTACCTCTATCCATAAGGCCTGCTAAGAAAATCAGCAAGAATATTTTCATCACTTTTTATATTTATGACTTGAAAATTAAAATTACATAACTCATTATACCATCGTATCCGTCTTGGTACTGTTTCTAAACTGTTATTAGTAAGAAATTGTTTAACAGCCTGATTGTCTGTTCTAATAATAAAATATTCGGATGCTAAATATATCAAGAATTTCTTTATTCCTTTCTTTATTGCTAATAACTCTTTTTCATATATAATATAATTAATTTCATTTGGTTTAAATTTTCCTGAACTATAACCACAAATTAATTCTTCACTTTTTGTTTTGGCTTTTAATATACAACCCCAATGTTTATCAGAAGCATCTGTTTCTAAAATTAATTTATCACCCTGTTTAGGTAAGTAAACTTTTGGAATATAATTTATTTCTTCTTTTATTTCTTTAATAATTTCGGAATCTCTTTCAGTCCAATCAAATGTTATTCCTTTCTTTAGTTTTTCATATAACTTATCTAATTTTTTAGATAAATTAGGGAAAAAGGTTCTTCCATAATTAACAATTCCTATAAATTGCTGAAGTTGTTTTAGATCTTTAATATTATCAGGAAATTCCTTGATTTTTATTATAATATGATCCTGTAATTTAAGACCATCTTCAGATAATATTAATCCTAAAAATTCTATTTCAGTTTTTTCTAATTCTATCTTTTTAGGACTTAGTATTATTCCATGTTTTATGAATTCTCTAGAAATGATGTTTAGATGTTTTCTATGTCTTTCTAGAGTGTCTGAAAAAATTAATATATCATCAATATAGACTACACAAAATTTTTTATATTTCTTAAAAATAGAATCCATCCATCTTTGAAAAATCTGTGGTGCATTACACAGACCAAAAGGCATTACATTCCATTGAAAATGTCCATTAGGTGCACTAAATGCTGTTAAAGGCCTAGAAGCTTCTGTTAGCATAATTTGCCAAAAACCTGATTTACAATCAAATTTACTAAAATATTTAGCATGTTTTGCTTGATTTATGAGTACCTCCTTTCTTGGAATAAAATACCCATCAAAAATAATATTTTGATTTAATCTTTTATAGTTAATAACCATTCTAGCTTTTCCTCGTTTTATTTCTGCATGGTTTCTTACCATAAAAGCAGGACTAGAATGTGGACTAGTAGTTTCTTCTATTAATCCTTTTTCCATTAATTCATTTATTTGAATATCAAACTCATCTATATCTTGTTTAGTATAGATCATTGGTTTTACCCTAATAATCTTTTTAGGATTTTCTAACTTGATTTCGCAATATCGAGGGCTATTCTTCCATAATTTTAATGGTTCTTCACTAAAATTATTTTCTAATATTTTAAACAGCCAATGGGTTATTTCGATCTGTTTAAAATGATCTTTCCTTGGTGGATTAAAATCTTTATTACAACTATACTTATGATTTTCTATTAATGGTACTTCCACATAAGTGTTTTCTGTGGTTAATGTAATCATATTTCTATCAATTGAAAAAGGCAAGTGTTGATATATAAAATTATTACCTAATAAAATATCACCATGCATATCAGGGAAACATAAAATTTTTGGAATTACAAATCTTACATTATTTATGTAGACTGGTATATTCTTAGCTTTATGAACAATTAAGGTTTCTTTACCATCTACCCCTACCGCCATTATGGGATTATTCATTAATTCCCATTTTTCTGATGGAATAGCATTTTGTCTACAGCTACTTGTTGTAGCTCCTGTGTCTAATAGAGCGTGTAAAGAATATGTTTTATACTCTCTAAATTGAAAGGTAACTTCTATATAAGTATAATATTTTTTTGGTTGAAATTTTGAAAAAGTGATAATATCATTTTTTCCCAATTTCATTTGTTGAATTATTATTGTATTTTTTGTCTTTTTTATTCTAGTGTTTCTAGAATTTTTATATAATAATTCTGGTTTTAATATTAATATTTCTTCTTTCTTATCCTTTTCTTTAGGTTTTGGTATATATGGATCTGTGTTGTCAGTATCCATGGGTTCCGGTATTTCTATATTTTCTTCTGTTGAAGTGTTTTCTTCATCAGAATTATAGCTAGTTGCATTAATTTCTTCTGAAATCATAGAATTATTATCTTCTGATTTATTATCATCATTAGAGCTACTACTACTTTCTGTAGTATCATAATTTAACATATAATGATAATTAAATATTTTAAACAGACCTTTATGTTTTTCATAAAGTTCTTCTATTAATTTTAAATATTCTACTCTTTCATAACTATCATTAGTAGTAGAGAATTTTATTTTCCAATGTTCTATTAATTCTTTATAACACTGGAAATCATGTTTTTGTTGTTTTGAATTTTCTCTTTTTTGTTTTTATATAACAGATATTCCGCTGTATTAACTGAAATCCCTTTATTTACTAAAGAAAAAATTAAGAGGATTAGAAAGAAATATCCTTAGGTAAGATATATACATCTAGGTATAATTATGATCACGATTAGAGCTTTATTTAGAAGGGGTCATGATGTACCTATAATAGCAGTTTTATTAGATAAAAGATTTGAAAATCCAATAAAAGCACTTATTGGAGGTATTCAATCAAATTTATATAATGGAGTAATAGGATTTAAGGTAAAACCGAATTACTTTATATCCATTACAGACCCTCTAATAGAAGAGTGTCTTTGTTTAAGAATTCAGACAAAAAATTCTGATATTAAGGATTTAGCAGAGGATCTTGCAATAAGCTGGACTGCTATTAATGAATATACTAATACTGCAGAGGTAGAAATAAAAGAAGTCAATAATAAAATTATTGAACTTTTTGAACCAAATAAAATTACTACAGAAATACAACCTAAATTATTACATTTAAAAGATCTTTCTATTCCAAAAGACTGGATAATAGGAGATATAAATAATGCGAGTACTTCAAAACCTGTAAGTACTATAGAGTATATAGCCTCAGGTGATAAGTTATATTTTAAAAATAATCTGTTAACAAATACAGATGATAATTTAGTTCTACCTTCAACTTCTCAAATAGAGGAAGAAGAAGATAATAAAAGTACAACATCCTCTACACCGATAGGTATGAAAACGGTTCATATCCCTATCTTTCCTACTAAACCTAGTAGAAATACTAGAATAGAAGATATACAAACTTTGGTAAAAAATACAAAAGACTGTATTTATATTGAAATAATATTAAAAGAAAAATTTCTTTTACATGCTTTAATCGATACAGGTGCTACAACAAGTAGCTGTAAAATGAATGCTATTCCTAGAAAATATTGGAAACCTGTAAAAAGGCCAATAAAGGTTAGTGGTATAGATAACAATAAGACTTTAGTATATTATAAAGCTAGGAATATACCAATTTACATAAATAATGTAAAATTTGTAATTCCAAAATTATTAGGATTCCCCGAAATGAAGGGAGATATATTATTAGGCAATGATTTCATAAAACAATATTTACCATTTTCTATTTATAAAAAATCAGTTATACTATCTATAGAAAAGAATTCTATAGAAATACCTATTGTTCAAAATCCTAACTTTATTTGCTGATTTTCTTAGCAGGCCTTAAGGATAGAGGTAAAAAACCTCTAATGGGAGAATGGAATATATTTTTTACAAAGAGTTTTATTGATAGTAAAGGATTTTACAAAAGGTTATTGAAAGAAAGATTACAAAAGGCAAAATCTAAGAAAACTATACTATGGATTGGTGTAGGAATCGATGCCTTGTTTAGGCTACAACAATGCCTATTTATAGTGTAAGAATTGAACTCTAATTTATTTACAATTCAAATCCGAAAATATCCTGATAAGGACGTAATAAATATTGACTCGATGGTTTCTTCCACGTAGTCATTTTTATTTGTCGCTTTCTTGATGGTTGCGTGCATTAATGGTTGCTTCCATCATCTCTGCATCATGGCTTGCATCATCTTCCATCAACATCTTTTTAATGAGACAGTTGCAAGTCTCCATCAATAATTAAATGCTCCTTTTTTGGATTTTTACACGTGTCTAGTCTCGGGATTATCCTTCTTGGATATTTGTCAGATTCATTTCTTCTATTTCATCTAGATGTAATGAATCCGGTGAGACTGGTGGTGAGTTCCAACTTTCCCACGTGTCCTTGATTTCCATCGTTAATGGATAATCATCAATCTCCATTTCAGCTATCTTTTTTAACAGCTGTAGAGAATCTTCATCACGGTTTTGATGAGGTCTTTCAGTATTGTACGCCAGTATTCTTCTTCCATCAGTCCAGAGGACATAAGTGTTATGTTGGAGTAAATACTGAGCTTTAAGCATTAAATCAATTCCGGCTTGGACTTGATAATTTGAAAAATTATTATAACACATGTCAATGGTTTTTGACAAGTGATCTTTATCTTCATCAACCGATGAGAGGTTTATTCCTCCAAACATCGTTTGAATAGTCCAAATTTGATATGGCTGAAAAAATCTTTCATATTCAGCAATACCAATAAAACTACTAATTTCTATATGAAAATAGTAAAAGAAATCCATATTTGGAAAACTTGCTAATCGTGATTTTACGATAGCTGGAAAATCTTTTAGTAAATCAAAAGAAAGATTTTGGACTGTTATTTCTTTAACAAATCCCCATTCAATACTTGTTATATCAAATGGTTCATGATTAAGCCTAAATTTTATAGTAGGGAATTTTTCTCCTAAATGATTTGTAAAAACATAGGCTTGTAAAAAGTATTCAGAAAAAGTTTTTCTAAATTGAATTTGCTGGTTGCAAATTATACTGTTTATTTTTGTAAAAATTTCTACAGGTAAAATTTTTCTAGCTTTATTAAATAAACATCTTCTAAACATTTTATTTATAACAGGACTGTTTGTCCCATTATCAATAAAATATTGAAATATATCAAGAAGATTATTTATCTCCTTAATATCCATATAATCTACATAACAATCTTCCCATTCTCTATATAAAACTGATTTTAATAAAAGATCATGGGCTTTATTTTCTTTAGTTGTTTTTTCAACTAAAAATTGAGAAAAATTAGTAAGAGCTCTTCGAAAATTTGCTCTTTGTTCTAAAACATGGGTTTTCCATATTTTATTAATATAATTATAATATTCCAGTGGTAATCCTGGATTATAAAAATCATTTATTTCAGAGAGCGATTGTTGGGATAAAAAGTTTTCTGCTCCCTTAATAATTTCAGCATAACTGGTTTGAAATGCCGAATTAGGGTCTTGTGACCATTGAGATTGACATACCGGGTTTGGTGTCAATGAAAATTGAGTTCCAATTGGTTGTCTTACCATTGGATATGGTACATAATATCCCTGATTAGGATAAAATTGTACTTGTGGAGGCATAGGAACAAATCCTTGGTTGGATTCTGTTATTTTCCCTTTGTTGGGTTTATGAACAGTATTCCATTCTCCCATTAGAGGTTTTTTACCTCTATCCATAAGGCCTGCTAAGAAAATCAGCAAATAAAGTTAGGATTTTGAACAATAGGTATTTCTATAGAATTCTTTTCTATAGATAGTATAACTGATTTTTTATAAATAGAAAATGGTAAATATTGTTTTATGAAATCATTGCCTAATAATATATCTCCCTTCATTTCGGGGAATCCTAATAATTTTGGAATTACAAATTTTACATTATTTATGTAAATTGGTATATTCCTAGCTTTATAATATACTAAAGTCTTATTGTTATCTATACCACTAACCTTTATTGGCCTTTTTACAGGTTTCCAATATTTTCTAGGAATAGCATTCATTTTACAGCTACTTGTTGTAGCACCTGTATCGATTAAAGCATGTAAAAGAAATTTTTCTTTTAATATTATTTCAATATAAATACAGTCTTTTGTATTTTTTACCAAAGTTTGTATATCTTCTATTCTAGTATTTCTACTAGGTTCAGTAGGAAAGATAGGGATATGAACCGTTTTCATACCTATCGGTGTAGAGGATGTTGTACTTTTATTATCTTCTTCTTCCTCTATTTGAGAAGTTGAAGGTAGAACTAAATTATCATCTGTATTTGTTAACAGATTATTTTTAAAATATAACTTATCACCTGAGGCTATATACTCTATAGTACTTACAGGTTTTGAAGTACTCGCATTATTTATATCTCCTATTATCCAGTCTTTTGGAATAGAAAGATCTTTTAAATGTAATAATTTAGGTTGTATTTCTGTAGTAATTTTATTTGGTTCAAAAAGTTCAATAATTTTATTATTGACTTCTTTTATTTCTACCTCTGCAGTATTAGTATATTCATTAATAGCAGTCCAGCTTATTGCAAGATCCTCTGCTAAATCCTTAATATCAGAATTTTTTGTCTGAATTCTTAAACAAAGACACTCTTCTATTAGAGGGTCTGTAATGGATATAAAGTAATTCGGTTTTACCTTAAATCCTATTACTCCATTATATAAATTTGATTGAATACCTCCAATAAGTGCTTTTATTGGATTTTCAAATCTTTTATCTAATAAAACTGCTATTATAGGTACATCATGACCCCTTCTAAATAAAGCTCTAATCGTGATCATAATTATACCTAGATGTATATATCTTACCTGAGGATATTTCTTTCTAATCCTCTTAATTTTTTCTTTAGTAAATAAAGGGATTTCAGTTAATCCACCTTTTGTATCTTTAGCGACTGTATTACCGCTAATTTTTTCAATATGTCTTTGTGACCATATTTTAAACTTAGATATTTTATATATTTCTTCTTTAGAAATATGATTTTTAGTTATCTTTTCTAGCATTTCTTCTGAGAAGTCTTTTTCTTCTCCTATTAAATTTCCTAATTTTATATCCTGTTGTTCAGTTTTAGGAATTTCTTCTAATTGATTATTATGTCCTAACATAAAAATATATTCTTCATTATCAGTATCAGATTCAGTTTCTGATATTATTTCATATAAGATTTCAGTAGGATTTATTTCCTCACTAAAACATATTTCTAAATCTTGTTCTTCAAGATTTTTAATCATTTTTCTAGCATTTTTTCCCTTATTAGGACAATTTGTAGCTATATGACCATCTTCATCACATATAAAACATTTACAAAGTTGCTTTATAGGTTTTTTAGAAGTTTTTCTTCTTACAAATTTTTTCTTTTTGTTATTATCATTTTTATTACCAGTATATTTTTTATTTCCTGGTTTCCACCTTATCATCCTATATTTTTTATTTTTATAATTTTTATAAGGTTTAGATTGTATAGGTTTACAACCAAACTCCCATTCGCCTTCTAATAATTTTGTACAATACCTATGACTTAATTTATTTTTAACTTGTTTAGCAGCTTTACTCTGTAAACAGTGTAAAGTAATTCTTTCTTTAGCGAAATTAATCCTATTTCCTATACTATCTATATTTTCTTTATCTATACCAGCTAGTTTACTATGTTTTTCTAGATAAGAAGCATATTTATTTATACAAATTTCATCCCATGGTGGGGGTAATTTATGGAAATATTGGTTTTTCCAAAATTCTATGTTATTATTTTTTAACTTTTGATATTCATGAAGAAATTTTTTAGAAAATTCTTCTAAATATCTAATATCACATAATTTTATTTTTGATAATATATAACTAGATTGACTGTCCTGATCTTTTTTATCAGTATAGCCACAAAATTCTGTTTTTAGAATTAAAGTTAAACCTTTTAATAGTTCCTTAGGAGTACCTATCTGATTAATAATTTGTTCCTTTTGTTGTTTCCCTTTTTCAGATTCTTCCCAACGACGGAGAAATTGCAAAACATCTCCTTGGAAAGTTCCTACAAAATAATTTAAAAATTTTTCTTTTGTCCAACTACTGCTATTATTATTAACAACAATAGTCATAGACTGTGCCCAATCATCTATAGTTTTTTCATAGTCTGATAAAGGTATTTTAGTTAAATCTAAATATATACCTCCTTGAGCAACATTTCTTTTATTTAAATCATCAATCCTATATGGTATAGGTTGAGTAGATGTTTCTCCTGGGTTTTCAGGCTTGACATCATTAGTAGCTATAGTTTCAAATATTCTAGTCGTTTCTTCGACTAGCTCTTTATCTTTATTAAAAGATCTCAGATAATCATCTTTTTGAATATCTGATTCTAATTTTCTTTTACCATAAGGATCTTTTTTATCCTTTTCCTTAGGTTTCGGTATATATGGATCTGTGTTGTCAGTATCCATGGGTTCCGGTATTTCTATATTTTCTTCTGTTGAAGTATTTTCTTCATCAGAATTATAGCTAGTTGCATTAATTTCTTCTGAAATCATAGAATTATTATCTTCTGATTTATTATCATCATTAGAGCTACTACTACTTTCTGTAGTATCATAATTTAACATATAATGATAATTAAATATTTTAAACAGACCTTTATGTTTTTCATAAAGTTCTTCTATTAATTTTAAATATTCTACTCTTTCATAACTATCATTAGTAGTAGAGAATTTTATTTTCCAATGTTCTATTAATTCTTTATAACACTGGAAATCATGTTTTTGTTGTTTTGAATTTTCTCTTTTTTGTTTTTCTTTTTTAATATTATTATTAGTATTAGACTCGTCCGAAGAAGTTTGGTCTTCCTCAGATAAAGCTAAAATAACATTACTATTACCATAGTATAATGGACCTAAATCCATTTCTTGGTCTTCACTTTTGTTAGTGAAAACATTATCTAATTTATTATTAATATCTGTTAAAAGTTCCTTAGACTCGTTGTTCAAGTCTAACTCTGTTACTTTACTAATATTATCAATTTTACTTTCAATATTATTAACCTTATTATATAACTTATTAAAATAAACAGAAGTTATATCCACAAGACTATTGATACCTTTACTAAGAGCCGAAATGTTGTTTTCATTTTTGGGTTCTATATGCATAGTATGATTACAAGTTTTATCTTTATATAAACAATCTATCTCTTCCATATTATTTATCTTTGGTACCTAAAACCGTCCGTTATCTTAATATGTCTTTAACAAAGGCCTTAAACACGTCCTCCCTGGACTTAAACAGGCAACAAAGACACAACAACAGATATATGGGTTTTAAGATAAATAACTATGAAATAAACAGAATTGAGAACAAAAGATAGAAACTTACAACTTTACTATGATATATTTGCTTCCAAGTATCGTTACTCCGGCCCTCTGATACCAATAACGGGGGAGACTATGGTGGCTCAATACAGCGGAATATATTTTTTACAAAGAGTTTTATTGATAGTAAAGGATTTTACAAAAGGTTATTGAAAGAAAGATTACAAAAGGCAAAATCTAAGAAAACTATACTATGGATTGGTGTAGGAATCGATGCCTTGTTTAGGCTACAACAATGCCTATTTATAGTGTAAGAATTGAACTCTAATTTATTTACAATTCAAATCCGAAAATATCCTGATAAGGACGTAATAAATATTGACTCGATGGTTTCTTCCACGTAGTCATTTTTATTTGTCGCTTTCTTGATGGTTGCGTGCATTAATGGTTGCTTCCATCATCTCTGCATCATGGCTTGCATCATCTTCCATCAACATCTTTTTAATGAGACAGTTGCAAGTCTCCATCAATAATTAAATGCTCCTTTTTTGGATTTTTACACGTGTCTAGTCTCGGGATTATCCTTCTTGGATATTTGTCAGATTCATTTCTTCTATTTCATCTAGATGTAATGAATCCGGTGAGACTGGTGGTGAGTTCCAACTTTCCCACGTGTCCTTGATTTCCATCGTTAATGGATAATCATCAATCTCCATTTCAGCTATCTTTTTTAACAGCTGTAGAGAATCTTCATCACGGTTTTGATGAGGTCTTTCAGTATTGTACGCCAGTATTCTTCTTCCATCAGTCCAGAGGACATAAGTGTTATGTTGGAGTAAATACTGAGCTTTAAGCATTAAATCAATTCCGGCTTGGACTTGATAATTTGAAAAATTATTATAACACATGTCAATGGTTTTTGACAAGTGATCTTTATCTTCATCAACCGATGAGAGGTTTATTCCTCCAAACATCGTTTGAATAGTCCAAATTTGATATGGCTGAAAAAATCTTTCATATTCAGCAATACCAATAAAACTACTAATTTCTATATGAAAATAGTAAAAGAAATCCATATTTGGAAAACTTGCTAATCGTGATTTTACGATAGCTGGAAAATCTTTTAGTAAATCAAAAGAAAGATTTTGGACTGTTATTTCTTTAACAAATCCCCATTCAATACTTGTTATATCAAATGGTTCATGATTAAGCCTAAATTTTATAGTAGGGAATTTTTCTCCTAAATGATTTGTAAAAACATAGGCTTGTAAAAAGTATTCAGAAAAAGTTTTTCTAAATTGAATTTGCTGGTTGCAAATTATACTGTTTATTTTTGTAAAAATTTCTACAGGTAAAATTTTTCTAGCTTTATTAAATAAACATCTTCTAAACATTTTATTTATAACAGGACTGTTTGTCCCATTATCAATAAAATATTGAAATATATCAAGAAGATTATTTATCTCCTTAATATCCATATAATCTACATAACAATCTTCCCATTCTCTATATAAAACTGATTTTAATAAAAGATCATGGGCTTTATTTTCTTTAGTTGTTTTTTCAACTAAAAATTGAGAAAAATTAGTAAGAGCTCTTCGAAAATTTGCTCTTTGTTCTAAAACATGGGTTTTCCATATTTTATTAATATAATTATAATATTCCAGTGGTAATCCTGGATTATAAAAATCATTTATTTCAGAGAGCGATTGTTGGGATAAAAAGTTTTCTGCTCCCTTAATAATTTCAGCATAACTGGTTTGAAATGCCGAATTAGGGTCTTGTGACCATTGAGATTGACATACCGGGTTTGGTGTCAATGAAAATTGAGTTCCAATTGGTTGTCTTACCATTGGATATGGTACATAATATCCCTGATTAGGATAAAATTGTACTTGTGGAGGCATAGGAACAAATCCTTGGTTGGATTCTGTTATTTTCCCTTTGTTGGGTTTATGAACAGTATTCCATTCTCCCATTAGAGGTTTTTTACCTCTATCCATAAGGCCTGCTAAGAAAATCAGCAAATAAAGTTAGGATTTTGAACAATAGGTATTTCTATAGAATTCTTTTCTATAGATAGTATAACTGATTTTTTATAAATAGAAAATGGTAAATATTGTTTTATGAAATCATTGCCTAATAATATATCTCCCTTCATTTCGGGGAATCCTAATAATTTTGGAATTACAAATTTTACATTATTTATGTAAATTGGTATATTCCTAGCTTTATAATATACTAAAGTCTTATTGTTATCTATACCACTAACCTTTATTGGCCTTTTTACAGGTTTCCAATATTTTCTAGGAATAGCATTCATTTTACAGCTACTTGTTGTAGCACCTGTATCGATTAAAGCATGTAAAAGAAATTTTTCTTTTAATATTATTTCAATATAAATACAGTCTTTTGTATTTTTTACCAAAGTTTGTATATCTTCTATTCTAGTATTTCTACTAGGTTCAGTAGGAAAGATAGGGATATGAACCGTTTTCATACCTATCGGTGTAGAGGATGTTGTACTTTTATTATCTTCTTCTTCCTCTATTTGAGAAGTTGAAGGTAGAACTAAATTATCATCTGTATTTGTTAACAGATTATTTTTAAAATATAACTTATCACCTGAGGCTATATACTCTATAGTACTTACAGGTTTTGAAGTACTCGCATTAAGTGAAGACTATGGACTGTTTATATAAAGATAAAACTTGTAATCATACTATGCATATAGAACCCAAAAATGAAAACAACATTTCGGCTCTTAGTAAAGGTATCAATAGTCTTGTGGATATAACTTCTGTTTATTTTAATAAGTTATATAATAAGGTTAATAATATTGAAAGTAAAATTGATAATATTAGTAAAGTAACAGAGTTAGACTTGAACAACGAGTCTAAGGAACTTTTAACAGATATTAATAATAAATTAGATAATGTTTTCACTAACAAAAGTGAAGACCAAGAAATGGATTTAGGTCCATTATACTATGGTAATAGTAATGTTATTTTAGCTTTATCTGAGGAAGACCAAACTTCTTCGGACGAGTCTAATACTAATAATAATATTAAAAAAGAAAAACAAAAAAGAGAAAATTCAAAACAACAAAAACATGATTTCCAGTGTTATAAAGAATTAATAGAACATTGGAAAATAAAATTCTCTACTACTAATGATAGTTATGAAAGAGTAGAATATTTAAAATTAATAGAAGAACTTTATGAAAAACATAAAGGTCTGTTTAAAATATTTAATTATCATTATATGTTAAATTATGATACTACAGAAAGTAGTAGTAGCTCTAATGATGATAATAAATCAGAAGATAATAATTCTATGATTTCAGAAGAAATTAATGCAACTAGCTATAATTCTGATGAAGAAAATACTTCAACAGAAGAAAATATAGAAATACCGGAACCCATGGATACTGACAACACAGATCCATATATACCGAAACCTAAGGAAAAGGATAAAAAAGATCCTTATGGTAAAAGAAAATTAGAATCAGATATTCAAAAAGATGATTATCTGAGATCTTTTAATAAAGATAAAGAGCTAGTCGAAGAAACGACTAGAATATTTGAAACTATAGCTACTAATGATGTCAAGCCTGAAAACCCAGGAGAAACATCTACTCAACCTATACCATATAGGATTGATGATTTAAATAAAAGAAATGTTGCTCAAGGAGGTATATATTTAGATTTAACTAAAATACCTTTATCAGACTATGAAAAAACTATAGATGATTGGGCACAGTCTATGACTATTGTTGTTAATAATAATAGCAGTAGTTGGACAAAAGAAAAATTTTTAAATTATTTTGTAGGAACTTTCCAAGGAGATGTTTTGCAATTTCTCCGTCGTTGGGAAGAATCTGAAAAAGGGAAACAACAAAAGGAACAAATTATTAATCAGATAGGTACTCCTAAGGAACTATTAAAAGGTTTAACTTTAATTCTAAAAACAGAATTTTGTGGCTATACTGATAAAAAAGATCAGGACAGTCAATCTAGTTATATATTATCAAAAATAAAATTATGTGATATTAGATATTTAGAAGAATTTTCTAAAAAATTTCTTCATGAATATCAAAAGTTAAAAAATAATAACATAGAATTTTGGAAAAACCAATATTTCCATATAATTGTATCAATAAAACTCTGATAAAGTTCCACTTGTTGTAAACCTATACAATCTAAACCTTATAAAAATTATAAAAATAAAAAATATAGGATGATAAGGTGGAAACCAGGAAATAAAAAATATACTGGTAATAAAAATGATAATAACAAAAAGAAAAAATTTGTAAGAAGAAAAACTTCTAAAAAACCTATAAAGCAACTTTGTAAATGTTTTATATGTGATGAAGATGGTCATATAGCTACAAATTGTCCTAATAAGGGAAAAAATGCTAGAAAAATGATTAAAAATCTTGAAGAACAAGATTTAGAAATATGTTTTAGTGAGGAAATAAATCCTACTGAAATCTTATATGAAATAATATCAGAAACTGAATCTGATACTGATAATGAAGAATATATTTTTATGTTAGGACATAATAATCAATTAGAAGAAATTCCTAAAACTGAACAACAGGATATAAAATTAGGAAATTTAATAGGAGAAGAAAAAGACTTCTCAGAAGAAATGCTAGAAAAGATAACTAAAAATCATATTTCTAAAGAAGAAATATATAAAATATCTAAGTTTAAAATATGGTCACAAAGACATATTGAAAAAATTAGCGGTAATACAGTCGCTAAAGATACAAAAGGTGGATTAACTGAAATCCCTTTATTTACTAAAGAAAAAATTAAGAGGATTAGAAAGAAATATCCTCAGGTAAGATATATACATCTAGGTATAATTATGATCACGATTAGAGCTTTATTTAGAAGGGGTCATGATGTACCTATAATAGCAGTTTTATTAGATAAAAGATTTGAAAATCCAATAAAAGCACTTATTGGAGGTATTCAATCAAATTTATATAATGGAGTAATAGGATTTAAGGTAAAACCGAATTACTTTATATCCATTACAGACCCTCTAATAGAAGAGTGTCTTTGTTTAAGAATTCAGACAAAAAATTCTGATATTAAGGATTTAGCAGAGGATCTTGCAATAAGCTGGACTGCTATTAATGAATATACTAATACTGCAGAGGTAGAAATAAAAGAAGTCAATAATAAAATTATTGAACTTTTTGAACCAAATAAAATTACTACAGAAATACAACCTAAATTATTACATTTAAAAGATCTTTCTATTCCAAAAGACTGGATAATAGGAGATATAAATAATGCGAGTACTTCAAAACCTGTAAGTACTATAGAGTATATAGCCTCAGGTGATAAGTTATATTTTAAAAATAATCTGTTAACAAATACAGATGATAATTTAGTTCTACCTTCAACTTCTCAAATAGAGGAAGAAGAAGATAATAAAAGTACAACATCCTCTACACCGATAGGTATGAAAACGGTTCATATCCCTATCTTTCCTACTGAACCTAGTAGAAATACTAGAATAGAAGATATACAAACTTTGGTAAAAAATACAAAAGACTGTATTTATATTGAAATAATATTAAAAGAAAAATTTCTTTTACATGCTTTAATCGATACAGGTGCTACAACAAGTAGCTGTAAAATGAATGCTATTCCTAGAAAATATTGGAAACCTGTAAAAAGGCCAATAAAGGTTAGTGGTATAGATAACAATAAGACTTTAGTATATTATAAAGCTAGGAATATACCAATTTACATAAATAATGTAAAATTTGTAATTCCAAAATTATTAAGATTCCCCGAAATGAAGGGAGATATATTATTAGGCAATGATTTCATAAAACAATATTTACCATTTTCTATTTATAAAAAATCAGTTATACTATCTATAGAAAAGAATTCTATAGAAATACCTATTGTTCAAAATCCTAACTTTATTTGCTGATTTTCTTAGCAGGCCTTATGGATAGAGGTAAAAAACCTCTAATGGGAGAATGGAATACTGTTCATAAACCCAACAAAGGGAAAATAACAGAATCCAACCAAGGATTTGTTCCTATGCCTCCACAAGTACAATTTTATCCTAATCAGGGATATTATGTACCATATCCAATGGTAAGACAACCAATTGGAACTCAATTTTCATTGACACCAAACCCGGTATGTCAATCTCAATGGTCACAAGACCCTAATTCGGCATTTCAAACCAGTTATGCTGAAATTATTAAGGGAGCAGAAAACTTTTTATCCCAACAATCGCTCTCTGAAATAAATGATTTTTATAATCCAGGATTACCACTGGAATATTATAATTATATTAATAAAATATGGAAAACCCATGTTTTAGAACAAAGAGCAAATTTTCGAAGAGCTCTTACTAATTTTTCTCAATTTCTTGTTGAAAAAACAACTAAAGAAAATAAAGCCCATGATCTTTTATTAAAATCAGTTTTATATAGAGAATGGGAAGATTGTTATGTAGATTATATGGATATTAAGGAGATAAATAGAAGTATCTATACCAGCTAGCAGAGGAATATATTTTTTCACGCTAAAGATACAATCTAAACCTATCAATTTATATATTCCGCTGTATTGAGCCACCAGTCTCCCCTGTAATTTATATAGAAGTTACCTTTCAATTTAGAGAGTATAAAACATATTCTTTACACGCTCTATTAGACACAGGAGCTACAACAAGTAGCTGTAGACAAAATGCTATTCCATCAGAAAAATGGGAATTAATGAATAATCCCATAATGGCGGTAGGGGTAGATGGTAAAGAAACCTTAATTGTTCATAAAGCTAAGAATATACCAGTCTACATAAATAATGTAAGATTTGTAATTCCAAAAATTTTATGTTTCCCTGATATGCATGGTGATATTTTATTAGGTAATAATTTTATATATCAACACTTGCCTTTTTCAATTGATAGAAATATGATTACATTAACCACAGAAAACACTTATGTGGAAGTACCATTAATAGAAAATCATAAGTATAGTTGTAATAAAGATTTTAATCCACCAAGGAAAGATCATTTTAAACAGATCGAAATAACCCATTGGCTATTTAAAATATTAGAAAATAATTTTAGTGAAGAACCATTAAAATTATGGAAGAATAGCCCTCGATATTGCGAAATCAAGTTAGAAAATCCTAAAAAGATTATTAGGGTAAAACCAATGATCTATACTAAACAAGATATAGATGAGTTTGATATTCAAATAAATGAATTAATGGAAAAAGGATTAATAGAAGAAACTACTAGTCCACATTCTAGTCCTGCTTTTATGGTAAGAAACCATGCAGAAATAAAACGAGGAAAAGCTAGAATGGTTATTAACTATAAAAGATTAAATCAAAATATTATTTTTGATGGGTATTTTATTCCAAGAAAGGAGGTACTCATAAATCAAGCAAAACATGCTAAATATTTTAGTAAATTTGATTGTAAATCAGGTTTTTGGCAAATTATGCTAACAGAAGCTTCTAGGCCTTTAACAGCATTTAGTGCACCTAATGGACATTTTCAATGGAATGTAATGCCTTTTGGTCTGTGTAATGCACCACAGATTTTTCAAAGATGGATGGATTCTATTTTTAAGAAATATAAAAAATTTTGTGTAGTCTATATTGATGATATATTAATTTTTTCAGACACTCTAGAAAGACATAGAAAACATCTAAACATCATTTCTAGAGAATTCATAAAACATGGAATAATACTAAGTCCTAAAAAGATAGAATTAGAAAAAACTGAAATAGAATTTTTAGGATTAATATTATCTGAAGATGGTCTTAAATTACAGGATCATATTATAATAAAAATCAAGGAATTTCCTGATAATATTAAAGATCTAAAACAACTTCAGCAATTTATAGGAATTGTTAATTATGGAAGAACCTTTTTCCCTAATTTATCTAAAAAATTAGATAAGTTATATGAAAAACTAAAGAAAGGAATAACATTTGATTGGACTGAAAGAGATTCCGAAATTATTAAAGAAATAAAAGAAGAAATAAATTATATTCCAAAAGTTTATTTACCTAAACAGGGTGATAAATTAATTTTAGAAACAGATGCTTCTGATAAACATTGGGGTTGTATATTAAAAGCCAAAACAAAAAGTGAAGAATTAATTTGTGGTTATAGTTCAGGAAAATTTAAACCAAATGAAATTAATTATATTATATATGAAAAAGAGTTATTAGCAATAAAGAAAGGAATAAAGAAATTCTTGATATATTTAGCATCCGAATATTTTATTATTAGAACAGACAATCAGGCTGTTAAACAATTTCTTACTAATAACAGTTTAGAAACAGTACCAAGACGGATACGATGGTATAATGAGTTATGTAATTTTAATTTTCAAGTCATAAATATAAAAAGTGATGAAAATATTCTTGCTGATTTTCTTAGCAGGCCTTATGGATAGAGGTAAAAAACCTCTAATGGGAGAATGGAATACTGTTCATAAACCCAACAAAGGGAAAATAACAGAATCCAACCAAGGATTTGTTCCTATGCCTCCACAAGTACAATTTTATCCTAATCAGGGATATTATGTACCATATCCAATGGTAAGACAACCAATTGGAACTCAATTTTCATTGACACCAAACCCGGTATGTCAATCTCAATGGTCACAAGACCCTAATTCGGCATTTCAAACCAGTTATGCTGAAATTATTAAGGGAGCAGAAAACTTTTTATCCCAACAATCGCTCTCTGAAATAAATGATTTTTATAATCCAGGATTACCACTGGAATATTATAATTATATTAATAAAATATGGAAAACCCATGTTTTAGAACAAAGAGCAAATTTTCGAAGAGCTCTTACTAATTTTTCTCAATTTTTAGTTGAAAAAACAACTAAAGAAAATAAAGCCCATGATCTTTTATTAAAATCAGTTTTATATAGAGAATGGGAAGATTGTTATGTAGATTATATGGATATTAAGGAGATAAATAATCTTCTTGATATATTTCAATATTTTATTGATAATGGGACAAACAGTCCTGTTATAAATAAAATGTTTAGAAGATGTTTATTTAATAAAGCTAGAAAAATTTTACCTGTAGAAATTTTTACAAAAATAAACAGTATAATTTGCAACCAGCAAATTCAATTTAGAAAAACTTTTTCTGAATACTTTTTACAAGCCTATGTTTTTACAAATCATTTAGGAGAAAAATTCCCTACTATAAAATTTAGGCTTAATCATGAACCATTTGATATAACAAGTATTGAATGGGGATTTGTTAAAGAAATAACAGTCCAAAATCTTTCTTTTGATTTACTAAAAGATTTTCCAGCTATCGTAAAATCACGATTAGCAAGTTTTCCAAATATGGATTTCTTTTACTATTTTCATATAGAAATTAGTAGTTTTATTGGTATTGCTGAATATGAAAGATTTTTTCAGCCATATCAAATTTGGACTATTCAAACGATGTTTGGAGGAATAAACCTCTCATCGGTTGATGAAGATAAAGATCACTTGTCAAAAACCATTGACATGTGTTATAATAATTTTTCAAATTATCAAGTCCAAGCCGGAATTGATTTAATGCTTAAAGCTCAGTATTTACTCCAACATAACACTTATGTCCTCTGGACTGATGGAAGAAGAATACTGGCGTACAATACTGAAAGACCTCATCAAAACCGTGATGAAGATTCTCTACAGCTGTTAAAAAAGATAGCTGAAATGGAGATTGATGATTATCCATTAACGATGGAAATCAAGGACACGTGGGAAAGTTGGAACTCACCACCAGTCTCACCGGATTCATTACATCTAGATGAAATAGAAGAAATGAATCTGACAAATATCCAAGAAGGATAATCCCGAGACTAGACACGTGTAAAAATCCAAAAAAGGAGCATTTAATTATTGATGGAGACTTGCAACTGTCTCATTAAAAAGATGTTGATGGAAGATGATGCAAGCCATGATGCAGAGATGATGGAAGCAACCATTAATGCACGCAACCATCAAGAAAGCGACAAATAAAAATGACTACGTGGAAGAAACCATCGAGTCAATATTTATTACGTCCTTATCAGGATATTTTCGGATTTGAATTGTAAATAAATTAGAGTTCAATTCTTACACTATAAATAGGCATTGTTGTAGCCTAAACAAGGCATCGATTCCTACACCAATCCATAGTATAGTTTTCTTAGATTTTGCCTTTTGTAATCTTTCTTTCAATAACCTTTTGTAAAATCCTTTACTATCAATAAAACTCTTTGTAAAAAATATATTCCATTCTCCCATTAGAGGTTTTTTACCTCTATCCTTAAGGCCTGCTAAGAAAATCAGCAAATAAAGTTAGGATTTTGAACAATAGGTATTTCTATAGAATTCTTTTCTATAGATAGTATAACTGATTTTTTATAAATAGAAAATGGTAAATATTGTTTTATGAAATCATTGCCTAATAATATATCTCCCTTCATTTCGGGGAATCCTAATAATTTTGGAATTACAAATTTTACATTATTTATGTAAATTGGTATATTCCTAGCTTTATAATATACTAAAGTCTTATTGTTATCTATACCACTAACCTTTATTGGCCTTTTTACAGGTTTCCAATATTTTCTAGGAATAGCATTCATTTTACAGCTACTTGTTGTAGCACCTGTATCGATTAAAGCATGTAAAAGAAATTTTTCTTTTAATATTATTTCAATATAAATACAGTCTTTTGTATTTTTTACCAAAGTTTGTATATCTTCTATTCTAGTATTTCTACTAGGTTTAGTAGGAAAGATAGGGATATGAACCGTTTTCATACCTATCGGTGTAGAGGATGTTGTACTTTTATTATCTTCTTCTTCCTCTATTTGAGAAGTTGAAGGTAGAACTAAATTATCATCTGTATTTGTTAACAGATTATTTTTAAAATATAACTTATCACCTGAGGCTATATACTCTATAGTACTTACAGGTTTTGAAGTACTCGCATTATTTATATCTCCTATTATCCAGTCTTTTGGAATAGAAAGATCTTTTAAATGTAATAATTTAGGTTGTATTTCTGTAGTAATTTTATTTGGTTCAAAAAGTTCAATAATTTTATTATTGACTTCTTTTATTTCTACCTCTGCAGTATTAGTATATTCATTAATAGCAGTCCAGCTTATTGCAAGATCCTCTGCTAAATCCTTAATATCAGAATTTTTTGTCTGAATTCTTAAACAAAGACACTCTTCTATTAGAGGGTCTGTAATGGATATAAAGTAATTCGGTTTTACCTTAAATCCTATTACTCCATTATATAAATTTGATTGAATACCTCCAATAAGTGCTTTTATTGGATTTTCAAATCTTTTATCTAATAAAACTGCTATTATAGGTACATCATGACCCCTTCTAAATAAAGCTCTAATCGTGATCATAATTATACCTAGATGTATATATCTTACCTAAGGATATTTCTTTCTAATCCTCTTAATTTTTTCTTTAGTAAATAAAGGGATTTCAGTTAATACAGCGGAATATCTGTTATATAAAAACAAAAAAGAGAAAATTCAAAACAACAAAAACATGATTTCCAGTGTTATAAAGAATTAATAGAACATTGGAAAATAAAATTCTCTACTACTAATGATAGTTATGAAAGAGTAGAATATTTAAAATTAATAGAAGAACTTTATGAAAAACATAAAGGTCTGTTTAAAATATTTAATTATCATTATATGTTAAATTATGATACTACAGAAAGTAGTAGTAGCTCTAATGATGATAATAAATCAGAAGATAATAATTCTATGATTTCAGAAGAAATTAATGCAACTAGCTATAATTCTGATGAAGAAAACACTTCAACAGAAGAAAATATAGAAATACCGGAACCCATGGATACTGACAACACAGATCCATATATACCAAAACCTAAAGAAAAGGATAAGAAAGAAGAAATATTAATATTAAAACCAGAATTATTATATAAAAATTCTAGAAACACTAGAATAAAAAAGACAAAAAATACAATAATAATTCAACAAATGAAATTGGGAAAAAATGATATTATCACTTTTTCAAAATTTCAACCAAAAAAATATTATACTTATATAGAAGTTACCTTTCAATTTAGAGAGTATAAAACATATTCTTTACACGCTCTATTAGACACAGGAGCTACAACAAGTAGCTGTAGACAAAATGCTATTCCATCAGAAAAATGGGAATTAATGAATAATCCCATAATGGCGGTAGGGGTAGATGGTAAAGAAACCTTAATTGTTCATAAAGCTAAGAATATACCAGTCTACATAAATAATGTAAGATTTGTAATTCCAAAAATTTTATGTTTCCCTGATATGCATGGTGATATTTTATTAGGTAATAATTTTATATATCAACACTTGCCTTTTTCAATTGATAGAAATATGATTACATTAACCACAGAAAACACTTATGTGGAAGTACCATTAATAGAAAATCATAAGTATAGTTGTAATAAAGATTTTAATCCACCAAGGAAAGATCATTTTAAACAGATCGAAATAACCCATTGGCTGTTTAAAATATTAGAAAATAATTTTAGTGAAGAACCATTAAAATTATGGAAGAATAGCCCTCGATATTGCGAAATCAAGTTAGAAAATCCTAAAAAGATTATTAGGGTAAAACCAATGATCTATACTAAACAAGATATAGATGAGTTTGATATTCAAATAAATGAATTAATGGAAAAAGGATTAATAGAAGAAACTACTAGTCCACATTCTAGTCCTGCTTTTATGGTAAGAAACCATGCAGAAATAAAACGAGGAAAAGCTAGAATGGTTATTAACTATAAAAGATTAAATCAAAATATTATTTTTGATGGGTATTTTATTCCAAGAAAGGAGGTACTCATAAATCAAGCAAAACATGCTAAATATTTTAGTAAATTTGATTGTAAATCAGGTTTTTGGCAAATTATGCTAACAGAAGCTTCTAGGCCTTTAACAGCATTTAGTGCACCTAATGGACATTTTCAATGGAATGTAATGCCTTTTGGTCTGTGTAATGCACCACAGATTTTTCAAAGATGGATGGATTCTATTTTTAAGAAATATAAAAAATTTTGTGTAGTCTATATTGATGATATATTAATTTTTTCAGACACTCTAGAAAGACATAGAAAACATCTAAACATCATTTCTAGAGAATTCATAAAACATGGAATAATACTAAGTCCTAAAAAGATAGAATTAGAAAAAACTGAAATAGAATTTTTAGGATTAATATTATCTGAAGATGGTCTTAAATTACAGGATCATATTATAATAAAAATCAAGGAATTTCCTGATAATATTAAAGATCTAAAACAACTTCAGCAATTTATAGGAATTGTTAATTATGGAAGAACCTTTTTCCCTAATTTATCTAAAAAATTAGATAAGTTATATGAAAAACTAAAGAAAGGAATAACATTTGATTGGACTGAAAGAGATTCCGAAATTATTAAAGAAATAAAAGAAGAAATAAATTATATTCCAAAAGTTTATTTACCTAAACAGGGTGATAAATTAATTTTAGAAACAGATGCTTCTGATAAACATTGGGGTTGTATATTAAAAGCCAAAACAAAAAGTGAAGAATTAATTTGTGGTTATAGTTCAGGAAAATTTAAACCAAATGAAATTAATTATATTATATATGAAAAAGAGTTATTAGCAATAAAGAAAGGAATAAAGAAATTCTTGATATATTTAGCATCCGAATATTTTATTATTAGAACAGACAATCAGGCTGTTAAACAATTTCTTACTAATAACAGTTTAGAAACAGTACCAAGACGGATACGATGGTATAATGAGTTATGTAATTTTAATTTTCAAGTCATAAATATAAAAAGTGATGAAAATATTCTTGCTGATTTTCTTAGCAGGCCTTATGGATAGAGGTAAAAAACCTCTAATGGGAGAATGGAATACTGTTCATAAACCCAACAAAGGGAAAATAACAGAATCCAACCAAGGATTTGTTCCTATGCCTCCACAAGTACAATTTTATCCTAATCAGGGATATTATGTACCATATCCAATGGTAAGACAACCAATTGGAACTCAATTTTCATTGACACCAAACCCGGTATGTCAATCTCAATGGTCACAAGACCCTAATTCGGCATTTCAAACCAGTTATGCTGAAATTATTAAGGGAGCAGAAAACTTTTTATCCCAACAATCGCTCTCTGAAATAAATGATTTTTATAATCCAGGATTACCACTGGAATATTATAATTATATTAATAAAATATGGAAAACCCATGTTTTAGAACAAAGAGCAAATTTTCGAAGAGCTCTTACTAATTTTTCTCAATTTTTAGTTGAAAAAACAACTAAAGAAAATAAAGCCCATGATCTTTTATTAAAATCAGTTTTATATAGAGAATGGGAAGATTGTTATGTAGATTATATGGATATTAAGGAGATAAATAATCTTCTTGATATATTTCAATATTTTATTGATAATGGGACAAACAGTCCTGTTATAAATAAAATGTTTAGAAGATGTTTATTTAATAAAGCTAGAAAAATTTTACCTGTAGAAATTTTTACAAAAATAAACAGTATAATTTGCAACCAGCAAATTCAATTTAGAAAAACTTTTTCTGAATACTTTTTACAAGCCTATGTTTTTACAAATCATTTAGGAGAAAAATTCCCTACTATAAAATTTAGGCTTAATCATGAACCATTTGATATAACAAGTATTGAATGGGGATTTGTTAAAGAAATAACAGTCCAAAATCTTTCTTTTGATTTACTAAAAGATTTTCCAGCTATCGTAAAATCACGATTAGCAAGTTTTCCAAATATGGATTTCTTTTACTATTTTCATATAGAAATTAGTAGTTTTATTGGTATTGCTGAATATGAAAGATTTTTTCAGCCATATCAAATTTGGACTATTCAAACGATGTTTGGAGGAATAAACCTCTCATCGGTTGATGAAGATAAAGATCACTTGTCAAAAACCATTGACATGTGTTATAATAATTTTTCAAATTATCAAGTCCAAGCCGGAATTGATTTAATGCTTAAAGCTCAGTATTTACTCCAACATAACACTTATGTCCTCTGGACTGATGGAAGAAGAATACTGGCGTACAATACTGAAAGACCTCATCAAAACCGTGATGAAGATTCTCTACAGCTGTTAAAAAAGATAGCTGAAATGGAGATTGATGATTATCCATTAACGATGGAAATCAAGGACACGTGGGAAAGTTGGAACTCACCACCAGTCTCACCGGATTCATTACATCTAGATGAAATAGAAGAAATGAATCTGACAAATATCCAAGAAGGATAATCCCGAGACTAGACACGTGTAAAAATCCAAAAAAGGAGCATTTAATTATTGATGGAGACTTGCAACTGTCTCATTAAAAAGATGTTGATGGAAGATGATGCAAGCCATGATGCAGAGATGATGGAAGCAACCATTAATGCACGCAACCATCAAGAAAGCGACAAATAAAAATGACTACGTGGAAGAAACCATCGAGTCAATATTTATTACGTCCTTATCAGGATATTTTCGGATTTGAATTGTAAATAAATTAGAGTTCAATTCTTACACTATAAATAGGCATTGTTGTAGCCTAAACAAGGCATCGATTCCTACACCAATCCATAGTATAGTTTTCTTAGATTTTGCCTTTTGTAATCTTTCTTTCAATAACCTTTTGTAAAATCCTTTACTATCAATAAAACTCTTTGTAAAAAATATATTCCGCTGTATTGAGCCACCATAGTCTCCCCCGTTATTGGTATCAGAGGGCCGGAGTAACGATACTTGGAAGCAAATATATCATAGTAAAGTTGTAAGTTTCTATCTTTTGTTCTCAATTCTGTTTATTTCATAGTTATTTATCTTAAAACCCATATATCTGTTGTTGTGTCTTTGTTGCCTGTTTAAGTCCAGGGAGGACGTGTTTAAGGCCTTTGTTAAAGACATATTAAGATAACGGACGGTTTTAGGTACCAAAGATAAATAATATGGAAGAGATAGATTGTTTATATAAAGATAAAACTTGTAATCATACTATGCATATAGAACCCAAAAATGAAAACAACATTTCGGCTCTTAGTAAAGGTATCAATAGTCTTGTGGATATAACTTCTGTTTATTTTAATAAGTTATATAATAAGGTTAATAATATTGAAAGTAAAATTGATAATATTAGTAAAGTAACAGAGTTAGACTTGAACAACGAGTCTAAGGAACTTTTAACAGATATTAATAATAAATTAGATAATGTTTTCACTAACAAAAGTGAAGACCAAGAAATGGATTTAGGTCCATTATACTATGGTAATAGTAATGTTATTTTAGCTTTATCTGAGGAAGACCAAACTTCTTCGGACGAGTCTAATACTAATAATAATATTAAAAAAGAAAAACAAAAAAGAGAAAATTCAAAACAACAAAAACATGATTTCCAGTGTTATAAAGAATTAATAGAACATTGGAAAATAAAATTCTCTACTACTAATGATAGTTATGAAAGAGTAGAATATTTAAAATTAATAGAAGAACTTTATGAAAAACATAAAGGTCTGTTTAAAATATTTAATTATCATTATATGTTAAATTATGATACTACAGAAAGTAGTAGTAGCTCTAATGATGATAATAAATCAGAAGATAATAATTCTATGATTTCAGAAGAAATTAATGCAACTAGCTATAATTCTGATGAAGAAAACACTTCAACAGAAGAAAATATAGAAATACCGGAACCCATGGATACTGACAACACAGATCCATATATACCAAAACCTAAAGAAAAGGATAAGAAAGAAGAAATATTAATATTAAAACCAGAATTATTATATAAAAATTCTAGAAACACTAGAATAAAAAAGACAAAAAATACAATAATAATTCAACAAATGAAATTGGGAAAAAATGATATTATCACTTTTTCAAAATTTCAACCAAAAAAATATTATACTTATATAGAAGTTACCTTTCAATTTAGAGAGTATAAAACATATTCCTTATAATTGTATTAGATATATTTGTAGATTAAAACTTTATCCATATTTTATTAATATAATTATAATATTCCAGTGGTAATCCTGGATTATAAAAATCATTTATTTCAGAGAGCGATTGTTGGGATAAAAAGTTTTCTGCTCCCTTAATAATTTCAGCATAACTGGTTTGAAATGCCGAATTAGGGTCTTGTGACCATTGAGATTGACATACCGGGTTTGGTGTCAATGAAAATTGAGTTCCAATTGGTTGTCTTACCATTGGATATGGTACATAATATCCCTGATTAGGATAAAATTGTACTTGTGGAGGCATAGGAACAAATCCTTGGTTGGATTCTGTTATTTTCCCTTTGTTGGGTTTATGAACAGTATTCCATTCTCCCATTAGAGGTTTTTTACCTCTATCCATAAGGCCTGCTAAGAAAATCAGCAAGAATATTTTCATCACTTTTTATATTTATGACTTGAAAATTAAAATTACATAACTCATTATACCATCGTATCCGTCTTGGTACTGTTTCTAAACTGTTATTAGTAAGAAATTGTTTAACAGCCTGATTGTCTGTTCTAATAATAAAATATTCGGATGCTAAATATATCAAGAATTTCTTTATTCCTTTCTTTATTGCTAATAACTCTTTTTCATATATAATATAATTAATTTCATTTGGTTTAAATTTTCCTGAACTATAACCACAAATTAATTCTTCACTTTTTGTTTTGGCTTTTAATATACAACCCCAATGTTTATCAGAAGCATCTGTTTCTAAAATTAATTTATCACCCTGTTTAGGTAAATAAACTTTTGGAATATAATTTATTTCTTCTTTTATTTCTTTAATAATTTCGGAATCTCTTTCAGTCCAATCAAATGTTATTCCTTTCTTTAGTTTTTCATATAACTTATCTAATTTTTTAGATAAATTAGGGAAAAAGGTTCTTCCATAATTAACAATTCCTATAAATTGCTGAAGTTGTTTTAGATCTTTAATATTATCAGGAAATTCCTTGATTTTTATTATAATATGATCCTGTAATTTAAGACCATCTTCAGATAATATTAATCCTAAAAATTCTATTTCAGTTTTTTCTAATTCTATCTTTTTAGGACTTAGTATTATTCCATGTTTTATGAATTCTCTAGAAATGATGTTTAGATGTTTTCTATGTCTTTCTAGAGTGTCTGAAAAAATTAATATATCATCAATATAGACTACACAAAATTTTTTATATTTCTTAAAAATAGAATCCATCCATCTTTGAAAAATCTGTGGTGCATTACACAGACCAAAAGGCATTACATTCCATTGAAAATGTCCATTAGGTGCACTAAATGCTGTTAAAGGCCTAGAAGCTTCTGTTAGCATAATTTGCCAAAAACCTGATTTACAATCAAATTTACTAAAATATTTAGCATGTTTTGCTTGATTTATGAGTACCTCCTTTCTTGGAATAAAATACCCATCAAAAATAATATTTTGATTTAATCTTTTATAGTTAATAACCATTCTAGCTTTTCCTCGTTTTATTTCTGCATGGTTTCTTACCATAAAAGCAGGACTAGAATGTGGACTAGTAGTTTCTTCTATTAATCCTTTTTCCATTAATTCATTTATTTGAATATCAAACTCATCTATATCTTGTTTAGTATAGATCATTGGTTTTACCCTAATAATCTTTTTAGGATTTTCTAACTTGATTTCGCAATATCGAGGGCTATTCTTCCATAATTTTAATGGTTCTTCACTAAAATTATTTTCTAATATTTTAAACAGCCAATGGGTTATTTCGATCTGTTTAAAATGATCTTTCCTTGGTGGATTAAAATCTTTATTACAACTATACTTATGATTTTCTATTAATGGTACTTCCACATAAGTGTTTTCTGTGGTTAATGTAATCATATTTCTATCAATTGAAAAAGGCAAGTGTTGATATATAAAATTATTACCTAATAAAATATCACCATGCATATCAGGGAAACATAAAATTTTTGGAATTACAAATCTTACATTATTTATGTAGACTGGTATATTCTTAGCTTTATGAACAATTAAGGTTTCTTTACCATCTACCCCTACCGCCATTATGGGATTATTCATTAATTCCCATTTTTCTGATGGAATAGCATTTTGTCTACAGCTACTTGTTGTAGCTCCTGTGTCTAATAGAGCGTGTAAAGAATATGTTTTATACTCTCTAAATTGAAAGGTAACTTCTATATAAGTATAATATTTTTTTGGTTGAAATTTTGAAAAAGTGATAATATCATTTTTTCCCAATTTCATTTGTTGAATTATTATTGTATTTTTTGTCTTTTTTATTCTAGTGTTTCTAGAATTTTTATATAATAATTCTGGTTTTAATATTAATATTTCTTCTTTCTTATCCTTTTCTTTAGGTTTTGGTATATATGGATCTGTGTTGTCAGTATCCATGGGTTCCGGTATTTCTATATTTTCTTCTGTTGAAGTGTTTTCTTCATCAGAATTATAGCTAGTTGCATTAATTTCTTCTGAAATCATAGAATTATTATCTTCTGATTTATTATCATCATTAGAGCTACTACTACTTTCTGTAGTATCATAATTTAACATATAATGATAATTAAATATTTTAAACAGACCTTTATGTTTTTCATAAAGTTCTTCTATTAATTTTAAATATTCTACTCTTTCATAACTATCATTAGTAGTAGAGAATTTTATTTTCCAATGTTCTATTAATTCTTTATAACACTGGAAATCATGTTTTTGTTGTTTTGAATTTTCTCTTTTTTGTTTTTCTTTTTTAATATTATTATTAGTATTAGACTCGTCCGAAGAAGTTTGGTCTTCCTCAGATAAAGCTAAAATAACATTACTATTACCATAGTATAATGGACCTAAATCCATTTCTTGGTCTTCACTTTTGTTAGTGAAAACATTATCTAATTTATTATTAATATCTGTTAAAAGTTCCTTAGACTCGTTGTTCAAGTCTAACTCTGTTACTTTACTAATATTATCAATTTTACTTTCAATATTATTAACCTTATTATATAACTTATTAAAATAAACAGAAGTTATATCCACAAGACTATTGATACCTTTACTAAGAGCCGAAATGTTGTTTTCATTTTTGGGTTCTATATGCATAGTATGATTACAAGTTTTATCTTTATATGGTGGCTCAATACAGCGGAATATATTTTTTACAAAGAGTTTTATTGATAGTAAAGGATTTTACAAAAGGTTATTGAAAGAAAGATTACAAAAGGCAAAATCTAAGAAAACTATACTATGGATTGGTGTAGGAATCGATGCCTTGTTTAGGCTACAACAATGCCTATTTATAGTGTAAGAATTGAACTCTAATTTATTTACAATTCAAATCCGAAAATATCCTGATAAGGACGTAATAAATATTGACTCGATGGTTTCTTCCACGTAGTCATTTTGCTTTCTTGATGGTTGCGTGCATTAATGGTTGCTTCCATCATCTCTGCATCATGGCTTGCATCATCTTCCATCAACATCTTTTTAATGAGACAGTTGCAAGTCTCCATCAATAATTAAATGCTCCTTTTTTGGATTTTTACACGTGTCTAGTCTCGGGATTATCCTTCTTGGATATTTGTCAGATTCATTTCTTCTATTTCATCTAGATGTAATGAATCCGGTGAGACTGGTGGTGAGTTCCAACTTTCCCACGTGTCCTTGATTTCCATCGTTAATGGATAATCATCAATCTCCATTTCAGCTATCTTTTTTAACAGCTGTAGAGAATCTTCATCACGGTTTTGATGAGGTCTTTCAGTATTGTACGCCAGTATTCTTCTTCCATCAGTCCAGAGGACATAAGTGTTATGTTGGAGTAAATACTGAGCTTTAAGCATTAAATCAATTCCGGCTTGGACTTGATAATTTGAAAAATTATTATAACACATGTCAATGGTTTTTGACAAGTGATCTTTATCTTCATCAACCGATGAGAGGTTTATTCCTCCAAACATCGTTTGAATAGTCCAAATTTGATATGGCTGAAAAAATCTTTCATATTCAGCAATACCAATAAAACTACTAATTTCTATATGAAAATAGTAAAAGAAATCCATATTTGGAAAACTTGCTAATCGTGATTTTACGATAGCTGGAAAATCTTTTAGTAAATCAAAAGAAAGATTTTGGACTGTTATTTCTTTAACAAATCCCCATTCAATACTTGTTATATCAAATGGTTCATGATTAAGCCTAAATTTTATAGTAGGGAATTTTTCTCCTAAATGATTTGTAAAAACATAGGCTTGTAAAAAGTATTCAGAAAAAGTTTTTCTAAATTGAATTTGCTGGTTGCAAATTATACTGTTTATTTTTGTAAAAATTTCTACAGGTAAAATTTTTCTAGCTTTATTAAATAAACATCTTCTAAACATTTTATTTATAACAGGACTGTTTGTCCCATTATCAATAAAATATTGAAATATATCAAGAAGATTATTTATCTCCTTAATATCCATATAATCTACATAACAATCTTCCCATTCTCTATATAAAACTGATTTTAATAAAAGATCATGGGCTTTATTTTCTTTAGTTGTTTTTTCAACTAGAAATTGAGAAAAATTAGTAAGAGCTCTTCGAAAATTTGCTCTTTGTTCTAAAACATGGGTTTTCCATATTTTATTAATATAATTATAATATTCCAGTGGTAATCCTGGATTATAAAAATCATTTATTTCAGAGAGCGATTGTTGGGATAAAAAGTTTTCTGCTCCCTTAATAATTTCAGCATAACTGGTTTGAAATGCCGAATTAGGGTCTTGTGACCATTGAGATTGACATACCGGGTTTGGTGTCAATGAAAATTGAGTTCCAATTGGTTGTCTTACCATTGGATATGGTACATAATATCCCTGATTAGGATAAAATTGTACTTGTGGAGGCATAGGAACAAATCCTTGGTTGGATTCTGTTATTTTCCCTTTGTTGGGTTTATGAACAGTATTCCATTCTCCCATTAGAGGTTTTTTACCTCTATCCATAAGGCCTGCTAAGAAAATCAGCAAATAAAGTTAGGATTTTGAACAATAGGTATTTCTATAGAATTCTTTTCTATAGATAGTATAACTGATTTTTTATAAATAGAAAACCGTTATTAAAGGATAATAAATCAACTGGTATCAAATATAGTTAATTTTATAAATAGAATTCATAGTGGGTTCTATATTTGATTGTATTAGAAAAAAAAAAACAAAAACAAAACATGTTTGCATATATTTTATCGAATTTCAGATTAGTAAGCATGAAAATGGTTAATTTTCAATTTTTGTCCCTCAGCCCTTTAGTTATATAAAAATGGTCAAATTTTAATTTTGATCTCTATACTATGTTAAAATCTGAGATTTAATATTTATACTTGAATATTTTATATAATTTGATACCTCAATGTTTATAATGTCATTAGTTGTTCTAAATATTTTTTGTAATTAGAATATTGACATAAATTCAAAAAACTGTTAACATCATTAATTGTTATTGTTAAATTCAAGTCCATTATAATGCCATTCTTTGTGACATGATTATTGAGTGATTACTTTTTAAAATTTTAGTGTGTCACACCACCAAATTTAATAGAAAAATTTTAATAATGTTAATAATTGAACCTAAATTTTTAAATTCAAAAAATAAATAAATTAAATTTTTTAAAATGAAAAATTAGGAATTAAATTCTAAATATAAAAATTTAGAACATATTTTAATCTTTAAATTTTAACTATTTAGTCCAAAAATAATTAACCCGAAACCCATAATGATATATATTCTTATAATTGGATCTTCCTTGGTTTACATGTGTTACCTTTCCTTTTATTTTTGCAATATATAAAAATGGTAAAATTTTAATTTTAGTCCCTATCTTATCCTCACATATATAATGGGTCACTTTCCTTTCCCCTTCTTTTACGTTATTTAGAAGAATGATAAATTTTCAATTTTAGTCCCATGTTACCCTCAAATTTAAGATTATATAACAATGGTGGAATTTTATTTTTGGTCTATGTGTTACACTCAAGTTTAAGATCAAATATTTATACTTCAACTTTTTAAATTTGGTACCTCAACTTTTACAATGTCATGTATTAGCTCATGTTCTTTATTTGATTAAAATTCTAATATAACTTTTAAGAGTTGTAAACACTATTAAAATCATTTGTTACATTCAAGTCTATTGCATTTTTTTTTACATGGCTATTAAATGAGCGTCATTTTTAAAATTTCAAAATGTCACATTAACGAATTTAATAGTGTTAAGAATTAGATTTGAATTTTTAAATTCGAAAAAAATAAAGAGACTAAATTCTTGAAAATAAAAGTAAAAAAGACTAAATTTTAAAAAGTATGAAGACTACTGAGACATAAAGTCTATTTTAATCTTCAAATATTTACTCTATAATTTATATTAAAAGTTAATTAACCCAACGCGAAGCGTGATAGGAACCATACTAGTTCTAAATGAAAATCCTTACTTAAGATGGGGTGTTGATACAATTGTTTTAAAATAGGTAAAAGTATAATTGAGGGTCCTGTACTAGGAGTCAGATTGCATTTTATCCCTTTTACTAAAAAAAATGACAAACTAATCATTTAACGTTAGATCAAAGTATAAA
Organism: Gossypium stocksii; assembly: GCA_020496765.1. Classification (NCBI taxonomy): domain Eukaryota; kingdom Viridiplantae; phylum Streptophyta; class Magnoliopsida; order Malvales; family Malvaceae; genus Gossypium; species Gossypium stocksii. The sequence continues at coordinate 7,395,980 of CM035622.1, read as the reverse complement.
TTAGTCCTATTAAAGTTTGGTTTTTATAACCAACAAGTGGTTGGGAATATGAGGTACATCAAAAAAATTTTGGTTTTTATACGTCAACCTAATATATATATAATACATCACATATCATTATTTAGTTATTCTGTCAAACATAACAATTTATCAATAATTTATTGATATTTTCTCATCTTCAATCAACAACTCAATTAAAAATGAAAATATGCAAGTAAAGAGGGACAAAAAAACAACAGCACGTGATCTGAAATCTGAAATCAAGGCCCGGCGCCGGTACATAATTCTGATGGAGTTATTTAAAAAAATATATAAAGAAAGTAACCTCTTGTTAGTTGCCATTACAATATACATTAGCGGTTTGTTGAGAGAAATCCATGGTTTTAGTAATATTCCGGTTTTTGCATGAACAAACAACAATGATTCTCTCTAATTTTGCTTCTAAATAAATGAAACTATTGTTTAATTATCGTTTTATAAATTATTTGTGAAACAAAACCTCAAACTTTCCTCTTTGGGATATGAAAAATACACCAACCATTGAAACAAATGAAGCAATGTATAACTTAGCAAGGAAGGATAATAGTAAAATAAAGGTCTAACTATGTTGGTTGCTTTACTTATTTAAAATACTGTATATTTAATCATATTTGTATTTGTTCTATTTAAAAATTTTCATTCAGGTCATTAGATTATATTATTGAAAAAATTACAAGTAAAAGAAAAACCAAAAATGATCGGATTAATAAGATTGTTGAGTATGACTCCTATTTCAGTTAAATTTAAGAAATAATCTTTCAGTTAAACTCTATTTATTTGTTTCAATCAAACTCTGATTAGTCTAGATTATTTTATTATTATTTCACCTATGAATTTAGCCTATAAATTGGCTCTTTTACAACCTTAGAAAATATATCTATTAGATATTAACACATTTAGAGAAATTTGTGTTTACGTTTTGAGGGTTCTTTGTTTTTGGGTTTTCGGGGTTTAATTTTTATCTCCATCTTTTGCACTCTTCATTCTTTTGCCATTATAGTAAAATTATCTTTGCCCGTGGTTTTTTTATCCTCTTTAGAGGTGTTTTTGCACATTAAATTTGTGTGCTCAATTTCTCAATTTATCAATTTGAGGGTTCTTTGGATGCATAAAAAAGAAGATTTTTAAACCGAGACTAATGTTCATTATTTTGGAATTAGAAAAGTCGTGTTCCTAACTTACGAAATATGGCTTTCTTCTAAAACCGAGATAGTCGAATATCTATCTTAAAATAAATAAAAATAAGATTTTAGCATTTGTTCTCGTTTACGAGGATTTAAGGCATTGTGCCCTAACTTACGGGACATGATCCTTTCTTCTCGATTAACTTGAAATAACTATTTTCTCGTGAAAATTAATTCGGTTAAGTAAGATTTTAATAAAAGATTGTATTTTAAAATCTCTTCAAATTTTTAATTTTCGACAGTAAAGATATCAAGTAACCAATTAGGTACCAATTTTGGGCGTAACGAGGGTGCTAATCCTTCTCTGTGCGTAACCGACTCTCGAACCCATTTTCTGGATTTTTATAGGCCAAAAAACATTGTTTTAATAAATCAAACGTTTGGTTAAAATGATCAAATTACGATGTGACCCGATCACGCCTCTTAAAAGTGATTGGTGGCGACTCCCATTTTTTTCTTTTAAAAAAAATAAAAAGTTGATTTCAAAAAGGCTTCGACACCAAACATCTAACAGGAAGCTTACCTAACTTAGAACTTGTGATACTAAGCATAGTAGCCTGGTCCTCAGTAGAGACCCCAGACAAAAAAATCTCACTCTTGTTAGAATTAAGTTACAGCCCAGAGAGTAAGTAAAAGTCCTGCAAAACACACCAAATATCCACGATAGAATCAAATTGCCTTTAGCAAAAACCAAAAGATCATTAGAAAAATGAGAGATGGGTAAGTTGCACTCAATGACACTTAGGATGGAACTGAAAGACTCCTTACTGAGCTGCCACATCAAGAAATCTAGATAGCACATTCATGGCAATCACAAACAGGTAAGGGGACGGAGGCCCCCTTGCCTAACACCCCTGCCTCTGCCACTTGGAAATAAATGTATATTTATAATTGTGATATATATGGTAAAGTGAGATTTTCATGGCAACAATTTTAAGTGACCTGTTCAATTGTTTGTCATATTTAAATGGTTGACACCTCCTCAAATTTAATAGATATAATAAATATTGAATAAAAATAAATGTAAATTTTGAATTAACGGGTAATATTTATTGACTATGTTTATGTTTATTTAGAGACGAATATACTTTAGCCAACCAACGTAGTAAAATTATCCTTTTAGCCCCTTTAAAATTTATGTAATTATAATTAATATAATGATAAATTTCTACTTTTTCCTTCAAAATTTATCATTCATTTTGGCCTCTTAAAACAACATTCTAAGTTCACTTGTGTTTAACAGAATTGATTACACAATTTAGGTATTAACTTTGACTATTCTATATCCATACAATCCTCAAAAGTATGGGTAAACTATAGAAATAGTCACTTAATTATGTCTTTGATTCTATTTTGGTTATCCAACTATTAATTTTTTTCAATTTAGTCAGTAAACTTTTCGAAATTAAATATTTTAGTCACTCTCCTGTTAGTTGTTGTTAGATGAATGATGGAAAGCTGACATCCCCTTTTTTTATAGGTCTAATAACAAATTTAGCTTGCCAATGTTTACATATTCTATCATTTTAATCCTAAATATAAAAAATTCAAAAATTTTAGCCCTTAATGTTCACAAAATTTATTAATTTAGGTCAAATTTTAAACAATTCAAAAAATTTAACCCTAACATTTACAATCATATAATCAGCATGCTATATATTTATCTAGTTCCTTTACTTATTCTTTTATTTAATGTATGGGTTGTGAGAAAACCATTTGCTACATGGTTTTGTCAAAATGACGAAGGGAAGACTGTTGGAACATTGACAATTGCAAACCTATGGTGCATTCATTGTTGCAACATCATTAATCACAAAAAAATGCAACAATTAATATATATATAACTTATTTATTTTTGTAAGAAATTATTTTGTAATTCAGAGATAGGTAACAAATGTAGGAATAAAAAGTAAATTTGAAAGTTTTGGGGAGTTTTAAGTCATACAAAGACTCTTCTACTCCAAGGGGATCGACTAACCAACAAGGAAGGATTGTAAGGGACATATCACGTTTTGAAATTTGAGGATAATCTGATGACTGATTGAAGGAAATTCAAGCTTAAAATTCAAACTAATTAAATATGATTATCTAGCTAAAGGTCCGCATAATTTACAAAGCCTTTATAAAGGCTATCGAATGGCTTTTGTTAGCATGTATGTTATGGGAGCATATTCTGGGTATAGTTGTAGGTTTTACTGCCCAGTAAAAATTTACTTGTATGCAAGTTTATTTTGGAGGAGAGTGAGTGAATACAATTTTATACCGTGAGCCTACTTTTAGCTTGAGTTTTCAGGTATCTTAGGGCTTTAATATTTGAGTGTACTATCATAATTTTTTTAATATATAGGCTTCACAAAGATACGGTAATTATCCAAACTACATAAACAATTACTGCAACCACGGGTGAGCAAAACTTAATTCGATTTGAAAAAAATAAAAATTGTATTCGAATTTCTAGATAATCGAATTTATTCAATTTTTTTCAAATCAACTCGAATTCGTAACTCGATTTTTTGAGTTCAAGTCGAGTTGAATTTTATTGCTCTAATAATTTAAATAACTTGAATAACATATTCAGGTAAATACCCTTGGGCCCCGACAATTTTAAAAATGGGTAAATTGGTCCCTTAAAAAATCAATCCTAAAATTCAAAATATATATAAAATAAAAATTTCCCAAAATTTTATATATATAAATTCAAAAAATAAAAAATTTAATTAATATCTAAAATATATAAAAATGCTAACTTCTATATATTAAATATATCAAGACAATAAATTTGAGGCATTAAATAAGTAAATTATCAATTCAAGTTTATCATAGTAATTATTTTATTTCTCTTATTTTGTTTTAAAAGAGTTTTCAAACATATATATATATATATTTATATATATATATGGAATTTATGTTCTTTAACTCGGAATTTAGTCATATTGTCAACAACTTTTTAATATGGTTGGTTTAATTTTTTTAATTTAACTAGAATAAATATATTCGACTGGATTTGAAAAAAATTAAAATCAAGTTAGGATGACAAAATAAGACTTGCCAACTTGGAATTTTTTCACTCCATTCAATCGAGCACTCACCCTTAATCTATCATATAATGTCAATGACAGTATATCATTTACCCTTTATTGGGATATGAATTTTACTATTGTGAATGAAGTTCTGTTATGCAGAAATCGTATACTCAACGTACCAATTACCAATTGAACTTAGACTTTCAATATATTGAGTAACACATAGATAGTCCGTCACTAACTCATAATTGAGGTAAGACATATTATGAATGTCAAAAGTGAATAAATTATAAACAGATTTAAGCATTATTCTACTTGAATCTTGTCCAATGTATTTCAATCCAAACAATCACATCTATATTTTTGTCTTCTAGAAGTCATATGCACCAAAACCCAAGACAAGAAATCTTCTATTTGGACTTGATAGATGTCATATTAGTTTTTTAATCAATTTGCTTAATTCCAATTAGACTACGGACATTTTAGATTACCTATTAATATAAGTTGTCTTCTCACATTATGATCTGACCACATAATACAAGTTAGTATTAGTTAAACGTTAAGTAATCAATGAGTCAATATTTATTTTTTCATTTTACTTTGCGTGTAAAAAAGGTTAAAAATAAAAACATTCAATATTAATTTAAATGACAAAATTTTATTAAATCAATGTTACGAAAAACTACATTAACAACACTATATCCCAAAAACACAACTATGGTTCCCTATTGTGTTTCATTGGTAAGATGAATATGGGTAGGCAGAAATGAAGTGGTTAAACTCCAAGAGATATTATTGTTGCCCAAAATTGGTGCTTTATTTTGGTGGAAGGCAGGCGTTGAAGGCCATTCACCTCATTGATTTCTAAGATTATATTTATGTTTGTTAATAGAGAAATTAATTGTTGGGTGATGCCCAGAGACACTCAGTTTGGTGGTAATTCTTGGAAATAGTACCCTTTGTGCCTATTATTGGACGGGAAATAAAAATGTGTTACACATTCAACCAAATATAAACACAAATGCTTTGTGACCAACATTACCTTTAAAACCTTACAGATTAAAAGTTATATACCTTCCAAACACTGAAATCGAATAACTCAAGCTACACTCAACATTCTTTCTCTATTATTAAGTTACAACTCAAACATATTAATTAATAAAAACCAAAAAAAAAAGGGATGTTGTTGGAAGTTAGTCTCTCGGGTATATGATTGCAGAGACAGTCTGTTTAAACAAATGGGTTAGTGAAAGTCACATGGTGATGGTCGTGCATGGATTCTCCCAAACCCTGCCACACTCAGTCAGCGATGTCTTAAAACACATTTCTCACTTGTGTCTTAAAAAAAAGCTGCCACTATTTGCCACGTACAACAACAAGACTGTAGTCTTTTCCCCAGGGTTTTTCTTCCCTTTCTGTCATTTATGACGAAATCAAACAAAGGCAGCAACATGCCATGCAACATTCTCGAGACCCTGCCTGCAGCTGCCCTGAATTACATATTTATTATTACCGATGAAAAATGAATGGATTATATCATCCATCTCTATTTTATGTCTATTTCTTCAACAAATCATTCCTTTTAAACCCCATGAATAAATTTACGAACCCCACCTCTGTACAATTCACTGATAATTAAATGTAGTTTACTCAACAAGTACACCCCTCTATTTGGCATAAACCAAGTACACTTCACTTACAGTTGCAATTGATAACTCTCCGAAAACCTTTACAAATTGATTTAATAAGATTTAAATTAATGGTAAAATTAAATGAATAAAAGAAAATTAAATTTCTATGTAGTCTGAAAAATAAGAAGATTATTTTTCTCAGTTAACCTTTCAATAATGATTACAACAAAGAATAATTTTAATATTTAAAAAACAATAATTTAGAGAATCTCTCTGTCTCACTGTCTTTTGTCTCTATTTCTCTCTCACTTCAGCCTCTCACAAGATCCGTCTCGTGCAACTTGGTTTCGTTAATGAATATTATTATTACCAGATTAAAACCCTTTATAAAGGGAAGAAATTAGCAAGGGATTCTCACTCAGATCATACGAAACACCGTAAAATTTTCGTGGTTAAATGCTTCTGAATCCTTTGTTGAGAGCATAGCCAAATTGAAAACAGTGTGTTTGGCAACAAAGAAATTTGTTATCATGGCGTTAGAAGCTGTAGTGTTTCAGCAAGACCCTTTCTGCTATGGCGGAAGTGGACCCTGCAACACCTATGGCGTTGGTTTTCAACAACAAGAAGAAAAAGCTAATTACAGTAACAATGGAGAAATGGTTTCCAAAAGTGGAGGAGGAGGAACTACGGGGTCTTCATCGTCTTCTTTCATGGTGCACCAAACCTTAAAGGAATGGCCATGGGATTTCAACTCTTCTTCTTCCCCGGATATTGGCTTTACCACCGGTGGACCGATATTCTCTCTGACGGAAGCACCAGCAATCGACACCCGGTCTTGCCGACGGAGGAGACGGCGACCCAAAAGTGTCAAGAACAAAGAAGAGATCGAGAATCAAAGGATGATTCATATTGCTGTGGAAAGAAATAGGAGGAGACAAATGAATGATTATCTTGCTGTTCTTAGGACTATGATGCCTAACTCTTACGTTCAAAGGGTACCCTTTTTTTCTTCTCTTCTTTGAAAAAGTGGTTTGATAAAAGATTAATTTAATGATTTGGAAGTGTCTTTTTTTTTCTTCATAGGGGGACCAAGCATCAATCATTGGGGGAGCAATTAATTTCGTAAAGGTGTTAGAGCAAATTCTTCAATCTTTAGAAGCTCGAAAAAGGATGGAAACAAGATCAGACAACATCACTTTTTCATCACTCTTCTCGGATTTCTTTTCCTTTCCTCAGTACTCAACCAGTATCCAGACGGAGACCCCCGGCGAGTCCACGGCGGAGAAAGGGTCGTTTCCGTCGTGTTCTTCATCATCCTCAGTTGCGGATGTTGAAGTAACAATGGTGGATAGCCATGCAAACGTGAAAATACTATCAAAAAAACACCCAAAACAGCTCTTCAACATGGTATCCGGGCTTCACTCTCTAGGCCTATTCGTGCTTCACCTTAACGTCACATCTGTTGAAAATAGGGTCCTTTATTCCTTGAGTGTCAAGGTAAATCTTTTTTATTTAAAATCATAATGAATTGTCAGTCTGTTCGCCATTTTCAAATGGAGCAAGTATTTGAGATTTTAATTGTTATGGGGAGGACAGGTTGAAGAGAACTGTCAGCTAAATACGGTGAATGAAATTGCAGCCGCAGTTTATGAAATGGTGGATAAGTTTCAAGAAGAGGCAGCTGCTTAATTCATGTTCAATCAAGTTTTAGGTTTTCACCATAAATTCTCAGGTTGTTTGTAGTTTCTTGATTATTTTACGTTAAATTTTGGATAATTAACATTTTTTGGTGGCTCGGACTCGGATAATGATTGGTCCAAAACATAAAATATAAATTTAATATTTATAAGATTTATAATCAAATTTTAATTTTTTTATTATTTTATAACAATTCAAGTGGAATTAAAAAAAAAAAAAAAAAACCATACTATCTAAATCTTTAGTTATTTTTCCTTTTTGAGTTAGTCAAAAAGTGGTGATCCACTACACTTGACTCGAAATATGTACTTAAAATTTTACTTAAATTGGCTATATTTATAAAAGATTAACCCAAGCCCTCGTACTTAAATCGTCCATATTTATTGAAATTTTTTATATAATTATCTTAACATTATTTTAATATTTACATTAGAGTAGTATTATATATTTAGTACAAGTTTATTTTTTTAATGTACTCTAACTTACATATTATATAAAAATAACATAATATAAAATATTATAAACTTAAAAACAGGCCAAGCTTGGGCCTGAACATATTTTAAAGGGGCTTAATATATTTGTCCAATCTCATTTTTCGAGCCTAATACTTTTACCTAAATTCTCCCAAATTTCGGACAAGCCCTCGTGTCTGGACGAGTAGCTGACCGATGAACAAGTCTAATAACAATTCTAATTTTTTTTATTCATTATTCTCTTTTGAGTTATTTAACCCTAAAATGGAATACTGCTGTTTTGATAATCTAAATCTTTTTAGTACATACCATATATTCTCATTCATCTTTATAATTAGCATTGCACTTTTAACTTCTTGCTTTAACTTGAATAAAACCTATTTGCTTAGAAATAAAAAGTTGATTGTTTCACCTAATGAATTAAATTCTAATCTCAAACAGCCTTGTGAAATAATTACCATTTCATCATAAGATAGTATTCTATTATTCATTAAACAAGTAGAGATTGAGTCTAAGATTTGAATATAATTCCTTTATGCTTTATTCAAATTAAAAATTTAAACAAACCCCGACAATAAATTTTTTTAAATCAAATCGGACTTAATTCTTTTAGCATGTGACACACGATGCCCCTCGCTACAAAATTTTCACCATAAAAAAGATAACTTTCACTTTTGGAAGTTAAGATTCAGTCATATAATTCTTTTGATGTTAATTTGATTTTGAAACTATTTTCATTAATTAATTAATTAAATTTTTTGAAAATGTGTATAGGCAAAACGACATGTTTATGATGAAGCCGCAGCGGGGGTACTCACTGGCTGGGCTAGCTGCCTCTTAATGGAGACTTTACTCAAAAGTCATTGGCACACCCTGTTTTATCTTACTGCGCTAATTAATTATCTTTGCCTGCACCTATATTCTGATCATTCAAGTTAGTTTATATGTTTATTGTACCATAATTTGCAATTGTATAAAAATTTGGCATTTTAAGAATCTATAGGTTTTGTCCAAGTTATTGGTCTAATCACATTAATTTGAGTGGGTTAAAGTTTTATTGGCATGAAGTTTAAGGTTTCATCGCTATACATGTAATTTTTAATTGTAAATTTTAATTGTATTAAAAAATTGTAAATTTTATATATTCATACCATATTTGTATTATATATATATATATATATATCGTTATACAAACTTAAGGGTGGGTTTAGATGGGCGATTGAGTATGGTGCGGTGCATTTAATTTATTTTTTTGTTTCACGTTATAATATCTAATCTCACCGCCATTGTTGTTTTTACACTGATTGCAAACAAACAGAACGCCCATCTATTCATCGGAAGCTTGCACCAATATTAGGAGACATTCAACGACTCCAACACCAGATAAGGATTATGTTTACTTGTGATCTCTATCATAATCAATTCATTGGTGGTACATTTAGCATTGCTTAAAATTGTTGTAACATCGAGCCCATCAACCATGGACTAATAATACCAGGGCGATAGCAAAATATATGAATTGGAATCGTCCAACATTTATTTGGGTTCTTTGCAGAAAGCCCAATATTATATATAGAGCAAGTTTTCACAATTTATTGGGATATTATTATATATAGCATGTCATCTTTTGCTGGCAGCAGTTAAATAACCTTAATTATAAAAATTATGAAGAGTTTAATTATAAATTTTAAAAATTGTAAATAAATTTAATTTAAAAATAATAAAAAATAACCTTAGAGACTTATTTTTTAAAAAGAAAAAGTAAAAATAAAAGTGGGGTCATTAAGAAAATATTAAAAAAACTAATTATTACATTAGGAATTTTTTACTCTTACCATATAAACACAATTCATTATATATTACGATTAGTAAAGGGTCTTATTTAATATTTTACAATTATAATTCGATGATATATTTTTTTGCTGAATTATAAGAGGAATGTAAAACCGTAACAACAATATGACTGACACAATTTGAATTCAAGTTATATTTGGGACAGAGAATATCCTAAACATTAAGCTAACACATAAGATTTTAATTTGATGAAATATTAAATGATAAGAGTTATCACTTGTCAAAATTATAACTAATTACATAAGTCTACTTTCTTTATTATTCACCAGTAGTGTATGAAAGTTATAATCTGTAAATGGAATTTGTATTTGAGATATTTTCTTAGATAAATTGGATGAGATTTTGGAATTTGAAAATTAATTTCAATAATGGATTTTGTTGGATAATTTATATGGTTGTAAATTATGAATGACATGTTAATTACTTCCAAATGTAAGTGGAGGAGGTAATTAATGAATCATTGGTTGTACCCAACAAACCTAAATATTAAGTCAAAGTAATATATATATATATATATATATATATATATATATTTACAATTTTTACGTGTGGATTAAAAAAGTTTAGACATTTTTTTGTACTTTGCTTCTAAATATGAAACTCATTTTGTAAGGGTGATTAGAAAAAGTACAATATCTACCAGTAAACAAATATCTGCCAAACTTGAAAACTTTGCTTCATTTTCCCAACAAATTTTGGTGAAGGGGCCTATATAAGAATAATATTTCTTGATTTGTTTCCCTTTTTTCATATAAAATGTATTTTAGGTTTAAATGGATAAGTTAACTCATGACTAAATATATATATATATATATATATCGATAAATTAATTATATTATTAATTTCAGTTAGAATCAAATTACGGATTAAACAAAATAACTCGATTCAAACTAATTAGTTAACTCATACATAATTTCAGTTAAAATCATCATATATATATATATATATATTGTTGAAGGATCAGTATTATTTTAATATATAATTATTTAAATTTAATCTACAATAAATCCAAAATTATATTCCTACTAATTAATATAAAAGTTGGTTAAAACCAAACCCTAAAATCCTAGGAATGAATACACCTAGGCTGCAACCCTGATAATTACTATAAATTTAAGTTTGATGGAAAAATTTTGTTCTTTCCTTTTATATAAAATAAAAAGAAATTGTGATCCAATTCCTACTTATCCTTCTAGCAAATTAAAGAGAAAAACATGAAAATGATTTGGGTGTTTTAGATTGAGATATCTGGAGTATATAAAATTCAATTTTATTATATCAAATTCAAATCCCTTCCCAATAATTTCTTTTAAAATTTCAATTTTCATAATTTCTTTCTCCCTTGAATTATGAAAAATTTTAAAATAGTTAATTAACTATTTGATTTTATGTTATTTGGTCACTAACAGTTAAATTACTGCGGTACAAATAACTTGATAATTTTTAAAATTAGCATAATAGTAATTTTAACCTTCAACATTTATATGTTATATCAATTTAGTATTGATTTTAAAAATTAACCCTCAACATTTACAGATTTTTTTTTTGTTTGCAACATTGTTTTTGAATTGTTATAATAGAATGTCGATATTGACAATGTATCGCAAAGAAAAGAAAGAAAAACAGAACACACAAATTTTACGTGGAAACCCTAAGAAGTGTATATAAAAGGGTCCTTGGTGGAATCCACATTGTAGGTGTACGGGCCTAAATTTGCCCGGGCCCAATCAACCAAATGAACCAAACCATTAAACTTTTTTAAAACCAAAACCAAAAAAACCAAAAAATAGAAACCAATAAGTCCAGTCCAAAATACAAAATAGTCCAAAAACAAAATTTACAACTCATTAAACAACCAACCCGGGGCCCAATTAAGGCCCAAACCCGTTACAACCCATCACCCAAACCCTAGCCACCCAATGTCAGAAACGGACCTAACCCTAGCCACCTTAGCAGCCCTAGCCCTCACTCGACTCTGCCACAGCCGACCTAGCCCGCTGCCCACGCACCCACCGCCGCTCCTCCTCGAGCACACCACCCGCAGCCTAGCACTAGGCATCACGTCCATCACCTCCTAACACCTGCAACCATGACAAAAGAAACAGCAGCAAACAGAGATGGCAAACAGTAGCGAAACTTGCATTATTTCTGGCTATTAAAGCCGAAACAAATGAGGTAATTAAAGGGGGGATTTTTTTGGAAGTGTTCTACCGAGTTCGGCTAGAAAAAAAAATACCCCAATTCTTGTACAAACAGACATCAGAAATCAACAAAGAAAGCATAAGAGGTTGTTTTTTTTACGATTGATTCATCCTTTTTCGTTTACTGTTTCGAAAGTTCAAAAAAAAATAATAAAGCAAAGGGAGAGGAGTGAAGGACTTACCTGAGTCACGGGCGGCCTTGTCGAGACTTCCTCTCCATCATCGGAGCTGAACCCAAAAGGGAAAGAAGGGTTCTCTCCCTTGGATTTTCGAGTAGGGGGCGTAGCTTTCGGGCCTATCTCCGAGCGGGGCTAGAGGAGTTTCCTTCCACGCAATACAGGCCTATGGCCAAGATAACGAAGGAAGGGGTTCCCGGTGGTCTTCGCGGTGGCGGTAGGTTAGGGTTTCGAAACCCTAACCAAATGGTGAGAAGAAGAAAGAATGGCTGCTGCCGTTCGTAAAAGAAAAAAGAGAAAAAGAATCAGATGAGGGAAAAAGAAGAGAAGCTTTAGGGTTTAATAACCCTTACTAAAACGGCACCGTATGGTGTCATTAGGGTGACCCGATTTGACCCGACCCAGGAGGGCTCAGGATCCGCGTGTTCCCACCTCGAATGGGCAATTTTCGCAATCGGTCCTTCTTTGTTGCACTTCTGTTTGATTGGGCCATGTCTGATTTTCTTCGTTTTTCTTAATTTTTCCCTGGAGTTTATGTTTTGTTTTAATTTCGTCCATGTCTGAACATTGCATTTAAGGGAATCGGGGCATTTATATTTTTGGTCCCTTTGTGTTCATGCGTATTACATTTTGGTCCTTAATCTAGTCTTAATAATTTTATGCGTTTATAATTTGTCCCTTTAATGCTGTTTGTTTTCCAATGGGGTCCTCCTTGTTGCTGTAGGTTTTGGAAAAGGGGCTTGTTGCGCTTTTGGTCTCTACAACCCTATAGTGTGTTCAAATAAGTCCCTTTTCATTAGTTTTTAATCTTGAATTTGTCCTAAACTTTTGATTTTAATTCATTTCAGTCCCTTTTTATTTTAACTTGATATTTTTATTTTGATTTTTCTCCATTTTTCTAAATTTTTGAATACTATTATTATCTCTAATATTTCACGTATATGCTTTTAATGGTGTTATTGTATATATATATTTTTAATATGTATGTATATATTCACGTAATTTCATTAATAGTTTGTTCATAACATTTTATGTATATTATGTATATTTTTAATACTATATTAAGTTCATCTTTTCATATATGTATACTTTTTATACTATATACATATGTATATTTTTATATGTTATCTTATGTACATATATTTTCAACATTATATTATTTATATATATACATATATATATTTATCTCACATACATTTTTAAATACTTATTATGTGTATATTTTAAATACTCTTGTTATATTGTTTAATATCGTTCGTATTTGTTAATGTCGCGTATTATCATGCTTATATTTTCGTATATTCGCGCTTTTATTGTTTACATGCTTTTGAATTGAATATATTTGTGAATTGCTTTTGATTACAACCTTGTCACGAACTTTTGTCGTTTTAGAATGTTTTTCATACTTTCAATTAACTTCGAAAATAAGGCAATGTACCGATTTTTTAACATTAGGTCCGTAATTTCATCGCTACGTTGGGTGAATATTAACGGCTCGTGTTGCAAAAAACGGAACATCCTTCTCAAGAATCGAAATATTAAAAATTCTCGTGTTTTGATTGGGTCATGATTAAAGTTCAAAGTGAACTCGTGTTTTTTTTTTGAAAATTAAGGCAACGTACGTTTGAAAAGATACCAATTTTGGGCGTCGCGGGGGTGCTAATACCTTCCCCGCGCGTAACCGACTCCCGAACCCTACTATTTTTCTCTGGGATTTTAAACGTAGACCTAAGCCCGGTTTCTTTCTTTAAAATAAGGATTTATTAGGTGTCCGATCGCACCTCAGTAAAAAAGGATCGGTGGCGACTCATTTTTTTTAATAAAATCAAAATTCAATTTTTCAAAGTTTCAATAAATCGCCACAATTAGTGACCCGAAGCAAATTTTACGTCGCTACAGCTGGCGACTCCACTGGGGACCCAGTTTTTGAGAGTCGAGTCTAGAAATAAACGTGTTGTCAAAATTTTCCAAATTCCTCGTTCAAGTGAATATTTAGTCGTGATCCTGAAATTTTGTTTTTGAAAAATCCTGCATTTGTATCTGTTGATATTTTGTTGATTTGTTTTATTCTTCTGCTTCAAGCTCTAAGTTTTACGATTCTAGTTTAGCTTTGAATAAACGTAAGGTTTATGAGTTTCTCGCCACACACCGTTCACGTGCATTTTACATAACATGAGCGCCATATTCGGGCTCTGTCCATTTAAGTGAAAGTAAACGCTACGCCTTCGTGAGTTAACTCGTCCCTCCGCACAGGCTAGTGAATACTTTCGGGTTACATATGACTTATGCTTTCGTGAGATAACTTGTCCCTCCGCATAGGCATAAGTAAATGTAATCCCTCGAATTGAACTCGTGAGCCTGTGACGGGCTATGACCGAGGTTTCGTACTAATCTTAGTAGATGACAGTACGGACAATTCGAGTACCTATTTAGAACCAAAACCGCATATAGTGAAACGTACGAGCTACCCGACTAGAGCCACGCCAAACCTCTGTCCGTTTAGCAGATTACCGAAATAAGTACACGGGAGAAATGTCTCTTATCTTTTCTATTTTTACTTTCTATGCAAGGGAATCGGGTTTTCGGATAGCTTAATTTGTCAAATTTTCCGTTTTCCTTTTTACTTATGTTACTAACCATGATTTGTTGTTGTCTTATTTGTCATCATGCATTCTAGGCATCATATTAGGAAGGTGTTGACTAGAGACCAGTTGCCAAAAAAATGGGTTTCTAATGGAGGAGTCGATTACACAAACAACCGAGAGGAATGTCACGGTTCGAGATTGGTCCTTGAAAACCCAAAGAGAAAGAGGGGATAGCTTAACGGAAGGATGTGTTGCCGATTTACCGGGGCACGTAATGGTGAATGTCCGTCAAAACAATCTTGAAGATTTAGTCCAGATTTGGAATCAATGGGATTCGGATACTAGGGGAATCTTCATCGAGAGGTATGGTGACATAGCTAACCTAGTCGCTGTCAAGGTAGACGAGCAGTTGATACAAGCTTTGGTCAAATTTTGGGATCCCGCCTATCAATGTTTCATTTTCAATGGGGAAGATATGACCCCCACTATCGAGGAATATGCAGCCTTACTTCGCATTGATAATGTGCAACCCTACAAGATCTATGTAAAAGAGCCTAAACCGATGACCTTCAAAAAGAAAATAATGAGGTTGACGGATATGACCGACGCATGGGCCGAGAAGCAGATGAAGAAGAAGAATGAAACTATTTGTATTCCATGGTCCTCTATACGAGATTTGGTCTCGAGCCATCCTGACACCTTGAAGAGGGTAAATCTGTTTGCTTTGGCCGTCTACGGGTTGGTTGTCTTTCCGAAAGTCCTCGGGCATATTGAAGTCGCGGTGGTAGATTTCTTCGAGAGGTTAAAACAAGGAGTCAACCCTGTCCCGACAATCCTAGCCGAAACCTTCAGGTCCTTGAATAGTTGTCGGAAGAAAGGGGAAGGACGATTTATTGGATGTGCGCAATTGCTCAACGTTTGGATCATGAGTCACTTTTGGAAAGAGGAACGCACGCCGTATCACATGTTTTCAAAAATGTTTTCCCCTTTAGAAGCCTATTGTAAGAGGGAATGGCCTAAGGAAATTACGGAACAACATTGGGTTTCAGTTTTTCAGAATCTCCGCGCTAAGGATGTGACGTGGAGGGCGCCCTGGATACGCCCGTCAGTCTTATTATATAAGGTCGGAGGTCAGGATTGGGTACCACTGCTAGGTCTGTGGGGAGGAGTCGGATACGCCCCGCTATTGGTCCAAAGACAGTTTTCTTCGCGACAATTCATACCCGCCACCGGAGGTCTAGCGCAATCCGAATTCCCTTTCGCGGGCGAGGGCTACATGAAGAAAGTTCGAGACACCGCTAAGTCTTGGAAAAGAATTTATCTGATGGAATTGGCGTTGTATGCCGATACTCTCACCCAAGACTATGATGTGTGGAGAAAGCAACGGATGAAAAGCCAGCAAATATCGTCGACAAGTCATGCTGCTCAGAACCCTTTCATAGAGGAAGCACCATCCGAGCTTGAAATAGCTAGAGGAGAATTTGAACGCGAGAAATCCAAGATGTTGCGGGATCTCAGCGTCCTTCAAGAAGAAAATTACCAATTAAAGATTGACGTTCAAATTGAAAGATCTAGGACTGAAAAAATACAAAAAGAGGCCGAAATCGTGAGGAACGACTTAAGAGACCTTCACTTGGAAAATAAGAAGCTAAGAGCCACTATCAAGAATAGTGGACTAGGCAAGTCACCTGAAGAATGGAAGGAAGAATTGAGCAACGTAAAAGGCGGAATGGAATTTTGGAAAGGGAAGGCGAAGAAAGAGGAGGAAAAGACTGCTCGGGCCATGATAGAATTGAGAAAGAAAAATGCTGAATGTGAGACTGCGTCTAATGAACTGATGACTAGCCGATCTGAATGTCAGGGGTTAAAAGAAAGAATAAGAGATTTGGAAGACGCGATGCAAGCTCGCCAACAACAATTGGACACTCTCTTAAAGGCCTTAGAAGAAAAAAATGATCAATACGATAGAGATATCCACGCTTATAAAACGGACCTCCAGGAAAGGGAAATGCAACTTGGCTTCTTGATTAATGAAATCCGTGGAGTGGCAATATACATGGTCCAATTATCAGATGAAGCAGAAGATCTCAGTTGTCGATTCCCACCGAGTCAACGATCGAGCATATCAGAATTCCTAGAGCGAGTAAAGAAATATAGTGATATAGCTAGAAAATTCGTGTAATAGCCAAGTAAGATGGCAAAATATTTTGTAACGAACTCTTTTGAATGAATGAAATGCCTAGATAGGGGCTATCTTGAAATCAACACCTAATTCTTGCATATGTAACATTCATATAGCATTCATGCATCCATTCATTGCATACACATATCCTGTGATCGTTCACTAAGGTTAGAATCGTACAATTCGCAGTTGCAACAATACAAGGCTGGAATCACGGCATTCGTATAGAACGAGGCGACAAACTAGAGTAATAGAGGCAGAGTTTAATGAAAGAATCGAGAGAATGGAAAGAGTTCAACGGGAATTGCAAGAGCAACTGGCCAAATCACAGCAAGAAACAAGGGATTTGATGGTGAGGTCCCGGGAGGAGTCACTGGAACAAAGAGAGTAGATGGCTAAAATGATGGAAATGATGTCAGCCCTGGTAAAAGGAAAGGGGCCCGTGCAGAATCCTGAGGTTGTTAACCTTGATCAAGATCCACTTTACCCACCGGGATTCATTCCACCTCATATGACACAAAGAGTACAAATTCAAGGGGAATCCGCTGGCTTAGAACAACGACCTGTGCCAACCACACATCTGGGACAGGGGATATTTGTGTCTGCTCCTGCCAACCCGCCTGTCCCAGATCTAGATGATCCGGCGGAAATTGCTAGGTTGAGAGTGGAAGATCATGAGGTCCAAGAAAAGTACAAAAGTCTAGAAGAAAGACTAAAAGCGATAGAGGGCACTGAGGTCTTCTCTGCGCTAGGTGCTAAGGAGCTTAGTTTAGTACCTGGTTTGGTTTTACCGCCGAAGTTTAAAACGCCTGATTTCGAGAAGTATGATGGGACAAGGTGTCCAAAGGCACACTTGGTCATGTATTGTAGAAAGATGACCGGATATGTAAATGAAGATAAACTGCTTATACATTGTTTCCAAGACAGCCTTGTTGGATCGGCTCTTCGCTGGTATAATCAGCTTAGCAGAGAGAAGATCCGAACATGGAAGGATCTAGCGTCAGCATTTTGTGAACAGTATAAGCACGTGTCGGACATGGTACCCGATCGTATGACGCTACAGATGATGGAAAAGAAACCGTCGGAAACGTTCCGACAATACGCACAAAGATGGAGAGACATCTCGGCTCAAGTAGAACCTCCACTGACAAAAACTGAGATAACTGTCCTCTTCATAAATACCTTGAAAACACCATTTTATGATAAACTGGTGGGAAGTGCCACAAAAGACTTTGCGGATATTGTCATATCTGGCGAGCTTATTGAGAATGCTGTCAAAAGTGGTAGAATGGAGGGGCAAGAAAATTCCAGAAGAACAATACCCGTAAAGAAAAAAGACCCAGAGACCCACATGGTAGGAGTAGGAAGCCGTTATGCCTCCAACCCGTATCCAAGCCAACCTCGACCACGAAACTATCCACCCCCAAATTTCTACTATCCGCCTCAAACCCCATATTACCAAACACCACACCCTCATCCACCTTACCCAGTTTATGCCGCCAGTCATCAAAGGCCAATGGCCACATTTCCACAAAACACCGCACCCGTCCGCGGCCAACCTCAGAATGAACAAAGGCCTATGAGATCAAATCCCGAGAAACTACAGTTCACTCCTATCCCTGTGTCATACGGGGAACTGTACCCGAAACTCTTAGAGAAGCAGCTGATATCACCACACTACATGGCACCCTTGAAGCCTCCGTACCCGAAATGGTACGATCCTAACGCCAGCTGCGCTTATCATGCTGGGAATCAGGGTCATTCTACGGAAAATGCCTCGCTTTCAAAAGAAGAGTTCAAGGACTCATTGATGCGGGTATCTTGATATTTGATGGTTCAGGCGGTGCAACCGGGAACCCATTCCCAAATCACGCTGAAGGGAATGTGAGTGTAGTTGAAGAAGAAAACAAGCGGCAGGTTAGGAAAGGGGTTTCTGAAATAAAAGTACCTCTGCAGAAAATCTGGGAGATATTGGCCAAAAATGGGTTACTCTGTTATCCTAGTGGAGTATTTGAAGAAAGTGGACATGATCTTTGCAGTTTCCATGGTAGTAAAGAGCACGATATCCAGTCTTGCGAAGAATTTAGGGAAGTACTCCAAGACATGATGGATAGTAAAAAGATTGAGATCTTCAAAAAAGGGGAAAAGTCGGATGAAGGAGAAGTGTGCGCCTCCGACAATCAACCACCAGGTTGCCCATATAGCGCTAATCGACCATTGGTAATCTACTATGATGCCAAGAAAGAGCTCGTGAAACCAAAAATAATAATAGAAGTGCCATCCCCTTTTCCCTATAAGGATGATAAAGCTGTGCCCTGGAAATATGACGTCAACATTGTCACACCAGAAAGTAAAAAGTCTGAGGTTACAACTGAGAGTGTTGGAGAAGTGGGCCATTTTACTCGTAGCGGGAGATGTTACTCCAAGGAGGTAGAGCCAATAAAGAAAATCAATGATTCGAAACAAAAAGGGAAGGCGCCAGCGCGCGAGATTGAAGATGAACATGAAATTTTGCCTGAACCAGGAATTTAGAAGGCCGTGGATGAAGAGGAGGCGCAAGAATTTCTGAAGTTTATTAAGCACAGCGAGTATAACGTAGTGGAACAACTAAGCAAGCAGCCGGCAAAAATTTCGGTACTATCCCTACTACTAAATTCAGAGTCACACCGGAACGTATTGTTGAAAGTATTAAACCAAGCTTACGTAGCAAACAACATATCCGTGGAAAAACTTGACAAATGGGTAAACAATCTGAATGCGGTCAATTTCATATCCTTCAGCGATGATGAAATACCGCCCGGTGGTAGGGGCTTGGTGAAAGCGCTGCATATTACAACCCGCTGCAAGGGTTACATCGTACCTAATGTGCTCATTGATAATGGATCAGCACTCAATGTCATGCCATTGGCTACACTATCTCGAATCCCAATAGATTTGTCCTACCTAAGGCCCTGTCATTCCACGGTAAGGGCCTTTGATGGAACGAGGCGGGATGTTATGGGAAAGATTGAGATCCCTTTGGAAGTAGGCCCTTACGTATACGACGTCGAGTTTCAGGTCATGGACATCACACCGTCATATAACTGCCTGTTGGGAAGACCCTGGATCCATTCCGCAGGAGCTGTCCCATCGTCACTACACCAAAAAATGAAGCTTATCATGGACGGTTGTCTGGTTACAATCGAAGGCGAAGAAGATATCGTCGCATCCGTTTATGCTGACACTCCCTATGTCGAAGTTAGCCAAGATGCATTAGAGTGCTCTTTCCGATCCCTAGAGTTTGTCAACGCTACATTTGTCGTAGAGGGAAATAGGATCCCCGTACCCAAGTTATCAAGAAACACAAAGATGGGGATTAAGTTGACGGTAGGAAGAGGAGCCAGAGCGAGAAGAGGTTTGGGGAAATTTCAGCAAGGAATAGTCAGGGCCCTGAAGCCAGTCCCTCACAAGGCTAGGTTTGGTCTGGGATTCCAACCGAAGGCGTGTCACTTAAAGAAACAATGGAAGAAGGACCAAGAAAGAAGGATCGCAAGAACCTTGGGTCGAGAACCAGAATGAGAGCCCATCGAGTATCCTCCTTTGTCAAGAACATTTACGTCTGCGGGAAAGATATACCCTGGACAAAATAGCTCGTGAAACATGCTGCTATCAATCGAAAAGGGTTTTCGAAATGTCAGCATAAATGTTATTGACAAAGGAGTTGATATTGCTGTAGGCAAAGACGTCTCAAGAATACGCCCTTGCCCTCCTGGTTTCAAACTAAACAATTGGACTGCTGAGGACCTTCTTGTAGTTTTTAAGTCTTCAGAGTAATACTCAACATTAACCCTCTATTGTGTCCTTAGATATAATAGAATTCTTTTGTAAGAGCTTGCATTCGCTCTTTTTCATTCAAATGAACATCAATGAAGATGTATTTTGTCATGATCTTTTGCATTATCACCAAATTCCTAATTACTTTCTCATTTCACAGCTTCCTTACATTTGCCTTATATCATATCATGGCATGTTGTTTGTCGATTCCAACATTTGTATGCCCTTCTATAGTTTTCTTTTTTCATTTAATTTTCAGGTGCTCGGATATCAATAACATGAACAAACCCGTTCCAAATCTTGAAATCGATTTTGAAAAAGCTGTTTGCTTAGGAGAATTTGAAGCAGAAGAAAATGTCGAAGACTATGCATCGTCTCCCGACTTGCTGAGGATGGTGGAACAAGAGGATAAACAGGTCTTACCACACCAAGAAGCTGTCGAAACAGTGAATTTGGGAAATGAAGAGAGGAAACAAGAAGTGAAAATCGGGACTTCCATTTCAGTGGACACTAGACATAACTTGATTGCTCTGCTGCGTGAGTATAAAGATGTATTCGCCTGGTCATATCAGGACATGCCAGGATTGGATGAGGATATAGTGGTCCACAAACTCCCATTGAAACCAGAATGTAAACCCATTCAGCAAAAACTAAGGCGGATGAGACCCGAAATGTTGTTGAAGATAAAAGAAGAGGTCAAAAAGTAATTCGATGCGGGTTTCTTACAAGCTTCCAAATACCCTGAATGGGTGGCCAACATTGTCCCGGTACCAAAAAAGGATGGCAAAGTACGAATGTGTGTGGATTATTGTGACCTGAATCGGGCAAGTCCAAAAGACAATTTTCCTTTACCGCACATTGATACATTGGTAGACAATACAGCAAAACATTCATTGTTTTCCTTCATGGATGGATTCTCAGGGTATAATCAAATCAAGATGGCTCCTGAAGATATGGAGAAAACCACCTTTACAACGATGTGGGGGACATTTTGCTACAAAGTAATGCCGTTCAGATTAAAGAATGCAGGGGCAACATATCAGAGGGCCATGGTAACGTTGTTCCATGACATGATGCACAAAGAGATAGAAGTCTATGTCGATGACATGATTGCTAAGTCCCGAGGAGAAAAAGAGCATGTGGTAAACCTCAAAAAGTTATTCGAAAGACTGAGGAAGTTTCAGCTAAAACTTAACCCAGCCAAATGTACATTTGGAGTTACCTCGGGGAAGCTGTTAGGCTTCATTGTCAGTGAAAGGGGTATCGAGGTGGACCCAGATAAAATAAAAGCTATTCAAGAGTTACCACCTCCGCGCACGCAAAAAGAAGTCAGAGGATTTTTAGGGAGGTTAAACTATATCGCCCGATTCATCTCTCAACTTACCAATCAATGCGATCCAATTTTTCGGCTTCTTCGAAAACATAACCCGGGAGAATGGGATGAGGAATGTCAGGTGGCCTTCGATAAAATAAAACAGTATTTGTCAAGTCCTCCAGTGCTAGTACCGCCTATTCCGGGAAGACCATTGATATTGTACTTGGCTGTATTTGAAAATTCAATGGGTTGCGTACTGGGGCAACACGACGAGTCAGGAAGGAAAGAAAAGGTGATTTACTACCTCAGCAAAAAGTTCACAGAATGCGAGGTAAAGTATTCGTCCATTGAGAAATACTGCTGCGCTTTGGTATGGACAGCTCGAAGACTCAGGCAATATATGTTGTACCACACAACGTGGCTAATCTCGAAACTGGATCCAATTAAATACATGATGGAATCACCTGCACTCTCAGGAAGAATGGCACGTTGGCAGATCCTATTATCGGAATACGACATCGCCTATGTAAGTCAAAAATCGATAAAAGGGAGCGCAATAGCTGACTTCTTGGCAGATCGAACAACAGAGGAATACGAGCCATTGAGATTTGACTTCCCAGATGAAGACTCGATGTGCGTTACAAAAGAGGAATGTGAGTCATCAAGAGCCAAGTCATGGAAGATGTATTTTGATGGTGCATCAAATGCATTGGGGCATGGGATCGGAGCAGTCTTGATATCACCAGAAGGGAACCATTATCCGCTCACTGCCAGATTAAACTTCTTCTGTACCAATAACATAGCAGAGTATGAGGCCTGCATCATGGGGCTCTGTGCAGCTATTGAACGGAACATCGAAGCCCTGGAAGTGTACGGTGACTCAGCCTTAGTAATCTACCAAATCCGCGGAGATTGGGAAGTGAGGGATCCGAAGTTGATTAAGTACAGTGATCTGGTGGTTGAATTAATTAACGAGTTCAAAGAAATAACTTTTAATTACCTCCCACGAGAAGAAAATCAATTGGCTGATGCCCTGGCCACTTTGGCTTCAATGTTCAAAGCAAGTAAAGAAGCAGAAATAATGCCCCTGAAAATGAGCATATATGAAGCCCCTGCACACTGTTGCGGCATTGAGAAAGAGGCGGATGGACGACCTTGGTTCCACGATATCTTAGAATACCTCAAGGATCAGAAATATCCCGAACGAGCAAATGAGAACGACAAAAGGACAATCAGAAGAATGTCTGCGGGATTTGTTCTTGACGGCGATATCTTATACAAAAAAGGGAAAGACCAAGTGCTTCTGAGATGTGTGAATGCTATTGAAGCCAAGAAAATACTCGAAGAAGTCCATGAAGGAATTTGTGCAACACATGCCAGTGGTTTCACTATGGCCAAGAAGATCATGAGGCTCGGCTATTACTGGTCAACGATGGAAAGTGATTGTATCAGTTATGCGAGAAAATGCCACAAATGTCAAATTTACGGCGATAAGATTCATGTAGCTCCTTCGCCACTTCATGTTATGACCTCTCCGTGGCCCTTCTCCATGTGGGGCATGGATGTTATAGGACCAATTTCTCCGAAAGCTTCTAACGGGCATCGATTCATTTTTGTGGTGATAGATTACTTCACAAAGTGGATAGAAGCAGCTTCATTCGCTAATGTGACGAAAACGGCAGTCTGCAAATTTTTGAAAAAGGAAATCATCTGTCGATATGGTTTGCCCGAGAGAATCATTTCGGATAATGCCATGAACCTGAACAATAAGATGATGAAAGAAGTGTGTGAGCAATTTCAAATAAAGCATCATAATTCTTCACCCTATCGCCCAAAGATGAATGGAGCTGTTGAGGCCGCCAATAAGAATATCAAGAAGATTATTGGAAAAATGACCGAAACTTATAAGGACTGGCATGAAAAGCTACCATTCGCCTTGTTTGCATACCGTACATCTGTGAGAACATCTACGGGGGCAACTCCTTTCTCCTTGGTCTATGGAATGGAGGCCGTGTTGCCCATTGAAGTTGAGATCCCCTCCTTACGAGTTCTAATGGAGTCAAAATTAGAGGAAGCAGAATGGGTTCGGGCTCGATATGACCAATTGAACCTTATTGAAGAAAAACGCTTGAAGGCAATCTGCTATGGACAGATGTACCAAAAGAGAATGATTGCAGCCCACGACAAGAAAGTACGGCCAAGAACATTTCACGAAGGAGAGCTTGTGTTGAGAAAAATCCTCCCAATACAGAAAGACTTTCGAGGAAAGTGGGCACCAAATTGGGAAGGACCGTATGTTGTAAAGAGGGCTTTCTCGGGCGGAGCCTTGATTCTCACTGAAATGGATGGGAAAGAGTTGCCTAATCCAGTGAATTCAGATGCGGTGAAAAAATACTATGCCTAAAAAAAAAAAAGATCAAGATGAAAACCCGAAAGGGCGTCTTGGCAAACAAAAAGGGATTAGGATGAAAACCCGAAAGGGCATCCTAATGAAATAGGAGTGAATTCAAGGGGCAAGTTGATTTGAACAGGGAGTCAAACGATGAGACTACAGTGTTTGAGGCATTTCTGAAAGCTCAAAATCTTCTACGCAAAAAGCCAGGCTCGAAAGGATTCTTGATTAAGAAACGTGGAAGAGTTCATGTGTTAAATATTTAGAGCATTTGTATCCATTGAATATTATGCCTTTTCCTTTCATGACACTTTTAACTATTCTTGACCAGCTTTCTTTGTTTGTTGCTTCTGAAATAAAATAAACGTGAAGTTTTCCTTTCATACCTATCCGACCATTTTCATGCATCCCATTGTATGGTTTATTTGGATGTTAAAAAGCAAATGGCATACTCTGAACAAAAGGAAATGTTAAGCATTACCTGAATGAAAATTGATAAGCACAAGAACCTCAAAGCAATAACAAAAGTTCAAACAGGAGCAAAAGAGTGGTATCAGAGAAACACAGTCTGCTCAGATGGCTTGAAGATGGGTACAAAGCCTGAAGAGAACCAAGAGTCGAAACACTGAACACGGATCTTCAAAAATCGTGATAAAAGGGCATATATGGCCAACATACCTAAAGCGCATAGCATAATCATGTAGGCATACAGGTATTTAGGATAAACATATGCACATCATGATGACATCATGCATGACATATACAGTTATTTCAGCAGAGCAAGGGGTTGCGATGACAATTGCACCAAATCAAGGAAAAAACACCAGAACTTCACCAAATAATATGTTTTGGTACCATGTTCAAATTTTACGGTTTTCAAAAATCAACTCGTATTGCGAGAAACGAGTTGCGCCTCAGGTCACACGCTGAGGTATTTGCAATTTATATTTTCAAAAGTCAACTCGTATTGCGAGAAACGAGTTGCGCCTCAGGTCACACGCTGAGGTATTTGCAATTTATATTTTCAAAAGTCAACTCGTATTGCGAGAAACGAGTTGCGCCTCAGGTCACACGCTGAGGTATTTGCAATTTATATTTTCAAAAGTCAACTCGTATTGCGAGAAACGAGTTGCGCCTCAGGTCACACGCTGAGGTATTTGCAATTTATATTTTCAAAAGTCAACTCGTATTGCGAGAAACGAGTTACGCCTCAGGTCACACGCTGAGGCATTTACAATTTATGTTTTCAAAAGTCAACTCGTATTACGAGAGGCGAGTTGATCTGTTCCAATTCCTGCTTTTCAATTTCTGCTTTTTAATTTTTGTTCATTCAACTCATATTGCGAAAAGTGAGTTGATCTTTTTCAATTTCTGCTTTTCAATTTCTGTTTATTCAACTCATATTGCGAAAGGTGAGTTGATCTTTTTCAATTTCTGCTTTTCAATTTCTGTTTATTCAACTCATATTGCGAAAAGTGAGTTGATCTTTTTCAATTCCTGCTTTTCAATTTCTGTTTATCCAACTCATATTGCAAGAGGTGAGTTGAGGTCTCAAATTACACACTGAGGTATTTCTGCTATTCGCTTTTCAATTTCTATTTTTAACTCGTATTGCAAGAGGTGAATTGAATATCAGGTCATACATTGAGAATAATGAATGGAGCTGATCGAAAAGACTAGATTTTGTCTCTCTGAAGTCACGGTGAAACGGATCGAAGACAAGGAGTCTCAAATCCCTGAAATTTCGGTGGAGCACATTGACGTTATTAGAAGAAGAGGAATGCCAAGAAATGGAGATCCTACAAGACCAGGCAAATTTGGCCCTTTTGAAGTCTTTGCTCTATTCTCGTTACACGACAATGAGCAAAGAGGGGCAGCTGTACGGGCCTAAATTTGCCCGGGCCCAATCAACCAAATGAACCAAACCATTAAACTTTTTTAAAACCAAAACCAAAAAAACCAAAAAATAGAAACCAATAAGTCCAGTCCAAAATACAAAATAGTCCAAAAACAAAATTTACAACTCATTAAACAACCAACCCGGGGCCCAATTAAGGCCCAAACCCGTTACAACCTATCACCCAAACCCTAGCCACCCAATGTCAGAAACGGACCTAACCCTAGCCACCTTAGCAGCCCTAGCCCTCACTCGACTCTGCCACAGTCGACCTAGCCCGCTGCCCACGCACCCACCGCCGCTCCTCCTCGAGCACACCTCCCGCAGCCTAGCACTAGGCATCACGTCCATCACCTCCTAACACCTGCAACCATGACGAAAGAAACATCAGCAAACAGAGATGGCAAACAGTAGCGAAACTTGCATTATTTCTGGCTATTAAAGCCGAAACAAATGAGGTAATTAAAGGGGGGATTTTTTTGGAAGTGTTCTACCGAGTTCGGCTAGAAAAAAAAAAACCCCAATTCTTGTACAAACAGACATCAGAAATCAACAAAGAAAGCATAAGAGGTTGTTTTTTTTACGATTGATTCATCCTTTTTCGTTTACTGTTTCGAAAGTTCAAAAAAAAATAATAAAGCAAAGGGAGAGGAGTGAAGGACTTACCTGAGTCACGGGCGGCCTTGTCGAGACTTCCTCTCCATCATCGGAGCTGAACCCAAAAGGGAAAGAAGGGTTCTCTCCCTTAGATTTTCGAGTAGGGGGCGTAGCTTTCGGGCCTATCTCCGAGCGGGGCTAGAGGAGTTTCCTTCCACGCAATACAGGCCTATGGCCAAGATAACGAAGGAAGGGGTTCCCGGTGGTCTTCGCGGTGGCGGTAGGTTAGGGTTTCGAAACCCTAACCAAATGGTGAGAAGAAGAAAGAATGGCTGCTGCCGTTCGTAAAAGAAAAAAGAGAAAAAGAATCAGATGAGGGAAAAAGAAGAGAAGCTTTAGGGTTTAATAACCCTTACTAAAACGGCACCGTATGGTGTCATTAGGGTGACCCGATTTGACCCGACCCAGGAGGGCTCAGGATCCGCGTGTTCCCACCTCGAATGGGCAATTTTCGCAATCGGTCCTTCTTTGTTGCACTTCTGTTTGATTGGGCCATGTCTGATTTTCTTCGTTTTTCTTAATTTTTCCCTGGAGTTTATGTTTTGTTTTAATTTCGTCCATGTCTGAACATTGCATTTAAGGGAATCGGGGCATTTATATTTTTGGTCCCTTTGTGTTCATGCGTATTACATTTTGGTCCTTAATCTAGTCTTAATAATTTTATGCGTTTATAATTTGTCCCTTTAATGCTGTTTGTTTTCCAATGGGGTCCTCCTTGTTGCTGTAGGTTTTGGAAAAGGGGCTTGTTGCGCTTTTGGTCTCTACAACCCTATAGTGTGTTCAAATAAGTCCCTTTTCATTAGTTTTTAATCTTGAATTTGTCCTAAACTTTTGATTTTAATTCATTTCAGTCCCTTTTTATTTTAACTTGATATTTTTATTTTGATTTTTCTCCATTTTTCTAAATTTTTGAATACTATTATTATCTCTAATATTTCACGTATATGCTTTTAATGGTGTTATTGTATATATATATTTTTAATATGTATGTATATATTCACGTAATTTCATTAATAGTTTGTTCATAACATTTTATGTATATTATGTATATTTTTAATACTATATTAAGTTCATCTTTTCATATATGTATACTTTTTATACTATATACATATGTATATTTTTATATGTTATCTTATGTACATATATTTTCAACATTATATTATTTATATATATACATATATATATTTATCTCACATACATTTTTAAATACTTATTATGTGTATATTTTAAATACTCTTGTTATATTGTTTAATATCGTTCGTATTTGTTAATGTCGCGTATTATCATGCTTATATTTTCGTATATTCGCGCTTTTATTGTTTACATGCTTTTGAATTGAATATATTTGTGAATTGCTTTTGATTACAACCTTGTCACGAACTTTTGTCGTTTTAGAATGTTTTTCATACTTTCAATTAACTTCGAAAATAAGGCAATGTACCGATTTTTTAACATTAGGTCCGTAATTTCATCGCTACGTTGGGTGAATATTAACGGCTCGTGTTGCAAAAAACGGAACATCCTTCTCAAGAATCGAAATATTAAAAATTCTCGTGTTTTGATTGGGTCATGATTAAAGTTCAAAGTGAACTCGTGTTTTT
Organism: Gossypium stocksii; assembly: GCA_020496765.1. Lineage (NCBI taxonomy): Eukaryota > Viridiplantae > Streptophyta > Magnoliopsida > Malvales > Malvaceae > Gossypium > Gossypium stocksii. Next base: position 7,367,259 of record CM035622.1, on the reverse strand, counting down.
TTTTGAAAATTAAGGCAACGTACGTTTGAAAAGATACCAATTTTGGGCGTCGCGGGGGTGCTAATACCTTCCCCGCGCATAACCGACTCCCGAACCCTACTATTTTTCTCTGGGATTTTAAACGTAGACCTAAGCCCGGTTTCTTTCTTTAAAATAAGGATTTATTAGGTGTCCGATCGCACCTCAGTAAAAAAGGATCGGTGGCGACTCATTTTTTTAATAAAATCAAAATTCAATTTTTCAAAGTTTCAATAAATCGCCACAATTAGCGACCCGAAGCAAATTTTACGTCGCTACAGTAGGCAAGATATTTATGTACAACAATTGTCTTCTTCTAATCGAGGGGAGGATTATAAAGTGACCTTGCTCCCCTCACCATTCCAATTGTTGATATTGGTTCTCAATAACGAGGAAAAGGTGCTGAAGATAAGAATACACAAAAAGCTGGGGTTAAAGTATTCAAGGAGAGGAAAGAGAGGAAAGGGAATAAATTAGGCTGATACTTAAATTTTTCTTGGAAAGGAAGGAGATCCTTAGTCTCTCGTGTTTCGAGGCATATATAGGGGATTACCCATTGTCTTGTACTACCACGTAGCTGACAATATGAGGGTAGGAATAATCATGTGGTCAACCAAGTGGCAAAGTCGTTCCAAGTCAATTGTCACCATATGGTGTACTGTATGGTCTTGCTTTGACAATCTCCACCATGAGGTTGTACGAGGTTGTTGTGTCTCAGTGGTCCTCGCGAGGGGGGATGTAGCAAATCGTTTCTGAGGTGATTCAACTAGGATTGTGGAGGGTTTCTACAAATCACCCTAAGTGAGGGGTCATCGCAAATGGTTCCCAACAGAGGATTGTGTTATTCTCAGCGGATGGTCATTTGCGGGTTGTTCCATGTTCTACTAGATGTCCTACTCTTGTAGGGGTATAACATGTACATTTTTTTTGTTACACTTAAAATAACAAATGACCTCTAAAAAAACAAATGGGATCCGCCTAAATCAATTTGCATGTTTTTTTTACTTCACTGATTATGTATTGGATAACAATCTTTTATTTAAAGTTTTGACTTGTAACAAATAAAAAAATTATAATTTATAATATTTAATCTTGAGATAGCTATTTTTATAATAATCCTACCCAAGGTTTTCAAAAACAAATTGGTTGTTGAATTGGTTTGGCCACTAGTTCATCAGTCTTACTTATATGTTTGATTCAATTAAATAAATTATTAAAAATTAAAATAAAAAATAAATATTCAGAAAATTAGATTCAGTCGATTTTTATCTAATTTAACTAGTTTATCTTAATTCTCGAGTCAACTGATTTATTAGCCTTCTCCAAACCGTTACCTCAATTTATTCATGGTTCAATCCAATTCAAATGTTATTCATGGCACAAAATTTTAGCGCCAACAAAAGAATAAATAGTGGAACAATTAGAAATTGGTATAACTCCAATGGAAAAATAAAATAAAGGTTAAAATAGAGGATATATTTTTATACTCTTTACAAATTTAAAATATAGTGATTATATTTTTATTTTTAGAAAAAAAAATTTATCTTTCAAATCTTAAAATTTAAATTTAATTGTTAACCTTGTTAATTTTTTTATTAAAATGATAGATGTGACATTTTAAAATTAAAAAAAATTCACGTAAATGATATTATAATGAATATAAATTTTATTTAATAGTTGTAGTTAAATATTAAAAGTTAAAAAGTAAAGAAAAGCTAAATTTGAAGAAGAATATAAGGAATAATTGCATACATTAAGGTAAAATAAAAGGCAAAGCCCCAAGTCTTGGTGAGTAAGCTAAAACATTAAAGTGTATTTGGCAAGTAATGGTGAATTATAATATTGGAAAATTGGTGGAGTGGAGGCTTTACCAACCCCAAAACGCTACATACATAACATATATTGCAGCTTAAGGCAAGTTTAAGCACGCAAGTAACGAATTTCAACAATAAAAAAGTTATACATACTTCCCCTTACTTGCGGTTCTCTCTCTCTCTCTCTTCCACCAACTTTTTTTTTTTGGTCCACAGCTATCCTGATCGAAACCAATTAAAGGAATCGCAGGTGGAACTGATAGAGGTTTGTGTATTGCCTGCATGGAGACAACCGCAATGGCTACTCAGGCACCAAAACTTAATCAGAAATTGAATTATTCCATGGTTGGCAAAGAGAATGATATGATGATGATAGGTGGTCTAATTTCTAAGAAGTCTGGTATTGATTTGATGCAAAACTGTGATCTCCCTCCACCTCTCAAGGTGTTTGCTGGGTTGGATAAGGCGGTGGAGTTGATGTCGTTCAATAACAGGGCTGGTTATAGTATCATGGGACAAGAGGACGATAAAAACGATGATGGGAAGTTGGAGATTATCAAGGCTTTAAGGTTGTCGCAAACGCGTGCGAGGGAAGCGGAAAGGAAGGCGGCGGACTTGGCGGAGGAGAAACAACGGGTATCGGATGCTTTTATGAGAGAATCGTTGCAGTTGTTTGCTTATCGGCAATGGGTGAGATTGCTTGAGATTCAAGTCTGGGTTCTGAAATCACAAATGGTGGAGAAAGATAAGAATTTTTGTGATAAAACAGAGAGACAAAGAGTGGTAGAAGAGGGAACTGAGGGTGGAAACAATAATGGGGATGAAATGTCATTGATTGTTGCTTTGGCTATTTGCCTTGGGATTGCCAGTGTTGGTTTAGCATTTGGTTGTAGATATTTGTTTTGAATGAAAATGGGTATTTTCATCTGTTTTTCTCTTCTTTTTTTGTCATTTATATATATATACACACACACATATATATATATGAATGATAATCCCATTCTAGAAAGAACATCATTTCGAAAGTCAAACTTCTATGATATAGAGTTTATAATAACATTAACAGAGATGCAGGCATGGGTAGGAACTGTGAAATGGTTTAAATCATTTACTGGAGCCGCAGCACCGGCACCAATCCGTTTGACATGAAAGATCTATTTGTCTGTATCTAGATGTATCTCTATTTAAATTGTATTACTGTAACTGAGTTTTAGATGATCGCCATGTGAACAACCCGCAAATGGTTATAACAATCGTCACTGCAGGTAAAGACCTCTAAACAGGCCCAGCAAACATGTCTTCCACACTTGCATTCGATATGGTTACACCCATCGATCTTCTCGATTGTATATCCGCAGACGGGGCAAGTTTTTACCTGCTCTTTCCCTTTGCACCACTCTTTCAAAGATAAATCTGGATCTTCCTTGAACTCCCCGTACTTCTCACATGACAGATAAGGATGATACTCCCCATGGCACCTAGTACAAGTCTCTGTGTAACATGCTCCACAGACAAATAGCTCACCAGGAGTCTCGGGATCAGCAACACGATAAACTGAAGGGCAATCGGGAGACGGGCAAAACCTGTATGTGCCTTCACTGGATGCAACAAATGCCCCTAAAGAAGCCCGAAAGAGTTGCTCCAACATCTCCGACAAAAGGAGAGACTTCAAATCAGTAAGCAATATGGGAACCTTACACCCTTGGTGCGCACAACATATAGGGAAACTATCCAAGTTTCTGATTGCAGACTCGCATTGCTCCACCAAACACTGACGGCAGAAGAAATGTGAACAACCTTCAAGCCAGTAGCCATCTTCTACTTCACACAAGCAAATGGGGCAGGTAGTATCACCATCAGCTTTCTTGGCTAAATCTTCACCTGTCTCTGCAATGTCAAGGACAATCAATTCAACCTTTCTCTTTGTTTCTTTGTCCCCATGGATTGAAATAACGTGATGCCCCGAGTCAAGTGTAAACTCGGACCCAGGTATCTTCTCTTTCAGCCCATGAAGGTCTGGCCCGAATTTCTTAACCACTTCCTTCATCAAGTCAGGTGGCAGACCCGGACCACGAAGGCAGACCTCAAGCTGCTTGCTCTCATGGTACGACAAAAGAGATTGAATCAATTTTTGCTCCGCTACAGCAGCAGCATCTGGAGAGCCAAAGATTCTTACACCCAGACTACGCCTGTCGAAAGAAATGTATGTTCTTGTCTCCCGTTGCAATGACCTCATAAGATGAATGCCATCTCTAGAGAACAAATGCTGCAATATAGATGGGGTGAGGCCAGCATGTTTTATGGTTCTACCATTCATTAGCTCTTCAAGTGGCCTTCTCATCTCTGCAACAGTTTTGGTGGCATTGGCAGATATTCTCACCCGATAGGAACCATTTCCATTTGCCTCTATGGAGCAACCTGCACCTGTAAAAGATGTATTTCATGCCCATCAGCCTTTGACAATTTCAGAAGAAAACAAACTCCTTAATTATACTGCTGAAATACTTAGTTGTCAAAAGGAACATGCAACCTCCAGTCTGTTACCGTTATAGGAGGGAAGTGCTTAAAAGTTTTAAAAATAAACCTTTCATCATAAAATCAGCACAACAGCAGTAAAAATCCTAAAGTTTATGGGATTGAAAATAACCATTTAAATCATTAAACGCACACAAAGTAATATGATTAAATACTTCTGTTGGTCACCATTAATAGGAGGACCAACATTTGACACTAACACGACCAGCTTTTGCTTTGGTTGTCACCTATCTCATGATATAGTTGCTCATGTCAGCATTGTATCTTTTACCCAAGCTTGAATTAGTACTTATAACTAGAGTTTCGTAAACAAACGCACATATATCTATGTGTTACCACTTTGCAGAAAGTGGAAGGAAACATAAAATAATATAACTGGAACATGAAATACAGAATAAGCATTTCAATGACGAGCTCTGGCTACCAAGAAGCATATCTAGAGACCCTAGCACAAGCAGAGGTATGCAAATATGGCCAAGATGAACTTTTACATGGTTGTTAAATGAAAATTTTAAATAAATAAACAAATAATAGTGCTGTCAGTATGAGTACCTTTTACACGTTTGAAGCTTGCAAGTAATGAATCTAGCTGCTTCTTAATAACAGCATACACAAACGAGGAGCAGGATATATAGCTATGAAACAGTCGCTGGCACCTTATCTTTTGCCATGACAGACATCCCCGTAACACTTTCCCCTCTAAATGCTCTAAAGCTTTTGCAGCTTCCAAATGTAATCTTCCATCAAAGGTGATCAAGGCCTTCATAAAAGTCTCCTTTGGTTCAGGCTGGAAAACCTGAACCCAGCAACAATTTGTATGGGGATTCCTTTTAGGCATAAAGTGGGATATTTCTCTGTGGAGTGCCTCTTCACAAGCTCCACAACTTGGATTTTCCACAGCATCTCCTCTTACCAGGAAAAAATCATGGATTTTTCTGTTTGTTGCCCCCTGTAGGGTATCCCAAATTTCAGCTTCAGAAAGCTCTTTATCGATTCCACGTATCAGTATGGCATCATCGGATTTCGAGCTAACATCACAACAAATAGTTTTACTCCCTACTACCAGATTATCGAGATCATCAATAATGAAACCAACATCAAGTAGATCACACTTAACAAATCCAAACCCTTTACTCTGTCTGCGAGGCCAATAAACTTTTGCTTTGACAGCAGGGAAGGAAATCATCTTATGATCACCTCCGAAGGGTGTTCTTGAAGGAAGTACCTTTAGTGCAGAGCCAGCAAAGTCAACTCCATCCAGATCAGCAGCGTTTTGGGCAGCATCAGGAGTTAGGAACGTTATCTTGCCCCACTTTTCCTTGTCATCACTCTCCTGTCCATTGGCTTGAGATTTATGAACAGAGCAAATACTGCCATTTGAATATCTCTCAAAGAACTTCAAAAGCTCCTTATCATCAAGGGTATTAACATTTGAATGGAAAACATCAATGGTCAAACATCTCTTTTCAACTTCAAGATGCTTAATCTCAGCTCCTGCTCCAAAAAGTGCGATAGATGATGAGGCTTTCGGTCCATGATATAAAAATTTCTCCATGCATTCATTAAACAACCATTTCCTTTCACATTCCAGCACCTCATTTACAAAAGCCAGAACCTTCTGCATGTCCACTGATGGGGCAAACAGTCGAATCTCATTATGATCAAAATTGACTTCAATACCAATTCGTTCATCCATACAGGCAGTCCTAATCCGTGACAGAAGTGATCGAAGATTATGGTTGGATTTCCCACAAATTTTTTTTAGCAGAGTACTGCCAAAACCAGCCATTGCCTTTACTTGCAGCTTCCGGCTTTCCATCTTAGATGCATCAAACATGGGCGGAGGATGGAGAATGGCTAAAGATTCAAAATCAAAAGCTGTTACACAAACCAAGTATTGATTAGTTACTGATAAAATTTCACCAAAAACAACCCATTGTGGTTTCTGACCAAATATCAACAATGAACAAGAAGGATGTAACTTAATATGTTGTCCAGTCAACGCCACTTCATAACCAAGTTGGTCATATCCAGAATACATGGCTACGTTTTCGGAAAGGGAAGAAAGTATAATTGCCTTTAAGCACTTATCATGCTCAGTAGTCTTATGAGGATCCCATAACCAGTAACTTGGAATAACAACAGCAAGCTCCTTTTGCAGACAAATTTCCAATTCAGTAACTGTGTCTTGGCATCGCCGCATTGATTTAGCATTTATACTGTTCTCCCAGCACCATTTATTTTTTCTATTGGTCGGGAGGGCTTCCCATTCCTTGTACACAGAGAGCAGAGTAAAGAGATCACCATCTCTGTGGCAAAATTGCACCTTAAGACAATCAGCTTTTACCTTATCACGTTCATTTCCCACCCTGCAAAATATGCTACTAGCACTTGCCATAACAGCAGCAAGAACAAGACCCTCTCTACAAAGACCATAATGGAAGCAACTGAGAATCAGTTTACCAAGACGAGGCTCAATCCCCAACTTTACCAAGTACCGCCCTTCCTCAGTTAATTCAAAAACTCCATTATTCTCCACAAGGGCTCCCAACTGGATAAGATTCCTAATGGCCATGTCAATGGCTTTAGAACTAGGTGCATCAACAAAATCAAAACTCTGAACCTTTTTGACTCCCAAAGCAAGGATCCGCAGAACTGCAACACCAAGATGAACTCTGCGAATCTCAGGCTCTTGATTAGAGGGCATTGACTCAAAATCACTTGCTGCATATAGTCTGTAGCATCTTCCAGGTTCTGTCCTCCCAGCTCGTCCAGCCCTCTGATTGGCAGAACTCTGGCTGATCCAGCACACTTTGAGAACATTCATTCCAGTGCCAGGTTCAAATTTACTCTCCTTCACCAAACCAGAATCAATCACATACTTTATCCCAGGAATAGTAAGTGATGTCTCTGCTATATTTGTTGCAAATACGACTTTCCGTTTCCCAGGGTAGTTCTGGAAAACACAAAATTGTTCTTCAAAGGATAGCTTTCCATGCAATGGTAAAGCAACTGCATTTGGGGCTTTAAAATTCTCAGAAGCCCATTCAACTTCAATCTTTGATGTCAAAAATGCAAGAATGTTCCCCTCTTTCTCCATTTTATGAACCTCAGCGGCCATCCTCAAGACATCAGAAACATACGGAGCAACCATACCAGAACCAAAAGTTCCCTCAGTTGCACAAGGAACATATTGAATATCAACAGGAAAGTTTCTTCCAATCACATGAAATATCGGACAACAAAAAAAGTAGTCTGACAGTTGATCTGCATTAGCCGTTGCAGACATTATTATGAGCCTTAAATCAAGTCTTCGACCAAGTAAATCTTTAACCAATGCCAAAAGAAGATCAGTATTCAAACTTCTTTCATGGGCCTCATCAACAATGATGCAAGAAATTCCTGACAAATTCCTATCATTCATATAATGCTGCAGTAAACAATGGTCAGTCATATATATTAACTTGGAATCAAACTGCTGAGCAGATGAAAATGTTGGATAACATGTTACAAAATTATCATCATAACACCCAGAGCTTTCTTCTATGACTCTTTGTGCTAATGAGACGGTGGCAATCTTCCTTGGCTGAGTACATACAATAGACTCATTAGCAGCAATTCCTGAATCAGCAAGAAACTGAACCAACTGCGTACTCTTTCCAGAACCAGTCTCCCCAATCAATACAATTATCTGATCATTTAATAGTTATTAGAGACACATTGAAAAATACTACACTGTAATTAAAGTTAAACACTCAAGTAGTATAGGAACAAAATAAATAAAATAGCAAAGAGAATTTCCTAATCATCTTGCAGTTACCATATGCTAATTGCATGGGACAATAAAAGAGTCTTTTTTTTTTATTCCTTTCTAAGGTATATAACAACCATCGGATTTAGTTTAGGCCTCTCTACCAATTTAGCTGCAGCTCCCTACTTGCTCATTTGCAACGACAAGCCTATGTTAATTTTCAACCTTTATGGTATCTCAATGTTCAAATCCACTTTATCCTAAATCACATTTCAAGCAATTGAACAGCCTCTCCATACTATCCTCTGAAGATTATCCTAGGAGTTCGCTACTTAGTACTGAGATCCTCGTTAATTTCTCAGAACACTAGGGAAAAAGATAAATAAACGAAGCCTATCGAAAGGTTGTAAATTTCTTTACTTGCAATTAAATGAACGCGATACTTATTATAATCCCAACTATGGATAGGTGTGTATCACCCTATTAACCCTTATTGGAGAGTCTAAAAACTCCACCAACAGTGTATTTAAAATTTCTCTTTTAAAAATGAGTAGTCAATGACAAGATAATAATTCTTCCATGGTTTTACAAGGCGAGGATATGAACTTACTTTCACTCTCTATTGTACTTGGAGTGTACTTCAACCTACTCTTCAAGTTATTGAACTCTAATTACATGGTCTCAATATATAATATGATAACCCTTTAAATGACAGCATCTCATGCATATAAACGTGTTATGTATTTCTGATTACCAACCAAAGACCCAGGCATAATCCGAATTACCTTCCCGCGAACAGTACATGGGCCCTACTACTTGATGCATGAAGCCTACCTAAAAGTCAACTCCATGAAAGTAACCGTGTAAATAAATACCTGATTATCCTCTTCAATAGGACACAGCAAAACGTAGTGCTTTTAATCTCCAAGATATATGAGTATAACCAACATTTCAAGTTTTCGACTTGTATTACCAAGTATCTATACTGCACTCCAATATATAAGATTAAACTCATCTTCTAAACTACATCATAAAACCCTAAAAGGAGCTGAATATAGAACACAAATGAAGGGATTAGAGGAATAAATTTTCACCTGTTCACCATGTATTCTAGTGAGAATCTCTTGCCTGTGAGCATAAATAGGCAAACCATCGGCCAATCTCCTACATTCCCTCAAAATCAGCCGATGAATTCTCTCCCAATCAAGCTCTCCATCAACCCTGAAAACATCGACAATTCCCTCTTGTTCCTCCTTCCCGATTTTCTCATCTTCCAAACACCGCAGCAAACTCCTCATCCCTCCCTTAAACTCATTCAACCGCTTCGATATCATCAGGCTCTCTTCATTCAAAGCTTTCTTCTTGTCATTCAGCATGAAAAACCTTCCCATTGAATAATGCCTCTTACCCATTTGTCCCGATGCTTCAGCAATCTGATCAGACTTCTCATCGATTTTTTTCTGCCATTCCTTAACCAATTCCCCTTCCATCAATCCTTTTATATGGTTCGAGAAAAGGGTTTTCAGGTCTCGTTGGAGTTCCAGATTGTCGGAAGGTACGAGGACGTTGGAAATAAGGTTGGGAGGGTAATTGTGAGACCCCTCAAGGCGGGAACGCCAGAGTGAAATAATCGAAGTGAGGGTTGTAGTCCATTCCTGGAAATATAAGGAAGCAGCGATTTTTCCAGTAGGGTCAATGTGGAACTTTTCCGGGGCTGGGTTGAGTTGAGAAAGTAGAGTTTGTAGGTTGCTCGGTTCTGATCGGAAGGGAGGAGAGTCCTTTAAGAGTTGGATCATGAAGTTCGGGGGTCGCAGAGTGTTGTTATCGGTGGAAGAAACAGCAGTTGATGGCGAAGGAGGGTATCGGTTATTGACAGCGGGACATGTGGGTTTCTGATGGTTGTTGTTAGAGTAGCTGTGGAGCTGGAAGGATTTATGGCCATCCGATGGAGGCGACGGGTGGCGGTTGTTGGAGGATGAAGTGAGATTCATCATGGCATAGAGAAACTAATAAAAATCAAAAGGATAAAAAGAAAAGACTTGGTTGCAGAAGAGAAGCGAAGAGGAGAGAAGAGAAGAGCAGAACAGTGAAAGAGACGATAAGCAAAAAGAAGTGTAGGGAACATCGAACGTAGCGAGTCTTTACATATTTCTGTTGTAAGCTTTTATAATTTTAATATTAGTGTTTGAACTTTAACGGGTAACTTCCACCGCAAGTAATGTAACTATCCTCATGTTTTCTTTTTTCCATTTAAAATAGTTACCCAATTAATGGTATTTTTCTTTCTTTCTTTCTTTTTTTAATTTCACTTAACAAAAGATTTAGTTGTAAACAATTAGATATTATATTAATTTAATCATAATATAAATATTATTAGTTAAGAAAGTATTTATCATTTTACGGTTTTTTTAAACTAAATTAACTAAAATTTAACGATAATAATCCATTCATCGATTAGTGCGAGATCACGAAGGAAATTAGATTGTTGGCTGCCATTACTTTCTTGGTTATCCAATGAATATGATTGTAGGTTGTTGGTGATGATCTACCTTTGGCTAAAAATTTAAATGTTGATTTTATCATTGCTATCATTTTCTTTAATTTCAGTAGTTTATTGTTCAAAATGTTCAGTTCAACAGTAGGTTGGGATTGCAAAATTATATTAAGGATCTATGTGTTTGGAGAAAAAATGGAGATGTTAAAACTGTAGAACCGTGATGCCTCCCTTGACTTTATTGCTTTTTATGAACTTTCCTAATTTTATGGTTAATTATGGTTAATTTTATTAATGCTGATTAGGCTGGATATCGGCCCTATTTGTAAATTTCCTTTTCGAGTCAACTTACCAAAGAATAGTGTATACTAGAGAATACATATATAAAATTTTAATCATTCGCAAGGTATGATCATAGAGAATATATAAAACTTTATTACCAAAATAAAAAGTAAAAACATGTCATGGAATACATATGGTAAACCAGCATTTTTCAGTATGGTTGTTTGTCATCAGCCTCATTGTATGAACACCAAGATCTCTTACCAGCTGCACCAAATACAACCCCAAATTCAATAATATAAAATCATACCAAACATCTTTTAAAATATATATATATGAGAAAATGTCGTATTTCGATATATTAATTTATTGATATATTTTTATCAATATCGTTTTATATTGATATGCATCGATCTGTATCCGTTGATACAATATAAAATGATGCGGAACATCTTTTAAAATGATGAGAAAATGCAGGGAATAAAAATTATTCACGTATCTCAAGATATGTATTTATTAATATGTTTTGATCAATATCGATTTAGATCGGCATGTATTGATTTGTATCTGTTGATATAATATAAAATAATGCAAAACATCTTTCAAAATGAAAAAAAAAATGATGAGAAAATGCGGAGAGCAAAATTATTCTTGTATCCCAAGATATGTATTTATTAATATATTTTGATCAATATTGATTTATATTTGTATGTATCAATCTATATCCGTTGATACAATATAAAATCATGCAAAACATCTTTCAAAATAAAAAAAAAAATGATGAGAAAATGCAGGGAACAAAAATCATTCTCGTATCTCGAGATATGTATTTATTGATATGTGCCTATCAATATCGATTTATATCGGTATGTACCGATCTGTATCCATTAATACAATATAAAATCATGCAAAACATCTTTCAAAATAAAAAAAATAATGAGAAAATGTGGAGAACAAAAGTTATTCTCGTATCTCAAGATATGTATTTATTAATATGTTTTTATCAATATTGATTTATATCTGTATGTATCGATTTGTATCTGTTGATACAATATAAAATTTTGCGAAACATCTTTCAAAATAAATGATGAGAAAATGCAAGGAACAAAAATTATTCTCGTATATCGAGATATGTATTTATTGATATGTGTTTATCAATATCGATTTATATAGCTATGTACATCCATTGATTTAATATAAAATCATGCAAAACATCTTTCAAAAAAAAAAATGATGAGAAAATGTGGGGAACAAAAATCATTCTCATATCTCGAGATATGTATTTATTTATATATTTTGATCAATATCGATTTATATCGGTATGTATCAATCTATATCCGTTGATACAATATAAAATGATGCGAAACATCTTTCAAAAAAAAAATGATGAGAAAATTTAGGGAACAAAAATCAATCTCATATCTCGAGATATGTATTTATTGATATGTTTTGATCAATATCGTTATGTATCGATCTGTATTCATTGATACAATATAAAATGATGCGAAATATCTTTCAAAATAAAAAAAAATTGGTGAGAAAATGCGGGGAACAAAAATCATTCTCGTACTCGAGATATGTATTTATTGATATGTTTTTATCAATATCGATTTATATATGTATGTATTGATATGTATCCGTTGATATAATATTTTAATATTTCAAATCAATTTCTAATTTTTTGTCTTAATTATTTTAAAAAGAGTTCCGGTCAAAACGACTAACAATTGAATTTTTTTTTGAAAAGTAAATTCATTAATTCATTTAATGAATGGAACTATATAATTCAGGGAAAAAAATAAAAAAAAACACTCGTTATAAATGGTGAAAAATAAGTTCCATCAATACAACAAAAGCTTTAGTCTCAGCATCAATAGAACATCATGGCATATTGACAATTGGCTTTCTCACAACTCAAGCACGACATATCTGAAGTGATTGCAAGCACTTAATACAGTAAGGAAATCAACCCTGGATGGTCCAAAGCGGCATGCAAAAATTAATAAAAGGGTTGAGCGTTCACCAAACTAAAGAGGACAACAACGAAACCATCCTTAAAATCACTTGTAAAACTAAGGTTACATGCATAAACAAGACTAAAAAACGTGCTACAAGAGCAGGTAAAAACTTCTAAACTTGAAAACTTATTAAAAATATATATAAAAATTAAGACAGCACGGGTCCAAATCGACTCGTGAAATCATTTATTATTATGAAATTCTCTCAAAATAGAAACATATTAATAAGTTGACGAAGAGCCACCCACTTTCCAAGAAAAACTACTGGTGGCTAGTGGAGTTTTAACGAATGACGGGAGCTGTTATCTGTCTATCACAATTTGCGAAGACAACAAAGATACCCACAAAATAGGTCTACAAATTAAAATGATAGAAAACATATAGAGTGAATGAGAAGTAGAAATAAAAAAAAGGTTAATAGGAGGCAGAAAAAGTCGAGCGATAACCAGTGCTAAAGTTAGTACTGCCACTTAACAATTGAAAATTAAACATTAGTAAAACAAAATCATATATTATTAAAATATTATTATAATATATTATCTTTAAGAATATCTAAATATGTTGTATATTATTATATATCTTTTCATATATTTAGAAATATGTTTATAAATATATTATATTTTTTTCTATTCTTATGTGAGTATTGCTATATAAATATTATGTATACATTTATCAATAAAATTAGAAGTGATTAAATTTTAAAATTATAAAGAGGGGCAAATAAAAATGGCATAAAAGGTTTTGTTTGGCACCTTAAAAAGTTTGGGTATTTAATGGCACCAATATATAAAAATTAATTTTGAAATTAATGGCACCATAAAAAGGTATTTAAATAATAATAATAAATGAAAGTTATGGCTCAATTTTTCTAATTCAGAATTGGCAGAGACAGAATTGTGGAACAGTTTCCTTTTAAGAAGCTACCAATTTTTAGTATTTTCTATTTTTTTAGATTTTTCATTAATTTTAGTTTTCTTTAAACTTTATTTTTAGGTCATTTTATTTTTGAAACTTTGGGATTATTTCTTGCAAGAAATTTTCATCTCGTGCACGCAAAAAAAGTCATTCTTTCTATATATTTTTTTATATTTCGCTTGATTATTAGTAGAGGTGTGCATGGGCCGAGCGGCCCGGCCCTTCCCGAAGGCCCACCCGAAATGTGGGAGGGTTTGGACAAAAATATAGGCCCGAAATATGGGCTTGGATAAAAAAATAAGGCCCGTTTAAAAAATGGGCCGGGCTCGGGTAAGGCATTTTTGGCCCGTGCCCGGCCCGGCCCGACCCGGCCCGGCCCGAATTTACTAAAGACAAAAAAGAAAATCTATTTTTTAATATTATTCTCTTATTATTTTCTCCCTATTTTGCTACCATTTTACTATTATGTTGCTACTATTTTGTTGTTATTGTTTAGATATTGTATAAAATTTATTTTATTGTTAATTTTGTTATTATTTTAAAGACATTTGTTAATTTTGTTATTATTTTAGAGGCATTTGTTTGTTAAGTTGCATCTATTTTATTGTTATTTAAATATACATATTTTTTAAAATTTATTTTTTATTTATTGAGAAATATTTATTTTGATGTTTTTAGTATTTTTGATAGTTTATATATATTTTAAAATTATATAAAAAATAATATAAAAATTAATATGGGTGGGCCGGGCCGGGCCCGGGTTTTAACATTTTTATTGGGTCGGGCTTGGGCAAAATTTTAGGCCCATTTTTTGGGCTCGGCCCGGCCCGGCCCGGCCCATGTACACCTCTAATTATTAGTATGATAATATAATTTATTTATTACGTATGTATATGATAGTTAGGCATAAAATAAAAAATAATTAGTATGAGTTTAAACTTGAAATTAAAAAATAATGAGTAATAACTCTTGTAAAAAATAAAATCTCTTTATAATAAGTAAAAATTTAACCTTCTTATAACTAAAAGTAAGCTATAAGAGTGGCCAAATATTACCAATTGAATTAGCTTATTACTAACCCATATACTAAAACATGTGTAAAATAAATCATTATGTTATAGGTATAAAAGTTTGAGTTTATTGGTTCTGGTTATATTTGTTCTTTTTAAGACAATGCCTAGAACTACACATAGTTTCTCTCCAACTCATAGAAAGGAGGATAATATATTTCAACACACTGAATTCTTGTATTCTTACATTGACAATAATATTCATACCAATCGAACTAAGACTCAATCGCTCTCCTCTCAAATTTTTAAAAAAAGTTTTGTGCATTACGTCAAATGGAATAAGATTTAGACCTTTTTACTAAGATTAAGAATATGTTTTGGGTATGATTATGCAGCCCATCTTGGATTAATTTGGTTAATTTTAAACTATTTTATTGTTGGATTTTGTAGGTCATTAATGATTATGTGGGAGGACCAATCCTAAATGTATTGGGCAGCTTGGGAGCCTACAATGCAAGACAATTCGGTCTCAATAAGCCCAAAGAGTGGCCAGCCATAGACGAGCTTACTTAGCCCAAGAGTGGGCAGCTTGGTAAAAGGACTTTCTTTGATCATTCTCAAGTCAATATTACATACATTTGTCCCTCTAAAAAAATCAAAACAATTTAATGTCAATACTTTTTGTTAATTATACATAATTTTTATTGGTATAATATCAAATGTAACTCTTAAAGTTTACACATTTTGTCAACTTAATTATTGTTTAACAAATTTAGCCCACAACATTTACACAAAATATATAAACATCAAGAGCTAAATTTGTGATTATACAATTGACGGAAAAATACTAATACTTTGATTAATTATCCTTAATTGTCCCATTTTAAAATTGACATGGATTAAATTACTCCGATCCTATTAAAAAAAGACCATTTTGCTCAATATTAAAATCCAAATCTTATTTTTCTTTTTTATGCAATCTAGCAATTTTTTTATTTTATTTTTGGGCTGTTTTCAATGTTGGGCTTTAACCTTATTCATGATGGGAGCTGCCTCAATTTGCTTCATTGCCAATACAAAACTGGTTCCTACAATCACATCAAATATGCGAGGCACTCTGAGTGTATATACAACTTTTTCTCCTTTGAATCCAATTTCCTAAAAACCAATCTCAATAGCTAAAAAATTGCATGTTCAAAGCTTTTATTTCATCCTTCTTCAATATAGATATGTATCTTGTATAAGTATTTAATTAGTTTTTTTATATATTTAACATATCATAAAAGTCGATGTATGATATATGTTATTGATTAAGAATGAAATATGACATATGCGATAGAAAACAGTTGAAAGGTCAAAAACTTCGATCTTATGATCGCAAAAAAACAAAAACCTGGATCTAACTGAACATGAGACTCCATTAAAACAAGCATTTTTTTTTTTCGGTGAATCAAATTGTTTGTGTTTTCTTTTTTCTTTTTGTGAAATTCTATGATGTCATTGGACTGTTGAGAGTAATTAAACATGATCTCAAGATATATCAGAGCATGAATTCATTGTCAATTATCAAATATTTAAAATCTAAATTTAGCTACCAAAGTGGGTTCACTTTTATCATTTCACATTAGTTACTTTGAAATTGAAAACACCATGAGACATTATTTATGTAATGATCTATATGCATATATTTGCTTCTCTATGATAAATGATCTATATCCATGTAATGGGATTTCTTAATATCTTCTTTAGAAGTTATTAGTTAGATATTGTATTTCGAGTTTAAGATAAAATATTTTGCAAAATGAAGAGTAAACCATAAAAGTATTGGAGTTTGTACTTTGTGACGCTCTTCGATTCTAAAATTAATGAGAGAATAATAATCATCAAGAGCAAAAAGAAAATTTAATAAAATAATATTAAAATGAAAGAGAGGAGGGATATAAAGGTGTAGCTAGATATTTTTGTAAAGATTTCAAGCTACCAAAGAGCTTCCTTTGCAAAAGGGTGCATGGGAGTAAGGTTGCCCATGCTCCTTAATTTAAGTTAGGTATTTTTATATATTGTTGAGAGTTAAAAGTTGTTTGTTGTGTTAAGTGTCACATTTCACATTATACTAATTGAATATTCATGGAGTTCAAGACGTTAATTTTTTTATATTCACAGTCTTCTTTTTTAAACTAATATAATACAGTACAAGAAAAAAATTGTAATCACAACAAGAAAATTTTGGAAATTGATATTTGAATTTCAAAATTAGAAATATATATTGTACAGAGATAACTTAGCCTTTTCCACTTAAGTAAGTAGAAATTCACTTCCCCAAACTTTATCAACTTAGCTTTTAGAGAGCACCCACAAAACATAAAAGAAAGCAAAAGAGGAAAAGCTGCCTACCATTAAGGGTACTCTACCCTCTTAATTTCTAAAAAGCTCATCCACCCATTCAACCTTTTCTTCCATCTTTGGCCCCTCATATTCCTTTTCCTTTTATTTTTAAAAATTTTTTTCCCTGTTAGATTCTGTATACAGTTGTTCATATAGCCCCTTTGGACTTTATAGGTAGCTATCCAAAGACAAAAAGACCTCTCTCTTTCCTGCTACTCTCTAAAGCATGCAAAGAAAAAAAACCCAATTTTCAAGTGCCTCTTTCCTGTCACTTTTAGAACATCTTATTCAACTCGGTTATCTATCACAAAAGGCCATGTGGGTATGGTCTGAGTTTTGGGTTAATTCTCTTAGTTTTTTGTTCATGAATATGTTGTTGCAAGGTTTGGTCGTGAGGGGGGCCTTGTATAGGTGGTGGTTTTAGTGGTGAGCTGGTCGTGAGTCTCAACTAATAGTTGTTTTACTGTATAAGATGAGTGATAGAGTCAAATGAGGTGTCTGGTAATAGGATATGACCATATCCTCTTAGAATGTGATTATTGAGTAAGTAACTTGTTATAAAGTCTTTGTGATGAGGGAACACCAATACCATGAGGTTTTTTGGAATGTCGCTAATGATATCATGGTCATTGAAGTAGGAAAAAGGGACTTGCTTCTTTTAGCGATGAGGGGAGCTTTGGATGAGTAGTAGTTTTAGTGGTGAGTTGATCAAGGATCTTAATAAATAAATAGATGTTTGTAAAGAGTTAAATGAGGCGTCCAATTAGGATGTCATAAGATATGACCAGATCTTCTTAGAATGTGATTGACTATGTTATAGGTAGTCGGTTGCAAGGTCTTCATGATGCATGTGATGGGACGTAAATGATGCGAAGTTTGAGGGTCCCTAATAATATTCTAGTGGTTGAAGTAGGAAGACAAGACTCCCCTTCTTTTGGTGATGAGGAGAGCCTTGTATGAGCAATGGTTTTAGTGGTGAGCTGATTATGGATCTCAACAAAGAATTATTTATAGAGTCAAATGAGATGTTCGGTTAAAATGTAATAAGATGTAACTAAATTTTCTTAAAATGCGATTGACTATACTATAGATAGTCAATCATAAAGTCTTTAGGATGCATGTGACGGGATGCGGAAAATGTGATGGTAAGTTCCCCAAGCAAGTGAACCTTTGGCCGAGCGACTTTTTGGTCTAGATCAAAGTGATTAAGTTTGCAAGGGCAAACCAAAAATGTGTCTCCATGCACGGTAGGAGAAAAGGCTAATTCGTTGTATCTGCTATTATAAATCTTCAACATCCTGTTTCCCAAACAAAAATGAACCCTTTTTACAGGTTTCAAAATTAATTGAAAATAACCCAGAAACAACAAAATGGAGATCATTGTAGGATCTTGTAAACCAGTAAAGATTATTTTTACCCATTCTTCAGTTCTAAAACAGTTCCACATTGACATTGTTCCATATGCTTATAAGGTTGAGCTGTTTAGGGAGATAAGGTTGGGCAAAAACATGAGCAAGTAGATGCCCCCATCCTCATGTGTTCCTGTTTTGGATATGCACTGCTAACTCAAATGACTCGTATGATTAGACTGCAAGTTATGGTCACTTGCACAAGTACCATATTCTCTTAAAGGGGCAAATTTAATCAATAGCACCAGTCATTTTTTTCCTCCCCCCTTTTTGTAACTTTCTTCAAAGGAGTCCTCATTACCCAAATCAAGAAGCTTTTCAACAACAGCTCCTTGTTGTCATAATGTCCATACATCAATGATGAGTGTATGAATCCCAACAAAATTCTCTGAAATTTATTATTATTTTTTAACACCAGTCACCCACACCAATCAATGTGCCCAATACCTTAATCTTTCCCCATACTGGCATCCAAATATATAAAAAGGAAGTGTCAAAAACATATCATTTCCTGTTTGATATACGATTTCTCATTATTTCCTTCATCAAGGTTTCCTTCAACTCTTTGATTAAATCTTTGAAAACAGAGAGGGGTTGTATAGATGACGAAGAACCATCTTATAGCATCATAGCAGACAGCCTTTCTTTTCTGATATGCTTTTGTTTCCCTGGAAACAGGGAATTTTTTGGTTTTTTTCACACCAAAAATTCCAACTTTTTTTTTTTTTTGTAGTTCTCACATGCACACAACTCATCATTTTTTCTTCTTTGTGTGGGTTTCCTTGAGAACCCAAGAAAATATAAAAACCCAACTCACACGTGTTGTTGTCATCAAAGAAATAATTCCTTCGTCCCCACTTTTCTTTTTCATGGTTTTTCCTAGATGACCATCATGGTTTTTTTAATAAATTTATTTTAGGGGGTGGGAAAGCTGATATACATAGTGAAAAAATTGACAAAACAAGGGCCTTTCAATGACAATAACTCATCAATTCGTCTTCACCACAAATGGATCAATTGGATTCAAAACATATCCCCTTTGCTTTGAACATGCATTCAACAAAATATTGAATCCTTCTAAAAAATTTTGCTTTGATTCAGTTCAGACCCTGTATGTGAATTGCTGTTTTCACCAATGAAGAAAAGGGTTTTCGTTTTACCAGATACTATGCTCTGAAATTGACGATAAATGATAAAATATCCAATAATTCTGCAAGTCTCATCAGCTTTTTTTAATTAATCAGGGCCTAGCTTTTGGCTTCACTTTAACTCAGTGAGTGCAGTTCTCATGATTTTGATTCTTTTTGGTGGCCCTATGGTGAAACCACTCTTGAGTTTTGTGTGTTCATTGCTGTAATTCTTCTTTTGCTCTTTCACGTCTTAAAGAGAGTTTCTTAGCCATCTCCATCTACAGGTATCAACTTTTGAAAGAATTAATGTTTATGAATTATAATCAAAATACCTTCATGTTATACATAAAAAAAAAAAAAACAAGTATTAATCCAGCAGATTGCACTCATTTGTATGCCGAGTTTAATTTTTTGAAAGTGCATCTAATAATAGCAAAACCTTTATGACGCCAGCTCCATGGTTAATGGGCTAATTCCAGTCATCACAAAACAATTAATCTCATTCATGGACATGTTTACGTCTCAAGTACAAATTATCATTTTTTTTAAGTTAATTATAAAAATAGTCACTTTTGTTTGTCTCAAATTATATTTTAGTAACTTACGTTTGAAATGTTATGTTTTAATCACTTACGTTATAGTTTTATTACAAAGTAGTCATTCTACAGTTAAACTCCGTTACGTCCCTAATGACAATCTTACGTGACAGTCCAAATGGGTTTTAAATGCTAACTTGAATGTCCAGTTAGGATGAAAATAAGTTTTTAATTAAATAAATTTAATTTGGACTGCTATATAAGACATCCAAGTTAGCATTTAAAACTCATTTAGACTTCCACGTAGAACTACCGTTACAGAAGTAACGTAGAGTGATCACTTCGTAACAAAACGATAATGTAAGTGATTAAAACGTAACATTTCAAACATAAATGACTAAAATATAATCTAAGACAAACAAAAGTGACTACTGATAAGTATAATCACAAACTCCGAAAGAATTAATAATTATAACTAGTAAAACAGACATAAAAATATTTTAATTATACCCAAAAAAAAAATGAAAACAATCCAAATAATATAAAAAAATTTGTGTAATATAAATTACATTTTGATCTCTCATAATTTTATAATTCAAACCTTTTTTTTTTTAATTCTAAACATGGTATGAAATCTTGATAATATAAATTATTAACATATGAAAAATTATGTAAATATAAAAATATAAAAAATATATAAATTTTGAAAGACATACATTTCAAATGAATTAATTAAGAAAAAAAATGAGACCAAAATCTTCTGGAGAATAAGAATATATATATATATATATATATATATATATATTACTTGTAAATTATGTAAAATCAATTTAGATTTTAAAAATAGTTGCAATAGAAAATATAAAAGGAAAATAATATATAAAATTTAATTTAATTTATATCAAATGAAGATGACATTTCAACAAAGATATAAGCAACAAAATGTAGATAATGATGTGTTTAATTGTGCAAACGAGATCGGAAGTGTAATTTCGGGTTTGGTTCTGCCTTTGAAAGCCATGCAAGTAAAAGTATTTTACACGTGCATATGAGCTCTTTTTTTAATATTAACCGTGAAATTTATTTAGTTTTTTAATTAAATTAAAAAATATTGTAAATCATTTGAATTCTTTTTATTTCACATTCAGATATGATAATTCAAGTGACCAAGTTCACGAGTAATATGAACAAACCCTTCATACGAACTCTTAGACTTACAATTTGTCTGATAAATGGATTTACTCAATAATTATCACATGAGTTCTCAACTATTACATCTATCTAAGGTAGTCCAAGGCATGTCATAGTCTCACTCCCCCTAAACCATTTGCCTCTGACCCGACAATAATAGCTTGACATGTGGCACCTTAAGATAAGGGACGACATAAGGCCCGAGGCCTAAGGATAAGACTAAGCAACTTCCCTCTCCTATCCTCCCAACTTGCTTCTAGCATCCTCATCTCCCCTCTCTTTTTTTTTATTTTAACTACCTTACCCAACAACTCTCCGCTCAATCATAAGCAACGTGAATCATTTATCTCTCTCACTTACTCTCTCTTGTATCAACAATTTTATTATAAATACCTATTGTAGTGTTAGGGGCAGTGCCGAGGGTTGACAAAGGCCTTGGCTCCCCTAAAATAGATAATTACATGTTTGATCCTATAAATTTTATAAAATTATAAATTAATACACGATAAAATTACACTTTAACTTCTAAAACTGAGATTTTTTTAATCCTTTAAAATATAAATTTATAAACTAATAAAATAGGGAAACAACAATCTAACTCCAAAAAATACTTGTAACTTAGTCCCCGCCCCAAAAAAAAAAATTTTGGCCTGTAGTGTTTTTGTGTACTTTTTCTTTGTCCTATAGAAATTGACATTTATATCTGTGCCCTAATTTTCTTTTGGCTGAAATATTCTTTATTTAAATTCATTTCAATATATATAAAATTATGAAGTATTTTTGTTTATATATTTAAAAAGTTAGTCTTTCGATTTTAATTTATTATAATTTGATTTTCATATTTTATAAAAATTAAAAAAATCAATCCAAACATCATTAAATCATTAATTTGAAATCAATAATTAGTTAGAACCAGTCATTTAACAAATTATATGCAATAAATTAATAAAAAATAACATTTTAAATGCAAAAGGGATTGTGTAAAATTGTGATCATAGAATCACAGTTTTATATAATCATTTCTCTTCAAATACATATGTTGACCAATAATTGCTTGAGAAAAAAATTCTAATAAATTAGGGTAAAGATATAATTCATAAAAAAATGTTAATTTAAGATAAATTTGAATTCCTTACCATTAATAAAATATTACATAAAATGTGTAATTTGAAAATAATAATAAAAAGTAGCTTTGTGAATCAATCAATTAATGGAATAAAATTACAAATAAAGAGGTTTTGAGTTTCAAAATTATTCACTGACACACAAGTTTTTCCATGAAATTATAATTTTATGAAACATAGATTAAGTATCTTATGATAAGTGAGAAATAATCATTTATTTATGAAAATAAAATGGTAAAAAAATCGGCGATTAATCGCACCGACCCGAGTAGTGAGGGCCATGATACGCTGACACCAACCAAATCTTTTAAGCTCAAAAAAATAAACAGCGCCAAGCCGTAATAGGAGCCGAGCCGTACCACCGCTTTCCAATTTCGTAGTAGTTTTTTTTTTTTTTACTTTTTTACTTTTTACCCACCAAAACAAATAAACGGTCGAAAAACCGGGTACGCCAATAACCGGTAAAGAAAAACAAAACAAAATTGTGCATTTGGAATGAATTTTATGTTAATTTGCATTTTGGCCAACTGTGGGTAGCTAACCCCAGTCAAATTCTAACCCAAATGTGACCCCTCTTTTGTTTTATTTAAAGTGATGGGAACTGGTTATGACCCCCGCTGGGTTCTTCTCCTTTCTCAATACTCAATTACTAATATCTATTCTTCACTCCTTCCATTTCAACACTCTCAAACTATATTCTAATTTTGAGGTTGTGTATTGATGTAAACACAACAAACAAAAAACAAAACATATTGTGGGGAGTTGTTCATATTACATGTTTTTTGGGTTTTCTTGAAAGCTTTGTCTTGTTGGGTTTTGTGTTTTGTTTTTGGATGGGAACTGAGAGAAGTGAAGAAACTGTGTTGAAGAAAGAGAAGAAATATAATGGTGGGGAAAGTGAGAGAGGGCAATGGTTGTTGTTGTGCAGTTGTAAATTTCTGCAACCTTGTACAAGTTGGTCTTGTTTTAGACAAGGGTGTTACTCTTTTTACAAGTGATACTACAATCATCTTGCATCTCTTATATCTTGTATAAAAACAAAACATCTGTCCCAAAACAATACACAATTAAGGCTCTCTCTCTTTTTTCTTTTTCTTTTTAATCTGTTTGAAATTTACCTAAAGGTTGATTCAACCATGAAGAGGTCACTTGGCAGCTCAGATTCTTTGGGTGCTTTGATGTCTATCTGTCCTACAACAGGTTTAATACAAATCCCAATTTTGAAACTTTATTTAATTCTCTCGGATCTACTCTAACTACGACTGGGGTATGAATGACTTGTGTTTTGATGCAGATGAACATAGTCCTAGGAACAACCATGTTTACAGCAGGGAGTTTCAGTCGATGTTAGATGGATTAGATGAAGAAGGGTGTTTAGAAGAATCAGGTCATGTCGCTGAGAAGAAGAGAAGATTAAGTGTAGATCAAGTTAAGGCCTTGGAGAAGAATTTCGAGGTTGAAAACAAGCTTGAACCTGAAAGGAAAGTGAAGTTGGCTCAAGAGCTTGGTTTGCAACCAAGACAAGTAGCTGTCTGGTTCCAAAACCGACGTGCTAGGTGGAAGACCAAGCAATTGGAAAGGGATTATGGCCTTCTTAAATCCAGTTATGAAACTCTTAAGGCCAATTATGAAGCCTTACAACATGACAATGAAGCTCTTCTCAAAGAGGTAATAATTAATAATTAATAACCCAAAGTGTTCAATTTTCCTACATCTAGTTTAAACATGGAATGATTTGTTGCAGATAAGAGAGTTGCAGGCAAAGCAAAGTGGAGAAAGCACTGAGACAGAGAGCAATGTTTCAGTGAAAGAAGAAGTGATTGTATCTGAAAATACTGATAACAAAACACTTGAACAAAGTGAACCAGCTGCAGATCTCAACTATGGATCAGTTGTTGTTGGTGCAACCCTTTTTCCAGACATGAAAGATGGATCATCGGACAGTGATTCCAGTGCTATCTTAAATGAAGACATCATCATCAACACCAACACCAACAAGGACAATAGCCCCAACAACGCGGCTTTTTCATCATCTGGGGTGTTAGAGCTAGACAGCCAACACCATCTTTTGATATCATCTTCTTCGTCACCGACATCCTCCATGGATTGCTTCAATTTCACAAAAACAAGCTATCAACCCCACCAGTACGTGAAGATGGAAGAACATAATTTCTTCACTGCAGATGAAGCTTGTAATTTCTTTTCAGATGAACAAGCTCCAAGTCTTCATTGGTATTCTCCTGAACAATGGAACTAAAATGAAGCTCCAAGATTTTTGTAAGATGGGAATTATGTAAGAAGTTAAAAACTAGTACCCAATACCATGATCTTCAGCCTGTGATGGAAGTCAATAATGCAGAAAAGAAAAGAAGGGAATATGGAGAAGAAGAAGAAGAGGGGGGGGGGTTCACGTGGGATGGGGGCAAAAGGTGACAAACACCAAAAAGAAGGGGCGTGCGGGAATGATTAGATCGTAATTGGGACCTTTTAATTTCTCTCTTCTGCTGTAAATGGAAAATTCTCCATAATCCATTGGTGGAAAGTGAAACTTCCTTTAATGGAGAGAAGCTGAACCCATAATAATAATATTATTATTAATAATGAACATTAATCATCATTGTTCCTTAGCTTCTTCTTTTTTTTTTTAAATCTTTTCTATTTCTTTTTCTTTCTTAGTTTCTTTGTGCGGAACCCGGAAAATGGAGGGATCTTTTAAAACATGATATTCACCTGGTAGTCAAAGAACATAGTTGTGGTTTTTCCTAGCAATTTTTTTTTGTTTAAATCTGCTCTGAGTCCTTGTGCCTTTTCAACTTTTAAAATTTAATTCAATTTAATCACCTTAGTTATCTTATTTGAAAACTAGAAGTTCAGCTTATACCACTATTAATAAATTTTCATCCATATTTAAATTTATCAGTGTTATCAGTGGAATTTAAAATTAAAAATTTAAAATTTAAAATAGAGCGAATAAATTTTTGAAGAATAAATATATAGAAAAGATGAACGATACAATGTATTTAATTTATTTTTTGTTTTACCTTATAATATAATTATTTTTTATTTTACATTATAATATAATTTTACATTAATTATAGATAAACGTAACATTCATCTAAAGCTACTAATATAACTAAATTTTTTTATTTTTCAAAGAAACGAATGTCTATTTGAAAAAAAACAATCATCCTAGCCGGGGGGAAAATTGGTTGAAGTGATTGGTTTTACCCAAAATTCTAATGTTGGGGAATATTTGCTTTACATGAAAAGGAGTGCTTGTTTTGACAAAAGTATCGTTTTGGTAGATTTAATTTTAGATGGTTTCTTTTTTATATTCTTTTTTGTTGAAGAAAATAAAAAAATTATTTTATTTTAACCTTTGTAATAAATTTTCACTTATAAAACTAATATTCATAATTATGAATTACATTCTTTATTAAATTAATTTATTTATAACAACATATGGTCTAAAATTTTAAGTAAAAGTATAGCTACTTCATATACGTAAGTCTATTATTTAGTATTTATTAAACAAAAAATGATCTTAATTAAAATATTATTTCAATAAAATAATTAAATTTTACGTGAAGAAATCTATTAATCATATTTTATTAAATGAAATGATCTTCAATGAGTGAAATTAAAAATATCAATTCAAAAAACTATTAAGTTCTTTAATTAAATATTCTACTATGAATTTAGAATATTATAAACTTATAAATTGATTATTAGAATTTAGTAACTCACAATAAATTAATTAATTTATTTTTATAACTCATATTGATTAATTGAACTTGTTATATTCTGAACTTTATAATTAATCATGTGAAATAATATAAAATAAAATATGCATAAACCAATAATGCATGCACCTGTTGTATGTCTTTTAATTTTGTTGATTTGATTCTAACTTTTTTTTATTTGAAGGAAATTCACGATATGAATTTTATGGTAAGTTTACAACGATTATCTCTTTATAATAGCATGTTGTTATATGTGTATAACAACCATCCACCTTTCTATAACAGGCAAAATCTGGGCAGACAAATGGAGCTGTTATAGAGAGGGTTAGTTGTAATTTACAATGATTAAAACATTTAACGTTGGTTGTAATTTTGGCTATATTAGAGGGTGAGTGCCATTTTTTATATACATCATGTTATCCTAATTAAAAGTAATCATGTGTAACACCCACACTTGGCCCTAGAGGTTATGATTGAATTTTGAGGAATTGCATTACTCGTTTTAAAACTCCAAATTTAATCCTTGATAATGAATGTTTCGAAACCATTACTTTTAGCAAATCTCTTACAAGTTTTTACAAAATGCGCATAGAACTTATTTATTTTACAGGAAAACATTTAATTTGTTACTTAATTTTGTAGCAGAAATTCAGAGTTGTTAGTTTGAAAATTGTGATCCCAGTATGTGAAAACATGTAATATGCAATTTAACAAAACCAAAATCCAAAAAGAAACTAAACAATAACATCTAAAACATTTATCAACCCAAAAAGTCTAGAATTAAGTTTAAATTTACAAACCATCTTTTTATTTAGCTAAAATCCAAACCGAGCTCGCGTATGCCGTCCGATTCTAAGTTTGTTGATTACCTGAGAAGATAAATTATTGGGTGATCTTCAAAGCTCAATGTGCAACTCAGCCCACATACAAAACTAGATAACAGATAGTCATACAGAAATCAATAATCGAGCAGACACGGATGACATGGCATATCATGCGATACAATATAACAAACAAATCAGATACAAATGACATGGCGTTTTATGCGATGCAACATAACAACCAAATTAAATCATACCCCTATTTGCTACACACCATCTCCGTCCCACACAACACACCAATTAGGGTAATTAATACCCATCCAACCCCACACACCAAATTAGTGATCGTATGTCACTATACAAAATTATGCAGTCAAGCTGCCATATATAATGTGGAAAATTGCCAGAATCAGATATATGCAGTGTTTAACTACTAGATAAAGAAATTTGCGATGTTATCACCAAAAATTGCAACACATAGTCTGCTAGAACTTCTTCTGTCACATATCATATCCTATCCCAATGCACATGCAAAGACATACCGTATGCACAGATTTATTCATACTATACAGGCTCATTTATTAACTTATGAGATCATATATGTGCTTTTGAAGAAACAGCTTCACAGACCAGAATTATGCATAATAGCGAAATCAAAGATATAATATAGACATGCTTACCCAAATACTCTGCAACAAATACACAGTTTTAACATATTGCTTGTACTCATGAAATGTTTGCATTTAATCATCATACATAACCTAATGCTTTTAACAGAATTTTAATATGACCACCTAACCGTTATGGAATTTTATAAACCACGCATTCAGACCACTTAACCCATGAAATGGGCCCACACGCCCGTATGGCTCACATGCCCTCAATGTCCAGCTTGTGTGATCGACACAACCTGACACACGGTCGTGTGGCATCGACTAGTAGATTCGATTTTATGCAGTTTCACGGTTTAATTGAGTTCAAGTCACACACTTGATGATTTTCAAAACACCGACACTACAACACACTTCCAGACCTTATGAATGACATCCAAAACAAATCAATCAGTAACAATGCACCAAAACATCACTTGTTCAACCTAAACAATAGGGCATTCGACCTTAGCTAAAAACAATCCATAACTCGGCATTCGAACGCTTACCCCAAGAAGAAACAATTCAAAGGCCCTCAACTCACCAGGGGAGGGTGC
The DNA here is from genome assembly GCA_020496765.1 of Gossypium stocksii. Classification (NCBI taxonomy): domain Eukaryota; kingdom Viridiplantae; phylum Streptophyta; class Magnoliopsida; order Malvales; family Malvaceae; genus Gossypium; species Gossypium stocksii. The sequence goes on along the minus strand of CM035622.1, from coordinate 7,338,876 downwards.
GCCTTACGACCTTCTCTTATCAGAAACACAAATATAATTAGAACACCCTATACCTAGTCCAGTCACCGTTTCGATTTATAAGATATTACAACTATAAAACTTTAACACAATTCAAAATTTAAAGTCAAACACAATCAAAATACTTTATTGCCAATCATTTCCATGCTTTTCGAACAATTTGAGACCTAAATTCAGCTTGCAGAACATTTAAAACAAGCTAGGATCAAATCTAGATTAGATTGAAACTTTTACAAAATTTTAAGTGAAAAGTGAATACAGGGGTCATACGGCTGTGTGGCCAAGCTACGTGAAAAAGGTTAGCTTGTGTGTGGCTACCCCATACGCCCATGTGGCTACTACCCCCACACACTCATGTGTTGAAACTGTGTACCTAACTGTGCCTGAGTTCTTCAAGGTCACACGACCGTGTCCCCAGGCCGTGTAACTAACTGTGCCTGTGTGAACCACCCTGCAATAGAAGATAACAAGACATACGGCCGTGTGACTACTCACACGGTCATGTGGTAGCCCGTGTGTACTTAACAATGACTTAAAAAATCAAGGCAACTTTCACATATTATTTAGGTAACAAACCATACCTAAAACCTAACATTTTTATACGTTCAAATGCATTTAATCAAGTTCAAAACATAGTAAAACATACAATCTAAGTGCCAAAACATTATGCCTAAATGACACCACAATTCAATTACCAACCAAAAATCACATTACATATCAATTTAGTTTGCATACAACAATTCTCAAATACATTTATTTCATCCATTTAAGTAACATGAACCAACAACATATTCAATAAGCTTGACATAAAAAACCAACCCAAAAACCATTATGAAATGACTATTAACGTACATTACCAAAACCAAAAGGTCATTTTTAAAAAAAAACATATCAACTTTACACACTAGTACATTTACAATCAAAACACCAAAACATTCACTACCTTAACAAAATAATATCCTAGTTACATGCCATTTATAAGTGGACTAAAACTAACATATATCTACAAAATAGAGTGCCGGATAGTGTGATCTCTAAAACTTCCAACCAACAGTAAAAGTCTGACAACCTACAAGGAAATACAACCAAAACCAAGAAAGCTTACATATAGCTCAGTAAATTTGTATAATAACATCACATACCTTCTACTAGAGTACAAAACATGCAAAGTATAAACTAACCATTCTTGGTAATATACCAATATTTTAACATTCCGAAACATTTAGAACTGGATCATTTATACCATTACCATAACACATGATAAACTATCATAAACCAAATCATTGTTATATTAACATCTCATGTCAAATAGTTAAAAGAATAATACTCGTTCAAGTCAACTTTAAAACTTTAACCGACTTATGATGCTGCTCACACAAGCTTCAGAGTATCCGCAACACATGCAGGATCTCAAGCCATTGTCACAATCTATATCACTGCTACATGGTACCTACTAAATAAATCACCGGCTTAAAGCCTGATAAATAACCAATAGCTCAAAGCCTGCTAAATGAACACCGGCTCAAAGCCTACTAAATAACCATCGACTTAAGGCTTGTTAAATAATCACCGGTTCAAGGCCACTAAATAATCACCGGCTCAAAGCCTACTAAATAAAAACCGACTCAAAGCCTACTAAATGATTACCAGCTCCAGGCCAGCTAAATAAACATCGACTCAAAGCCTGCTAGATAATTACTATATCCATTTACTATTTATTCCATAATCATTCAATAGATAATAAAACATTAAATCTAATTATAATAAAGTATATAATAAGTGAAAATCATTATAAACATAGGGATAGTAGTAAAAACTTACCTTAAGTACAACAATTGTTATGACAAAGTCGAGAATTAATCTGAGACTTTTGATTTCCCTCGATTCAAGTCGGGTTGATTCTTTTCTTGATCTAAATAATAATTCCATTCAATTAAATAATTCAAATAGCTTAATATCCTTAATTTTAACTTATAACCCATTTTAATGTGAAATTACAAAATTACCCTAACATTTTAACTTTTATGCAAATTAGTCTTTAAACCCAAAATTTACAATTTAACCGTAGTTAACAAAATTTCATGCTAGCCGATTTTTATAGGGTTCCTTAACAGCCTATATTTATCAAATTTCACATTAACTCCAATGAATTTTTCTATTTAAACAATTTAATCCTTAATACTCAAAATCACTAAAAATCTCTTAACAAAATAAGCTTATGCTTCAGTCAAACTTAATATTCTATCAACCAAATTCACAAACACATGTAACTCATTCATGAAAAGTCCTTAAACATTTAACAGTTTTACAATTGACCCCTAGGCTAGCTAGATTAAGCTAATACAATCTCAAAAATATAAAAATTACTAAAACGAAGCTCAAAAACATACCATGCATGAGAAATATGCCTTGACCGAAGCTTCCTCATTATATTTCAATCATGTTTCAGTTTTCACTTAACAAAATAAGGAAGATGATTTTAGCTTACTAAATTTTATGTTTAATTACTAATTACCATTTTACCCTTGTTAATAATTAAAAATTTCAACTAAACCTTGTCCATAACTATCCACTAACATATTTTATGGTATACTTACCATATAAGTCCATTAGATTAAGATTCCACATCCATTTTATCCTTTTAACTAATAGAAAAAAACTTTTACACATTTTTCAATTTAGTCCTTTTTACTTAATTAACTATTTAAACTTAAAAATTTCTTAACGAAAATTGAATATGATCCTAATATAACCCTATAGACATTAAATAAACATTAAAATACTAACTCACTCATTGGAATCGTGGTCCTGAAACTACTATTTTCGACACTACTAAAAACGAATTGTTACAGAACTACATAGAATACTAACCATCAACGAGAAAATACGTCAAAATAGAAATCACCAACTGAAAATCAACTGTACTTACCAAATATTTCCACATAGAAACTTAACACTCCGATCAACACGTAAGAAAAAGGAACATAAAACAGAGCGACAGAGAAATAAGGGTGCGTAAATATTAGTTTAATCAACAGAAGTATAGGGTGACGCTAAAGGACCAAACAAGGTGATTAATATGAAAAATAAATGAAGGGATAATCGCAAAAGAGAAACGACAGAGAAAGAGAGTTTCAGTAACATAAAAAGAATTGAAGAAAATGAAAAAAAAGAAAATAATGGAAAATAGTGGAAAAATGATGGAAACCGTAGATGGGGGAAGTGGGAAGAAAAGGGACGACAAATAGGAAGACTTTTGGGAGAAATTTTCTCAAATTTTAAACAAAAAAAATCTAATGGCATCCCAACAAATCAAGTTACTTGCTATCCTATAAGGCTGATCAGAATTTGAATTAAACCACCTTCTATTGCTTTGGACGGTACAACCAAGAGGAGTTAAAATAATTCCCCTCTTGTACTCAATATGATTCAAACTTGGGACCAAAAAGTAAGTTAAGACCTTACCGTTGAACCAGTAGGCTCATTCTTATTAACAAAAACTAAAAATTTAAAGATAAGCCACATATTCTAAATCAAGGGTTAGGACAAAAATAGTAAAAATTCAAGGGAAAAGATTTGAACACAAGACCTTAGGCACATAAACAGAACTCTTAACTACTGGAATAGATTAATCACTTGACATAATGTAACAATCCAAAAGTAAGAAATTTGGGACATTACAACTCTCCATTCCATAAAGAAATTTCATCTTCGAAATTTACCTGACTCAAATAGATGTGGATATTGCTGTAGAATTGAGTCTTTGGATTCTCAAGTAGTTTTCTCAATAGCATGATTCCGTCACAGAACCTTAAACAAATGGATATTTTTCCTTTTCAAGACTTGTACCTCTTAATCCAAAATCTTTATTGGCTCCTCCTTAAAAGTTAAATCTGACCTCACCTTAATTTTCAGAACCAACACAATGTGAGATGGATTAGATCGATACCATATTAACATAGAGACATGAAAAATATCATTGTAACGCCCTAAATTTCCTTAATTCTGGCTTTTGTGAATTTGCAACATAAAATATCTGTATGTGTTTCTGAAATTAATTTGACACAAATATCTGTCTGCTTCAATGGTTAAGTGTTTTGGGTATGTGTGGAAGGTCCCATGTTTAAGCCACAACTTGGTAAATTTTGATATTTTTATGAATAAAGCCATATCTCTAGTCAGTAGACTCTTAGGTAAAAGTTGGTTAAAACATACCAGAATGGGCCTGCTGGTCTGGTGGTTAAGAGGAGTGTTGGAATAGGGGAGGTCTTGTGTTCGTGTTTGCACTAAGGTATTATTTTTACTGTTGATGTTGTGTGGGTGTTTGAAATGAACCGAAATACTGTAGTGGTTAAGTTGGCTGTGGAGTAGTGGGAGGAAATCAGAGGTAGGGAAAATAATATCTGGTAGTTTCTTTTTTGAAAAAAATCCTTCTTTTCTTTTTCCCAAAAGCTCTAAAATTTCTAACTTTTCCCTACCTTTCTCTGCTTTTTGCATTGAATTTTCCCTTTCCCGTTTTCTAAAAATTAGTTTTCCAAATCCTTTATTCTTGTTCTCTTTCTTAATCCGATCGGTGGTGCTACTGTTGTTCGTTAGTGTTCGGTAAGTTGTAGACATTGTTAAACTCTAGCGTTTTTTTTGGTCATCGGTTCAGAGGAGTCCCTTTAGTTGTGCAAGGGCTAAACAAGGGACCGATTAGCATTCTCAATCAGCAATTTGGATGTGTTGAGTTCACGTATCGTTTCAAGGTACGAGATTTAACGGGTGTGAAATACCTCGTTAAATTTTCAATCGAATAATGGTTAAGTGACTTATTTAGTGTATTAATGGACAATAATAGGTTCTGGAGTGCTTGTGGTTGTGTTAGCTTCAAATTGATACCATGTGTGTACCCAAAAACACAAAAAATGAGAATCCACGAAAGTCGAAAAATGAAATTGTCGACACTACACAGACGTGTGGTTGCCCATGTAGTAGGCCATATGGCAGTACACGGCCATATAAACGATGAACCAGGCCATGCACGCATGATACGAGTGTATGACATGGCCGTGTGATGGCCGGCGAAGCCGTGTGCGATACACAGGCTCAACCAAATAGGCCGTGTGGGCCCACACGGGTGAACCACACGAGCGTGTGGGATTCTACGCTAGGCTGTGTGATCTACACGGCTAAGGCTAATTTAGGCCGTGTGGGCCACATAGGCGTGTGGGCCCACACGGGCAGGCCACATGAGCGTGTGAGTCCATTTCTCTAAAATGATCTGTAAGGTTGCACGGGTTGCCCAAGTCGACTGTGACCTAACGTAGGGTCGGTAAGCATTACTTAGACACTTAATTCTGTAATCTAGTTATGTGATGTAAGTTTTAAGTATGTTACTCTTAGCTTGTGTATCTGATTGATAGTATGATTTGTTAAAGTGCATTATAGCATGCCATATTTGTATGTTGCATAGCATCGGGGTTGGGTTGGTGAAGTTGAAGGAAGTATCTGAAAGGCTTTCAAAGCCTGTTAACTGGCAGCTAAGCTGTATAATCTTGATAAGTGCCGCATTACGATACTGTATGGTGTGTAGGGATGGATAGGTGTTATATACCCTATTTGGTATGTAGAGATAGGTGGGTCGATTTTATCCCCACATGGTGTGTAAGATTGGACGGAGTTGGTGTGCAGGGTTGGTGGGTTGGGCACTGTAAATCTGATCTGTTCCATATTCTGTATCTGATTGGGCTTAAAGGCCTTATTATATTTCTGATTCTGTATCTGAGTGGGCTAATGCCCTAACTGATTCTGTGAAGGGCTTCGGCCCGGACTATTTATTTATGATATCTGATATGTGTTCTGTATGCATGCTTTCTGTGAGGGATTACACACTGAGTTTCTAAAAACTCACCCTTTATCTGTTTAACCTGTTCAGGTAATCCCCAATAGTAGGCGATCGGTGTAGCGGAGGACTCGATGGTGACTACTGCCACATACTTACTAGTTTACGGTTTATATGCTTACACTATAGTAAATATTATTTTTGGGATTAATTACTGTAACTTTGGACTTTGGAACTGTTTTGTTTAATTTGAGATTTTGAACTTTTAATTATTAAACTGCAACGCAATAAAGTACTGTTTTCATAAAATAAACCAAGATTTTCATAAGTAAAAACGATTTCAAAAATTATTTGGTTTCAAAAGCTTCCGCGTAAAGAAATGTTTCAAGGCAAATCAAAAGTACATGTTTTTCCCGTACTAAGTAAAAGATAACAACTGGAACGGTTTTAAGGACAATGCGCTTTTAAAAACACTCTCGTGTGACATCGCCAAATTCAGCCATAACGTCCAAGTCGGGTTTGGGGTGTTACAATCATGGATGCGGTCCAACTTTAGAGGTAGCTCCCATTGATACGCAATTGGCCCTATTCGCCTCAAAACTCAATAAGGCCTAATGAACCTAAGGCTCAACTTGTTATTACGTCCAAACCTTAAAACCTTCTTCCACAAAGATACCTTTAAGAAAAACATAATCTCTTACATCAAACTCAATAACCTTCCTTTTAAGATCTGCATAGGATTTCTGTCTACCATTTTATACTTTAACTATCGTATATCATTCACCTTTTTAATTAGTGGTAACTGATCTTTAAGGACCAACCTTATGTTTTTGTTATGGCTTTCAATGTTATCTCATTTTTAACTAGATTCAAGATATACATGGATTTGTTTTTAAAGTCAAATGTTTTTTAGCCTTTCTACAATTCAAAAAACATGTTGAGTTAAACCTTAATCACAAAATTAAAGAGTTGTAAACTTATGGTAAAGGTGAATTTTTCAACTTTGCTCCATGTCTTGGTAATTTGGTATACGTCACAAAGTTGCTTTTGCTCACATGCTTGAACAAAATGGAATTATGGAACAAAAATATTGGCACATAGTGAAACTTGGTTTAACATTATTTACTTAAGTTTCTTTACCCTTGTTACATTGGTGTGATGCATTCCATTCTACAATTTTTTTATAAACATGTTATCCACTAAGGTGTTGAGTGGTATGTCTCTATTAGAGAATGTATTAACAACGACTTAATTATAAGTTCATTCATGTGTTTGGAGGTCTCTGCTATCTTTTTCTCACATTTTATAATAAAGACAAGTTAACCTTTTGTTCAACTCCATACATTTTCATTAGATATAGTAAGCAATACAAAGGTTAGAAATTCATGGATGCCAAGAGAAGAAATTATGCCACCAAGCATGTATGTTTTGAAGAAAGAGTGTTTCCTTTTTTTCTTTTTACATAACTAACAATTAAATTTCAGAGATGCTTCTACTACCAAGGTTCCTTTTATTTCTACTCAACTGTTTACTGTCACAAAAATTAGGGTCAATTCGTCCCATACTATTTACACTCAAGAGCAATTAGTGTTTGTATAAAAGTATGCATTACCTTATGGAAAATCACAATGTAACACCCTTTAATTCGACCCGATTGGTGAATCCGAGTTACAAGGTGTTACATTCATTATTGAAGCAACTACAAACAACTTACATTTAATTACAAATAGTTAAACATTCAAATATAGCTAAAATAAGTCCATAAAATGATACATAATTATTTTCGGGTCTTATACGAGCTTACAAAAACTCTTTTGCTAACCTGAAGTTGAAATAGGACCAAATTGTAGAAGTCTTAATATTTTGGGTTGACGTTACGATGTTGGGGGTTCCTTGTTCATCGTGACGCAACTCTCTATTTGGTGCTCGACGTGAGCTTGGAGCAACTAATGTGTCACGTTATTAACTAGGCTAAGGCAAGTGCATCTATCAATTAATAGTATAGCTACGTGAGCAATGATATCATTCTTACGAAGACTAAAAGTACTAGTAATTATCGTCTTTCTATTATTTAACCAAATAATTGGAGTGATTGATTAAAACTAAAATTCGCTAATTTAATTACCTAATGAACACAACAAAGAACAAATCACAAAAATAATTTATTAACAACCACGAAGTGAAACAATACCCAAGAAAGAATTCGCCTAGATTTCATATGTCACTATCAACCTAAATTACGCAATTTCTTTACTTAGTATCTTAATCCGTAGAAATTCCTAAATTCTACTAATATCGCTTTTGAGCAGAAGAGCAACTAACTCTAAGTTGATTAATTGAAATTTCTTTTTAATTAAAACCCTTATTATCGCATTAACTCATGATATGAATTCCACTATTAGATTTTATTTTAATCTGGTAGATTTATGTCATCCTATTTCTAGGATTACATGCAACTCAACTCAACTATGCGCGATCTACTCTTAAATATGGTCTATTCAACCATTGATTTAAGCACATCAAACATGGATTAATAATCTAGAAATATTAAACCAAGATTTAAGCACACATAATTGAGAATAAAAAAATATGTATTTATTGCGTAAAACAAAAATCAAATGACAGAATTCATATTAGGGTTCATTTCCCCTAGGTATTTAGAAAATTAGTCCATGCTTAAAAAAAAATACAATAAAACCAAAAGAACTAAATAAACTCATGATAACTTCCTAAGAAATCAAATGGGAATATTCAATCTTGACGGAAATCTACTTTTAAGTTAGCTTCAATGGTGTTTTTCGAGTTGTTTTATTGAATATTATATGACGGCTCATTCATATTTTCTTATTTTTGTCATATATACGTTTTAGAATGCTCAAAAAAACCTAAAAATCCTGATTTTCTACCGCTCAGTGTGAAATTTCGTGAAACGAACAAGGCCTACCACACGGCCATGTGGAATGGTTCAACCTGTGTGGCTCTTGCAGCCTTCTTTGACGCTCTGATTTTCACTCATTTTTTGCTTATTTTTCTTCCAAGTGCTCTATTAAGCATTAAAACATGAATTTAAAGAATTAGGAACATAAAATTCACAATTAACATTTGATAATCACCCAAAAATGCATTAAGAATGAGGTTAAAACATGTTACTTTTAGCACTTATCAGTGACGGTGTCGCCGCATAGATTTTGCTTTGTTTCTCATCATGACATCAATGGTTCATTGTCGTAACGTGACTTACTATTTTCACAAGTCCCAAATTTGTACAAGTTTAGAAGACTTGAAATAATTTATATGCACATTCCATACAACTATATTAACTATATACTAAAGCACTAAAGACAATTAATGCATAATTAACACTTCCAAATACCATCAAATTACCAATTTTTAACTCAACTAATCAATCTAAATTATATCATTCATATGTTCGAAAACTAACCAAAATTCATTTATGGTCTTAAGGCTTAAAACTAACTAGATAAACACATCCTACACAAATTCAAAGCATTAACATAAGATTATATCACGTACAACTTGACCATTTAAGACACTTAGCCAAGAGTCCTTAGGTATATGCAACAAAATCGAAACGTACAAACTATACAAACTTTGGTGAGTTAAAAACGTCGGTCTGGATGCTAGATTCAATTCTTGGGGCTTCGAGAGGTACCTAAACCTACATACAGAGAAAACAAACTGTACACTGAGCAATAGGGCTCAACTGCACATTTATAATTCAAAGCATATAACATAAACATTGGCAAAACATTTCAATTTAATACATGTGTATATATATATATATATATATATATGCACATAAAATCCTACTAGCTTACTCTTTTAGATACCATACTTTTTATCAGCAATCTATAAACCTAAGTATGCATATACCCAAATATTAATCCATCCCAATTCAATTACAACATTAATCATTCAAAAATCAGTTCATGACACATAATTCACTAGTTTCTGGAGTCCATTGACTCATTTGTATTTGTTTCAGGCCCCAAGGCTCGATTTCATTTAATTTGTATACTCAATTTTGTGATTTCGACATTTCTTTGATGTTTAAGTAAGATTCAGTCCAATGGTATCAATTCATACACATTCGTATGATCCACCAAGTTACATTTTGTAATCCCTATTAACCTGACTTAGATTCAGATGGATACTCGGATTGTCTAACCAATACACCAAACTAGTACTAAAGTGCATCACTAGATAAATTGAAATAGGGTAAACTGTCACTTATGTGCATAGTGGTGCACAAAGAGCATCTTGGCGTACAAAGTGTATATCTGGCACACGAAGTGCATCCTGGCGCACAAGCGCATAGCCCTGTACTTAGTCCTATCATTGGCATGCCAACTATATCCGACTTAGCCCGATTACTTAATAGGTTATCAATATTCAATTCCTTTTTACAATTTAATACACATATTATTTCTTAATCATTTTCACTATCAAAATTCAATTCAATAGCAAATCAAATATATCACATATCATTCCATACATTTCACACAATTTCCATAGCACATGTCATGTTTATAGTGAATCATGCTATTTTTACATTTTATTCAATTTAGTCTTCTATTTCAAAAATTTACTTTCAAGCTCAGTCCAACAACTTATATTATCACTATATACTTACCTCAATTCTCTTGTATGCAAGTAACATGAAAATATGATCAATTTACATGACTCTAAATTATAAATGTGTAAATTAGAATTTTCGGCTACTCATTGACCACTTTCATTTTTCCTTTCCTTCTCGATGGTTCTTTGTCGATGTTGGCTACGGATAGTCATAAAATAGAAAATACTATCAGATTCTAGCCAATTCCCACGCAATTATCAATTCATGTAAATTTTTAATTTAGTCTCTAAAAGTAGGACTAGCATAATTTTGGACTAAAGCTTCGGATTAAAATTTGATTTCTTCTAAATTCATTTCTCTTGGTAATAGAGAAAGAAAAGATTGTGTTCGATTGATTACTGTTGTTGTGCTACTACTTTGATCGTTTTTTATTGCATCTTGGGAGATAGACGTCCAACGCTACTCAAAGCATCGATGAGAGGTTGAATCGGTCTTAAGAAAACTGTTCATTCAGGCCTCAACAAAATTCTTCTTCTAATTTTCAACTTTTTCCGATTACAAGTACTCTGTTGTGTTATTGCTACTAAATTGTATTGCATTATCATAGTTACTAACATATTAATACTACGTATAATATTATGTACTCTTACAATCTTAAGATCGATTATTTGTTGTAGTTTTAATCTAAGGCGTACAGATTACCATCGTAACTTATTTAAGATTGGTTTATATTTTTGTTTTGGATTTTTATTTATTTACATATTTTGGTTTTTCATTTTGATTACAGAAAAATGTTTCATATGTCAAACAACTCATCTAATTCAGAGGCTGAGGCATTGTCGTTAATCAGGCTCAGGTTGCGAGCGAAACATTACCTGTGGCTATAAGTCATAATGAAAGGCCTGCAAAATTCACAGAAGAGAATTTTAAAACATGGCAACAGAAAATGTTATTCTATTTGACCATATTGAATATGGCAAAATTTCTAAAGGATGATCCTCCTATTTTTATAGAGGATGAGGAAGATGTTATTACCGCCTTCAACATTGTCGAAGCAAGGAGCAACTCTGATTTTCTATGCTATAACTATACTTTGAACAGTTTATCTGATGAACTTTATGAAGTATACAATATCAAAAAAATGACTAAGGAATTATAGGGATCGTTGAACCATAAATACAAAACTAAAGATGCTAGTGTTAAGAAATTCTTAGTTGTCAAGTTCTTAAGCTTTGTAATGGTTGATTCTAAAGTTGTTGTAAATTAGGTGTAGGAATTCTAACTGATCATTCATGGTATTCTCGTAGAAGGTATGGATATAAGTGAATCTTTTCAGATGGAAGCCATTATTGAAAAACTTCCCTCTGCTTGGAATAACTTTAAGAACTATCTTAAGTATAAGAGAAAGGAAATGATAGTGGAAGATTTGATTGTCAGACTTTGAATTGAAGAAGACAATTGATGTGCGACTAAAAGGCTAAACAAAGCAACCAATCCTAACTTTTCTAAGATAAACATGGTGGAAGTCAAGAAGGACTCCAAGAAAAGAAAATATTCTCAGACTGTGTCTAAACTAGGACTAAAATGCAATGTCTTCAAGAAGAAAAAATTTCAAGGAAAATGCTTTAATTGCAATAAGATGGGACACAAGTCATCCGATTGTAGGCTTCCAGAAAGGGTCAGAACAAAGGAGGTCAACACTGTAGAAAATATCTCTAAGGAACTATTTGATCTTGACCTCTTTGCAGTGATTTTTGAAGTCAACTTGGTTGATTCAAATCCAAGAGAATGGTGGTTTGATATTGGTGCCATACGTCATATTAGCCATGACAATGACTCATTTGTTAAATTGGTTCCTTGTGAGAAAAGGAAGAAACTTTATATAGGCAACGTTGCAACTTCTAAGATCAAGGGGAAAGGCACTATGATTTTGAAGTTGACCTCTAGCAAAGAGTTGAAACTTTGAAATGTGTTGTATGTGTCTGACATAAGCAAGAATCTTGTCTCTGGGACCCTCTTAAGTATGCATGGCTTTAGGATGGTATTTCAATCCCAAAAGTTAATTTTGTCAAAATGGGGAACATTTGTGAGAATGGGATATGTATTAAATGATATGTGGAAATTCAATGCTATCTCTATTAAAGCTAATACTATGAATAAGAATAATACTTCTTCTTCTATTTATATGCTTGAATCATTTAATTTATGGCATAGTCGGCTCAAACATGTTAATTTTAATACTTTATGTATATTAATTAACTTAGAGAACGTTCCTTCATTTCACAGTAATTATAATAAAAAATGTGAAACGTGTGTTGAAGCAAAACTAACAAGGTCTTCATTTCAATCTGTTGAAAGAAATACTGAATAACTTGATCTCATACATAGTGATATTTGTTACTTAAAGTTTATTCAAACTAAAGGAGGGAATAAATATTCTATTATCTTCATTGATGATAACACAAAATATTGTTATGTATATTTACTTAAAAGTAAAAATGAAGCTATGGAGAAATTTATTCTCTATAAATAAGAAGTTTGAAACCCAACTTAATAAAAGAATTAAGAGGGTGAGAAGTGACCGTGGTGGTGAATATGTTGAACCATTTGGTAAATTTTATGTACAACATGGTATTATTCATGAAGTGTCACCACCATACTCTCATCAATCCAAATGAGTAGTAGAGCGTAAAAATCGAACCCTAAAGGAAATGATGAACGCAATGCTAGGAAGTTCTAGGTTGTGACAAAACATGTAGGGGGAAGATGTTTTATTAATGAATTACCTTTTAAATAAAGTGCCTCACAAAAAAAAGAACAATACACCATATGAGTTATGGAAGGGTAGGAAACCTTTATACAACTACTTGAAAGTGTGGAGGTGTCTTGTAAATGTGTTCCTTTATTGAAGCAAATTAAAATAGGTCTTAAAATGGTAGATTGTATTTTCATTGGTTATGCACGCCACAACAATGCATACCGGTTTCTTGTACATGAATCAAAGAATCCTGAAATTCATAAGAATATGATATTGGAATCTAAAAATACCTCATTCTTTGAAAATATATTCCCTTATAAGACTAGGTAAGATGGGTCAAGTTTAACAAAACGAACTTCAGAGACTATTAATAGCCAAGACTTTCAACAAGAAGTTGAAGTCGAGATAGAACCAAGAAGAAGTAAAAGGGAAAAGGTGGAAATGTCATTTGAATCATATTTTCTAACCTATATGCTTGAGACTGAACCTCAAACTTATAGTGAAGCTATATGCTCATCTGAAAGCATTTTTTAGAAAGAAGCTATCAAGAGTGAAATTGATTCCATCATGAAAAATCATACGTGGAAATTAGTGGATCTATCTTAGAGAATTAAACCACTAAATTCTAAATAGATTTTCAAACAAAAAATGAATGCAGATGGAACAATTGAAGTACAAGGCCAGATTGATTATAAAAGGTTATAGACAAAATGAATGCATTGATTACTTTGACACATTTTCTCTTGTATCAATAATAACTTTTATAAGGATGATACTTGCTATTGCTGCTTTGCGGAATCTAGAAGTTCATTAAATAGATGTTAAGACACCTTTTCTAAATGGAGATATTGATGATGAGATTTACATGGAACAACCTGAGGGTCATGTAGCTCTAGGGTAAGAAAGAAAGTTAGATTTGTGAAGTATTTGTATGGACTTAAGCAAGCACCAAAGTAGTGGCATGAAAAGTTTGACAGTGTCATGATATCAAATAAATTTAAAATTAATGAGAATGACAAATGTGTGTATGTCAAAACCTCTGTTGATGGATATGTAGTTCTATGTTTATATGTTGATGACATACTCATTGTTGGAAGTAAAAATGAAATGGTAAAACGTACCAAAAACTTGTTAAATTCAAGATTTGACATAAAAGATATATGACTTGCTGACGTGATTTTGAGCATCCAAATCAAAAGGTCATCTGAAGGTTTCGTATTGACTCAATCACACTACATAGACAAGATTCTTAAGAAATTTTGCAAGGATGATTTTGGTGTAGCCAGAACTTCGATAAATATAAATCAACATCTATCCAAAAACAAAGGTGAAAGTATTGACCAAGTGGAATCTGCAAGAGTCATAGGCAGTTTAATGTACCTTATGAATTGTACTAGACTTGATATTGCTTTCATTGTAAGTAGTTTAAGCAGATTCATAAGCAATCCAGGGGAGAACCATTAGAAAATGATTGTGACGGTATTGAGATATCTCAGATATGCTCGAAACTATAGATTACATTATACCAGAGATCCTACTATGTTAGAAGGATACTTCGATGCCAGTTGGATATTTAATATTCAAGATACCAAAGGTACAAGTGGTTATATTTTCACATTAAAAGGAGGAGTTGTGATATGGAAATCCTCAAGGCAAACGATTATAACCAGATTCATAATGGAATATGAGTTTGTAGCTCTAGAATAATCTGGAGAAGAGACAAAATGGCTATGAAACTTTTTAGAACATATTCTTGAACGGCTAAAGCCTGTGCCCACAATATGCATATATTGTGATAACCAAGCAACAATTGGTAGAGCACATAATGTAATGTATAATGGTAAGTTGAGACACATGCGTCATCAACATAATATCGTTAGACAACTGATCTCAATTAGAGTTATCTATATTGATTTTGTATGATCAAAAGATAACACTACGGGTCTGCTAATCAAAGGGTTAAACTGAGATCAAGTTGATAGAACATCGAAAGGAATGAGACTAAAGCCCATGAATATTTAAGGCACTATGTGAAGGAAAACCCAACCTAGTTGATTGGAGATCCCAAGATCTATGTCTTGCATAGACCTTGTGAGGTCAATGTGGGGTTCTTATCCTGAGTCCACTTCTATGATGAAAACAGTGATTAAAATATGGAAAAGGTTAAGCAATGCTTTTAATGACCATTGTCTGTTTCGATGAAACAAACAACATAAGTCACCTATGTGAGAGTGAAGTGGGGCCGCTTCAAGGAGACTATTGGGGTATAGTTCTCTAAGATCTTGTAGAACTAGAAGGATGTTCACGGCCTTATGAACATACCCATGAGAACCAAAAATCTTGCTAGTGAGGTATTTGCATGAAGAATATCATCATTTACACAAACGACAGAACATTTCAAGGACATGGTGTCTACTGGTTAGAACATATAATATATAATATATAATATTGTATGTAGTATTATTATATCAATAACAATGATAATGCAATACAATGCGGTAGGAGTAACACAACAAAATACCTCTAACCGGACAGAGTTGAAAATTAGAAGAAGAATTTTGTTGAGACCTGTATGAACAGTTTCTTTAAGACAGATTCGACCACTCCTTGATGCTTTGAGTAACGTTGGACGTATGTGTCCCATGATACAACAACAAACGATCACAGTAGTAGCACAACAATAGTGATCAATTTAACACAATCTTGTCTTTCTTTGTTACCAGAAGAAATGAGTTTAGAAGGAATTTTTTATATTGATGGTTTTTTGATGACGTGTTCTTGAAATCTCCTAACTTGGTTTTATATAGATGAGAGGAAATGAATGAAGAGATTTAGATTGATGCAGGAAGAGTTTTGTTGAAAAATTAATAGATATAAGTGATTAGAGATAATGAATGAAAAAAAAATACAATATTAAACTAAGATATACAGTTGTTCAAAAGATACAATTGTATGAAAAAAATGTGATATTAAACCAAGAGATACAATTTTTTAATCAATTTATCATTAATCACTCAACAATTATTTTCCAACAATTTATAAAGCCAAACTTAAAATTTAATTGCTATATAACTCTAATATTAAATTAATTAAGTGATAATTAATATGCTTAGAGTTTTATTCAAATAAGAATTCTATTTTATATCAATAAAATTAGCATAAATTTTAAAAAAAATTAACAACTTTTTTCCGTCAAATTTTAACTAATAATTTATAAATCATCATTTTTCTATATTTTATGGTTAGAGTTCTATCTAAATAATAACTTTATTTTAAAATTAGAATAACTTTTTTTAATTAATAATTTCAAATTAAATTATAATTATTTTTTTAATTAATATATTTTATATTATCATAAACATTTTATAATAAGAAACATCCACCTTATAATTATGCAACCTTTATTTTTCCAAAGTTTTACTCAAGCGGGTTGGCAGTTAACAACAATCTTCATACCCGTATATACAATTTGCCAAAAGAAAAGGTAGATGAATCTTTTTAATTAGCTTCATAAAATATATATTATTTAAAATTCAAAGACATGCTTAATCGAAGACTTTTATGTGACATGTTACATAATTATTGCATTAATTTCACATTGTGGCATCAATCAAAAGTCACCCTTTCACACCAATGGATTAATTAAATTAATGCTTTTCTTACAAAATAATAATTAATTTAAAGTTTAAGGATACAAAACTTCATCTATCTTTTTTTAAATATTTAAGAGTGTAAAAATTCTTCAATCTTCTTTTAAAAAAGTAATTAAGTCCTTTTTTTTTCCCACTCAATTCATCACTTCAACTTTCAAAATATATAAAAAATTCCTTCAAACTTTTTCAAAAAAAGCAATTAAACTTTTACTTTTTTTTTTTCACTTAATTGGGTACTTGAACTTTCAAAATACATCAAATATACTCTCAAAAATTAAAAAAAAAAAACAATTAAGCCCCTACTCTTATTTAAAATTTATAATAAATAACAAATTTTAGAAAAAAATATTAAATTTTAATAAAAATATAAAAAATTAGAAATTTATTAAAAATTACAAATTTTTAATTAATCATAAAAATATAAAAAAATTGTAAAACTTTATAAAAATTATAAAACAATTGATGACCCTAAGTTTTTTTCAATTAAAAGTCATCACGTGTCGTAACACAGCGTGACATGTGGCGAAAAATGATAAAAAAAATCAATAAAATTTATAGAAAAATTATAAAATACACCTTTTGGTACGATAATTTTTATAAATTTTTTTACGAAATTTATATTTCTTTACCTTTTTTTATAATTTTCTTACAACTTTATAAAATGTTATAATTTTTTTATATTTCTATATATTTTATAATTTTTTACTATTTTTATAAAATTTTACAATTTTTTATATATATTTTTATGAATTTTATTTTTTTCTAGTCCTTAATAAATTTTTAATATTTAAAATTTTATTAAAATTTAATAATAATTATAGCTTTTATTGATTTTAATTTTTTATAATTTTTATTCTAATTTTTAAAAAAAGCAAGGGCTTTATTTTTTTTTTTAAATTGAAAGTCTTTTTGATGCATTTTGAAAATTTAACTACCGAATTGAGTGCAAAAAAGAAGTAGGGGCTTAATTGCTTTTTGTGAAAAGGTTTGAGGACTTTTTTGATACATTTTTAAAGCTCAAGTACTTAAATGAGTGCAAAAAAAAGGGGCTTAATTATTTTTTTTTTGAAAAAATTTGAGAACTTTTTACATCCTTAAACCTTTCTTAAAAAATTAATATAATTTTTTATCTCTAAATTTAATAATTAAATTTATTTAGTACATATAATTTTTTAATCCATTTTAGTACTTAAATTTAATAATTAATTCTATTTTAATCACTAAACTTGAATTTAAAAAAATTGATAATGACTCTTTGAGTTATGTCACCTTATTACTTAAAACTTTTAAAAAAAATTATTTTCTGATAATGATAAAAATACAGATAGCAAAGCCTACTTAGATTTCAAATTTAGAACAGAAATTACATTAATTTTTTAAAAAAAATAAAAAATAAACATTATTTATCTTATATGTGATATTAATAGATAATTCTAAAAATATTTAAACAAAAACTACTAAAATTTCATAAAAAATAATTCTATTAATAAATTATGATGTATTTTTTTATGCTGATATAATGGTTTGTTTTTGGGTTGGTGGTTGTTGTCTCCATGGGGGACCTGTGGGTGGTGAAGGGCGGCTCAATTTGGGGGGTTGGAACCGATGTAGGAGTTGACAATAGTGAGGTCCTATTTTAGGGGTTGGAACCATGTGAATGTTAATTAATTTGAAGGCTTCACCTCTAATGCTATTAAAAGAACTATTAGATTAAAATCTTTCATGAAAGTTCATAATATACTGTTTAATTATGAACACAAATTAACAATGTTTTGCACTCAAAAGAATACATATATATGGATCAGATTATTTAGCACATCCACTATATCACATTTAAGTTGTCTGGTTTAATTTGAGTAGACTGTAAAATTTTATTGTTTGATTGATAGAATGTAAAATTATTTAAAAGCATATTTTATAAAAGTTATCTTGATAGAAGTTTTTTTTACTACATAAAGGTTGAAGTTATAATATTTCCTTTTACTGATAAATGAAAGTATTTCTCGATTAAAGTAATGAATAATATATGATGCATAAGTCTCATGCATGATTAATAAATAATAAAAAAATCTAGAAAACTATTAAATAATTCTAATAATTTTATTTAAACATAATTAAAATAATAATTGTAAATATTATAAATAAATATTAATAACTCTCAAATTTAGGATATTGAGTTTAAGTGTTTAGGATCTAGGGTCTTAGGTTTAGGGTTTTAATATTTATTAATAATTTATTATTTAATTATATTTAAATAAAATTATTAGTATTTATTTTTAAGTCCCCCACATTTTCTTTGTTTTATTTAATAAGAAGGGGTGATGTTATTATTCGACGATGGTGCATGGGATTAATATTCTAGCAATGTATCAAATATTCTCTCTTAAATTAATTTTATATCTCATTTCTCAAATAAATAAACTTTTAATTGGAGAAGAGCATTAAGCAATTAGTACTTCTCTTTTGAATAAAGTGAGAGAAAAAAGAAAAAAGAAAAATATAATTTATTTTTTTACTAAACATGTTATTTATTATGATTTGAGGGTAAATTTGATCAAAATGGTAAAAAAAAATGACAAAATTATTATAAAGTGACATTTCGAGCGAAATTACATGATAAAGTGTCATATAATTGACAAATATTTTTATCTACAAATAATAAATATATAGTTGAAATGTTACTTGAAGAATAAATCAAAAGACTATAGAGTTTGATAAATTATTATTATTATTATTATTATTATTATTTTGATTTAAGTAATGGGGTAAAATTGTTAAAAATATTATATTGTCAAGGGAATGTAAGATTACTTACGGAAGAGATGGTATTGAGATTGCCTTCTATATTTTAGAAACTTGACAAAATTTGACATGATCAACTCAAGGTAATTTTTAAAATTTAAATGTTGGAATCTTACGAGATAATCTCACATTACCTTCAGACATGTTCCCTTCTTTGAACCAAATGCACCCTAATAAAATTATTTCATATTTAAATTATGTAACACATTATCAAGTATCTTATATTATTATTTTGGTTTAACGAAAGATTTTACTATTAAAGAAGATTTTAATTTTTATCATATCTATTTTTTTATATAATACCTAAAATTATTTATAGTTATTTCCCTATTCTAAAATAGGAGGATAATATACTTCAGCGTACTCAAACCCACATCCTCCTATATTAGCAACCATATCGATACTAATCGAATGAAACCTCAATAAATTGAAAAGATAAAATTTATAAAATTCATCTATACGAATGAGTTTGTGAGTTGAACTAAATTTTGTCTCAGGGTTTTAACCTCAATTTTGAGCAATTCACTTCAAAACTGATTTAATACTTGTGAGTTGATTTATATAATATTAACTTCTATATCACACTTAAATAAATAACATAAATTCAAATCTCATCCTATAATAATAAAAAAGAAAAAAGGATCCATAAAAAGTAGCGCCACATGATTGGATCCCAAAATATACGTGTCCGTTGGGACTTGGGAGCCGCACCCTTTATCTTAACATGAACATCCTTCTCTTTTAGTTGCCTTCCCACCCAAAACTCAATACCATTTTTCTTCAACAAAAACCCATTTTCTTGTTTCATCTTTCTACCAAATGAAATAAATAAATAAATAAAGGTTGTAGATATTATAAAAAGCTAAAAAACAAATATCCACTACCAGCACCAATCAATTGATTCTGCCACGTACCCATTTCATCCCTCCCCCACCCAAAAGCAAACCATCTTTTTCTTCTATTTTTTTTTATTATGAATAAAAAATGTAGCTTTTATACTTTTGTTTGCTTTTGTAGTGTACTAGCTAGTATTTAATTTGAAATGGTAGTAAAATAGTGAGTGAAAGGGCAACAGTAAGGCTAATGTGAAGGTGTCACATGGATAGGGTGAGGTAATTGCTTGGTGTTTTTCTCAGAACCACCATGTCTGTCATTCTGCCTTCCCATGTTTACATTTGAGTTTGGCGTCACACAAAAGTTTCTCCTTTCCTATTACCTATGCCAATATCTCACATTTCTTTCAATCACAAAACAATATTAACAACTGTCACAAATTTAGTTTACATCCATGAATAAATATGATTGTAAAAATATAATTTTATTATTTTAATAATTTTATTTTTATCATTTTGAAGAATTAAATTAATTTTTTCTCATTTGAGAGATAAAATATAATTTTATCATATGCTAATTTAATATTTTTAAATTAAAAAAATTAAAAATAAAAATTTTTATTTTAAAGGAGTTGAAACCCCTATCAACACCTTTTTGGTTCTAACCCTCGTTATCACAAAACTCAAATCACAAAAACTGCATGGCAGACATATATGGCTAACTTCCCAATAAAGCACCAAAAAAATGCTATGAACCTTGAATATTAGCAAGCGTAACATCATGATTTTTAGTCTTTATTTTTCGATACAACGCATAGAACTATCCATAACCTCTTCTCAACCCTTAAATATAAAGATAATGCATTTCCGTGCACTCAAACTCTCGTATTCTTATACTGACAATAATATCGATGCCATTTAAACTAAGAGTCACAATATTATTTATTTCATAATCATGCTATATTTAAAGTTAAACTATTTCTTTCCATAACTTACGTATTAATAATATGGTAGCTTGGGCATTATGGAATAAAACTAGCAGCTGAACCCTAAAAGATCCCCTAAATGATGATTAAGCTAAGGTAGGACAGAATCATAAAACCCCTATATAATAGTGGTAAAGCCAAAATCCAAAAGTTGAAAGGTCATATCCATGTTCATGTACTATAATATTTCCATTTTTTTAAATTTCAACACAATTAAGATAAAATAGGGAATATTAAACCATTGATCCAATTAACAATGACATGTTTATTTAATTTACTTTTTAACTCCATGGAATGGGAAGCATTTGGTAGGTTCACCTTTGTCTGGTAGCAAACAAAGGTAAGGTAGTGCAGAATTTTAAGTGCAGAGCCAGCAATTTTAAATGATAAATAAAAATAAAATAAAATAAAATGGCAGCTATAGAGCTAGTCCTTACTGTCCCACTAGACTAGACTGTGGGCGCACCTACTGTACTAGTTTCTTCACATCATGACCTGTTAACTTTCTACTGGTTACATTTTTATTATGTGTACTATGTATTAATATTATTGTATTAACATAATTACTTATTTAACTTTCCAATTTAAAAAAAAATTATTTTAATTGGGTATATAATTTTTCTATAGTGGTAAGAAAACCCCTTTTAAAATTGAAACTAGAGCTATTTTAGAATATCTTCTCTTAATTTAGGAAAAAGATTTAAGATGGATTAAGTTAGAATACGACAATGCTCTTCTAGTAGAATCTCTGTTGATAGGTGGAGTAGTTAATAGTTTGATGGTTAAACTACGTTGGGTATATTGTCTTTTAGGCAAAGGTTGGAAGGTACGTGTTTGTTATGTTCCAATGGCGCATAATAGTATTGCAGATCATATGGCTAAGTGTATGAATCTTGGTTTTATGAGTTTATGTGTTTGATGAACCGTCATTATCTGTTCAAGAGTTATTTTTAGCTGATTGGTACAACTCTTCACAAGCTTAAGTGTTGTTTGATGTAATTGCAATTTGCTATTATTTTCTACCAAAAAAATTATTTAAAATTTTCATTTAATTTTTTTAGATCTTAAACTTACATTATTTATCAAATCATCCAAAAATAGATGGAAAAGTTAATGTTTGTTAACTTTACTATGTGGCAATCCATGTGTATGTCACATTAGCAATTAACTAATTTTTTAACAATTAAAAATATTAAACAAATATTTTTTTTATAAATTTGATAAGTTTTTGATACTTTTAACACTTTTAAATTTAAATTTTTTTATATATTTTTGAATTTTTTTAAAATTTATAAAATTAATTAATTATCGACGTGGCATCTCACAGTTAATAAATATTAATTTTTTATTCATTTTAAGATGATGTGATAAATAAATAAATTTAAATATTAAAAAACAAAAGAAATTAAATGAACATTTTTTTTATAAAATTAAAAAGTGAAATAAATAATTATTCCTATTATATTTTAGAGATTCTTACACCATTTGGCAATGTACATCGTGGCGGACAGAAAACATTTGCATTTGCAACCATTATTATTACAAAATTTAAACCCATATAAAATTAAATTGTAATCAAATCTACTAGAAAAAAGGGGAAAAAAATTAGGGTCCCCTCCCCCCTACATGTTGGTATTGTGTTGAAATGGGTCCCATTTTGTTCATAGCACCTTTATGAAATGCAGGTATTGGTTTAAGGCATGTGATGTGGGTCCCTTTTGTTTTATTTGCATCAAAGCAACGTCGTTTTCATCAATGGGTCACTATCCACGTAAAAATTTGCAGCAAAGCTGGACTAGGCGAGATTGATAGGAATGTCTTTATCATATATTAGTAGTAAAGTAAATTTATATTACTAAACCTTGTTTCTTTTTTCTTTCTTTGAAGCTGTAAGCCGTTTGATTGGTGACAACTCATCTACTCTACATATATTTTGTTTACAAATTCAACAGCAGGGAATATAAAAAACGAAGAATATTATATAAAATACGGATATTATTTTTTTCAATTGTTTAATGTTAGATCAGTAATTTTATTTTTAATTTCAAAATTTTCATTTAGATTTATTTTTTTCATAATGAATATGCTTAAATTTAGGATGTGACATTAAGCTATTGAAAAAGATATATAGATGACGTGACGTCATTATTTTATTGTCACATCCTAAAAATTAGGTTAGAAGAAATTGAGTTAGTGAGACCAAGAGTGGTCACGCCATGTTTTTGAGTTAAGGTTGTGGGAATTATAATAATTGAATTAATTTGGTTCAGTGGTTAAGTATTGAGCTTGTGTGAGAGAGGTTTTAAGTTTGAATCATTTGCCTTGCATTTTTGCTAATTTTTGCCTTATCTTTGAACATTTGGTTTATAAATTATTTTTGCTCAATTGTTAACAAGAATGAGTTTGCTGGCTTAGTGGTAAGGCTTTAGCTTACCTAGAGGTGTTGTGTTTGAAACCTCTTGTGTGCAAAATTGAAGTTGTTTTTGTTTTGAACTCTGAGGGAATCTGATAGGTGGTTAGTCAATAGGATTTAGTGGGATCTGGGTACTTTTAAAATTATCCCAAAATATTTCTCCCACTTCCCACTCTCACGTTTCTCTCTCCCACTTCCCCTCTTCTCCATATTTTCTTCTTTCTTTTCTTTTTCTTTTTGTGAAGTTTTCTTTTATTTTCTCATTTCCTTTGATTTTTGCTTGTTGTCATTCCATTTTCTTTTGATGATCGTACGTGATATTTGCTCTTGGATCATAGTTCGTTCATAGTGTAAGTTTCATTTAATTACCTTTCTTTTTTTCTGATATCCTATTTTTAGTTCGTTCTTTGATTAAGATAGTGTTGCGTTAGTATTATTTTCATTCTACATTGTGTTCAGTGATCTCATGGTTTTTTATTAGGCGAAGGGCGTGAGAATCAAAATCTTTCAACAAGATAATTGTTGATTTTGACGCTGTTCCTGAGAGGTAAGTGCTTGAATATCGCGTCAAGGACCGAGTTTTGTTAATATATGGATGTTATCTTGGATGGATTTTTGAATATTAATCGATGTGAATTTGTGATTGTTTGTATGATTCGTGAGTCAGTTGTGTGGTTAATCAAATTTGTTATTAGCTGTGTGAATCTAACCCGAAACATCGATTAGAACCTAGAAAAACTTGAAAACAGATGTTGTTTTCGAAATAGCTCTACGTCATATGGTCGTGTGCACTACACAGGTGTGTGGTCAGCCATGTTCTAGGCCATGTAGAGCACACGGGTAATTTTGTTAGGCCGTGTGGGATACACAGGTATGTGTGACCACACAGGTAGATTAGGTAGGTTGTGTGGGCCTATTTTTTGAAAATTTTCACTTAGCCCGTTTGACTTAAGAATTCGTAATTAGACCTCCGGTGTGGTCCGTTTGGCTTAAATAAGATTTGAAATGTGACATTTGTCAATTTGTGATATGGTTAAGGTAGCTGAAGAACTTATGTACGATCTATGTTCTGATAACTCTGAAAGCATAATTACATGTAAAAACATGCATGGCAAATGTATGTGGAATAACTATTAGTATAAGCTAAATGATATGTTATGATCTATAAGATATGGTTAGGCATGCATGATGTACCATTCATGTGATATATATGTATGTTATTGTTATTATGCATGTGCTTTGGGGTGAGTTTTGATATGATGGAGGAAGTGTATTCTGGAAGTATTACTGCAATTTTGGCAGTTAAACCGTAATGTCTGTCTGGCAGCTCAGCTGCACCATTATGAGTGGCATACCACCACTGTAACACCCCTAACCCGTATCCGTCACCGGAATAGGGTTACAAGGCATTATCGGAGTTACAGAATATTTTTTGATAAATCGAGTCATTTACTATTCACTTTCTGAAATTATTTATAAAGTTCCTTAGTTGGGCCATCGAGGCCTAAAACATGTATTAAAATCGATTTGGGACTAAATCAGGACCTTAGGGAATTTTTTACAAAATTCTAAAATTTATCTTAAAACAAAGGGTTACATGTTCGTGTGGTATGGGAAACGCTCGTGTGGTCCGGCTATGCAGATTCACACGCCCGTATCCTTTACCCGTGTAACTCTCTGTCTTGCAACTCAAAAACAAATTGATGCCACACGGCTAAGTCACACGCCCGTGTGCTAGACTGTGTGATTAATTCAAATTTTCAAAAAATAGGTCCAGGTTTCACATAGCCAAGAGACACGCCCGTGCCTCTGCCTGTGTGCTCAACTCTAAGCATTCTATTTTTCAAATTCTAGGATACATGGGACACACAGCCTTGACACACACCCATATACCAGACCGTGTGTCACGCACCACCTAGACATATGCCCGTATGTCTACTCGTGTGGTCAAAACAAGGCTATATCCAAGCCTCATTTCTCACCCATTTTCATTCCATACCTGCACCAACCCATTCCAATACCAACCAAGCAATTCATAAATGATTTCCAACCAATATCATCATACTATAAGCCGTAGTTTTACATGCATATTTGGTGCAAAACCTACCTCACAATCTTACATGTATAATCTATCAATTTAAACCATTTCATCATATATGAAAACCATAATTTTACTTTATAAACATGCCAAAATTAAGTTAACGCTACCATACCAATGGCTAGGTTTACATCCATCCCTTTCAACATCAACATTGGTATTTTTAGCCTATACATGCCATTACTACAAAATAGGGTATTTTCATATACCAAAATGAGTGGATTGATAGTGTGACCAAGCTCCAACCTATCTCCGACCTTCTAAGCTTCCGGGCACTATAAAACAGGGAAACTAAAACAAAGTAAGCACTTAGTACTTCGTAAGTTCATGTAACAGGAATTTAACTTACCACATATGTCCATTAATTAAATCAAACATACATATATCCAAACAATGAGATATTACCCTATCATGCTCCATCTCAACAATTGAGTTAGTCCAATAATTTTTATGTATTATTAATACATAGATGAATGATGAGCCCATCAATTTCATGATTTCCAAATACTCAACATTTCCATATCTCTTGCACTTTTCATGAGTTTTATCCCGTTGAATTTACTTGGAATTTCAATGGATACTCAGTAGTACACTTATAGTGTACAAATCCACAATCCGTCAATTCACATTTACCCTTATCAAAGTGCACACTCCCGAATCTCATTTCATATAGCGGGATTACTAGTCCGGGCTAAATCCCCTGTAACATATGCTCAAAGAGTTTTGTCAGGATTACCAGTCCAGGCTAAATCCTTTCAGTGACAAATACTCTATAGAGCTTTATTCTGGATTACCAATCCAGACTAAATCCAGATTTAATTAGGATTACCCGCCCGGGCTAAATCCTTTCCATATCCACATGTAATGTCCATTTTTCATTGATCCATCGAATTCTTCTCTATTCAACCAGGATTTATTTTCCCCTTTTTCATTAAGTATATCAAACATTTCATCATTTTCCAGTTATTATACATTCATATCACATAAACGTACATTTCAAGCATTTCAAGAATCAAACTCAAGTTACACGAACTTACCTCGATGATTGTTCGTGTTTGTATTCTACTAATCCGATATCTTTTCCTTTCCTCAATCTAACTTTGAATTTGAATTCTCCGAATCTATATAAATGAATTTAATAATCAATTTCATTTAATTCATATCTCATTTAATTTAATTTATGTTCTATTTTGCCCTTAAACTTTTTATTAATTCCAATTTTGTCCCTAGGCTCGGAAAATGAAATTCATCCAATTCAATCCTCTAACCAAGCCTAACCAAATTTCTCATGTATTATTTATAGCACATATATTTCACAAAAATCAAAATTTTTCTTTGAATTTCACAAATTTTCAATATAGTCCCTTTTCACAATTTCATCTAAAATCACATTGTAAAAGTTGTTTATTTATTAACAACCTTTCATTTTCTACCATAAAGTTTCAATTTCCAGCATATTCATCCATGGCATAATTTCCATACTTTACTAACTTTTCAATTTAATCCCCAAAATAGAGAGAGCAAGTTATCCAGATTTCAAAAATATAAAAATTACTAAAAACGGGACATAGAAACTTACCAATTTATGCCAAGAAATTTTCTTCTCTCTCTTCAGGGTTTCCATGCAAATTGGAGATGAAGATGAATAAAGATGATGATATTTTTCCATGTAAATAATTATAATCTTTTATTTTTCCTTAATTCTAATTTAGTCATTTTCTTTTTCTCAAATTCCATGGATGAATCACACTAGATATTTTCTCATCTTTTGATTGATGGTCTAATTACCATATAAGGACCTTTAATTTATAATTTCATAGCTATTTGGTCATTTTAGCTTCTAGTACTCAACTTCTACATTTTATGCAATTAAGCCCTTTCTCTAATAATTCACTAAATCGATAAAATTTTCTTATTAAAATTTCCATATGAGTTTCCTATCATATCACAAACCAATCAATAATATTAAAATATATTTTATTTTTATCTCAAATTTGTGGTCACAAAACCACTCTTCTGATGTAATTGAAATTTAGGTCGTTACAACCACGACCCCGTGTGATTGGATGGATGGACTCTTATAGTCCTATTTGGTGTAATTAGTTGGACGAAGTTGGTCTGTAACAGATGGGGGTAGGATTTGTTCTAATCTGATATGACATTCTGATATGATATTTGTATTTGTACATTATAAGTAAAATTATGTGATGACATTTAGATTTGTGCATGTTATAAGTAAAAATTCTGTTTATGAGCCGAGTCACACACTGGGTTTCAAGCTTATTCATTTGTTTAATACTTTTTAAGTGATCTTCAGTCTTAGGATCGAGGTAGCATGTGGGAGCTCGGATTATTTTCACGGCTAATTAAATATGGTGATTTACATTAGTAATTTTTCTGGACTTTTGGTACTATAATAAGTTTTTGGGCTTTGATTTGTTTTCTGTTTTGATTGCTGATTTTTGGTATTTTAACATAAACTGAAAAATCATACAATTTACCAAATTAGGATGCGGTTTTTAAAAAAAAAATTAAAACGCTAAAATTTTCGCTACAAAACTAAATAAGTCATAAAGTGATTTTACTTTAAGATAAGTGTTTTCGAACTTAAGATTTGACTATAACAATGCAAGAGTTTTACCAAGAATTAATATTTTCAAATCACATGATTACTAAAATTAGATTGCAATTTCTGAAAGTTTCCACTGTTTTATAAATAAATGTTTAAGAGATCATGCTGTGAAATAAGTGTTTTCAAATTTGGGGTTTCCTAAAACTCGTATAAGTTTAGCTAAATTAATATTTCAGATCACATGATTTCGAAGCTGGATTTTTAACTAGTTTTTCAAACAAGTTGATGTAACTCCTCCAAATTCGGCCATAACGTCTAGGCCGGGTGTGGGGTGTTACATTCATACAATCCTTTCCCAAAAAAAAATTGTTTTTTCTTAAAAAACTAGTTGACCAATATCATATTGACAAGTTAGATTATTATTTTAAAATTTCTTATATTTGCTAATTCTATTTGGTAGTAAAACCAACCTCTATTTCAGATATATTGGAATAACAGATGAAAGATGTTCAACGTGAAGTGTTTAAACAGAAAATGATGTCTGGCAAAGCAACAAATTTCAGTCTAGGAAATGATAGTGAGTTAAGATTCATGAATAAAATGTTCATACCAGTTGGGAATGGACTGAAGAAAGATTTGTTAAGATAAGCTCATTAGGGACCTTTTTCACTCTATCCTGAGAGCTTCAAAAGGTATAGATATCTGAAAAGCTCATATTGGTGGCCTGGTATTAAAAGAGAAATTGCAGAGTATGTTTTAACTTTGTTTAACCTGTTTGAGAGTCAAATCTAAACATCAAGTACCTTTAGGTAAATTGTATCCTTTAGAAATTCCATAATGGAAATGGGATAGAATTATTATGGAATTTGTATTAGGTTTGCCTCTCAGTCCTTCTAAGAAGAATTTTGTATAGGTAATATTAGATCGGCTTACTGAGTCAGCGATTACATTAATATACTTTGTATAATGTCCTCATGTGGTTTTTGCATGCAAAGTAAAACAGAAGCAAATATTGGCTTTTTGGTTGTCTAATGTTTAAAACTAATACTAAGTGGTATTACGTGGTCTCATCATAATACAGAAAGACAACTTCCTAAACATATCCTTATTTTAATCAAAAATTAGCAAACTAATTGAAAGACTAATATGCCGTCTATCAAGTCCAATTGAGGATATGCCTTGTCTTGGGCATCGGAGAGGATGACTCCCATAAGATGAGACATATATGTGATTGAATGGACTAATAGTACATCGGACTAGATCCAAGAAGAATAGATTTTGAATCTGTTTATAGATTTATTCACTTGTGATGTTCATAGTGTGACATACCTTAATCTTAAGTGGATAACTTAATCTTGAGTGGATAACGAACTATGCATGCATGACTCATATAATTTGATGTAAGTAAAAGCCTAAGTTCAAATAGATAAGGAACCGAAAGTTGATGCGTTGGGTATATGAATTCTACAGTATGTAGTATCATTCACAATAGTGGAATTCATAGCCCTCTGGGTAAATGATATCATCTCATTGGCATTACATGATAGATGAAAAGTAAACATGGTCATGGGTCGTTTGTCCTTGTAGTAAACCACTTGATTACAATTTGATAGTATTTGACTTTTCGTGAAAGAAGATGTAGTGGATAACATGAGTTAAAATATGATCATATTGGGAGAGCGAATTTATCCGAGAGAGATTAAGGATATCCTATAAGGGTAACACACTTATGACAAGGTCATTGGATAAGCACTGATTGAGTTGCTTTCATAGTGGTATGTCATTGGGGAGAGCTCAGTCATGATATATAATGAAATGATTTCATGACTAAGTAAGTTTACAATTAATAGGTGAAAAGCTGGAACTTAATTATAAATCATTTGAGCCCTAATCGCATATGTCCAATTGGTCCCTCCGCTAGCTCGTTAAAATAAAAAATGAATTGTATGTTAAATCAAATGAACAAAAATGGATAGAAATGGTAAAGTTAGATAAATGGAAAACATTTGGAAATGAATATGGTTTTCTCTAAATGGAAATGACCTGGAAATTAACTTATGGTTTTTTGAATTATTAATTAATTAATTAATTAATTAAAGTTCGAAAATAGAAATAAATTAATTGGTCATAGTGAATCCATTGAATATAAAAATATTAAAAATATTTTTTCATAAACTCTTTTATGGTAAAGTTATCATATGATTTTAACAGATTTAGAATTGGGTTAAGAAAATTATTTAATTGGGATATTAATTTATTTAAATTAATTTAAGATGTTTATTTTGAAAAATAGAAAAAAAGTATCGGGTTGGATTGAGTATTTGGTTAAAAGTCTAGAAAGTATTTGTAATTGGACCCGATACGAGAGATACCCAAAAGCCCCTCATGTTAATGTTAGGGATGACAAACCCTAGTATAATTAACTAGGGTTGTCATCCCCTTAATCCTAGTTATACTAGGAGTTTATTTTTCTATTGAAATACACTTTTACAATTTAACAAGAGTTTGAGTCAATCTAACCCAATATTGATATTGATATTGATATTCATATTGATATTGATATTGATATTGATATTGATATTGATATTGATATTGATATTCTACCCTAAAATAGTGAAAATTTCTTTTCTAAGTATAAATTTTTTTTTCCGGAATAACAATTCTACCGATTTCTGTTAAGAGAGATTTGTTTTCCCACTGAAAGTAAAGTAAACAATCTTTGGTTATGTGTTTGATTTATATTCGTTTGAGCCCATACTTGAAGTAGTTTTGTAACAACTCGAACTAGGGCTTGTCAGAATAGTGGTTTCGAGACCATAAATCCGAAGCAGAAAAACATATTTTATGATTATTTTAAGTTTATGACATGATTTTATGATAGTGAGAAAATTTCATGAAGGAATTTTTATGAGATAGTAATTAATTTGTCCTTTAAGACTAAATTGCAAAAGTTGCAAAACATGAATTTCTAGAAGTTTTAAGGACGAAATAGCATTAGAAAATTTATTAGAGGTCCTTATTTAGAAATTAGATCAATTCTTAGCATTATGGACAAAAATGCCCAAAGAAGGAAAATTTTCTAAAGAAAGGGTGCAAGGGCATTTTTGTCATTTGGTTTATTAATGAAATAAAAAGGGAAAAAGAATAAAAAAATATGCTCATCTTCTTCTCCAAGTGTGCCGAAACTCAAGGGCTCTCCATAGCTAGGGTTTTGACAATTTCAAGCTTTCTAGTAAGTGCAATTTAGCCCCGTTCTTAATTCTCTTCGTATTTTTGAAATCCTCGTAGCTTAATTTAGCTATTTCTACCACTAATTCAAGCTATGGTTTATGCTTAAAAATATACCCATGCATGACATGCAAGTAAATTGATGCCTAGTGGTAGAAAATGAAAGTTTAAAGGGTAGTAAACATCTTTCTCTAAGTGATTTTTCAAGGAGATCCTTAATAGGGACTAATTTGTAAAGGTAGAAAAATGTGTGGTAAACATGTGAATTTATGAAAATAAGGGGCTGTTATAAGCACATGAAAGGTTCGGCTAGGGTTGGGTAATTAAGAAAATAAGTACATTTCATTATACGAGCCTAGGGATCATTTTGCAAATATGTAAAAGTTTAGGAGTAAAATTAGATATTTTGCCAAAGTATGAATTTTATGCTATTTAGCCAATGTGAGTATTAAATAAGTTTAATTTGTCATTTGAGATCAAGAAACACGAAGCTTGAACCGAAATTAGGGAAAAAGCAAGGTGGTGGATTAAATCGAATATTCACCCGCATTTTGAATCCGAGGTAAGTTGTATGCAATAAATTAGCTTTATGCTTTATGAAATTTATTGTAATGATATTCTATGAATCCATGATATCCCATGAACTTTATTGACATGAATTGTTACTAAGAAACGAGAAAGAAATAAGTGAGAAATCTCGATTAAATTTTAAAGAATACGAGGGATACCGTAGTCAGGACATGAGACTTTGTAGGTCTCGTGTTAGACTATGTCTGGGACATGGCATCGGCCCCGAACTGAGATCTCATGTAAGACCATGTTTGGGACATAGCATTGGCATCGACATGTGGTCCCGTATAAGACCATGTCTGGGACATTGCGTCTGCACCGAAATGAGACTTAGATCCCCCATAGGACCATGTCTGGGACATGGCGTTGGCATCTAAGAAAGATCTTGTGTAATACCATGTCTGGGACATGGCATCGGCATCAGTTTTCGATCTCGTGTAATGCCATGTATGGGACATGGCATCGACATCGATATAAGATCTCGTGTAAGACCATATCTAGGATATGGCTTCAACATCAACTTGAGATCCCATGTAAGACCATATTCGGGGTATGGCATTGGCATCCTATCATGAGAATGACAATCGGGTATCCTTCGGTATTTTAAGTAATTTAACGGGAAGAATATTCAAGCTAATGAATTTAAAGAGAAAGACTAAAGTTTTATGGTGAGTGATACAGGTGTATATGACTAAGTGACGAGAAAATGATCACATAACGATATGAGTATGATAATGAGAATCGCATGAGTAAGAATACGAAATGTTTTGAATGTGTCGGTAAGAAATAGCATGAGTAAGCCATGTTATTGTATTAAGAAATTTTATGACATTTCATGATATTGTATTAGAATGTTACTTCCATAATTCATATTGCTATTTTATTTTATGCAACTTACTAAGCAATTATGCTTACTCCCTTTCTCTTTCCTTTTCCTTGTAGTCTCACTAAGCGAGCTTGGGGATTGTTAAAAGTCAGAGCTCGAAGTCACACTATCAAGCTTTCCATTTTGGTATAGTTTAGTTTAGCTATTTTGAGTATGGCATGTATAGAAATCTTTATCATTTTGGTATGTGTCATTTTGAGTAGCCAAATGTGTTGGCTATTGGTATTACTCAAGTTATGTTGTAATGCCCTTTGGAAAAAGGGCTAATATTGTTCAGTTAAATTATGAAAGGTGAATGCCATTTGTGCTAGTATGAAATTGCACAATTAAATAGGAGGAATGAATGCATGATTAATGTTGCAATGGTGGCAAGTGAATACCTCAAGTTTTGAGTACCTTATACTTATAAATGTCATATTGTGTGATATTGAATTGGATCTTGTGGTTGGTTAAGTTTCTGAGTGGCAAAAGGGCTTGGAAAATAGCCCATAATTATCCACATGGGTGGGCACATGGGCGTGTGCTTAGGCCGTGTGTGACATACGGTCAACCTCATGGGCGTGTTAACAGACCATGTGTCCTCTGCACCTGAAGTTAGCTGAGTCAATGTCGCACACGGGCAGAGCACACGGACTTGTGCTTTCGCTGTATGAATCTCATTTGTTCTTTGGGAAAAGTCAGAGAGTTACACAGGTCGAGAGCACGGGCGTGTCTAGGCCGTGTGAGGGACACGGGTCATAGACACGGGTGTGTGCTCGGCCGTGTAAAAACCCTTGTAGGTATGAAATGAAAATAAATTTGACACAGGCTAGGGACATGGGCGTGTGTGACCACACGGCCTGCCCACAGGGGTGTGTGGCCCTATTTCAAGCAAAAATTTTTTAAGTGCCTGAAAGTTCCCGGATTGGTTTCAAACAGCTCCTGACGTATGTTTTAGGCCTCGCAGGCCCATGATAAGGCTACTAAGAGAATGTATGAAAAGTTTTTAAATAGTAATGAGTTTTTATAACCCAAGTTTATATGTTCAAGCATGATTAAGTACGGTAATGCCTCGTACCCTGTCCCAGTGTCGGACTCGGGTAAGGGTTGTTACAAGTTTATAGAACGAAAATAATGGGGAAGGTCGTTCGGTTGAAAGCCGGGAATGACAAAGATCCATCTAGTCGAAAATACATGTGTGATTTCGATAAAAGGTTTATTACTATAAATATCACAAATCGACTCGATTTTTAAATTTTTAATTTTTTTTACTATAAAAAAATTATTTTCAATCCAAATTTTTTCCAATAATAATTGACTCAACATATGAACTTATACTAATATAAAATCTATTTCTTAGTACAAATTGCGAGACATTCATATACTTATATAATATATGATTTATTCTTTTATACAATTTGTTTTAATTATGATTTTACAATATTTGGGGTTATATAATTATATAATCTCTACTATTCTATATTGCCACCTCCTACACCTTGTATAGGTTTACAAGTTAAACATTGTAATAACTAATAAGGATTAAAAAGAAAGAAAACAATTTCTTAAAGACCCTTTGGCCACTTATGAGGGCAATTGCAATTTGCATGGATGACAACATATGAAAGCAGCACAAACATTTAAAAAATGGGTAAAATGGAATCTTTTTGTTGCCTCTTTCTCCATTTCAGGTGCTTCACGTTAGATTATTTTAATGCACCTCTTTTACCTCCACTCTTTCCCCCCTTATTATTATTTTTTAAATTATGCTTTTGATCATCTCTGATTTTGTTTATTATTTTTTTAATTCAATTATCAAATGGTTTATCCTTGAATCACTCCTTCCTTTTCTTTAATTTATATATTACAATTTTGGAGTTTCTTTGGAGCAGCTAACACAGGAGGTGGCATGCTCCACTTTGTTCACACAAAGAATACTATGTTTGGGCTCTTTATAAATAATAATCAAATCGCCCTAGGTTTTGGTGTTTTGCTTTTGCTATTATTCTTTTTCTTTATTTTTCTCAACCTTTCATTGCACGAATCCAAGTACTTTATTAACATATATGAACCATGCATGCATATATAGCAAAGATTATCAGGGATATATATATATATATATACACACACAGATAGACCTTACCTAGGGTTTTAGGTTTGGTTAATTAACATCTAAATTATAACATCAAATCCAAAAATAAAATGTATAAGATCAATCCCATAAAAATAGTAATTGAAGTAAAATAAAGATTAGAAAAAGATTAAACATTGAAGGGACATATGAAAAAAGAAAGAGAGAGAGAGTCTAGTGTACATATTACATTGATGAGACCAAAGTAAGGCATCACATCTAAAATCAAATACCCTTTTACATCATTCATTTAACATCAATTGCATAAGATAACCACTAAATGGACCCCAATATCTATCATCATCAATCAAGATATTTGCCACACCTTTGGCCTAGCTTGTTATATAGCCACTAAAACCCTTTTTTCTAAACTTATTTTTATCCCCAAGAATTAATTTAATTTATGGCTCAACTAGAAGACAGATTATGGAAACGAATATGATGATGAGGGTGTTTGGTGGATATATATTTTATGGGTTTTGCTTTATAAATGAGAAAATTAAATTAAATTTTTAGTTAATAATGTCATTAGGGTTTAATTTTATATGAGAAGAATGAAGATTAGTATATCTTTCTAAGATACGCCCTAGAGAATAGAGATGCTTATAGCTCTTAGCTTTTAACTTTGGTGCAAACTTGTAATTGTACCATATTTTATAATTAACATCAAATTGTTTATTTATTCATTTAGTATAGCTAGATAAGGTAAGCTAGCTAGTTTATATATTAAAATATTTTAAACATAATTATTTGGTATTATATTCCACTATTGATGTATCATATAATTATCCACATTCTAAATTCAAGATTATTTCAAATAATTTATGTATTCATTTCATGCGTTTATTTGTTAACATGTATATAACCCTTGATAGCTCATGAATTGTATTAATACATAAATTTTGATGCATTGATGTAAGAGGTTTTCATGAGCTGAGCTTCACCTAGGTTGATTTATGGCACCAATATCATGCATAATTGTTTAAATGTAATTAAATTAATTGTCGAAATCTTTTTTTGAAAATTGACTTTTATTTAATAAACGAATGAAAATGGAGTTGTCACCAATCATTTTTATGAAATATGATCGGATTACCTCGTAATTTGATCATTTTAATAAAATATTAGATTTATTAAAACAATGTTTTTCAGTCTACAAAATCCAGAAAATGGGTTCGAGAGTCGGTTACGCATGAGGAAGGGTTAGCACCCTCGTGACGCCCAAAATTGGTACATAATTGATTACTTGATGTCTTAGCGTTGAGAATTAAAAATTTGAAGGGAATTTAAAACACGATCTCTCTTTGTATTAAGTTATTATTTAACTAAATTAAATTAAGTAGAAGAGGCCTTATTCCGAATTAATTGAGAAGAAGGATCACGTCCCATGAGTTTGGACACGATTCCTCTAATTCTCGAAAACCAGATTAATCGTCGTTTGATCGTTACCTAAATCTTGTTTTTTTGTTTTGTTATTTTAAATAGGATATTTGATTACTTTGGTTTTAAGAAGATGCCATACTTCGTAAGTTAAGAGTACAACTCCTCAAATTTTAAAAATAATGAACATTGCCTCGGTTTTAAGTATTTTCTATTCATCAGATAAAACGAAGGTAAGTTTTAAATGATATATAATTAATTTATTTAAATATGGTGTGAAAAAGGATAAGTGGAATTTAATGTGATAGCATAATGATTAACAAAAGAAGGTAAAATGATAGAGGGTGAAAAGAATGAAATAATAATGCTAGAATGATAAATAAATAAATAAATGGGATAAAAAATTAAAAAAAAATTATGCTCGTGGATTATAATGAACAAATACAACGATAATAAAAATGCACCTATTTATAAGAGCGATAATCATGTCTTGGTTATCATAATATTAACTTCAACAATAAAAATAATAATAATACTAATAATAATAACAATATGGGCAAAAAATGTATAAATATAAACAATATAAATTTTAAAATAAAAGGCAAGGAAATAATAAATAAATAAATAAGTAAATAAATAAAAAAGTTCATGAAAGGCTGAAATTAAATAAAAAAGGGACTGAATTGAAATTTAAACAAAATTAAAAGTATAAATCATAATAAAATAAATGATAAAATAGAATAAAGGACTAAAGTTAAATGCGCGAAAAAGGATAGGGACCAACTGGGAAATTATTCCCAGGCCCATTAAACGCTCCGTTTCTTTAGCAAATCGGAGGACTAAATTGAAAGTAGTTTAAAATTAAATGGTACAATCTAAAAAAGAAATAAAAAAAGGGAATCAGGACCATATTAAAAAAGATTCAAAGGCGGAAGGACTAAGGCAACAAATAGACCACTTTACAAAAACATGTGGATCCCAAGGGATCTGAGTCAGGTCGCATCAAAAGGACGTCGTCTTGGGCATCTAAAAGCCCAAAACGGTATCGTATCATAGCCATATATAAGTGAAAAATCAGAAAAAAAAGTATTTTTGAACTATTTAATAAAAAATCTCATTCCCATTTTTTTTCTCTAGGGGGCTCTATATCCGGCCATAGGGCCGATGTTGCACCGACATGGCCACCGTTCATTGACGACGGTCGCTGTCGCCAATGAATGGTGGCCGAAGAAAAAAATTGGCTTCTTTTCGCACTTTTATTTTAAAAATAAACCCTAAAGCCCTAATTTAAGTCCAAATCCCTTCTACAATAAAAAGAAAAAGAAAAATAACATGCAAAAAACCTTGGCCTCGCCGCTT
Source organism: Gossypium stocksii (assembly GCA_020496765.1). Taxonomy (NCBI): domain Eukaryota; kingdom Viridiplantae; phylum Streptophyta; class Magnoliopsida; order Malvales; family Malvaceae; genus Gossypium; species Gossypium stocksii. The sequence goes on along the minus strand of CM035622.1, from coordinate 7,300,786 downwards.
CATCGAACCCTTATCAGAACCCTAGTGGGTTCTGAGGTATTTGGGTGCCGGAGGTGGTCTTTGACGGTGGGAGATGATGAATCGTCAGATAAGTTTTTTTTTTTTATTTACTTCGAAAAGAAAAGAAATAAAATATAATAAATCACCTTTTGTGTTTAATGTTTGTGTCCAATTTCTATTTTAAAAAAAGTCCCCCAAATACAATCTGTTTCTATGGCTCTTGTACAGGCCCAAAAGTGCCCGGGCCCGTTAGAAACAAAAAATAAATAACAAAGGTCCACTATTATGCAAGTCCAGATTACAGGATGGGTTAGGGCCCAATACCTGATACCCAAACCCAATACACATGACCCAAATCAATTACAATACCCACTAAAACCCAGACAACCAGGCTCGATACCTCCTAAACAACAGCCCAAAATCAAGCCAACCTAACCCTAACCCAATAATGCAGCCCAAAAAATGTTATCAGGAAAAACAAAGAAAACCCTAGCTAGCCGCCGCCCTAGCCTTCTGACACTGCCATCGAAGCTTGCTACTGCCACTCGGTACCGTCCCACTACCATTTATGCGTGCCGTCGCCTGCAAAAATTAAAAGGAAATGACAGCAAGCAAAAGAAATGATAGCAAACAGAACAAAAGAGACAGTAATGGAGACCAAAACAGATACTAGCTTGTATTTTTCTTTTTCTCGGCTATAAAGCCACAAATCAGAACCATTGTAAGGGGTTACGAAAAATAAAAAAAAACAGAGAATATTAATAAGAAACAGAAGCATTTCCGCAAAATAGAAAGGTTGCATTTTTGTCCCTTTTAATCTTTTTCCAATCGATTGGTGCTTTGGAGTTTCATTTTTTGCTTTCTTCCTTTTTATTTTAGTTTTGTTTTCGAAAATAATAAAAAGGAAAGGGAAGAAGGGTACCTTTTCAGCTTCAGGGAGTTTGACATTCGGGTCCGTCGAATCGGGGCTGAAATATGCCCATTTGAGAGATGCTGGCCACCGGTTACGGTGGTATGCGGTAGACGGACGGTGGTAGCTCCCAATCGGCTCGAAAGAAAAGGGGGCTTTGAAAGGGGGAGAGTGTTTTGTGATTATTTTTTTGTTGGAAAATAAAAGAGGAAACGGCAGAATGAAAAAGAAGGAATTTTTTGGCTTTAAAATCTCCCTAAAGGGGAGATTTGTACGATTAGTCCTTCTCATTCGCAACTCCATTCCATTAGGCCCCATTTTTTGTTTTCCTTTGTTTTTTTAATTTAGCCCTCAGATTTCGTTTGGTTTTCAATTTGGTCCTTCGTGTTGTCAGGGCAAACGCGCGCAAAACATCTAGGGGATATTTTTCCCTCTAGTCCCCGCTAGTTTTTGCGCGTTTCGTTTTGATCCTTGATAACTTTCCAGTATTTATAATTTTATACCCCGAATTTTAACTCGTTTTTAGCCATGTCCTAAATCTATTTACTTCATTTATTAACCCCTTTTAAAAAAAAAAAACAGTTTCATTATATGTTATTTTAAATATTTTATATGTTATTTACTTTATATCTATTTTAACTTATTTTAATGAATTGTTTATCCAAATTATTATTATTTATTTTAACTTGCTTTATTTATATATTTTATTCTAATCTATTTTATATGTATTATTTATTTTATATTCCATACCTATTATATATATGTATATACGTAGTTTATTTCAAGCTTTTTATATATATTTATTATTCTTTTAAAACTGTTTTGTTATATATATTTATTTTAAATTATTTTATATTGTTTTTTAAGTTATTGTATATTATGTATTTCAAATAACTCTTTTTATATTATCTTTCAACTGTTATTATAAAACATATTTATATTGTCAATTTTTAATTTTTTTTAAGTATTGTATATTTTAAACTTGTTATATTATTTTAAATTGATTTATACATTACTTATTTTAAAATTATTTTGTATACCTTATTTTAAACCCCATTTATTTAATTTAAAATATTTCGTTATTATTCATATTAAGTTTTTTTATCCAATTTACCCTTTTATATATTATTTAATTAAATTTTTTATATACATCATCTACTTTTAAACTGCATTGATTTCAAAAATTCTTTTTTATGTTATTTGTTTTCAACTTAGTTATTATCATTTTTGATGGTTTTTACATTTCTATTCATTTTGATTGGCTTTATTTTTATTTTTTTAGATTGTTACATATGATGTTTATTCCATTGTTTTTAAATTATTGACATTAATATTTAAATAATGTATGTTGTGTGATCATTGTTATTGTATGTATTTTTAATCCATTTATTTTGTATTTTTGTATTATTGTTATCCATTAGTATAATATTGCGTTCATGTATCATTGTTTCAGGCTCATTATCACATTTTTATTTCATATCATCGTATTGTGAATTAAGCTCCAAAATATGTATTCGATATGGATTGCTTTATTTTACTCTAAATAAAATAAGTATGCATCGTTTTGGGTCGCTATTATTCAAACCATTTAAAATGAGGCAATGTATCGTTCTTTGGAAATTCGAGAGATTGTGCTCTAACGTACTGGATTTCGATCTTTCTTGTTTGGCCCAAATGATCGAATATCCTTTTAAAACTTAAAATGCACGAGTTTTGAAAATCAAAAGACAAATTTATTCTCGAAGGCTTAAAATGTCGTGTCCTAACGTATTGGATGTGAGATTTTATTTACTTCGAGACAAGAGGGTCTTAACATTCAATTTGATTTATTCAAGTTTTCTTTAAAATGAAAAGGATCGTATTTCAAAATCTTTTTGAATTTTCGACATTAAGACATTAACTAATCAATTAGGTACCAATTTTGGGCGTATCGAGGGTGTTAATCCTTCCTCGTGCGTAACCGACTCCCGAACACGTTTTCTGAATTTCGTAGACCAAAAATCATCATTTTAATAAATCTAAACTTTATTAAAATGATTGAATTTTGAGGTGATCCGATCACACCTCAACAAAAAAAGATTGGTGGCGACTCTTGTTTTAGTTTTCATTTTTAAAACCAAAGTCAATTCCCCTATTTTCAAAAAAAATGGTTTCGACAGGGTGACTCCACTGGGGAGATTTTGAGAGTCAGGCCATAAATTGGTTAATTTTTTTCTTATTGTCGAAATTGAAAGTCGATTTTGAAAAAATCATGATTTCTTTGTTGCATTTGTTTGTGTTATTATTGTGGTTTGAATCTTGTAAAATACTTTTACATTGCATTGCATGACCGTTGTGGTCACCCCTTCAAGTGGGAGTGAGAAACTATGCCTTCGTGAGGTTTTCACCTCCGCATGGGCTAGTAGACTGCTTCAGGAATACATCCGTACTTTTGTGCTTCGTGAGATTTTCATCTCCGCATGGCCATAGGGAAATGTATTCCCCTGGACTGAACTCGATCTATATGAGCCTATAATGGGTGAAGATCGAGGAATCTGCCGGTTCAGGTACCCTTTAGAACCAAACCACATATAACGAGCCTTAAGAGCCCGCCTTAGGTAGAACCCTACCCCAACCATAGTGGTTACCCGATTAGGTGCTTTATTCATTATCTTTTGTTTACTTGAAGATTTGCTTGTGTGTAATACTGACTTATTTCGTTTTGATTTTGATTGCATGGCATTTTTACCATAAAAAAAGTGTTGATTCAAATTCAGTTACTAAATAGAGAGCTTACCATGGAAAGGGGGTTTGTTGATAAGGTGGAAAGTAATGCGACTGTCCAAGCTTGGTCTAAGAAAACTCAACGAGAACAGGGAAATAGTCTGACCAAGGGATACATATCAGAGTTGTGGAATTTCACTCGTATTAGTGTGATCTAGAATGACCTCCAAGAGTTGAGAGAAATATGGAACCATTGGAACGACGAGACCAAGTAGTTAGTTTACTATAACTAAGGTGATTTACCCTATCTGCTCGACATGAAGGTGGATAAACATTTATTTCGGGCTCTTGCTCAATTTTGGAATCCTGCCTACAGCTGTTTCACCTTCGGAAAGGTTGACTTGGTACCTACTATCGAAGAATATACGGCTTTACTTCGTTGCCCAAAGATTCAAGCTGATAAAGCCTACACAAGAGTCACTAATGTCCCAACTTTTGTAAAAAGGTTAATGTGTATCACGGGAATGAGTGAACATTGGGTTGTGGCTCGAATCCAGCAGAAAGGCGAGGGTAAGTGCATCTCTTGGGTGAATTTGAGGGATCTGATATTGGCACACCCTGACGCGAAGAAAAAAGTTGACGTGTTCGCTTTGAGCATTTATGGGTTAGTAATCTTCCCCAAAGCTTTGAGACATATAGATGAAGTAGTTACCGACTTGTTTAATCGACTAGAAAAAAGGGTCACACCTGTTCTAGCAATTTTGGCAGAAACCTTCAGATCTTTGAGTGCAGCCGAAAAGCAGGCGAAGGAAGATTCGTAGGGTGTGCGCAGCTCTTATTAGCTTGGTTCCATACCCACTTTTGGAAGGAAGAGAAGGGAACTTACCGGGCGTTCTTTGAGAACTACTCTCCACTAAAGGAAATAGTGGCTACACCAAGGCGGGATGATATTTCGGAGGAAAAATGGATGGCGATTTTACAAAACCTACAATCAGAAGACGTGGAATGGAGAGCTCCATTGATGATCTCCGAATAAGTCTTGTACCGTTGTGGTGACTTTGATTGGGTCCCTCTACTCGGGATATGGGGAGCCATTAGATATGCTCCACTTCTTGTGTTATGGCAGTATCGGCTAAGGCAATTCATACCGTCGACACAAGGTTTAGCTCAGTGCGAGTTTTCGTATAAGGATGAAAGCTATAAGAAAAAGGCTCGTGAGATATCGAATGCTTGGAGCCAGACCTGTAAAATGAAAGGGTTAGCTACGAGTCCGTTGACAACCCCTGAATACGATTGGTGGCTTAACGACAACGTCCCTATGATAGGTCAAGAAAATGCCTTACCACTAGAAGAGCATCTACGAATAGTCCCATCCGAGTTAGAAATCATTAAACGGGACTTTGAGAAAATGAGCTTGGAATTGGGAAAGAAAATAGAGCAGTTAGAGGAGGAGAAGAAGATGAAATTGGGATTGGACGTCAACATTTACAAGTTAGAGGCTGAGAAGTTGAAAAAAGGAAAGAACAAGGACGAGGAAGATTTGGATGGTCTGAGAACATACTATAAGAGGCTGCGTACGTCAATGAGGACCGTTTGTTTGGGAAAAACATCAGAGCAATGGCGTCGAGAAGTTAAGGAAGAAAAAACAAAGGTTGATGAATAGGAGAATAAATTTTAAGACGCCTAGATACGGGAGGCCGCTCTAAAAAGGAGTTTGTCAGAGAACCAAAATGAAAAAGAAAGGCTAAGAGCCCGAGTGACAGATTTGGAGAGATCACTACATTAGTATCAAAGTCGTAACTCCGTGATCGATTTGAAGGCCAGCTTAAGCAAGATTGAGGGGTTGGAAAAGAAGATAGAGGAGCTCGAGACCACACTACAAAATAGTGAAACTCGAGTTGGAATTCTTGAGGCGAACAATGAACATTAGAAGGAGTAACTCCTCCATTCTCAATACCAGGTTAGAGACCGAGACCGTGTCATGGGAGAAGCTGTAGCCCAAGTTCGAGAGGTAGCCAATCATCTACAAACACTGGCGGTTCAGGCTGATGTGTTAAGTATAAAGTATGAGTCAGAATCAGATCGAGGCCGAGACTTAGCATGGCTCCTTAGAGAAGTTAAGGCCTTAGGTATTAAGGCAAAGTCGTATATGTAATCATCCGCCTTATGTAAAGAAATTCGTTTTCTAGCAAAGTTGATCTAATAGAATTGAATCAAAATTAGCGCATTTTTTTTGCATTCATTTCATATGCATTAATTTCTAATGATTAATTAAAATTATGACAGTTACCCTGGAAACCAACGGAAATCCGCCAATCAAGTATAACTACGGTACCCGTCGTAAAACAAAAGTAATGGATCAGAGACTAGAAAGACTAGAACAAATGCAAAAAGAGATACAAGATCAGTTGCAAGCACAAATGCAAGAACAGCTAGCTAAAATCCAATAGGACATGATGGACAAAATGATAGAGTCTCAAAGAAACATGATGACTCAGATGACGCAGCTATTGAGTGGGCCTACGGATAAAGGAAAGAGCCCCATGGTTAATGAGGAAGAGAATACTGAGTGCCCTCAATTTACCCCTGGTTTTACCCCACCACGTGTACACGCCCAACCTGAAGCGAACTTATAAAGGCCATCTGTCACGATCAGGCCCCAACAATTACAAGCTAGTGCTTTAAAACCCCTGAACTTCCAAACCGGGTCAGGATCTAACCCCGAGGAAAACTGAGCTCATCCAATCGTTCACGATCTAGATGAAATAATAGAGGGAGAGAAATCAAAGGTAGAATTCCCGAAACAGCTAGAAGATAGATGTAAGTGGCTAGAGGAAAAATTTAAGGGGATAAAAAATGCCGATAACTGTTATGGAGTTGATGCCAAGGATTTAAGTCTGGTCCAGGACTTGGTGCTTCCATACAAGTTTAAAATGCCTGAATTTGAGAAGTATAATGGAATGAGTTGCCCTGAAGCTCATATCACTATTTTCTGCAGGAGGATGACTGGGTACATTAATAACGATCAGCTATTGATCCACTGCTTCCAAGATAGTTTGGTGAGAGCAGCAGCCAAATGGTATAATTAGTTGAGTCGAGCTAAGGTTGGTTCATGGAAAGATTTAGCCTAAGCTTTCATGAAGCAATATGGCCATGTGACGGATATAGCCCCTGACAGAATCACATTACAAAATATGGAAAAGAAGCCGGGTGAGAGTTTCAGGAAGTATGCTCAACGATGGAGGGAGGTAGTAACTCAAGTTCAACCATCTCTCTTAGAGAAGGAAATGACTATGCTTTTTATCAATACCTTAAAAGCCCCATTCATCAACCACATGTTGGGAAGCGCTACAAAGAGCTTTTCAGACATGGTAATGTTTGGAGAAATGATAGAAAACGCGATAAGAAGCTGGAAGATTGAAGCAGGAGAGAGCACTAAGAGACCAGCCCCGAGGAAAAAAGAAATTGATATGAATAACATGAGCGTGAATAGCAAGATTTATTCAAAGCCCATTACCGTAAGCCAGCCAAGAAAGGAGACCACTGGCCATCAAGGCTCATTGAGACAAGGATCGGGCACAAGACAAAATACAGAAAAACCCCGGTTCACACCTATCCCAATAACGTACAAAGAGCTGTACTAGAGTTTATTTGACACACACATTATATCCTCTTTTTACATAAAGCCATTGCAACCCCCGTACCCCAAATGGTATGACATAAATGCCCAATGCGAATACCATACGGGGATTATGGGACATTCAATAGAAAATTGCACGGCTTTTAAAAAGGCGGTTGAAAGACTCATTGAAATGGGCGTCATAAAATTTGATGATGCACCTAGCATAGAAAATCCGTTACCCAATCATCCTAATAAAGAGGTAAATGCAATAATCCAAAACGGGGGTAAAAGAGTCAAAGCTAACGTAACGGATGTAAAAGCCCTACTGAGATGGGTTTGGAAACAAATGGTGGATAGATGTTTAATTGTACAAAATTCAAAGGAAAGGTCCGAAAGAGTAGGAGAATATTGCGAGTTTCATCTCGACGAGGGACATGATATCCAAGAATATACTGAGTTCAGAACCATAGCGCAAAATATGATGGATAAAAAAGAGATAGAATTCTATGAGGAGATCGAGGGATCAGAAGAATGTGAGGTTTATGCCTCGGAAGAAGGATTAACGGAAAAGGTCCAAAGGGTTAACCATTCGGTAGTGATCATTACACATCCAAGGAACAATGAAGCAGGAGTACAAGTGCCACCAATGGTCATAATTCAAAAACCTGTCGCATTTCCTTACAAGGATAGCAAAAGGATACCTTGGAATTATAATTGTAACGTGATGCTTCCGGCAGAGGCAAGCCTGGTTAATGCTTCTAAAGAGAGACATGATGTAGGGTTCTACACGCGTAGTGGGAGATGCTACGACCCAGCAGGTGCAAGAACAGAGCCTGCAAAAGGAAGGGCCTCGGTAGAAGAACAAAGGAAGGAAAAGACAGATAGAGTTGAGCTGACGATAAACAAACCGGTGACTGAGAAGGAGGCTAAGAAGTTCCTAAAATTTCTGAAGCACAGTGAGTATAATGTCGTGGAACAATTACACAAACAACCAGCTCGTATCTCGGTGCTGGCCTTACTCTTAAACTCAGACACACACCGTAGTGCATTAATGAAAGTGCTGAAAGAAACTTATGTCGCGGACGATATCTCTGTCAATAAAGTCGATCGTCTGGTCAATAATATCAGTGCTGACAACTTCATATTCTTTAATGATGATGAAATACCGCCTGGAGGAATGGGATTCACAAAGGCCCTACATATAACTACCCCCGGCAAGGGATATACGCTACCGGTAGTCCTAATTGGTAGTGGATCGGCATTAAATGTCCCGCCCCTGTCTACGCTGAATAGGTTACCGGTGGATAGTTCTCATATGAAGACATGCCAGCATGTAGTAAGGGCATTTGATAGAACCGAAAGGAAAGTAATGGGGAGGATTGAGATACCCCTTCAGATCGGTCCAAGTACATACGAGGTGAACTTTTTGGTAATGGACATCAAGCCATTTTATAACTGCTTGCTAGGAAGGCCTTGGATCCATTCAGTAGGAGCGGTGCCATCTTTGTTGCACCAAAAGTTGAAACTAGTGACAGAAGGTTGACTAGTAACCATAAACGCAGAAGAGGACATCATCGCATCCGTAACCAGTAACGCGCCATACATAGGGGCAGATGATGAAGCTGTAGAATGTTCTTTTTGATCACTTGAATTCATGAATGCAACATTCATCGTCGAAGGGAACAAGATCCCAATGCCCAAAATATCCAAAACCACGAGGATGGGCCTGCAGCTAACAATTGGGAAAGGAACCTTGCCAGGAAGGGGACTTGGAAAATACCTACAAGGGAAGGTGGAGGTACCATGCCTGGTGGAAAAACAAGATGCTTTGGCTTGGGATATAGGCTAGATGCACAACAAAAGAAGAAGGAGCTAGAGAAAATGTAGGAAATTAGAAGAGCACGATTGAACGGGAGGAAGGTTAAATGGGAACCGATGACCTTTCCCCATCTCTCCAGAACATTCATATCGGGAGGAATTATTCACCCAGAGCGGAAGATATTGAAGGAAAAAACGACGGAAGAAATGATTGGAAGTTTGGACATCAATGCAATATCTGAAGAGAAAGCAAGAGAATGAAGTTTATCGGGTATTCGTCCATATATACCGGGGAGCGTTTGAGCAATTGGACTACAAAAGAAGTCCCTGTATTCTTTAGGACTAATTTAGAGTAAAGCTCAAAACATACTTAGTGCTCTGGGCCTAGGAGCAATAAGAATCCTTTTGTGAAATAGGCCCATGTTCAACAATTTTTAATTCAATGGAAATACATCCTTTTGTCACACCTTGAGCTAATATTCTTTTATTCTTTCATTCATAATCATACTGCACAAGTATTTATCCTTAGATTCTTTTGTTCTTTGGATTTATTTTTGCCTTATCACAGGTCCCCAGATATCGGTAATATGAGCGACGCTGTTAACGGCTCAGAGTTTCATTTTGAACAAGATATGTGTCTAAAAGAATCGCAGAATTTTGAAGATGATCAAGAATGTAGCTTATCTCCGGATTTGTTAAGGATGGTTGAACAAGACGAGAAACAGATCTTACCATACAAAGAATCAGTGGAAGTGGTGAGCTTGGGAGAAGATAAAGAGATAAGATCAGAGTTTGCCTCACCACCAAAACAAAGCAAGACCTCATTGAATTACTCCAAGAATTTAAAAATGTTTTTGCATGGTCGTATCAGGATATGCCTGGGCTAAACACTGATATTGTGGTACATCGACTGCCCATAAAGGAATATTGTAAATCGGTTCAACAAAAACTCTGGAGAATGAGGCCTGATGTCTTACTAAAAATAAAAGAAGATGTCAAGAAACAATTCGATGCTGGTTTCCTACAAGTAGTGAAGTACTCAGAATGGGTGGCCAAAATCGTCCCTGTTCCTAAAAAAGATGGAAAGGTACGAATGTGTGTAGATTACAGGAACCTAAATAGAGCTAGCCCGAAAGACAATTTCCTCTTACCCTACATTGATACTATAGTAGACAATACGGTAGGCTACTCACTGTTCTCGTTCATGGATGGCTTTTCGGGGTATAACCAGATAAAAATGCATCCTGAAGACATGGAGAAAACCACGTTCGTAACTTGGTGGGGGACTTTCTGTTATAAAGTAATGCCATTTGGGTTGAAAAATACAGGGGCAACATATCAAAGGGCCATGGTAACTCTGTTCCACGATATAATGCATAAAGAAATAGAGGTTTATGTCGATGACATGATTGCAAAATCCCGAACAAAAAAAGAGCACATATAGGTCCTAAGGAAGTTGTTCTTGAGATTGAGAAAATTCTAACTAAAGCTCAATCCGCCGAAATGCACCTTTGGGGCTAGATCGGGGAAACTGCTAGGATTCGTAGTCAGTGAAAAAGGAATAGAGATTGACCTAGATAAAGTCAAGGCAATACAAGAGTTATCTCTGCCACGCACCCAAAAGGAGGTTCAAGGGTTTTTAGAGAGATTAAATTATATCGCTTGGTTCATCTCGCAATTAACTAAAAAATGTGACCTCATATTCTATCTCCTTAAGAAGCACAATCTAGGTGAATAGGATAAAGAGTGTTAGAAAACATTTGACAAGATCAAACATTATTTGTCCAGTCCCCCAGTGCTTATGCCGCCTTGTCGAGATAAGCCGTTAATACTATACCTGGCGGTATTTGAGAATTCTATGAGGTGTGTGCTCAGCCAACACGATGAGTCAGGGAGGAAAGAAAATGCAATATATTACCTCAGTAAGAAATTTACTGAGTGTGAAACAAGATATTCGCCGATCGAAAAATTGTGCTACGCCTTAATTTGGACAACTCGAAGATTGAGACAGTACATGTTGTACCATACAACTTGGTTAATCTCTAAGTTAGTCCCTTTAAAGTACATGATAGAGTCCACCGCTCTAAATGGAAGGATGGCTCGATGACAAATCCTGCTTTCTGAATTTGACATAGTCTATATGAGTAAGAAAGCTGTGAAAGGAAGTGCAATAGTAGATTTTCTAGCTAGTAGAGCTCTAGAAGACTATGTGCCTCTGAACTTCGATTTTCCGAATGAAGATTTAATATATGTGGCAAGTACTGAGGAGGATACACAAGAGAGTCCTCTTTGGAAGCTAAACTTTGATGGAGCTTCAAACGTTATGGGAAACAGAATCGGAGTAGTCCTGATAAGCCCAAACGGAGATCACTATCCTTTTATTAGTAAATTAGATTTTGGTTGCACGAATAATATGGCAGAGTATGAAGCATGTATCATAGGGATACATGCAGCCATAGAATGCAAAATCAAGGTGTTAGAAGTGTATGGGGATTTAGCATTAGTAATCTATCATCTCAAAGGCGAATAGAAGACAAGAGACCCTAAGTTGATTGAGTATAGAAAGTTGGTTCTTAAATTAATCGATGAGTTTAATAATATCACCTTCTGCTACCTACCACGTGACAAAAATCAGATGGCCGATGCCTTAGCTACTCTAGCATCCATGGTCCAAGCGAACAAATTCGAAGATGTAAAGCCTATCCAGATGAGTATTTATGAAACCCCGGCTTATTGCCACAACATCGAAGAAGAAGAAGAAAATGATGATCATCCTTGGTATCATGACATACTGTGATATGTGAAGAATCGTGAATACCTGAACCAAGCCACCGAGAATGATAAAAGAACATTAAGAAGGCTGGCCAGTGATTATGTCTTAGATGGAGAGATCCTATATAAAAGAAGAAATGATCAAGTGCTACTAAGATGTGTAGATGCTGCTGAGGCTAAGCAAATATTGGAAGAGGTCCATGAGGTTGTCTGTGGGACACACGCAAATGGGTTCACAATGGCCAAACAAATCATGAGATTTGGATATTATTGGTCCACCATGGAAGGAGATTGTATCAACTATGGCAAGAAATGCGATAAGTGTCAAATTTATGGAGATAAAATTCATGTGCCTCATTCACCTCTTCATGTTATGACTTCTCCGTGGCCTTTCTCTATGTGGGGCATGGATGTCATTGGACCAATTTTGCCAAAAGCTTCTAATGGGCACCGTTTCATCTTTGTGGTCATCGATTACTTCACTAAGTGGGTAGAGGCTGCCTCATATGCCAATGCCACGAAGATGACAGTCAGCAGGTTTCTAAAGAAAGAAATCATATGCCGGTATGGAATGCCAGAGAAGATCATATCGGATAATGCATTGAACTTGAACTTGAACAACAGCACGATAGTAGATGTTTGCAGTAAGTTCAAGATCAAGCACCATAACTCATCGCCATATCGTCCGAAAATGAATGGTGCAGTAGAAGCAGCCAATAAGAACATCAAGAAGATAGTGGGAAAAATGACGGAGACTTACAAAGATTGGCATGAGAAGTTACCATTTTCCCTCCTTGCATATCGAACATCAGTTAGAACTTCCACCGAGGCAACACATTTCTCATTGGTCTATGGAATGGAGGCGGTTGTACCCATCAAAGTTAAGATTCCTTCCCTTCGAGTTTTGTCAGAACTAAAATTGGACGAAGCAGAATGGATCCATACTCGATATGACTAATTAAATTTGATTGAGGAAAAGAGGCTAAAAGCTATCCGTCATGGTCAAATGTACCAAAAGTGAATGATGCGGGCTTATAACAAGAAGATGCGCCCTAAAGAATTTTGTGAAGGAAACCTGGTATTGAAAAAGATCCTTACCATACAAAAGGATTTTAGAGGGAAATGGATGCCAAACTGAGAAGGGCCTTATGTGGTGAAGAAAGCTTTTTTTGGAGGAGCTTTGATTCTGACCGAAATGGATGGTAAAGACTTGCCTAATCCTGTAAACTCGAACTCAGTCAAGATGTACTTCACCTAAAAGGGGAAAAGGCCAATGCGAAAACCCGCAAAGAGCGCCTTGAGACCAAAGGGGTTTTTGAATTGAAAACCCGTAAAGGGCAATTCAAATATTAGTAAAAGTGGGGCGTAGTCTTGTTATGCCTGAATTGACAAGAAAGAGGAACGCTGCGTCTTGGGACATCAACAGAGTCTTCTTAGTCTTTTAAACACATGTCAAGATCAAAAGGGGCCCTCGAGAAGTTTGGTGCAGAAAAGCTCATGCTACGATAGCTGGGGCACCCATTTTCATCTTATTCATTTTGTGATTTGAAAAATTTGCTCTTGCTTAATTTATTTTCACTCTATAGTTTTGACGAAATTTGCTATCTTGGATAATTCATCTATTTCGAGCTTTGCTCTCAATAAATTCCATCTTACCCACTGTGATAATCCTTTCAAACATTTTCCATCGAAATAATGATTAATGAACTGGTAATATTCAAGCAAATAGAGTTCTTCATATTACTCTGAAAGTTTTAAATAGTATAGGGACTTGAAACAGGACTACTGTTTAAACCTAACCAAAACTAAATGTTGGAAACGTTTAAAGAAGAATAGTCATACATGGTGACTGTGCCTTCAAACCTCCCGTAAAAGATACCAACTAAGTAAGAAAGCATGGTAACACGTCAGTTATAGAGCTTTGTCGAACAAGCAACGACACCCTAAGTATTAAAAAGGATTATTCTCATGACATCCTGCATTCATAACAAATGTCATGCATAATACATCTAGTTAGAAGCATTTGACTCATCATGATCTTAGCATCCTGATCATTTGGCATAAACATAGGCCCAAAGAAATCGATTCTACTAGTCATATCCCTGGAAGACGGAGTTGCAAGATCGATTGAAGTTACAACAAACCTTATCTCCCTAAAGTTGCAGTGGAGCAGGTTGAAATTATAAGTCTTATCTCCCTGAAGTTGTAGTAGGGCAGACTGAAGATAGCAAACCTTATCTATCTGATGTTACAGTGGAGCAGGTTGAAGTTATAAGCCTTATCTCCCTGATGTTGTAGTGGAGCAGGCTAATGATAGCGAGTCTTATTTCCCTGAAGTTGCAATGGAACAGATCGAAGCTATGAGTTACAAGTCTTATCTCCTTGATGTTGCAGTGGAGCAGGCTAATGATAGCGAGTCTTATTTCCCTGAAGTTGCAGCGGAACAGATTGAAGCTATGAATTACAGATCTTATCTCTTTGAAGATGTAGCAGGGTAGATCATAACAAACCTTATCTCTCTGAAGTTGCAGTGGAGCAGGTTGAAGTTACAGGCCTTATCTCCCTGATGTTGCAGTGGAGCAAGCTAATGATAGCGAGTCTTATTTCCCTGAAGTTGCAGTGGAATGGAATGAAGCTACTTGAAGAAGACAGGTATCAAAAGAATACGAGGCTCGGTAGGCCCAGGCAAATTTGGCCATCTTAAGGTCTTTGTTTCGTTCTCATTACACGAAAACGAGGAAAAAGGGGCAGCTGTACAAGCCCAAAAGTGCCCGGGCCCGTCAGAAACAAAAAATAAATAACAAAGGTCCACTATTATGCAAGTCTAGATTACAAGATGGGTTACGAGCCCAATACCCGATACCCAAACCCAATACACATGAACCAAATCAATTACAATACCCACTAAAACCCAGACAACCGGGCCTGATACCTCCTAAACAATAGCCCAAAATCAAGCCAACCTAACCCTAACCCAACAATGCAGCCTAAACAATGTTATCAGGAAAAATAAAGAAAACCCTAGCTAGCCGCCGCCCTAGCCTTCTGACACTGCCACCAAAGCCTGCTACCGCCACTTGGTACCGTCCCACCACTATTTATGCACGCCGTCGCCGGCAAAAATTAAAAAGAAATGACAGTAAGCAAAAGAAATGACAGCAAACAGGGCAAAAGAGACAGGGATGAAGACCAAAACAGAGACTAGCTTGTATTTTTCTTTTTCTCGGCTGTAAAGCCACAAATCAGAACCATTGTAAGTGGTTACGAAAAATAAAAAAAACAGAGAATATTAGTAAGAAACAGAAGCATTTTCACAGAATAGAAAGATTGTATTTTTGTCCTTTTTAATCTTTTTCCAATCGATTGGTGCTTTGGAGTTTCATTTTTTGTTTTCTTCCTTTTTATTTTAGTTTTGTTTTCGAAAATAATAAAAAGGAAAGGGAAAAATGGTACCTTTTCGGCTTCGGGGAGTTTGACCTTCGGGTCCATCGAATCGGGGCTGAAATATGCCCATTTGAGATATGCCGGCCACCGGTTACGATGGTATGCGGTAGACGGACAGTGGTGGCTCCCAATCGGCTGGAAAGAAAAGGGGGCTTTGAAAGGAGGGGAGAGTGTTTTGTGATTCTTTTTTTGTTGGAAAATAAAAGAGGAAACGACAGAATGAAAAAGAAGGAATTTTTTGGCTTTAAAATCTCCCTAAATGGGAGATTTGTGCGATTAGTCCTTCTCATTCGCAACTCAATTCCATCAGGCCCCATTTTCTGTTTTCCTTTGTTTTTTTAATTTAGCCCTCAGATTTCATTTGGTTTTCAATTTGGTCCCTCGTGTTGTCAGGGCAAACGCGCGTAAAACATCTAGGGGATATTTTTCCCTCTAGTCCCTGCTAGTTTTTGCGCGTTTTGTTTTTATCCTTGATTAACTTTCCAGTATTTATAATTTTATACCCCGAATTTTAACTCGTTTTTAGCCATGTCCTAAATCTATTTACTTCATTTATTAACCCCTTTAAAAAAAAACAGTTTCATTATATGTTATTTTAAATATTTTATATGTTATTTACTTTATATCTATTTTAACTTATTTTAATGAATTGTTTATCCAAATTATTATTATTTATTTTAACTTGCTTGATGTATATATTTTATTCTAATCTATTTTATATGTATTATTTATTTTATATTCCATACCTATTATATATATGTATATACGTAGTTTATTTCAAGCTTTTTATATATATTTATTATTCTTTTAAAACTGTTTTGTTATATATATTTATTTTAAATTATTTTATATTGTTTTTTAAGTTATTGTATATTATGTATTTCAAATAACTCTTTTTATATTATCTTTCAACTGTTATTATAAAACATATTTATATTGTCTATTTTTAATTTTTTTTAATTATTGTATATTTTAAACTTGTTATATTATTTTAAATTGATTTATACATTACTTATTTTAAAATTATTTTGTATACCTTATTTTAAACCCCATTTATTTAATTTAAAATATTTCGTTATTATTCATATTAAGTTTTTTTTATCCAATTTACCCTTTTATATATTATTTAATTAAATTTTATATATACATCATCTACTTTTAAACTACATTGATTTTAAAAATTCTTTTTTATGTTATTTGTTTTCAACTTAGTTATTATCATTTTTGATGGTTTTTACATTTCTATTCATTTTGATTGGCTTTATTTTTTTTTAGATTGTTACATATGATGTTTATTCCATCGTTCTTAAATTATTGACATTAATATTTAAATAATGTATGTTGCGTGTGTCGAAACCATTTTTTTAGGGTTTTGGAAAAACGGGGTCGGCTTTAAAAACTAAAACGGGAGTCGCCACCAATCTTTTTAGGTGCGATTGGACCACCTTTTTAAAATATCAATTTTGGCCTACAAAATTTCGAGAAAACGGGTTCGGGAGTCGGTTACGTACGAGGAAGGGTTAGCACCCTCGTAACGCCCAAAAATTGGTGCCGAATTGATTATTTAACGTCTTTTATTTCAGAAATTTAAAAGTTTTAAGATGCAATCCTCTTTTAGTTAGGATGTTTTAATTTTAAAAAAAAATTATGGCTCACTTATTTCGAACAAGTCAAAATATTACATCTAGTAAGTTAGGACGCAATATTTTTGAAGACTTCGAAGCTAAGCTCGTCTTTTGAAAATTTCTATCTCCTAACAGCAAAATGCCATATCCAGTAAGTTAGGACACAATGTTTTGAAATCCCAAAATAGCTGTTTGTATTTTGAAAACTTAAAAAACACTTAGAAGGGTGCTTGACTATTCGAACTCAACGAAAAAAAAAGTTGCAACCCAGTAAGTTAGGGCACTACCTTTCTCAAAGCTTCCAAATATCAAACATTGCCTTTTTTTAAAACTTTAGAATGTCATTTTTAATCAATGTATGAGGATAATATACAGACATTATGAAATACAACATACGAGATAGTATATGAAATAATAAGTAAATAAAACATGAATATAGGCAATATAATAAGAATAATATATATGTCATACATTAGTTAACATACATGGAAGAAATAATAATCATGGCAAATCTCAAATATCTAAAAACATACATACAAGGATATATAACATGCATTAAAAATGAATAAGTAAAACCTTTAAATAATGAACATGCAAGGCAGTGATTTAACATATATTTAAAAAATTTATAAACAAAAATGATGCATGATATACAATTTAATATATAAACATACATGCAAAATTAATAAGACATTAATGTATATATATAAAAAATATAATATCAACATAAATGTCGATTCTAAAATAAAGATACAACACTTAATAATAATTATAAATTAACATGAAGTTCATAAGTAATATAAAAAGATATATAAAAGAAATAATATATATATTAAAAAATAATTATAAAATAAGTAATTAGTGACAAAATAAATACATAATATAAATTAAAATATATTATTTAATGATGATTTCAAAATAAATAATGTATAATGACATATAAAAATAATAGTATATAATAAAATAATTTTATAGCATATGATATAAAAGTATATAGGTTAAATATATAATATATAAATGAATAATTAATAAAATAAATATAATACTTAATATAATAACATATGTAAATAATGTATAAAATGTATAATAAATAATATGTAATAATATTATAAAATAATATATAACAAAACATAAAATAATATAATAATATAATAAAAATATAAATATATTTAAAATAAATAAATTATATAAAAAGAATGAAAATATATAAAAAAATAGAAAAGGATTAGAATAAAAAATAAATAAAATTTTTAAGGATAATTCGGAAAATAAAAATGAATTTTGGACTAATTTGAATGCGCGTCGACAGTTAAGGGACTCCTTGGGTAATTAACCCTAATCCCAAAACGACGTCGTTCCCCAGATACCGTTTTAAAACTACTGTCAGGACCAAATTGAAATCAAATTTAAATATTAGGGCAAAATTTTAATAAAATAATATGAAATTGTAAATATAAAATATGTGGAGGGACCAGTTAAATAAATTACCAAATTTTAAAAAAAATGCGTGGATCCTCCCTAGGTAAACGAGTCAACGCGCGGATCCTGGGGTTTATACGGCACCGTTTTGCTGTTTATTATCTTAAACAGAAATGGCGCCGTTTTGGGATTACTATATAAGCCCAAAACTCGGTTTTAAAATCATTTTAACACCCCTCCTAAAAAAAAAACAGAGCAGAAAAGCTCTCTCTAGCCCTCTGGCCTGAGCCCTGGCAATGGCCAATGGCCACTGCCTACGCACTCTACGCGCCGTCGCTCACGGCAGTCCTTGGGTGAAAACGACCGATTTTTTAGGTATTCTCTTTTACTTTTTCTTTATACTGTTAATACTTGTAAAAAAGATTCGTATATGCGTGCAGAAGAAATAAAATATGAAATGACAAAGAAGAATCACCTTTCTTTCGAAAAGAAACAGTTTTTTATTTCTCTATTCGCGTAGTAAATACAACTGTTTTTGTGTGGTGTTTGTGTGGGTGTTTCTGTATCTGTAAATCTCTATGTGTGAAATCGTAAGTGTCTCCGTGTATATGTGTCAACGTAAGTGTTCTTACAGATTTGAGAAAAGGCTTTATAGCCTTAATCTTTTGCCTATTTTGGAAAGAAATCGAAAGATTTCTTTCCAAACCCTGTTCTAATCTATTTGCTGCAATTTTGCTTTGATTTCTTTGCTTTTCCTGCAGGTGACCGCGAGGATCTCGGTGATTCAAGGGCCGCTGGCGTGATGAATGCTGAAGCGCCAATGGTGGCACAATCCAAGGCTAGGACTGCTACGGGGGCAATGATCTCGGCAGCGAAAAGGTCACTAGAACAGAGTCGATCGGGCCTTGATTTAGGAGTTGGACGGTCGTGAGAGAGACAAGCTTCTGGATAGCGCATTAATGGCGTGTCAACAGTGCATTGATGGCCTCGATTTGGGAAGTTGAAACAGATGCTCCCCGAGGCTTCCAGAAGATGCTGCGGCGCTGCAGTCTTCAGGAAACCCTAGGGTTTCCTGTTTCCCTTAAGTCATTTGGGCCTTTTGGGCTGCTTTTAAAATTGGGTTAGCTTGGTAGATGGGTCAAGTGTTTTTAGGAGCCTGCTGTGTAACGGGTTTTAAAATTTGGGCCCGATGTGGGGTTTGGGTCAGTCTATTATGTTTAGACATTGGGCCCCAATATTTGGACTTTGTAACCTGGACTTTTTTAATGGACTGTTTAATAAATAAAAAAATATTTATTTATTTATTTATTTTTTGTTTTATTTGAGCCCGGTCAAATTTGGGCTACTACAGCGTGATCATTGTTATTGTATGTATTTTTAATCCATTTATTTTGTATTTTTGTATTATTGTTATCCATTAGTATCATATTGCGTTCATGTATCATTGTTTCAGGCTCATTATCACATTTTTATTTCATATCATCGCATTGTGAATTAAGCTCCAAAATATTTATTCGATATGGATTACTTTATTTTACTCTAAATAAAATAAGTATACATCGTTTTGGGTCGCTATTATTCAAACCTTTTAAAATGAGGCAATGTATCGTTCTTTGGAAATTCGATAGATTGTGCCCTAACGTACTGGGTTTCGATCTTTCTCGTTTAGCCCAAATGATCGAATATCCTTTTAAAACTTAAAATGCACGAGTTTTGAAAATCAAAAGACAAACTTATTCTCGAAGGCTTAAAATGTTGTGTCCTAACGTATTGGATGTGACGTTTTATTTACTTCGAGACAAGAGCGTCTTAACATTCAATTTGATTTATTCAAGTTTTCTTTAAAATGAAAAGGATCGTATTTCAAAATCTTTTCGAATTTTCGACATTAAGACATTAACTAATCAATTAGGTACCAATTTTGGGCATATCGAGTGTGCTAATCCTTCCTCGTGCGTAACTGACTCACGAACACGTTTTTTGAATTTCGTAGACCAAAAATCATCATTTTAATAAATCTAAACTTTATTGAAATGATTGAATTTTGAGGTGATCCGATCACACCTCAACAAAAAAAGATTGGTGGCGACTCCCGTTTTAATTTTTATTTTTAAAACCAAAGTCGATTCCCCTATTTTCAAAAAAATAGTTTCGACAGCTTTTATAGCCATTACATGTTTATTATATTTTTTTGTATTTTCTTGCTGTTGTTTCTGTCCTTGCTTCTTTCTCTTTGCAAGTGGCGATACGCAGTCAACAGTGAGGAGAGACCTTTACTTTTGCCGTTTTGATGTAAGGGTGGTAGAGGCACGTCAGGACTCGGGACGATGGGCCTTGGGTGGCGTGCCTGCCAGGGGATGAGTGGCGTAGAGGCTAAGTTTTTTTTAGTTTTACTGAAAGATAGTTTAGGTTATCGATCATTAGGGTTTTTTCATATGAGCCATTTAAGCTTGTAAATTTGGGCTCGATATTTTGTAAATGGATTGTTGTAATGGATTCTGTTTTTTTTTATTTTTATTTTTTTATATATTTGGTTCCTGTTTGGGCCCGGGCTAAATTGGCCTGTTACACCAATAATATTAGTAAGATTTTTTTTTGAAATTCACTCATATTTGTAAATAATTAATTCAAGTCTGTATAAACACACAAAGTGTTTTTTAAATTTTTATTTAGAAAAATTTATCTTAGTTTTTAATAATTACAAATTATGTAAACAACTTCTAAAAATATATTTTAATTTTATAAATTATATATATTTTTAAGGTCTAAAAAGCGTTTAGTAAAAAAAAAAAAAAGCCCTTAGAAAAAAGTTGCGCTAATCAAGTCTTCACCACTAAAAAATTAAATTAATTGAGCCCCTCTATTAACGTGAGAAATAAAAATATTAACATGTTGACACATGAGAAAAGATTGTATAAAATTGTGATTTCATGTCATTCCTATCCCTTTCCAAATAACAAATCAGATTTTTCCTCTTAATTTTCAACCTTTTCCTCCTGAAAAAATTCAAATCCAACTAAAAATGCTAAAAATCAGGAGGAAAAAGTCGATTTGTCATTCTCCTATTGAAAAGTGATAAGAATGCCGTGGAATCATAGTTTCATACAATCTCTTCTTGTTGACACATACACACCATATAAATTAATATGTCAAAAAATTAAAAATTATAAAATGTTATTCACATTATAAAAGAGAAATTATTTTGTACATGAATTTTTAGACTCCACAAATAGAATCAGAGAATTAGAAAAATTAGATATTAAAAAAAAGACACATGTCATTTTTTTAATACTATTTGTAGAATAATTACTATACTGAAATCCCACCATTCTCTTACGGCTCAAAGTATTTGGCTTGAAACCTTTAACATCGCCATTAAAAGTAAAAAATCATATTAAATCCTTGGAGTTTTTTGTAATTTAGTACTAACAAAAAATTTTTTTTTATACTTTTTTGATAATTTCTAACATTTTATTATTTATTGTATTTATTTATAATTTTCTGTAATTTATTATTAATTTTTATAATTTTATTTAGTTTTTGAATAATCTTTACAATTATTTAAACATTTCAATAATTTTTATTTTATATTTTTTAATAAGTATAAATACTTTTTATATTTTAAAATATTTGTTAACTTGGCATGCCATTTTAGCATATTAATATGAAAATATCGAAGTTAAATGAATTAGTTATTACGTTGAGTTGCGACTTAGAGGAACAACTTGCGACTTAGAGGAACAACTTAAAATTAAAATAGTAAACAATAAATTCAAGGAATTGTTTATGTAATTCAGATCCAACCAGTAGTAGTTGATTTCATAGTGCAATAGATTATTTAAATTTAACCTCACTCATGCTCGTTGCAATCTCTTTCCCATATAATTAAGGGCGAAGCTAGAAAATTTTTTTAGGGGATTGAAATTAAATTGTAATTTTTAATAGTCTATATCTTTATAACAGTTAAAGGATTAAATCAAATTTTTATCATGTTTAGGGGGTCAAAGTGTAATTTTATCTTTACTAATTTTTAATTTTATAATTTTTAAAGGGCTTAAATGAATAATTTTTCATTTTAGGGGGTTAGGCCCCTGCCAGCCCTCTAAATACGCCATTGCATACAATTACAATGAAAGAACTCTTCCTACTAAGACTTTCCCCAATAAAAATTTAGGACTAGTTTAGCAATACTTTTAAAATGTGGTGTGGAAAAGTACTTTTGAGAAGTACATTTAAAAAAATTGGTTTAAGATTTGAGTATTTAGCATTGTTGTCAAAAAGTGCTTTTGAGAAATAAAATGTTCATTTTAGACATGTTATTATCAAATAACAAATATGCATTTAAATAATATTCAAATTAGTTAATATTATTATATTTTAGTAAGAATATAAAAAAAATTATGACTTATTGTTAATATTTTAATATATGAAATATAAATTTTAAATATTTTTAAGTAATAAATAATAATTATTTATAAATTTTAATTAGAATATATAAATTATATTTTAAATATTTAAATATAACCATTAAATATTTGTAATTTGATATTAATACATTTGTATTATTTTGAAAAATTATTTTTTATTTTTAATTGATGATTTTAACACATTTTTAATTAAGCACCAAGAAAAAAAAAAGAAAAAAAAGGTACTATGTTATTGGAGGGGTGAAAAAATAATTAAGCACAAAAAATATTTTAACTTCTTATTTTCAGAAGTGCTTTTAAATTTTGAAAAACTAAAAATTTCGACCAAAAATAATTTATTTAGCATAACTTTTCTCCTAAAAATACTTTTTTTAAACATTACTAAACAAGCACTTAATATAAATTGGTAAGACAGTTTAAATCTATAACCATTGTTGAATCCAACTAGTATGATGAGAATAAAAATCTAGAATTCCAGGGAAGTAAACCACATGTTATGTAACAATATAAAGATATTATGCATAATTGTTCTCAAGTAAATTTGATAATTAAGGAAAGATAATCGCACTTGCCTACGTTTCTTTGTCAGTAAGTCTTCTTTTATTTATTTGTTTTGCTCAATCAAATATAAAACTAAAAAGTCCAAAGCAAACCAACAAAAAAGAGACTGGCAACACCTCCAAAAGTACGAGGTGGGGATGAGTTAAAACCAAGCAAGAACATTTCAAGTTTACCCAGTCCCAATTTGGCAATTCCATCACCTAAGCCATTAGCCTCCCTTCGTGTATGAATGAAACTGACTATGAAACACATCTATGTCAAAAAATACCTTTCAGAACTTCCAAGGACTCTGAACAGGATTGAAAATCCATTTAATAGAGTCCCAATAACAAGATGTGTGTTGCCATTCCAAGGAGAAGAACAAAATAAATGTAGGATTCAATGCCCATAAAACACACCCCTAGCCAACCCCTCGTGATCTCTCAGTACTCCCCCTACACCAGCATAAATAGAACATTAAATTAAGCATTTCAACAGAAGCACTCCATTCCACCCTTCGATTGTTACTGGTCGCCAAGTTAAAGATAAAATGAGGATTACACCACCACCGATGTTAGGAAGAACTTTGACCCCATCCATACACCTCAATTTGCACAAAAGAACAATCTCATCAACAGTCCAAACTTTACATTTAAAAACAGATTGATTGCGAGCAAGCTAAAGCGTCCAAAGCAAAGTTGCCCGAATAAGTCTTCTTTTATAATGCTACAAAATTTGTTTAAAAGCTGCACAAAATTAGTCAAAAAAATGCCAACAAAAATAAACTACTCTAACTACTATTGCTAATTCATATAAGTCTTAGTTGATGGTTCTTAGTGGTGCATTTTTGTATAAATTAACTATTGGTTTTAGGAAGTGGATCCAAGTAATTTAAATTAGGGTAAATTATAAAAACAATCTTTAGATTTATTTTGATCACTCAATTATTAATTTTTTTTTCTATTTAGTCACTTAACTTTTTGAAATTAAATATTTTAATCACTTTCTCGTTAATTGTCATTAGAGGAGTAATTGAAAGCTAGCATAAACCCTATTTTTTATTAGCCTGATAATAAATTTAATCTTTCAATGTTTATACATTCTATCAATTTAATCTTTAAATTAAAAAAAATTCATAAATTTAACTATTAATATTTACAAAATTTATTATTTTAATTCTAATTCTAAAATTTAATAAATTTAACCCAAATATAATCTAATTTAACGAAACTTTTTAAACAGTGATGTATTAAATTAAAAACTAAGGAGAGCTTAGAGGTTTCTTTCATATCTTAAGCCGACTTTTTTTCTTTTTATTTTTTTATCCTTTTTAATTCTATATAATAATAAAAGTACAACGAAATTTAAAAAAAAAAAAAAACAAGGAAAAAAATGCAACATCGTTATCACACACACAAAAATTTAAAATTTAAGCTAAAATATTAAAATAAATTAATCAATTAATACAAGATATGAAATAGTCTTGATTCCGTGACAAAATTAAAGAACTTTACCAATAAAAATAATGTATAAAATAATAATATTTCAATAGAAAAACAACAACAATTACATCATAATTCATACTTTCACCAGGAATTGCATCAAAGCATCTATAAAAGTATAGAACAGAATGATCCTCGTGAAATTAATTGTATATAATTAATATAATAATTTAGTAATTCCTAATCAAAAGAAAGCAAATTAGTAAAAAAAAAAAAGGGGAACATCAACGGCCAAATTTGACCGGAGGTGGCGTATAAGAAGGGTACAGCCATTGATAGCGACAGTAAATGGTCAACAGATTCGGAAAGTCGAACGAGACGTCGCCGTTCACGACAAATTACTGTTCAGAAAATGACCGACAATGACACCAACCTTTCACCAATCTTCTTTTTCACATGTAATGTTTTATTAAAACATGGATAAATTAGGTAAAAATATTAATTTTAAAAAATAATTAAGTGATTAGGGGAGAGATTGGACGCGTTTTTATTTAACGGTCGAATTGTTAATGACCATAAAAAACGGTTCATTTTTTTTTCTATGTAAACTTAAATATTTTCTTCACTTTTTTATTCAAATTCAATTCTCTTAAGAATTTAGTTTTAAAATTTTAATTAAAATTCTCTTAAGTTCTTCTTGATTTAATTATATTTTTTATTCATTTTAATTTATTTTTGAAACGACAAATACTCTTATTCATTTCGATGAAGGCCACATTTTTGTGATTCAACTGTAAATGGTAAGAAAATATTTCTAATTTTTATAATTTTATTTATGTTCATTATTAAGTTGTTAAAAAAGATTAATTTTTTTTTTATAATCAAGCCGAAGATTGGATTTTGGAGACATTTATATAGAATCTATCTATGAGGCCATCGTATATGATTGAACCTTATTTGGAAGTGATGGGATTCTTGCACGTGTTGGGGTGTAAATTGGAGCCACACACTTATCAATGTGTTGGTGGAAAGATGTAGACCCAAGACACACACATTTCATCTTCCATGCGATGAGTGTGCAATCATACTTGAGGACATTCAATTACAACTCGGTTTACCAATGGATGAGTCAGTCATTACAAGATCAATGGTCATTGACAATTGGAGCAACATTGGAAGCAACTGTTAGGAAATATTGCAAGAAAATTTCCAAAATTTCCACAGGCGTTCGAGTCTCTTTAAAAGAGAATAACACGCCCAAACATACATCCTGAGGTTAATCAGACTTGTTTTAATACCCGATAAATCTCAAACTCTTTTACATTTAAGGTGGCTACTGCAACTTGTCGACTTGAAAAAAGTTGGTCAACTAGGTTAGGGGTCAACCTTGTTGGCGACATTGTACCGAGAGATGTTTCGAATGACACAACCGAAAAAAGTTAAAACTGCTGGTTGTGTACTCCTTCTGCAATCATAGGCATGGTTTCGGCTACCATTTTTATGTCCCCGAGCCAACTTCCCTTGTACTTTCCCACTTGTAATAAGGTAAAATTAATTCTATAGTATACTTATCATAATATTATTTAATTAGGCCAATTTTTGAAAATAATATTATTTGAATAAGTGGAACTATAGCTCGAGTTATATAGGATTACTGGAGGAGATCGAAGATGTCCGGCTACTATTAGATCAACGATTGAAAGCCGAGGTTAGTATTTTAAAATTTTTAATTATGTAATATTTACGTAAGGATCTTAAAATTAATATTAAGTAGATAATAAACTTTATTATTTTGTAATACAGTTTAAATAGACGCCATAATCTGATTCGAGAATTCGACAATGTATTCCATCCGAATTATTGGTCAATCCCAATATCTGGAACACGAAGGTGACATTGATAGTTTATGCCACAATGAAGATTCACGAATTTGATTAACTGATGTGGCAATTCGGGTTTAAGCAAACTGTTTTGTCGCCACCCTAAGACATCGGAGCACTACACAAGGTCGACTTCTGGGGGAGAATCGACAAATATTGGCCTAAATTCCACGAGTAATATATCAGCATTTGGGAGCATAGGTATGCTTTCTTACTTATTCGTGAACTAATTATTGCTCAGGAATTGGCGACCGTTCCAAAGTATATGCCATGGTTTAGACACCACTACAAGTCATATCTATTGCCAGAGGAAGCGAGGGGAAGGTAACATCATCCAAGGAGGTCACGACGACCGTATCGGAATCTAAGGTCTAAAATAGGTGTTGAGATGGGTCCATTATCGGCTTCAACCTAACAAGAGGAACTAATGGTTGCACCACTTCCTTGTCAGTATGGCTCAACTTATTCTAGTGTTTTCACTAACCTCGTATTTTTTACAGAAGCACCACATTAACATGTCTAACAATAATACCCTGAGATTCTCGAGGTTTTGGAAACTTTTCAAGGGATTGAAATTAGGAGGGGAAAACACCCTGCTGGGCGCATGCTTTCAATGCATCTTTCTGAAACATCACTGAAAGATGCATATTTGATTAATCAAAGCATGTTTTTTCTCTCTTTCACTTCTTCCTTATTCAGTTGCCTATAAAAAGGGGGCTTTTACTCTCCCTACTCCATCAACTCTTTCGGCCACCTCCCCTCATCCCTAAAAACTACTCTATACCATTGTTTATTTTTTACTTTCAAGTGTTTAACTTTTTCGACAAACTGATTTATTACTGTTTGAGAGAGCTAGTATGCTAGTTTTAAGGTGTGTTTGAGTTCATGATGATGCAGGGGCGCTCCTAGACTCACATATTTCATCTATTGTATCGACACGGAACCATTACATTAAAAGCCCATCGCATTGCAACTCAGGCTCCGAGTTTACGATGCTTATACAGTTACGGGTTATAGTCTAACTATAAGCCCTAATTGGCAGACATTAATGTGCAGTCACAGCTGGGAGTGTGACTCGAGAGCCCATTGACGGTGGTTATGCAGTCACAAGTTTAAGTTCCGCCACACTAGAAGAGGATGCGTTGTAAAATCGATACATAAGTTTAAGATCATAAACGTAGGGAAAAACACATGGGCTTTCTAGTATAATCCAATTATTCTTTTTTCTATATCACCACTAGAGGCATTATCTTCACCCTCTCTCTTATCCAAAACCGGTGACGAAGTTGGGGGCAAGTGCATTATCAGGGGGCGAGTGACTGTCGCGTTGGACAAAATCTGGAGGTCATTTTAGGTTGACAGCGGTTGTTGTGATTAAATAACTTATTGACAATTACAAACATTGTCACCCTAACTCGATCTCCAGCTACAGCTACCACCCCAACTCGACCTTCAGCTTCTCTCCATAGCCATCGTCGCTCCCCCACCTGATAGTGATCTAGTATCCAACTCTGTCACTTTTTTTTGACAATAAGAAGGTTACGGATCCTGCTTAAGTAAACTTGTGAGAAGTTAAGGCTCAATCGGCTTAGAACACAACATAGAAGTGCAAGTAAATGAGGTCAACGATGAGCAAGGTGGTCAATAATACCAAAATCAATATTACAACCAATATTAGTATGAAACAACCAATATAACCAATAGGAGTTTTACCAGGACAACTATGACCTAGAGCAACATTATCGGTAGCATCCAGGAACGGGCATCAATGTTATACTGCTCACAACTAATATTGCCAACAATTTGGCCAAAAAGATTACTGTCAACAACCTCAATAAGAGCAGGCACCCAGATATTATCAAAACCACCCAAATCAACTACATCTTGTTAGAAGTAACCAGCAGTAGCTCAAAGGGTTGAGATATGCTGTCGAATGTCAACACTTAACTAAAATTAGTATCGGTATATTTCTAAAAAATCTAAGAGAGGTTGCTCCAAGCAATCATTTGCACTAATACCAAAAAATGTTAGTTGAATTTTATCCTTTGAATAGCAAATGACTTCTTTCACAAACAAGTAGAGTGTAGTCCAGAAGGGTTGGCCATAACACTAGTTACCTCCTCTCTCAAGAGAGGAATTAAGAAAAGAAATTGACTTATTGAAAGTATTAGTAAAGTTAGAAAAGGCTTCTTCAATCAAATATACAAATGATACTTTAATTGCCCAGGTCATTGCAAGGTTAGCATTAATTTCCTTTAAATCATTGAATGGGACATACAAGAGAACGAAGGATCCAAGGGAATTAAGTTAATCCCATTTTCTCACTAGCTACATTCATATGCTAGGCAAGTGGAGCGAAGTCACTGCGAAAAAACATATTGCGTTGAGTTGGGCATCAAGTATATTCCTATCCTAGCCACAAATTAACTCGTTTGTTGGCACTACTAAAGTTAATCCTAATCTATTCAGTGTAGATTTAAATCTTAATTTTCTCTTCTAAGACAAATTAAGATTATCATATAAATACAACTTGGTGGCCAAACAACCAGATTAAATAAGCACAAAATTGAATAAATAATTAAAAAAGATAGAAACGATAGAAGAGAAAATATTTAATTAACTAAGAAATAAGATTCACCATTTTTTCAAGAAAATAGAGTTTAGTTCATGATGATTTGAGGAAACCACACAAGAAGAGATTCAAAATAAACTTGTATTGATAAAAAGTATATAGAAATAATCTAGAGAGAAAAATAATTATTGAATTGATGTCGAGTGTTCTAGATCTTTTTTGCTTCTCGTCTTTGCAAGCTTGAAGTTCCCCTTGGTGTAAGGGAGTTGTTCCTTAGCCACCAAGTTTATTTTATCCCTTTTTCCCTTATTTTTTCTTAAATCACGTCACCCCTTATTTTTAGGTTTTAACTGTTCTACTCCACTGGACGCAAAATTGCGATGGATCAGACTACTTGCTGTTTGAAATTTTGAATTGAGCAGAAGATTTCTTTTCATTACTTTTTACTCTATGCTCCAAGCCTTTCATTTTTCATTCGAAACCTACAAAGTAAAGCAGAACATACAAACTAAATTTGATCTAACTCTACAAGTGATAAAAATCAAATAACATATAATTAACTGGAAAAAACTATAAAATGTAAGAAAACTAACCTAAATGCTAAAATTATCTCTTCAAATGCTTCAAAAACTATACTAATATAACTCTAAATATGAGAGTTATCAACGTGCTACACCAATATAACATTTTTCATTATTATTTGAGCCTTTGATGCCATCAAGTGCAAAATGTTTCCCTTAACGTCATGAAAGCATGCTAAAAGCAAGTACTTAACGCTCCCAATGATATCCATAGGTAGACTTGATGAACTAGCTCACCAATTTGCAGATCAAAACTCAACTAACATTGATGCGTAAAAAACCTATTATGATGTTCAATACCAGAAAATAAGAAGGTGAAAGTTTGCATGAGTATATTCTACGATTTACTACTACCACCAAAAGCATTCAGGGTTTAACAGACAACTGGGCAATTCATGACTTCACAGTTGGAGTAACCTACAAATATCTTAAATATGCATTGGTAAAGAATCAATGAGAAAAGCTAGGTAAAGAATCAATGAGAAAAGCTATACGCTCTATATAAAAAGAAACATCATTACATAGAGATTGAATAGTTGAGTGCTTTCATCAAATGAAAAAGTTATGTGTCAATCTTTATGTTTTGGAGGAAGTTAAAAAAGTGAATGTAGTTAAGCTAAATGTTTGCTTTTAGCAAATAGATAGGCATTACAATGCCAAAGTACATAATTTAAAATTCCAGGTTGGTGATATGGTTATATGCGGCACAAAAGCCAGCATCTTAACAGGGCAAAGAGATAAGATGGTTTCAAGTTAGAAAGGACCTTACAATGTTGTTTGGAAGATTAAACATGGAATGTATACATTGGTTCACCTCAATGATCAAATTATTCCTAGGACATGGAATGTAGGGAACCTATATTCGCCTATTTATATGAGCCCATGTATGTTATTAGGAATAGGAGAACTAGTTGTTAAAAGTATGTCAAGTGATCTGGGAAGAATTTTCATAGTTGAAGTAGTTCTCCATCAACTTCGACCATAAATTTCTTAGGGTCTAGTGCCCCATTAAGTGTGGCCTAGCAAATACCCTAGTGTCGCTCTCGTGTAACCTTCTAAGGCTATCATATAGTCTACTTTGAGCCAACATCCTCCTATAAATATCTGCTCTCAACACCAATGCAAGAAAGGCAAGAGAGAAGAGATCTACCATATAGCCTTAATTCTATTTAAACACCACCTATAAACCTCCATCCTTAGTGACTCTTCACACCACTTACAGTGTGAATCACCACCTTTTTTTATCCCAACATCTTGGATAACTTAATTGTTATAACAATTATCTACATGAAGTTTCATAAAAAAAAATTGATAAATTCAATGTAATTTTGAATTGCATTACTTATTATATCAATATGAAACTTGGTCCTAATGATGCATTTTATAGTCCTTCACATAACGACATTGTAATTTACAATATCGATGTAAAGCTAAAATCAACCCAAAATTGAAATGCGATGTCAAAGCTCTTCAACTTCACCCAAATGATAATTATATAATAATTAAATAGCAAATGGAATTGAATGCAAACCTAAAGGATTATATTTGAAATTTGGTTCAATTTAAATTAAACCTACTATAAACAGTTAACTCAACCATAGACGGGGTAATACAATGAACAATAAAATATTGTTAAAAAATGTTATTCAGTAGTCAAAAATTAACTTGCCCCTTAAGTGAGTGTCGGAATCGGGGGTGGCAGGTGAGCCCTAAAATAGAAATTTTAAGTTTTAGTCCTTTTATATAATTTATAAAATATTAAATTAATGTATGGTAAAATTATACTTTAGCCTTTTAAAAATTAATTTATTTTTTTAAAAATTATAAAATTTTTTTTTATATCATAAAAAATATACAACTTAATTTTGATCCATCAAAAAAATTTCTAACTTGGAAAAAAAATTGTATGATAAAAAAAATAGAAATTCACGATATTTATGATTAAACAATTTCAACTTTCATTTCAAAGTATCTTAGCGACAACAAATGACCTCAAATGTCACCATTTATAGTGTCCTTTTCAATAATAAAAAAAAAACAACTTGACAATAAAATTTCAACTTGGGGGGGGGGGGAATTTCTTTTTCCAACATTAGAAAGCATTACTTTTCTCTCTTTCTTTGCAGCCTAATATATATGGATAAATAAGTTATAATTTTTGACAAAATATTTTAAATTGTAAATATTAAAACTACATAGTAAATGTAATTCTATAAAATAAGTAACGTTATTACTTAATAATAGTGAAATACTTTATAAGCATCATGTATATAGAATAATAAGTTTTTATATTTTATTTTTTTAAAGTATGTATTTTATATATCGAATCAGATGATAACATGTTATTAAAAAAAATTTTAATGATATATAGAATTATAACTATAAATACATTAACTATTAACCTATAAATTTTTGTACCAAAAATTAAATCACATCATTATACTAGAATTTTTCATGAAAATAATAATATTGGTGTTATATACAACTGGCAAAAACAAGAAAAAAAAATAAAATTTGTATCTGTCATAGGGGCAAAACAGGAGGAAGCTGTTTTGGATTCTTTTAAGAACAAACTAGGATTACGACAAACAAATTATAGTACAAGTCTTGGTACATATATGTCTATAATTAATTTAGTATGGTATTTTTGCTGGTTGTTACATTTACTATTTCCAACACTCAAATTAGCTGTTTTTGGTTGATTTTTAGATAACAACTCATTCAATTATTTCATGGTTTTATGAAATAAATAAATAAATCATACAACAAAATAACAACTTCTTGTCTATATGCCAACTTTGGTGCTGCCCATGCACCAATTTATACATGTGAACCACATCTAGCATGTCGGTGGATAACTTCAACATCGCATTGCTCCTTCCCTTAACTATTATGTGTTTTCAAAGAAATTACACATGTTCATAATTCAAATTCCATTTATATTAGTACAAATAGGTCTCACCAAAACTGACAAGGAAACAAATTTAACGTAATTACAACCCATAAAACAAACATAATTCATAAAAATAAAACTCAATATTAAAAATCGAGCATCAAATCGAACTAAATTATCATGAACAATTTAAACACTTTAAAAAAATTTAATTGGTTTGAACCAAATTTACCCCTACTTCACAATAAAACATTTGTTTAGGCGACCCACGGTAAGCTCTTCCATTATATAAATTCCATCCATCTCTAAAAAAAAGTTCGAGTAACCATTATAATGTTAAAACTTACTCAAACATCTCCACACCAAACACTCCTAACATCCACTAGCGGTTGCCAACACTTCATATCAACCTCCTTCGATCTTATCTTCTCAAAATTTTTATGAACAAAAAAGGAAAAAGAAATTTTTTTTATCTAAATTCATTTTCAAAACTAAATTATATTTCCAACATGAACAGAAAGACAAAAGCTAGTCGGCATGTCTAATATGAAGTCGTTACAAATAAATTTTATGTAAATAATTTTTACCAAGTATAAACTTGAAAAAAAATAATTAAAAAATACACTGGTTCATATATTGAAAGATACATGAAAAGTTCAGGAATGGTTATTATTTCAGCTCATTAAAGGAATGGATAAGGTCATAGAAACATGAAAGATATATATATATATATATAATGTCTTTATCGGATAATGACACGTAAGTTTCCAACTTTTTGGGCATCTAAAATTTTATGATTGCTAATAGAATTAATTATCTCCCCTTTTATATATTTATATAATAACATAAAATCAAAAGGCTAGTTTTCTTTTTCCAAGTTGGCTTTTTAAAAACTTTGATTAACACTTTAAGTGGATCATCATAATTGTTAATCTCCTTTGTTTAAAGTAGTTGTCTAATAAACCTCTTTTTCGGATTTTAAGTGGATGATCATAACTTTTTTTAGGTTTAGCTCCACTGACATATATGTCTTAACTTCATTTTAAAACCATCATGTATCACAAAATTATCATATTAATATTTCACTCGCCTGAGTTACTAAAAACATTTACAATGATTTTGAAAGGAAAGTAATTATCTTGTAGTAAGTGAGTATCAAAATTAATCATACACTAATAAGTGTTAGGTGTAATGCTAAGACATATTACACCTTTAATGGAGAACACGAGTTTCAACATTTGAGACAACATCTTTGAAAGTGGCAAACATAAACTCTGAAAGGATAAGTCTACATTGACTGTAAAACAAACATAGAAAATACCTTAATTCAAAAAAAAAAAAAAGATGGGATGAATCAACGGTGATTCATGTTGAACCCTAAAACTAGGTAGGCAAAGTGATGAAAGTTCGTGATGAGACCATTATGAAAAAATGTGAGTGTGAATTTCTTGCAATGCATTCTAAAAAAAAATTCAAAATGCATTAATCTCACCTCGAATTGAAAATAAAATAGTTTTAAGCATATAAATGAATATCTATTGCATCTTATTAGACATATCTAAAGAATAACTAGAAATATTATCACAAGCGTATGCATGTGGAAACTATAACACCCCAGACCCGATTTGATCATTGGATCCGAACTATAAGGTGTCACATTCGTTGCCGGAGCAACTACGAACAATTTATAAACTAATTTGCATAATTAAACATTCATTTGCAAGTATGGCAAAAAAAAAAAAAATTCATTTGCAAGAAAATTTAAGTATATAATTGTTGTGCTTTATTTTTGGGTCTTATACAAGCTAACGAAAGCTTTAATGGTAACCCAAGATCGAATTAGTACTAAATTGTAACGATTACAAAGTATCCGGTTGATGTCACGATATCAGGGATTTCCTCGTCGCCTCACAACATACTAACTAGTCTCGTCATAGCAACCTTTACTCGACGTCGTGTCATGGCATGGTGGCATGATCTCATCGCGGCGACATACACCCGATGTTCCGACGTGACATCCTATTTCTACGAGTTCCAAATGAAACTTCAACCTGCACTTTCCGAACCAATACATATGCAAAATCAAACCACATTTTCATTCAAAACATAGGATCTCTAAGTCTCAAACATGAAAAAATACCTTTGACAATGGTGTACCAATACTATGTTATCTATAAGTTAACTAATTAGTATACTTCATTCCAAACCTTCAACAACCATACTTATTTACCAAGGTTATTGGCATTTACAACATTTCATTCCATTTTCAAACCATATTTGTATCCATTTACAATTTGCATTAAATTTGTAACACCCCCTAACCCTAAACCGTCTCCAAAACAGGGTTATGGAGCATTATCGATCAATTTCGATCAAATACGAATACTATACAGACAATTACTAAATAAATTGCAAACCAATCACAATGTCCCTTAGATGGACCCTCGAGGCCAAAAATACGAGTTAGAAGTGATTTGGGACTAGTTTGGGTGCCCAGGAAATTTTTCGTGAAACTTTAAAATTTTTCTTTGTTATAACCATTTAAGACCAACTATACATCATTTACAATCCACTACCAAAATAATCCAACACATATCCTAGGTACATGCCATTTACCGAAAGAGTTATACATTACCACTTGGATTGAGTTTGGGATTAACTTGGATGCTGCACCAAACTTCTGACTTTACCTCTACCCAATCTGCGCACGGAAACAAATTGTACGTTGAGTATGGTAAAACTCAGTGGTATTACTATTATTCAAATTCATATTATTATACAATAAAATATGTATATTCAATTTATACTTATAATCTTTCAATAACTATCTTATATATTAAATCAATATATATATTTCAATAATAATAATAATAATTATCTCAAAACTTGTATTTGATTAATTTTTTGTACTATTTCACTACCTCAATTTTATTTGATTTTCAAATCTCATTCTCATAACTTATTCCATTTCTTATACAAAATCATTCAATTTAACATTTATTTCATATCAATAGCTATTTAACTATTTTTTTCTCTTTTAAAATTCATATATCATTTACCAATAACAATACTCATTTCATAAACCTTTGGTTCAACCTTTTTAATTCATTATATCATTATCCATTTTATGGATAAATTATATGCATATTCAAATTATGCCTACAATTATTCTTAAATTTTCTCATACTTTAAAACGATTTATTCAATAGTAACAATAAGCAATATTTCAAATCTTGTATCAAATTGAATTCATACCTTATTTTACTATCTCAATTTCATTAGAATTTTTCAATCTCATTTCAATAGCTAATTTCAATTCATATACAATTCATATAATTTATCACTTATTCAATATCAATTCTATTGCAATTTGTATATACTAATATCATATGTCAAAAATTTAATCTTAATCAAATTATGAACCTTGGGTTCATACCTTCAAATCTCATATCTCAATTTCCAATTCACATATCAAATTCACACTTTCACTTTCTCGTTTCTTTCCATAACTCAATCAATCACATTTATTCAAATTTTTTCAATTTACTTATTAAATAAATCATTCAATTTCTTTCAATTTTTGTCAATTCATTTATTTACCCCTATTAACAGGACTCGGACCTTGGCGGATACACGGATTCCAACCCAAACACACCAATACTGCACATTGTGTCTAAAGCAGTACATAGTACCTGATCAGTATACGACACATAAGTGCCTGAAACGACACACGAGGTGCCTGATACGACACACGAGGTGCCTGAATACGACACATAAAGTGCCTGATATACGACACATAAAGTGTTTGATCGACAAAGCCAATAAATCCCGTACTCTTCCAAATCCTATGGCATGCCAACTATATCCGACTCAACTCGACTAGTTAATAGGGTATTCAATACACTTTCTCAATTCAATTTCAATCACTTTCAACTCACTTTCCACTTTTCAATCCATATACATTTCAATATCATCAATTCAAAGCCATTCCAATCATAATTTCTCATATATTTTATTTGATTCACTTTTCTCAATATCATCAATTCAAAGCCATTCCAATCATAATTTCTCATATATTCTATTTGATTCACTTTTCCAATCAATTTACATTTCAAATGCTCACATATATTCATAATATAATACCATAATAATTCAAAATTCCGTTCAAACAACTTCAATTCCTAATCCATATTCACATTCAATTTCTTACCTTATTTTACTTAACATTTATATTAATCAAATGCAATAATTAATAATAATTAAATTCGAATTGTAGTAATACAAACCCGGATTTCGTAATTACTCCTCGATAACTTTCTTCTTTCCTTTTTGTGTCAATGCCTCGAGATCTTTGCTAGCTACGAAAATAATAGTAATTTACACTATTAATTACAGCACTAATTAATAATAATAATTGAATTTCTATCCAATTTATACCCTAATTCCAATTTAATCCTAATTAACTCATTTACTTTTCTAACTCAATTCATACTTTATTTCTATTCAATTTCCTTCCATATTCTACTTAACTATCTAATGTCGATAATAAAACCCCAATTTAAAACTTCTTTCAATTTAATCCCTACAACACAAAACTTATAGCCTAGTTTACAATTTAATCCTTTAATCAATTCTAATTAATAATTCTATCAATTAAACCCCTAATTCAAACATTTGTTCAACATGAACTATACTTAAAACCCTATAAACTTCCAAAACCTCAACTTAATTTCATCAAAACTTTATTCTGAAACTTCTAAAACATCAAAATTAAGTAAAAAGGGCTTGATTGACTTACCTTTTAAAGTTAAGCTCTCAAACCCTAGTTTCTCATTTTCCTTTTCTTTCCCCTTTTCTTTCTTATATTTTCGTTCACTCTCTATTTCTCTCTTTTATGTTTTGTTTCTTTTTTATTCCTTTTATATTCTATTTCTTTTATTCTTTATTTTATTATAATAATGTTATAATAATATTAATTAATAAATATCTTTTTCTTATTATATAAGAAAATATATAAATAATTTACAAGTGCATAAACATATATGTTACACATGTACTATTAATAATTATACAATTGTCTTCATTTTAGTTAATTTTAATAATAATTGTCGAAACTAAATTTATTTTGAAAAACGGGAGTCGACTTTAAAATGAAAAAATGGAGTCGCCACCAATCCTTTTTATTTAGGTGTGATCGGGTCACCTTATATGACATTTTGTTTTATTAAAACATCAATTTTGGCCTTCAAAATTCAAGAAAACGGGCTCGGGAGTCGG
The DNA here is from genome assembly GCA_020496765.1 of Gossypium stocksii. NCBI lineage: Eukaryota > Viridiplantae > Streptophyta > Magnoliopsida > Malvales > Malvaceae > Gossypium > Gossypium stocksii. The sequence continues at coordinate 7,262,861 of CM035622.1, read as the reverse complement.
TTACGTACGAGGAAGGGTTAGCACCCTCATAACGCCCAAAAATTGGTACCAAATTGATTAATTAATGTCCTAATGTCGAAAATTTGAAAGAAATTTTAAAATATGATCCCTTTTTTAAAAATGTTTGTATAATTCAAATTAGATGTTGAGATTCTCTTATTTCGAAGTGATAAAATATCACATCCAGTACATTAGGATACAATATTTTAAACCCTCGAATCCAAGATCATCTCTTGATTTTCAAAGCTCATGCATTGAAATTTAAAAGGATATTTAGTTATTTGGTCAAATAGAAAATCGAAACCGAACACGTTAGGGCACGATTTCTCGAATTTCCAAACATGAAATATTGCCTTTTTAAAAAAAAAATCCTTACCTCAAGGTAATGAAATGTCACATCTAATGAGTTAGGACACAACATCTCAAATTCCCTAGAATAAACTTTTATTTGAAATTCGTGCATTTAATCTTAAAAGGGTATTCCACTATTTAGGTCCAACGAGAAAAATCGGAATCTAATAAGTTAGGACACGATCTTCCGAATTTCTAAATGTGAAATATTACCTTTATTTTAAAAAAAATCCTTTTTTATGCATTTCGATGAAAATTATTGAGATGCCAAGAATAATACATAAATACAATATTATACAAGTAAGTGGCAATGATAATATGAATAATAATAAATCTAAAGTTTTATGATTATAAAAAAAAATATATGAATAAATGTCAAAATAGAGCAAATGTACATATAAACAAATTCACGGGAAGTAAATAAAAAAAGAAAGGTAATAATAATATTAAAAATAGTAATTAATTTGAACAATCAAAATATGTTAATAATAACAGTAATAAAAAAGGAATAATAAAAAATAATAAAATGAAAATAATAGTAATAAAATAATGATAATATATATAATAGTAAGATATAATAATATTGAAATAATAATATATTAATAATAATCGAAAATAATAATACTGAAAAATATAAATAATAAAACATGTTAATAATAATAGTAAAAAAGGGTAAAAAAAGGCCTAAGCCAACCTAACTCCTACAATATGAAGATTCAACGAAATTCTTTCACCAAAATCCAACTCAAACGAAAGCAACTAAAAAAGAAATGAAGATAAACGAAGAACAAAATAAGAACAAGCCACAGAAAATAAGAACGCTTGAGAGAGAGAAATTTGAGTATCTACAAATTATAGTTGAGCCTCCCCAAATCCAACGGTACAGATCAATTGCATCAACAGCTAAGATTAATGGGTATCTACAAATTAAATCTCTAAGATTACAAAATCATATCTTTTAAGATTGCCATATCTTCTAAGATTGAATATCATATCTAAGATTGTATATCCTTGAAGATTATGTTTCCATATATGTCAAGCTTATAGATGGACCTTCAATCTTCTCAAGTAATGGGTCATTCCAATCGGGCCAAATGATATATTTATAATTTTGGACTGGACTTGGACTATGTTTTATTATTTTGGGTTTATTATTTTTTTTGTATGGACCCGGGCTAAATTGGCCTATTACAGCTGCCCCTCTTTGCTCATTGTCGTGTAACAGGAATGGAAAAAGACTATAAAAGGGCCAATTTTGCCCGGTCTTGCCGAATCTTGACTTCTTGGCACTTTTTTTCTTCAAGTAGCTTCATTCCAGTCCACTGCATCTTCAAGGGCATAGGAATTGTCGCTCTGATCCGCTCCACTGCTATTTTAGGAAGATACGGTTTATGTTTATTTTCTTGCTCCACTACAACTTCAGGGAGATAAGAACTGGTAATTTCACCATGCTCCACTGCAACTTCAGGGAGATAAGGCTAGTGGCTTAAACCTACTCTATTGCCGATACATGGAGATAAGATTCGCCGTTTTCGATCTGCTTCATTGCAACTTCAGGGAGAGAAGGTCTATAATCTTTAGTTTGCTCCTCTGCAACTTCAGGGAGATAAGACTTGTAACTTTAACCTACTCTCTGCAACTTCAGAGAGATAAGGTTTGCTGTCTGCTCCACTACTGCTTAGGGAGATAAGATCTACTATCTTCAGTCTGCTCCGCTGCAACTTCAGGAAGATAAGACTTGTAACTTCAACTTGCTCTCTGCAACTTTAAAGAGATAAGGTTTGCTATATTCGATCTGCTCCACTTCTGCTAAGAGAGATAAGATCTGCTATCTTCAGTCTGCTTCGCTGCAACTTCAGGGAGATAAGACTTGTAACTTTAACCTGCTCTGTGCAACTTTAAAGAGATAAGGTTTGCGATCTTCGATCTGCTCCACTACTGCTTAGGGAGATAAGATGTGCTATCTTCAGTCTACTCCGCTGCAACTTCAGGGAGATAAGACTTGTAACTTCAACCTGCTCTCTGTAACTTCAGAGAGATAAGGCTTGCTATCTTCGATTTGCTCTACTACTATTTAGGGAGATAAGATCTACTATCTTCAGTTTGCTCTGCTGTAACTTCAGGGAAATAAGACTTATAACTTCAACTTGCCCTCTGTAACTTCAGAGAGATAAGGTTTGCTATATTCGATCTGCTCCACTACTGCTTAGGGAGATAAGATCTGCTATCTTTAGTCTACTCCGCTGCAACTTTAGGGAGATAAGACTTGTAACTTCAACCTGCTCTCTGCAACTTCAGAGAGATAAAGTTTGCTATCTTCGATTTACTCCACTACTGCTTAGAGAGATAAGATCTGTGAATCTTTAGTCTGCTCCGCTGCAACTTCAGAGAGATAAGACTTGTGGCTTCGATCTGCTCTACTGCAACTTTAGTAAGATAAGATCCGCCATTTTCGATCTACTCCATTGCAACTTCAAGGAGATAAGATCTACAACTTTAATCTACTCCACTGCAACTTCAAAGAGATAAGATTTGTGGATTCACTGATGTTGCTACACTGTCCTCTAGGGGACATGACCTGTAGAATCGGTTTTATACTTATACCAATGATTAGGATGCTATGATCGGAATGAATCAAATGCTCCTAACTAGATGTGTTTTGAATGCAAAAATATCATGAGAATGATCCATTTTTAATGCTTAGGGTGTCATCATTCGTTGTTCATCAGGGCTTTATCACTGACGTCTTACGCGGTCATCCTATTCGGCTGGTATTTTGATAGAAAACCCAAAGAATCAAACATACTGCTTAGCTGGTTTGCTCCATTGTAACCTCAGGGTCCATTCCACTATACCTCTAGGACATAAAGTTTGTACCATCTTCAAATCATCCCACTGCAATCAAGGGTATAGAATCTGAATCTTTTTCCATCCATTCCCACTACAACTCGAGGGTATAGGATTTGAATCTTCTTCCATCAATTTGGTTTGTGACACCATTCCTTCGGTGTCATGACCAAATGTGTATGCATGATATCATGAATGCAAAATATCATATTTTTGAAAACGATCCCCTTTAACGCTTGGGTCTTTATTCTTCGAGGTCGTATCACCTATGTAATGTCTTGTCTTTTCTATTCAATCAATATATTTGACAGAAAATCTGAAAAGGGACTTCTCTTTCTCAAAAATTTCTAACCCTTAAGCATGATGAGTTCTACACAATAGTCCTATTTCAAGTTCTTGTATTATTTAGAAGCTTCCAAAGTAATATGCGAAATTCCTTTTATGAAAGTATTATTAGTCTACTAATTGTTATTCCAATGCAAAATATTCGAAAAAGATCATAACAATGGACAAGAATGGAATTGATTTGGAGCATAGCTCGAAATGAATAAATTATCAAAAATAGGAAAGATAAAAAGGAAATTCATTGGAAATGCGCCTTGAAAAGGGAAAAAAAGTATTCAAAGATGACAAATTCAATATGAGTAGGATGAAGAACTAGGTGCCCCAGATATTGCAGCTCGAGCTTCTTTGTACAAACTTTTTGAGGACCATTTTGAACTCAATATATGTTTAGGGGATCCAGAGTACCTTGTCAGTGCCCCAAGACATAGCATACTTCCTCATTATTAATTCAGGCATAGCAAGACTACTGTATGCCCTACTTTTGATCAAAAGTTAAGCCACTTTTTTCGGGTTTTCAACTCAAAACCCCTTTAGTCTCAAGGCGCCCTTTGCGGGTTTTCACCTTGGCCTCTTCATTTTTTTCTTTTTTCTTCTTTTTTTTAAGGTCTCAAAGCGCCCTGTGTGGGTTTTCACCTTAGCCTCTCCGCTTTTGGTAAAATCTTCTTGACTGAATTTGAATTCACTGGATTGGACAGGTCTTTGCCATCCATTCCAGTCAATATCAACACTCCTACAGAATAGGCCTTCTTTACTACATAAGGTCCTTTCCAATTTAGCATCCACTTTCCTCTAAAGTCCTTATGTATAGAAAGGATCTTCTTCAATATCAGGACCCTATCATGAAATTCTTTTGGGTGAACATTTTCTATCATAAGTCCGCATCATCCATTTTTGGTATATTTAACTATGATGAATACTTTCAAACCCTTTTCTTTGGCTAGGTTCACTGGAGACATTCTGCTTCATCCAATTCTTGACTCAATCAAAACTTGGAGAAAGGGAATCTCGACTTCCATGGGCAAAATCGCTTCTATTCTATAAACTAATGAGAAAGGTGTTGCCCCGATTAAGGTCCTGGTCAACATTTTATAAGCATAGAGAGTAAATGGTATCTTCTTATACCAATCTTTACAAGTCTAGGTCATCTTCCACAATTTTTGTTGTTTTTGTTTTTTTCTTTCTTTTTTTTTGTGCTTTTTTTTTTTGGCTGCCTTTGCTGCACTGTGATACGGTGTCTGATCTTTGAACAGACTGTAGACTTTTGATATTGTGCAATTGTGCATTATTAGACATATTCCTTTCCGGCATTCTTTTTTTGACATCTGATTTCTTTTGGGATTTGATGACTGTCGACTTTGTAACATTGGCATATGAAGCTACTTTCACCCTCCTAGTGAAGTAGTCGACGACCACAAAGATTAATCAATGTTAGCTAGAAACTTTTGACGAGTGATATTCGCGATATAAAGTAATAAAATTTATAATAATGATCACACCAGAAACTAACTAATATCACGATTTTAAGGCAAGCGCACCTATCAAATAGTAGTATAGTTTAGTGGCAAGACCGAGATATCATACCCAAGGGAACTAAAAGTATTAGTACTTTCTGTCTATTATTTAACCTAGAAATAAAAGGGGTTTTTATGAAGACTAAACTAATTCTAAAACTAAACTAAGAATGCACAAAAAGTAAATTGGGGAAATAAAATGAGAATTTTATCACAGAAACATAGGCTTCTTCCCTTCTCCTAAGTAATTACCTCTCAATCAAAATTAGCAAGATTTGATATCCTCACTAAAGATTCACTCTATCCACTCAAAGTGTTTAGGGTTCAAAATTTAAGCACTCATTAGTCAATCTGAAAGGTTATTACCATAGGCTTACAAGAAAACCAAATCTCCACCACTATAGATTGATATGACACATTGATCAAAAGGTCTTTCCATGGTTGTAATGGGGCTTTGGTTAGGGGTGTTGTCACAAGCTAAAAAAGAGCGGGTTAGAATCGAGATTGAATTTAAAAATCATCTAGCTAGAAAAATCTCTATCACTGGAACATATTCCTCTAGCTAAGCCTTATGGTGACATCGTTCTAAGTTTGATAGCTTATAATAGAAATATGCAAAAATATTAAACTATAACTAAGATATGAATTACAACTGAACTAATTGTATATATACAATTTTTTTAAGAACAAATCAAATACAATACTTTGAATATTTACAAACTTTACAAACTAGAAAAGAGAATAAAGCTAGATAATAATTCAACTCAAATCTTGACAAAAATAGGGATCAAAACAATTGAATAGAATTCAATAAAAATAGGTTAATACTAGAGGTAAGTCAAAGAATGGGTCGTTAGGCTCAATGGGGTTCACTAGGGGTTAATTCGTGGAGGTAGGCTTTTATGGAGTAAGTGGGTTAAATCCAAAGTGCCTTTATCATCTCAGTATATCAAATCAAGTTATGTGGTCTCGACGTGTATGATTAAAGTAAGTTTGGGAATAACAAATCAGTATTGACTCACTCAAAGCAACAATAAAAGTGAGCACGAAAGAATGTATGCTCCAAAGGCTCAAAAATCTCACCAGAATTATGGCTTTTTGATGTCAATCCTGTGAATTTCAAATATCAAGATAACACTTAAAATTAGGGAAAATAACCTATGAAAAAAATTTAAATTCTCAAAAATTTTAACTTATCATGCTTGATTCCCTAGTGTTTTAAAGTTTGAATAGTCAAGGCATAAGCACCTATGTCTTAATTCTTAACATATCAATAAAAATCATAAATCAATCAGAATTAATTCCTAATAGGAGGCTGAAGATAATGCAAAGAGTGAAAGTGAGAATTCAAAATTTTGAGAACAATGCCAATAAAAATTTCCAGGATTTCAAAGAAAATTTAATGACCGAAAGTAAGTTCCCCCTCACACTTAAGATGTACATTGCTCTCAATGTACAAAGATACATTAGTAGCAATAGAAACATAATATCATAAGATAGGGAAAGGGATGAAACTCCCTGAATTGGATGAATTTATAAGGTAGTAGTGCCTATAGAGTGTCTGGGACAAAAGAAGGTGCAAAGGTGGATACTCCGGTGGTAGTAGCGTTCGTTTGTCCACAGCTTTCATTTTGTGAGTGTAGGCTTTGGTGGTGTCAACTGTGTGAGGTTGAAGCAAGGTTCCCTTTAGATTTTTTATTTGAGCTGTAAAGCTCCTTTGAAATTACGAAAGCACTTATCATTTTTAGGGAATTTGGATTAACAAAATATGTTTGTTAGGGGATAACGATATGAAATAATAAAAATAAAGGAATAAAATAAAGTAAGTTTTAAAAATACTAAAATGAAAGCTGGATCCTGCTCCGGTGGTGGTGGGACATCATCAGAAATGTCCTCTGGATCCTTGGCCTCTCGGAGTAGACGGTACTGTGGAGGGTCAGTCCCAGGTCTACGCTGGATCATCCTCATGTGGAGCATAGTTTGGATACCCTGATGGGACATCTGACCGACCAGTGTATATGAGGATGTCTGGGACGGGGTGTTGAGTAGCCTGAAGTGGCGGGCCAACCGTGTGATGTATGGGCCCATGGATATCACGCCCTTGCGATGCCTCTCTGTCTGATGTTTCATGGCGAGTGCAATGAAATAGGCGAGGTCGATGGTATGCGCATTCGCCATGCTCCATAATAAGTCGGCATCATATGTGCTGATGACACTTCTACTCTCGCGTCTGCCTGTCAAGGTGTGTGCGAGGAGGGCATAAAGGTATCTCAAAGATGGGGCGAGGGCGGTTGCCTTAGGGCGACTAGGGTTGTATGAGGGCGATGCAGGGACTAGGGCGTGCCAGCAGTTCACTAGAGAGACGTGGATGTAACAGTGGAGTGTAGAGAGGTCTTCCTCCTCCATGAACTGCTCGGTGTAGAGGCCGAGAGCTGTACCAAACTCCGGTACACTAAGATGACGTACGAGACCTTCCAAACTGAATTGGACCGTCCTTGGATCATCGTATCTGCTCATGATGGTCTAAAGGTGGAACGAGGAGCAGAATTCGAGAGTGAGTTCCAAATATGTGGGCTCTACAATCTGGAAAAATTGTTCCCATGGTTCGGTCATCAACAAGGCCCGGACCTCGTCTGCTAGGTGTATCTGCTCAAGGGTGGTCTAGTCAATACATCGTCCGACTCCTAGAGGGTGGGCTCGGAGGATCTGAAATAAATCCTCTTGGGAGCTCTGGGAGAACGTGATGAATGGATGGCGGGTTTCAGCGGTAGGTCTTGACGATGAACCACCAGGCCCCTTCTGTTTCTTTGAAGTAGGGGTGACAGCTCTTTTTCCTCATGACGAAGACATAGTTCCTAAAAATAAAACGGTCAAAAATATGCATTAGTCTTAAAATTTTAAACTAAAATTTTAAAAAGACAATATTAATACTTAACTGAAATACAACATATGAAGAATAGCATTGAAGTGTTAATTTACCAACCTAAGTAAATTATTCTACTCATCCAAAATATGATATCAAATTATGGAGGCATGGGTATTAATTTATACTAAATGAAGACTAATCTAGTTAAGAAAAAGTAGGAAGCAAATGGGGGTCTAAGTGGCATGGTATCATGAAACTCTCTATAATATTTTAGATTGTTCATTCTAAATCAAAAAATTTCATACCCTAAAAATAATGCAAAAAAACTAAATAGAAAATGTTATAAACACAAAATTAGACAAAAGCATTAAAATTTAAAGAGAAAATGAAGACAATAGAATCGAATGGATGATTAATGAGGCGGAGTACGATCGTGGAGGTGTTGCACGGTCGTGGGGATACCATGGAGGCTGGCGGTGGCGCTTAGGGAGTTTTAGAGTGGGGTTTTGGAGGGTGGATTTAGGGTTTAATTTGGGGAAGAATGTGAATAGTGGCATTTTTATATAGGTTTTTGGGTCACACGGGCATGTCACACACCCGTGTGGCTCGAGTTTTGCCCGTGTGGTTTGAAAATTGGTGATTTTGGCTCACCGGGTTCGAAGCACACGTCCGTGTATGTAGGGCGTGTTGAGGCACTCGACTGTGTCGCACGGCCGTGTCCTTCAATGTTCACTTCTCCCACAACCGTGTATTTGGTTACATACCCGTGTCTGAATTGACAGTGTCGACCACATTCTCGACACACCCGTGTTTTAATCAACACGGCCATATCCCACGACCGTGTTAGCTGGTCTAAGCCCGTGTTCGAATTGACAGTGTTGGCCACGGCCACATCGCATGGTCGTGGCACTTTTTCGTAGCCCGTGTGTCTGGAAAATTTTTACCCTATTTATACACGGCCAATTTGCACAGCCGTGTCTATGCTCATAATGTCCACACGACCTTAGACACGCTCGTGGGCATGGTCATGTGGTCCAAAAATCCTGCATTTGAAAGGGTGAGTTGATGTATTAGAAGACTGAAATAAAAAGAGTTGCTAAGTTAGTGCTCAGGTTGCCTCCCGAAAAGCGCTTATGTAGAGTCTAAGCTCGACTCTGCTCGTATGTATCATGACGAGAGTTTGTGGAGCCGAAGCTCCTCCCTATTATCTTTGAAATTCTCACCTCTATAATGTTTAAGCCGATGGCCATTTACCTTGAAAGTGTCGTGGTTTGGATGAGTTACCTTGACTGTGCCGTATGGAAAGACAATTTGAATAGTGAATGGACTGGTCCACCTCGATTTAAGTTTTCCAGGAAATAGTTTAAGCCTTGAGTTGTAAAGTAAGACAAGATCACCAATTTTGAACTGCTTATGTTGTCTCAAACGATTGTCATGGTTTTGCTTTGTGGCTTCCTTATATAATCGTGAGTTTTCATAGGCATTGCAGAACCATTCATCTAGCTCATTTAGTTGCATTAGACGTTTCTCGCCTGCAAGCTTAAAATCAAGATTTAAAAATTTAATAGCCCAAAATGCTTTATGTTCGAGTTCAAATGGCAGATGACAACTTTTTCCGTAAACAAGTTTATAAGGAGATGTTCCTATGGGTGTTTTAAATGCAGTTTGATAAGCCCATAAAGTATCATCTACTTTCCTTGACTAATCTCTCCTATTTGCTTCTACTATTTTTTCTAGAATACAATTTAGTTCTCTATTTGTCACTTCAACTTGACCACTGGTTTGTGGGTGATAGGGGGTAGCTATTCTATGGTGCACTCCATATCTTTTTAAAACTTTATCAAATTGGGTATTGCAAAAATGAGTACCCCTATCACTAATAATTATCCTAGGTGTTCCAAATCAAGAGAAAAGTTTTTTCAGAAAGCGTACTACCATTCTAGCATCATTAGTAGGTAAAGCTTGGGCTTCCACCCATTTTGACATGTAATCTACTGCTACTAGTATGTACTTATTCTCAAACGAAGTAGGGAATAGGCCCATAAAATCAATACCCCATACCTCAAATATTTCACATGAGAGTAAATAGTTTTGAGGTATTTCATTATTCTGAGAAATATTACCTGTTCTCTGGCATTTATCACAAGAGGTCACATACCTGTTGGCATCTTTTAAAAGGGTAGGCCAGTAAAAACCTGATTCGAGTACCTTGTGAGCAGTTCTAACTCCACTGTGGTGTCCTCCTGTTAGTCCCGAATGGCAGCGCTCTAAAATTTTATATGCTTCTGTCTCTGTAATTGATAAATGATAAATTATACATATTTTTACCTCATGTTTAGCCTATATTTTGGATAAATTATTATCAATTATGTGAGAATTAGTGCTCTTAATCTTTCTTTTTCATATCTTATACTCAGGAAAGCATAGGGAAGAGAAAAGAACAGAAAACGGGCCAAAAACGATGAAAATAGGCCAAAATGCAAACACGATCGGCCCAAGGAATCACCACACAATCGTGGCACACGACCGTGTAACATGAAGCTTACACGGTTCAGCCCTCGACAAGCACGGCCAGGCCACACGACTGTGCCTTTACCGATAGACCCACGCGGCCTCTTGTCGAAAGTCACACAGGCGTGGCACACGGGCGTGTTCTAGTCGTAAGGAAGAGGAATTTCACTCGGATTGGGATGCTTAGAGGCTAATAAAGGCTCCTCAAAGCTCTATATAAAGACCCCAGGAGGCAACTCTAAAGGTGTGCTTATTTCTCGCTAAGGGAATACTCTTTTCTCTCAGGAAAGAGCGCCATACTTCTACCAACACAAAGAGTGAAAGTAAGGGATTACTCCAGGGGAAGCCGATTGATTCATCCCAGAAGCCAGAATTCTACATCAAGACAGAGGATCTCCCTAAATTCCTTCAGGGGTTTTCGAGTTCATTAGTTTTGTTATCTTAATTCTTCTGAGATGTTTTCTTTCTTTATTATGAACTAAACCCCTCAAATACTTGACGGGGATGAAACCTAAGACGAATCTTGTTATTATTTATTCTTGAGTTATATGATAAATACTTGAGTTGTTCTTAATTATGTGTGCTTAATTCTTGTGTTAATACGCCTAGGTATTAATTCAAGAAACAGATGTGCTTAAAGCAGAGGAGCAAAAGTCCCTGTGATAAGAGTAGATCTAACATAATTAAGCGGAGTTGCATGCAACCCTAGACATAGGGCGACATAAATCTACCGGATTAGGGTCAAACCTAATATGGGGAACAATAGATCGAATTAATGCAACCTAGGGTGTTAATTAATAAAAGGAACTTTAGTTAACAACCTAGGCCTAGTTGCTCTTCACCTCGACGGAGGGTTTAGCATAAATTAAGGATCTCTACGGATCAAGTCAAGTGAATAAATCATCTAGCTCAAGAACCAATAACAAGTGAAGTCTAGGTGGATTCTCCCTTAAGTATTGCTTATATCAATCAACTTTTCCCTAAAAGTTTTCCCCAATTTACTTTTTGTGCACTTTTAGTTAGTTTTAGAATTAGTTTCAACCAAACCTCTTTTATTTTTAGGCTAGATAATAGAAAGGAAGTAAGTATTAGTACTTTTGGTTCCCTTGGGTACGATAACTCGGTCTTGCCACTAAACTATACTATTATTCGACAGGTGCGCTTGCCTTTACGGTCGTGATATTAGTTAGTTTTGGTGTGATCAGTTTTATAAATTTTATTACTTAATATCGCGAGCCGTTATCAAGTTTTTGGCGCCGTTGCTGGGGAATTGAAATATTAAGAAAACTCGATTTCTATTACTTTAGCCATTACTATATTTATTTATTTTTATTTTTATTTTTCATTTATTATTTATTTATTTATTTATTTATTTTTATTCTATTTTTATTTTTTCTTCTCGGTATTTCTAGTTTATGACTAGAAACAATTCAGCAGGACCATTGCTTTTTGACGAAGATTTAGAATGGACAGTTCGTAGAACTCGCAGAGATCAGACAAAGCCTACATTATCCAGAACAAGGACAAGAACAAAGGCCAGAACCTACTAAAGAGATGGAAGCAAATCAGGATAATCAGCTACTTCCTGTAGTAGCCGCAAATCCTGTTGAGCAAAATCCTGCTCCGCGTACTATGTATGATTATGCTAGACCTAATTTAGCAGGCACTGAATCTAACATTGTTAGGCCTACTATTGCTGCTAATAATTTTGAATTAAAGCCTAACACTATTCAGATGATACAGTAATTGGTGCAGTTTGATGATTTACAGGATGAAGATCCAAATTCACACATAGCAAATTTTTTGGAACTTTGCGATACCTTTAAAATAAATGGCATTTCTGAAGATGCCATTCGTCTAGGCTATTTCCATTCTCATTGAGAAACAAAGCCAAACAGTGATTAAACTCTTTACCACGAGGCTCAATCACCACATGGGAACAGATAACCGAAAAATTTTTACTTAAATATTTTCCTCCAGCTAAAACAGCTAAATTGCGAAACGATAGCTCTTCTTTTGTGCAGATGGATGTAGAGACACTTTACGATGCCTGGGAGAGATACAAAGATCTTTTGAGAAGGTGCACTCACCATGGGTTGCCTTTGTGGTTACAAGTTCAAACCTTTCACAGCGGTTTGAATCCATCAACAAGGCAGATGATCGATGCGGCCGCCGGAGGAACAATCAACAATAAAACACCAGAAGCAGCTTGTGAGTTTATGGAAGAGATGTCACTGAATAACTATCAGTGGCAAGTCATGAGGACAAAGCCAACAAAAGCTGCAGAAGTTTATAATATTGATGCTGTCACCATGCTTACTAACCAAGTAGAACTTTTAAATAAAAGGTTTGATAATTTTGTTGGTTCTACACAGGCACATCCAGTAATGCAGTGTGACGCAAACCAGGGAAATATGTTCAATCCAGATTACTCCTTTTATAGACATGGCATGGAAACTGAGCAAGCCAACTATATGGGTAACAATTCTAGACCTTAAAATAACCCTTATAGTAATACTTATAATGCAGGTTGGCGGAGTCACCCCAATTTTTCATGGGAAGGACAAGGAAATCAAAGACAACAACCCCCTTAGGGATTTCAATAGCCACCGCCGCAACAGGAGAAAAAGGCCAACCTTAAAGAGATGTTTACCAAATTCATGACCATATCAGAAACCCAATTCCAGAACACTGAAACGGCATTAAAGAACCAGTAAGCATCAATCAAAGGCCTTGAGAATCAAATCAGTCAACTCGCCAAGTTAATATAAGAAAGACCACAAGGTGGACTTCCAAGTAACACTAAGACCAATCCTAAAGAGCAACTTCATACCATAAATACAACAGATGAGGAGGCATTAACCAAAGACGACCCAAAGTTAGGCGAGGAACCTAAGGTGAGTAAAGGTAAGGTAGAGGTCAGCAACAACAAGTCAGACATCAACGAAAACAAGCCTCGTATACCATATCCAAGAGCGCTACAGAAAGACCGCACAGATGAGCAATTCGGTAAGTTTCTTAAACTCTTAAAGAAATTACACATTAACTTACCATTTGTTAAAGCAATCTTGCAGATGCCAAACGCGGTTAAATTCTTAAAAGAACTCTTGACAAACAAGCGGAAGCTAGAGGAGGAATCTCATGTGGAATTAAACGCAATCTGTTCAGCTATTCTACAAAATAAACTGCCGACTAAACTAAAGGATCCAGGGAGTTTCACTATCCCTTGCTTACTTGGAAGCTTAGAGGAAAAAAATGCTTTAGCTGATTTAGGGGCAAGCATAAATGTCATGCCTTACAACATGTTTAAAAAACTAGGCCTTGGAACCTCTAAGAAAACAAAGATGAGCATTCAACTAGCTGATAAAACTATTAGGGCACCTAAGGGAATAATTGAAGATGTACTTGTCAAAATCAATAAATTTATATTCCCAGTTGACTTTATTGTTTTAGACATTGATGAGGCTAGCAATGTACCCTTAATTTTAGGGCGACCCTTTTTAGCAACTGCTAGAGCAAAAATTGACTTAGAAACATGTGAACTCACACTACAAGTAGGTGATGATAAGATTACCTTACAAGCTCAAAACTCACTTAAATCTGCAAATAAAATCAAAATTTTGAGTCCTTGTAAGAACACTGACTTCACCACTCAACCTTCTGTGTAGAATACACTCTACGTAGAGGTGACCCAACCACAGACAAGTCCATCTAAGGGAGACGAACCTGAAAGGCGAATGCTTCAGATCGAAGAACTAGATGAGTGGCTGAACTATCATGAAAAGCCCAAAGTATGCCAAACCAACCCAAAGCATCACCAAGACGACCCTCAGGTACAAACGAATCAACTCAAGGTAGGGGATAAAGTAATCTTAGGGGAAGACGATCCTCGGATCTTGAATTCAAAAGAGCATACAAGTGATACACCTTACTTCACGGTAATGAAAATCTTTCCTTATGGTACAGTCGAGATAAAACATGAATCACTCAGCACTTTCAAGGTAAATCACACTTGACTCAAATCTTACGTTGATAATGAAATCGTAAGCAGGATAGAAGAGTATCAACTCTTCAAACCACCGTAAACGTACAAGCTCGAGCAAAGTCGAGCTTAGACTATAAATAAGCGCTTCTCGGGAGGCAACCCAAGCACTAACTTAGTAATTTTTCTTCTATTTTGTTTGTAGTACAGCAACTAACACTTCTGGTGCAGGAAATCAGGATTACACGGCCTGGAACACATACGTGCCTAAGGCCGTTGACTTCTCAAAACAGAGCCATGGTCGTGCACTTCGACAGTGCACGAGCAGAGCAAAAATTATGCATCACACGGGCCACCGATAAGTCACCACAGCCGTGCGACATGGCCGTGGCAACCTTTCAATTTTGACACGGGCTTGCACAAAGCCACACGGCCGTGTCCTCAGGCCGTGGCCAACACTGCCAATTCAAACATAGTCGTGTGCCCTCCCACACGCCCGTGGGAGTAGCAAACATCATCGCACACGGCCGTGGAAACTCTTACACGCCCGTGGGAAGTACGAATGAGATCGCAAACGGCCGTGCGACTTCCTATCTCTATTTTTACCTTCTAACTTCTTCTTATTTATTTTCCTTTTTACAATTCTTTTTATTTTTTTTCATTTTATCTTTTTGTTTTCCATTATTTGCATATTAGTATTTTTAGAAATTTATTTTATTTCCTTTTCATATCGTCCAACCCCTAACGAGTAATGTCTATCCAAAATTCCCACGACTAATTCTCACAGTTTCAAAAAGGAGCTCTACAGCTCATATTCAAATGGAAATAGGAACACCCTGCCACAACTGCCGACTCTTCCAATTTCTGTCTCACAAATTCATCCTATATTCAGGGAGTTTCAATTCTCTCCCTATCTTATGATATTATGCTTCTCTTGCTATTTATGTATCTTTGTACATTGAGGGCAATGTACATCTTAAGTGTGGGGGGGAACTCACTTTTATTCTTTATATTATCTTTGAAATCCCTGAAAATTGCTCTCAAATTTTGAATTCTCTGTATTATCTTCAAATCTCTTGTTAGGAATTAATTTTGATTGACTTATGATTTTTCTTGATGTGTTGAGAATTAAGACATAGGTGTTTATGCTTTGATTATTCAAACTTTAAAACATTAGGGAATCAAGCATGATAAGTTGAAATTTTTGAGAACCCAATTTTTTTTCATAAGTTCTTTTCCTTAATTCTAAGTGTTATCATGAGAATTGAAATTCGTAGGATTGACATCAAAAGCCATAATTCTGGTGAGATTTTTGAGCCTTCTGAGCATACATTCTTTCGTGCTCACTTTTATTATTGCTTTGAGTGAGTCAATATTGATTTGCTATTCTAGAACTTCCTTCGATTATACATGTTGAGACCACATCATTGATTTGATATACCGAAATGATAAAGGCACCTAGGATTTAGCCTACTTACTCCACAAAAGCCTACCTCCATGAATTAACCCCTAGTGAACCCCATTGAGCCTAACAACCTTTTCTTTAACTTACCCCTAATATTAACCAATAACCCATTTTTTGTTGAATTCCATTCAATTATTTTGATCCCTATTTTTGTCAAGATTTGAGTTAAAATTTTTATCTAGCTTTATTCTCTTTTTGAGAATGTAAAATTTTATCCAATTTATTGTATTATACTTGAATTGTTCTTAATTAAAAAAAACAAACAAACAAACAAATGTATTAATCCAGTTGTAATATAGTCCAATAGTTTTTGAATATTTCTATTTTAAGGCTACCAAGGTGGAAATGATGTTATCATAAGAATTAGCCCAAAGAATATGTTCCAGTAATACAGATTTTTCTAGTTAGATAATTTTTCAAATTCAATCTCAATTCTAACCCTCTTTTGCAGCCTGGGATAACACCCCTAACCAAACCCCATTACAACTATTGAAAGACCTTTTGATCGATGTATCATGTCAATCTATAGTGGTGGAAATGTGATTTTCTTGCAAGCCTATGGTAATAACTTTTCAGGTTGACTAGAGAGTACTTAATTTTTGAACCCTAAACACTTCGAGTGGATAGAGTGAATCTTTAATGTTCTTCTAATTGAATTATCATTGTATGAATACCTGTGAATTAGTTTGAAACATTATTAATAAAGATTGTAAGTTCAGAAGAATGATTTTCTATTAGGGATTGAGATTTTGCCTGAGGACAAGCAAAGGCTTAAGTGTGGGGGTATTTGATAAACGATAAATTATACATATTTTTACCTCATGTTTAGCCTATATTTTGGGTGAATTATTATCAATTGTGTGAGAATTGGTGCTCTTAATCTTCCTTTTTCATATCTTATACTCAAGAAAGCATAGGGAAGAGAAAAGAACGGAAAATGGGCTGAAAACGATAAAAATGGGCCAAAATGCAAACACAACACGGCCCAAGGAATCACCACACGACCGTGGCACACGGTCGTGTAGCATGAAGCTCACACGGTCCAGCCTTCGACAAGCACAGCCAGGCTACACAGCCGTGCCTTTACCGGTAGACCCACATGGCCTATTGTCGAAAGTCACACGGGCGTGGCACACAGGCGTGTTCTAGTCGTGAGGAAGAGGAATTTCACTCGGATTGGGATGCTTAGAGGCTAAGAAAGGCTCCTCAAAGCTCTATATAAAGACCCTGGAGGCAACTCTAAAGGTGTGCTTATTTCCCGCTAAGGGAATACTCTTTTCTCTCAGGAAGGAGCGCCATACTTCTGCCAACACAAAGAGTGAAAGTAAGAGATTACTCCAGGGGAAGCCGATTGATTCATCCTATAAGCCAGAATTCTACATCAAGACAGAAGATCTCTCTAAATTTCTTCAGGGGTTTTCGGGTTCTTTATGTTTTGTTATCTTAATTCTTCTGAGATGTTTTCTTTCTTTATTATGAACTAAACCCCTCAAATACTTGACGGGGATGAAACCTAAGACGAATCTTGTTATTATTTATTCTTGAGTTATATGATAAATACTTGAGTTGTTCTTAATTATGTGTGCTTAATTCTTGTGTTAATAAGCCTAGGTATTAATTCAAGAAACAGATGTGCTTAAAGCAGAAGAGCAAAAGTCCCTTTGATAAGAGTAGATCTACCATAATTAAGCGGAGTTGCATGCAACCCTAGACATAGGGCGACATAAATCTGCCAGATTAGGGTCAAACCTAATATGGGGAACCATAGATAGAATTAATGAAACCTAGGGTGTTAATTAATAAAGGAACTTTAGATAACAACCTAGGTCTAGTTGCTCTTCGCCTCGACGAAGGGTTTAGCATAAATTAAGGATCTCAACGGATCAAGTCAAGTGAATAAATCATCTAGCTCAAGAACCAATAACAAGTGAAGTCTAGGTGGATTCTCCCTTAAGTATTGCTTATATCAATCAGCTTTTCCCTAAAAGTTTTCCCCAATTTACTTTTTTTGCACTTTTAGTTAGTTTTAGAATTAGTGTCAACCAAACCTCTTTTATTTTTAGGCTAGATAATAGAAAGGAAGTAAGTATTAGTACTTTTGGTTCCCTTGGGTACGATAACTCAGTCTTGCCATTAAACTATACTATTATTCGACAGGTGCGCTTGCCTTTCAGGTCGTGATATTAGTTAGTTTTGGTGTGATCAGTTTTATAAATTTTATTACTTAATATCGCGAGCCGTTATCAGTAATTTCTCACATCAGTAAAGAATCACTTCTTTTGCTGATGGGTCAACCCTTTTAGGATTATGTTAGCTACTAAATAATTTGCGAAATCAACAAACCAAGGAACGGCAGCCTCTGCTATGGCTAGGAGTTGTTCTTCAAGAAACAAGTCATTTATTTTATCGAGGCCTTGGGGTGTGGATTTTCCAATCTTGAAAGGTGATCTGCTGCCAAATTTTCAGCTCCTTTCTTGTCTTTTATTTCTAAGTCGAATTCCTGTAACATAGAATCCATCTTATTAATCGAGGTTTTGCATCTGTTTTAGTTAAAAGATCACGAATAGCAGAGTGATCAGTATAAACGATGACTTTAGATAATATTAGATATGATCTAAATTTGTCAAACGTAAAAACAACGGCTAGCAATTCTTTTTCTGTGGTAGTATAATTTGCTTGTCAAAGTTTTGCTAGCATAATAAATCGGTTGGAAGTGCTTGTCTCTTCGTTGCCCCAAAACTGCACCTACTGCAAAATCACTCGCATCACATATTAGTTCAAAAGGTAGATTCGAATCAGGTGAAATCATAATCGAATCATTAACGAACTTTTCTTTGAGAGTGTTAAAAGACTCTAAACATTGTTGGTCAAAATTGAAAAGCACATCTTTTTCTAGTAATTTTGTTAAAGGCTTAACTATTTTAGAAAAATCTTTAATAAATCTGCGATAAAAACTAGCATGTCCTAAAAAGCTTCTTATGGCCTTAACTGAATTAGGGGGAGGTAACTTTTCGATGGTTTCAATTTTTGCTTTATCTACCTCTATCCCTTTACTAGAATTTTATGTCCTGGGACAATACCTTCTTGAATCATAAAGTGACATTTTTCCCAATTTAGCATTAAATTCGTCTCTTCACATCTTATCATAACAAGTTTTAAATTATTAAGACACATTTGGAAAGAATTATCGAAAATCAAAAAATCATCCATGAATACCTCCATGATATCTTCCACGAGTTCGTTAAAGATAGTTAACATGTAGCGCTGAAAAGTAGTAGGAGCATTACATAATCCAAAAGGCATTCTACGATAAGCAAACATACCATATGGGCATGTGAATTTCATCTTTTCCTGATCTTCTAGAGCTATCGAGATTTGGAAGTAACCAGAGAGGCCATCTAGGAAACAGTAATACATATGTCCTGATAATCTTTCCAACATTTGATCTTTAAAGGGTAAGAGAAAATGATCTTTTCGAGTTGCATCATTCAGCTTTCTATAATCAATGCAAACTCTCCTTCCAGTGACTGTTCTTGTAGGTATTGACTCCTTTTTGTCATTAGACACTACAGTCATGCCTCCCTTTTTAGGAACAACCTGCACAGGACTTACCCAAGAACTATCAGAAATAGGATAAATAATGCCTGCGTCTAGAAGTTTAATTACCTCGGCTTTTACGACTTCCTTCATGTTGGGATTCAGTCGTCATTGAGCTTACACCGATGGCTTATATTCATCTTCCATTAAAATTTTATGGGTGCAAAAAGAAGGGCTAATTCCTTTAATATCAGAAATCTTCTAAGCTATAGCCTTTTTGTGTTCCCTTAATACTTGAAGTAATTCCTCTTTCTTTTCAGTGCTCAAATCTGATGCGATAGTTACTGGTAATGTAGAATCATTTCCTAAAAATGCATACTCTAAGTGGCCAGGCAATTATTTTAGTTCTAATTTAGGAGGTTCATCAATCGAGGTTTTTTGTCTTAGTTCATCATTTAACTTGAGGCCTTCATAGCTTATATGCCGTGTGACAATCTCATGAGAGTTCAACTCTTTCATTACTTCTTTTACTTCAGTGGTGGCTTCATCTTCCTCCCCACCTTGAACGAGACACAGTTCCAACGTGTCTTCAAGAGTGATTTCCTGAAAATTATCCTGAACAAAATAATCAATAACATCAATAAAATAACAGGAATCATCTTGTTCTCTAGAAAATCTCATAGCATCATAGATTTTAAAGACAAATTCTTCTTCACCAACTCTAAGCACTAATTTACCATCCCCTACGTTGATAACAGCTCTAGCAGTAGCTAAAAATGGGCGTCCCAAAATTAAAGGTACCTCAATATCCTCATCCATGTCAAGCACAACAAAATCAACAGGGAATATAAATTTATCTACTTTTACTAGTACATCTTCAATGATTCCCCTTGGATATTTAACAGATCTACCAGCTAATTGTATACTCATCCTAGTGGGTTTTGGTTCCCCTAGACCTAGTTGCTTGAACATTTTGTAGGGCATTAGGTTAATACTAGTACCTAGATCAGCTAAGGCTTTTTCAATAATTAAACTACCAATTAAGCAAGGAATAGTAAAACTCCTTGGGTCTTTCAGCTTGGCTGGCAATTTATTTTGAAGAATAGCTAAACATTCCTCGTTGAGTTCCACTGCGGCTAATTTTTCCAACTTCCTTTTATTTGTGAGAAGTTCTTTTAAAAACTTTGCATACTTCGGCATCTGCGAAATTGCTTCAATAAAAGGTAAGTTAATATGTAACTGTTTAAAAAGTTCAAGAAATTTACCGAATTGAGCATCTGTGCGGTCTTTCTTCAACTTTGCCAGATATGGTATAGGTGGGTTGTATTCTTTAGTTGCTGGTGGAATACTTCCTTTAGGTTCTGCCTCCTCTACCTTGTCCTTTTTGGATTCTTGAGCAGGCTTCTTTTTTGATTCAGCTAGGACTTTCCCATCCCTTAGAGTAATTGCTTTGACATGTTCTCTAGGATTTGGCTCAGTGTTACTTGGTAGTCCACCTTGTGGTCTTTCTGAAATTAACTTGGCAAGCTGACCAATTTGATTCTCGAGCCCTTGAATGGATGCTTGCTGATTCTTTAGTGCCGTTTCGGTATTTTGGAAATGGGTTTCCGATACAGCCATAAATTTGGTAAACATCTCTTCAAGGTTCGGTTTTTTCTCTTATTGTGGTAGTTGTTGTTAAAATCCCGGAGGAGGTGGTTGTCTTCGATTTCCTTATCCTCCCTATGAAAAATTAGGGTGGTTCCGCCAACCTGCATTGTAAATGTTACTATAAGGATTATTTTGGGTTCTAGAATTGTTACCCATATAGTTGGCTTGCTCACTTTGCATGCTATGTCCATAGGAGGAGTATTCTGGATTGAACATATTTCCCTGGGTTGCGTCACACTACATCACTTGGTGTGCCTGCGTAGAACCAACAAAATTATCAAACTTTTTGTTTAAAAGTTTTACTTGATTAGAAAGCATGGTGACTGCATCAATATTAAAAACTCTTGCAACTTTTGTCGGCTTTGTCCTCATCACTTGCCACTGATAGTTATTCAGTGACATCTCTTCTATAAACTCATAGATTGCTTTGGGTGTTTTATTGTTGATTGTTCCCTCTGCGGCTGCATCGATCATTTGCCTTGTTGATGGGTTAAAACCGTTGTGAAAGGTTTGAACTTGTAACCACAAAGGCAACCCCTGGTGAGGGTACCTTCTCAAAAGATCTTTGCATCTCTCCTAGGCATCGTAATATGTCTCTAAATCCATCTGCATAAAAGAAGAGATATCGTTTCGCAATTTAGCTGTTTTAGCTGGAGGAAAATATTTAAGTAAAAACCTTTCGGTCATCTATTCCGATATAGTGATTGAGCCTCGTGGTAGAGAATTCAACCATTGCTTAGCTTTATTCTTTAGGGAAAAAGGAAATAGTCGGAGGCGAATGGTATCATCAGAAATGCCATTGATCTTAAAAGTATCACAGAATTCCAAAAAAGTTGCTAAATGTAACTTTGGATCTTGATCTTGTAAACCATCAAACTGCATAAATTGCTGAATCATCTGAATAGTGTTAGGTTTTAATTCAAAATTATTTGCAGCAATAACAGGTCTAATAATACTAGATTGAGTACCAGCCAAATTAGGTTTAGCATAATCATACATAGTGCGAGGAGCATTATCGTGATTTGCCAATTCTACGGCTATCGTGGGAGGTGGTAGATTGTCTTGATTTGCTTCCATCTCTTCCGTAGGTTCTGGCTCTTATTCTTGACCTTGTTCCGAATAATGAAGGCTTCGTCTGATTTCTCTATGATTTTTACGAACTGTAGCTTCTAAATCCTCGTCAAAAAGTAATGGTCCTCCTGGGTTTCTTCTAGTCATAAACTAGAGATACCTAGAAAGGAAAAAGGCAAAGAAAATTAAAATAAATAAAAGAAATAAAAACAAAGGTTAAAAATAAATAAAATAGTAATGGCTAAAGTAATAAAAATCGAGTGTTCCTAATATCTTGGTTCCCCGGCAACGGCGCCAAAAACTTGATATTCGCAATATAAAGTAATAAAATTTATAATAATGATCACACCAGAAACTAACTAATATCGCTATTTTAAGGCAAGTGCACCTATCGAATAGTAGTATAGTTTAGTGGCAAGACCGAGATATCGTACCCAAGGGAACTAAAAGTACTAGTACTAACTTTCTTTCTATTATTTAACCTAGAAATAAAAGGGGTTTTTATGAAGACTAAACTAATTCTAAAACTAAACTAAGAATGCACAAAAAGTAAATTGGGGAAAAACTCTTTGGAAAAACTGATTGATTTGGACAATACTCAAGGGAGAATCCACCTAGACTTCACTTGTTATCAATTCTTGAGCTAGACAATTTATTCACTTGACTTGATCCGTAGAAATCCCTAATTTATGTTAATACCTCCGTCGAGGATAAGAACAACTAATCCTAGTTTGATTAACTGAAATCTCTTTCTAGTTAAAACCCCTAGTCTCACATTAACTCGATCTATGGATTCCCTTATTAGGTTTGACCCTAATCCGGCAGATTTATGTCGCCCTATGTCTAGGGTTGCATGCAACTCCGCTTAATTATGCTAGATCTACTCTTAAACAGTGACTTTTTCTCCTCTGAATAAGCACATCAATAGTTGAATTAATACCTAGGACTATTAAAACAAGAATTAAGAACACATAATTAAGAACAAATCAGGTATTTATCATATAACTCAAGATAAAATAATAACAAGATCTGTCTTAAGTTTCATCCCCCTCAAGTATTTGGGGGATTTAGTTCATATTTAATAAAGAAAACATCTCAGAAGAATTAAAATAGCAAAATATAAAGAAACCAAAAACCCCTGAAGGATTGAAGAGAGATCCTCCATCTTGATGAAGAATTCGGCTTCTGGGATGAATCAATCGGCTTCCCTTGGAGTAATCCCTTGCTTTCACTCTCTGTGTTGGCAGAAATAAAGCACCCTTCTGAGGAGAAAAAAGCATATCTTTGTAGTTTCCCCCCAGGGTCTTTATATAGAGCTTTGGAATGCATTTCTTAGCCTCTAAGCATCCTTTTCCGAGTGAAATTGCACTTCCTCATTACAGGGACACCCCCGTGTGCCACACCCGTATGGATCGAGGCCCAGGCTGTGGTCGAGCCTGTAAGGTAGCACGGCCGTGTAGTCTGGCCGTGTGAGTCGGGATTGGGCCGTGTTTATGCTCAAAGTGGCACGGCCGTGTGGTGAATCTCCGGGCCGTGTAATTATTGAATTGGGCCTAATTTGCCCATTTTTGGCCCGTTTCTTGCTCTTTCTCTTCCTTAAGCTTACCTGGGCATAAAACATGAAATAGAAGGATTAAGAGCACCAATTTCCACAAATTTAATGATAATTCATCCATAAATTAGGCAAGCATGAGGTAAAAACATGTATAATTTATCGTTTATCAATGAGCTCGGCCCCATAACATTTATGCCCCACATATAGAAAATTTGTGAAGAAAAGAATGTGGCACATAAATCTTGACTCCCTAAATTTGACATTTATGGCATAACTGATACAATCATCTTCCATGGTGGACTAGTAGTACCCGAACCTCATGATTAGCCTAGCTATCGTAAAACAATTAGCATGTGTCCTTCTAACACCCCTATGAATTTTTTTTTTGCCCTAACAGCATCTACAGGTCTTAGTAGCATAAGTCTATCTTGATGTGATTGTGCAAAAACATCTTTTAATTCAATGACGTTTCGCTTTGTCTTTGTGGTAATGTAGGTTCCAATCTTTGCCTCTTTCTCTTCTCCTAGGCTGATCGTCCATTGATTTTTTGTAAGGTAGGATCCATTTTCATCTTGTTCTACCATCCTTAACAAATCAAGAGGTAGGTTACAATCTTTGTCATCTTCAAAGTCCTAAGATCCCCCTAGACACATATCTCATTCAAAAGGAGATTCTAAGTTAGTAGCAACGTTGCTCATGTTGTTAATATATGAGAACCTACTGTAGACACAAAGGCTGATTCCAAAGAATAAATGATTCTAAGGATAATTATTTATATGGTATGATCATGAATGAAGAATAAAAGAATATTTGAAAGAAAGTCAAAAGAATCTAAGAATAATGAAATGGAAAGAATAAAAGAATATCTGCTCAAAAAGATACATTTTATTGAAATAAAGATTTTGGACACAAACCTATTTCACAAAAGGATTCTTATTGCCTCTAGGCTTAAGGCAACATTTTGAATATTACTTTAAATTAGCTCTAAAAATACAGGAATCTCTTCCAGAGTCCCATTGTTCAAAACACTCCCAAGTATGTAAGGACAGATGCTTGGAAAATTGTATCTATTAGTTCCCTCTTCAGATACGTTATTCAGATCCCCTGCTATTCCTTCTTAGGCTTTTGGCTTCTTCAAGGAATCATAACTCTCTTGCCCTCTCCTTCAGTTATCGTAATTACTGCCTTATTAGAGCAATTAGGTTCTGGTGAATCGTCAACCTTCACAATTCTCATTCTAATGAACCTTTCGACCAACTTTTTAAATGTAGTGCAATTTTCCATTGAATGTCCCGTTATTCCTGCGTGGTACTCGCATTGGGCATTCGCATTATACCATTTTGGGAACGGAGGTTGCACGGGTTCCGTGTAGAACGGAGATACTGCATGTACATCGAACAAATTCTGATACAGCTCCTTGTATGTCATTGGGATGGGTGTGAACTGGAGCCTTTTTGTGTTTGGCCTCAGGTTGGATTCCAGCCATGAAGAGCCTTGATAGCTAGTGGTTACGGCCCTCGGCTGGCCTATAGTGACTGATTTTGAATGCATAGTTAGGATATTTACATCATTTTCCCTATTTCTTGGGGTTGTTCTTCTGATGCTTTCTCCCGCATCTATCATCCCACTTCTTATTGCGTATTCAATCATCTCACCGGACATTACTATATCTTAAAAGCTCATGGTAGCGCTTTCAGAGTATTGATGAAAAGCTTTGTGGTTTCTCTTTCCAGAAGGGGTGGCTGGACTTGTGTTGCTACGTCTCTCCATCTTTAGGCATATTACCTAAAGCTTTCACTTTGCTTCTTTTGCATATTCTGCAGCGTAATTGTAACACCCTATACCTGAGACCGTCACCGGAATCGAGTACAGAGCGTTACCGGACTTAACGGACCTTTACAGAACTTAATCGGCCTCAAATCAGAACATTTCATGTCAATAATCACAAACAGGTTCATATAAGATATTTTCGGGTGGTTAGGATTCGAATCCTACTGTCTCAGAAGCTCAGAAAAATTTTCGTTTTTGAAACAACGTCACACGCCCGTGTGACTCAAAGCACGGCCGTGTTGTTAAACCGTGTGGCTTTCCCTCACCCGTGGAGTAGGGCCGTGTGCTTCCCACGGCCAAGGCACGCCCGTGTGCTCAGCCCGTGGAAGATTCTGCCAATTTTCACACGTTCGTCTAACACGCCCATGGGGTTGGGCCGTGTGTCTCCCACGGCCTAGGCACGCCCGTGCCCTTACCCCGTGGTCGAAACTGTCTAAAATGTTTAAGGTGCAGGGGACACACGGTCGAAGCACACGCCCGTGTCCCCTGGCCGTGTGGCATAATATAGGCTTGGTTTAAGCCAAATTGCCACCCAACAAGGGTCATTTCTTTTCAGCCAATAACATACAACATTTCCAAGCCAATTTACCATATACAACATACCAAAGAACAATTCAAATACTTCAATATAAACATATATGACCCAAGCCACATCTCATGGTTTGATCACTTACAAAATACATCATGTACACAAAAATATCTAGCCTATACATGCCATGACCATTTCATTTACAAAAGATTCAAAAGTACCAAAGCTTGATGGATAGTGTGATGGCGATCTCCGACACGTCCGATGATCGAGATAGCTTCCGAATCTATAAAACATTGACAGAAATAAACGGAGTAAGCTTCTAAAGCTTAGTAAGTCCGTAACATAGAACTTAAATCTTACCGAATCAATGTAGTATTTACAACAACAATGTCAATTCAAACCATATACTCAAGTCGCCTATTCCACAAGTATAAACTTGTTAGTCCATGTAACATATAATGTCATTCATGTATCATATCATTGCACAAATACTTGTACACTTATTTCACATAACATATATCATATAATTCGTGTAAATCTCAATAACATGTATCCATATACTTCATGTAATTCTCATATAACACGTATACTATATAATCCATGTAGAGCTCGTGTAACATATAACATGTAATTTATATAATTCTTTCACTTTTCATGTAACGTGTATCGGTAATTGCCCGTTGAACCTTTAAGAACATTGAGGGATACTCGGGTGATACACACACAGTGTATATACATGTAACCTGTAATCCGTCAATGCATCATATATGCTCTTTTGAGCCTATATCGGTAAGCCTGAAGGCTGAACAGAGAGTCCGAAGACTAAACAGTAATCCCGAAGGATAATCCTGTAGCTCATGAGCATGTGGTGAGTCCGCAACAAATGCAGGAGCTCAAACCACCCTGTAGCCCTAGTGACATGTCACTTGTATCATATCGACTTCTACGGTTCTAACAGGGCTCGGTATTTATTTCTCACTTGTAATAATTTCCTTTCAATTTCACATGTATACATTCAAATAGGCTATTGAATCAAATAGTACTTCATACATTCAATCAACCACAATTATAAGCATATACACATTATATTTCATTATACGGACTTACCTCGAAATTTCGTATCTATTCGTCTACTTTTCTTTTTCCGCGATCAAGTTCCGGAATTCGGTCGTCTTTATCTATATTAATACAAATTTAGCTATTTAATCACTAACTTGTTCAATTTAGCCCAAAACATGTATTTTGGCATATTAGCAATCTAGCTCATATATTTTCAACACATTGCAATTTAGTCCTTTTATCACAAAATGACAATTTACACAAATAGTCCCTAAATTTCCCTTAACCGAATATTCAAGGGACTTATACAAGCACATATAATTCATCTTATCACATTTTAAACCACAAAAATTCCACCTTTTTACAAATAAATCCTTAAAACCCGTTTTCTTTAAAAATCATTTCAAAATTCTTGTATATTCTCACATAATATAAAATAATTCATCAAAATCTATCAATATATCAAGGATTCATCAATGGCACTTTTCAAAGACATGTTCAAAATCAGAAATTGAGGTATGGGTGAGCAAGTATTCGAAGCAACGACCTCAAAAACGTGAAAATTATCGAAAACGGGACAAAAACGAACCTCCAATCGAAGCTTGAAGTAGCCAAATAGAAGAAAGCTTTAAACCCTTCTTTTTGTTTCAGAGAATCGGTGGAAGAAGATGAAAAATGAAAGCATTTTTCCTTGTTTTAATTAATTAATACACATAATAAAACCATTTGACCATTTTGCCCTTTTACTTAAACCATAAAAAAAATATCATTAAGGATATAGTTGTCCACTAGCATTGGAAATGGTAAAATAACCATTTAAGGCCTTCACTTAATAAACCATCATCTAATAAGCCATTTATAAAATTGGACTCTAATTTATCGCCTTATGCGATTTAGTCCTTTTTATCAAATTAACCGGTATAACAATAAAATTTCTAAACGAAACTGTCACACAGTAACTTCTATCATGCTGTAAAACATTTTAAAGCAATAAAATTAATACTTTGACCCGGTTGAGTGGTCCCGAAACCACTCGTTCCGACTAGGGTCTAAAATGGGCTGTTACAGTAATTCTATCGGGTACCATGTCTATTACGTGACCATATTATTTCATGAAGGCCTGTGCTAGGTCCTTCCATGAATTAATTTGGACAAGGCTCAATTGGTTATACAATTTAGCTGCTGACCCGATCAGACTGTTTTGGAAACAGTGGATTAATAGCTGATCAGTATTAACATATCTTGTCATCCTTCGATAGAACATTGTAATGTGAGCTTCAGGACAACTAGTCCCATTATACATTTCAAACTCTAGATTCTTGAATTTTGGCAGGAGTACTAGATCTAGGACCAAACTCAGATCCTTTGCATCAACCCCGCAATGGTAATCAGCACTCTCCATTGCTCTAAGTTTTTCCTCCAACCACCTGTACCAATGTTCGAGTTGTTTTTACAGTTCTACCTTCGTTTTTTCTATTCTTGCCATTTCTTCTAGATCAGGAACTACAGGATTGATCGGATTGCTCCCTGGATTAGAGTCTAAACCTATTAGGTAATCCATTAGTGCCGAGGTACCGACCTGATTTTGTTGGGGCCTGATAGTAACGGATAGCCCTTGTGGATGCGTCTGAGCATTTGTTGGGGAAAAACCTGGAGTGTAGAGAGGGTCATCGCTGTCATCTCTATTGTTGACCACGAGGCCTTTCCTTTTCTCAAGCACCCCGACTAGTAATTGGGTCAACTGATTCATCCTTTGGGACTCTAGCATTTGGTCCCTTATGTCTTGCTGGATCTTGGCCTATTGCTCTTGCATTTGCATTTGTAACTGGTCTTGCATCTCTCTTTTGAAATTGTTCTAGTCTTTCCAACCTCTGGTCCATATCTTTTGTTCTAGTGTGAATACCGTAATGATACTTAGTTGTTAGACTTTTGTTGGTTCCCAGGTTAACTGTAATAATTTAATCTAATTAAGATCCTTTTGTGAAAATTTAATACATATAATGCAATGTAATGCAGATGCATGGAATGAATGCAAAAAGAAAGAGAGGCGTTGATTTTGAATTCAATTCCATTAGAACAACTTTTCTAGAAAACAAATTTCTTTACATAAAACAGATTACATATGCAGCCTTGCCCTCATATTCCAGGTGAAGACATCGATCCATTTCTTCGTATCTGGGTGTTAAGGTCGAATCCCACGAACTTTCTAATGGACGCCTCCACTATCTCTTTTTTGTTTGATCAGAGCCGCGACCCATTGCTCACTTATCCCCGCGATACTCGTTAGCTCCTTTAAGAAAATCAAGACGTGGCGACTTCCGAATAATCTTTGTTAGCTTGAACCCTCGGGCAATAAAGTAAATTCATATACCTCCATGGGCTATTGTGTTTGCACAGACCATATTTGGGCAGTCGCATTATATTCCACTTTATCAAGAAATCTGTTTTCCATGACAAGCTTTTCTATTTAGCAATCGAATTTGAATCAACACCTCTTTTCTATGATGAGAATACAATGCAATCAAAACAAAAGAAAACACGTTAGCACAGGAGAATTAAATAATAAAATAAAGCACTTATCCGGGTGACCACTAGGGTTCGGTGCAGCTCTACCTAAGGTAGGCTCTTAGGGCTCTCTATATGCTGTTTAGCTCTAACGCAAGGGTACCTGAACCAGCAGATTCCTCGATCCTCACCCATTATAGGCTCATACGGACCGAGTTCAGTTCAGGGGAATACATTTCCCTATGGCTGCACGGAGATAAAAATCTCACGAAGACATAGGTACGGATGTATCCCAAAAGCGATCCACTATCTTGCACGGAGGTGAAAACCTCATGAAGGAGTAGCTTCTCACTTTCACTTAAAAGGGTGTGACCAAACGGCCATGCAATGCAATGTGCGGGAATAAATCTTAAAATAAAACATAAACATGAATAAAACACAATGAATGAGATCCAGTTAAAGTATCGTATATTAAAACTAAATTTTCTATTTTCGATAAAAAGAAAGAAAATAATCAATTTACGGCTTGACTCTCTTTTTATTTTGAAAAACAAAAGTCGACTTTAAAACGAAAAAATGGAGTCACCACCAATCCTTTTTATTTAGGTGTGATCAGGTCACCTTATAAGACATTTTGTTTTATTAAAACATCAATTTTGGCATTCAAAATTCAAGAAAACGGGCTCGGGAGTCGGTTACGTATGAGGAAGGGTTAGCACCCTCGTAACGCCCAAAAATTGGTACCAAATTGATTGATTAATGTCCTAATGTCGAAAATTTAAAAGAAATTTTAAAATACGATTCCTTTTTTAAAAATGTTTGTATAATTCAAATTAGATGTTGATATTCTCTTATCTCGAAGTGATAAAAATATCACATCCAGTACATTAGGATACAATATTTTAAACCCTCGAATCCAAAATCATCTCTTGATTTTCAAAGCTCATGCATTGAAATTTAAAAAGATATTTAGTTATTTGGTCAAACGGAAAATCGATAGCCAGCACGTTAGGGCACAATTTCTCGAATTTCCAAACATGAAATATTGCATTTTTTAAAAAAAATCATTACCTCAAGATAATGAAATGTCACATCCAATGAGTTAGGACCCACCATCTCAAATTCCTAAGAATAAGCTTTTATTTGAAATTCGTGCATTTAATCTTAAAAGGGTATTCCACTATTTAGGTCCAACGAGAAAAATCGGAATCCAGTAAGTTAGGATACGATCTTCCAAATTTCTAAATGTGAAATATTACCTTTATTTAAAAAAAAAATCCCTTTTTATGCATTTAGATGAAAAATTGTGAGATGCTAAGAATAATACATAGATACAATATTATACAAGCAAGTGACAATGATAATATAAAAAGAAAGGTAATAATAATATTAAAAATAGTAATTAGTATGAACAATCAAAATATGTTATAATAATAGCAATAAAAAAGGAATAACAAAAAATAATAAAATGAAAATAATAGTAATAAAATAATGATAATATATATAATAGTAAGATATAATAATATTGAAATAATAATATATTAATAATAATAATCGAAAATAATAATACTAAAAAATATAAATAATAAAACATGTTAATAATAATAGTAAAAAAAGGGTAAAAAAAAGGCCTAAGCCAACCTAACTCCCACAATATGAAGATTTAACGAAATTCCTTCACCAAAATCCAACTCAAACGAAAGCAACTCAAAAAGAAACAAAGATAAACAAAGAACAAAATAAGAACAAGCCACAGAAAATAAGAACGCATGAGAGAGAGAAATTTAAGTGAATGCTCTCAAGAATTCTTATTACTCCCCAAAACTCAAGTGTTTTACAATGAAGGGGGAGG
Organism: Gossypium stocksii; assembly: GCA_020496765.1. NCBI lineage: Eukaryota > Viridiplantae > Streptophyta > Magnoliopsida > Malvales > Malvaceae > Gossypium > Gossypium stocksii. Next base: position 7,231,392 of record CM035622.1, on the reverse strand, counting down.
CCTCTATTTATAGTTGAGCCTCCCCAAATCCAACGGTACAGATCAATTACATCAACGGCTAAGATTAAAGAGTATCTACAAATTAAATCTCTAAGATTACAAAATCATATCTTCTAATATTGCATATCATATCTTCTAATATTGCATATCATATCTAAGATTGCATATCCTTGAAGATTATGTTTCCATATGCGTCAAGCTTGTAGATGGACCTTCAATCTTCTCAAGTAATAGGTCGTTCCGATCGGGTCAAATGATATATTTGTAATTTTGGACTGGACTTGAACTTTGTTTTATTATTTTGGGTTTATTAGTTTTTTTGTATGGACCCGGGCTAAATTAGCCTATTACAATAATAATCATAATTTAATAATTTAATATAAAACAATAATAATAATTATAATAAATATCTATTTAATAACAAAAACATATATTACAATTGTACATATATTCATTTTACATTTGTATATTATCATCACCATCCACTTGTCATCATTTAATTCATTTATGCTATAAAAATCTTATATTATAATTATTTTATTAATAAATATCTTTTAACTTAAATTTTAAGTAAATAAATAATTACAATATAGGTGTGTATATACACATTATTACACATGTACCATTTATCACCCTACATTTATCATATTTCAATTTATTTCATAATATAATAATATTTAATATAATTTATAATTCAATAAAATAATACTAACAATAATTAACTAATTAATTAAGTAAATTTATCTAAGAAAAATCTTATATTTTTCATATGTTTGCCGCCACAACCATTAGGAATGGCTTATTTGCCATTTTGGTCCTCCCTTCTTTCTATTAATCTATAATTAAACTTTTATCCCTTATTTAATTTAGTCCTTTTTACTATTTACCCTAAATTAGGCTAAATTCACCCAATCAAAGCCTAATTAAACACATATCTATTTTCATAAATATTTTTAATAAATATTTAAGGACTCGATTTACTAAGACGAAGGCCCTACAACTCATCTTTTTTATGTACGTAAGTTTTAGGTCGTTGCAATATTAATCAAGTTCGTACGTTAACCTTCTAAACCAAAGGTATATATAAGCATAGTTTTGTACCAAATTCGACTCAACCTATGTACATGTCATAGTTGAAACTAAAACAAAACTTATGCAAACTTTTTTGAGTCAGGGAATGCTTCCGGGATGCTGGATTAACTGCTCGAACTATAGGGAATATGCTATACCTGTGCACAAAGAAAACAAATCGTACACAGAGCAAATATGTTCAATGGTATTTCCATGATTCAAGTAAAAAAAATAAAAATATAAAACATATGCATATATTCAATCCAATTGCAATTCATAGAACTGCAAGAACTCATTTTTCAGTGGTGTCGGAAATAGTGACAATTTCTGACGAGTGAGTCCATAAATATTATTAAATATTTACGAGGTCAGTATAAAGTTTAATTAAATTTTGGTTCTTTAATTTTGTCAATCGAGTAGTTAATTAAGGTACAAGGACTAAATTTTAAAATTAATAATAGTTAATCGTTATAGATTTTAATTGTTTAAGGACTTATATGGTAATTTAAACTAGGGCCTAAAAGGTAATTAAGCCATTTTAAAATGATAATGGACAGTTTGGTCTAATAATTGTCATAAATAATATTTAAATTATAATTATATTAAAGTTATAAATTAAAATTAATAAAAGTAAACATAAAACATGGAAAGAAAGAGAACATCTTCTATTTTCTTTTCCATGGACCGAAAAACCATTGTTGAAAATTAGAGTATAATCATTTGAGCTTCAAGCTTAGGACCCTTAATTGGTTTTAGTTCCTTATCATCTAGATTCCTATCATTTATCCGCTAGGATAGAGGCACCCATCTTTCCCTAATTGGGGTTTTTGTTCAACCTTGCAAAGAAATCTTCTGACCAAATTTCTAGCTCGCAACTAAGTTTTCTTACTGTTGCACACTCTTTTTGCAGACTTAACCAACCCTATCCCGGAGTTCCACACCCATAAGGATCAAGTGGGGTCATTTCTACCTCTTCCTAAGGATCAACCAAGAAACAAAATATCGTCGACACGGCTACCTACTTGGTGACTAATAATACTACATTTCTTTCGTGCTTTTCATATATTGAAATTTATCTACTCGCACTTCTTTGTAGTTTCCCTGTATCTTTTCAACATGCATTTACTGGAATTCCTGCCACTATATTTTCTTAATTATACTTTCTATGTATATTCAACTATTGGTACATACCTCTCTATCCACCAACCTAGGCGCATGCATCTATGTAACCCATTTATTCAATTAACAATACTGAGGACTCAAAAGGACTTATCTAGTTCGATCGCCATGCAAATAGGGGTACTTCTTTCCAATCTGCTAGGTCAAAAGATCGGCTAAACATATGCTCTGATACTACTCAAATTATAATACCCCACATCCGACTCAACCGTCGGATTCGGGTATAGAGTGTCATGATAGGGCTCTCGCGATATTAAGTAATAAAATTTATAAAATTGATCACACCAAAACTAACTAATATCACGACCTTAAAAGCAAGCGCACCTGTCGAACAACAGTATAGTTTAGTGGCAAGACCGAGTTATCGTACCCAAGGGAACCAAAAGTACTAGTACTTACTTCCTTTCTATTATCTAGCCTAAAAATAAAGAGAGTTGATTTAAACTAATTCTAAAACTAACTAAAAGTGCACAAAAAGTAAATTGAGGAAAGACTTTCGGGAAAACTGATTGATATAAGCAATACTTAAGGGAGAACCCACCTAGACTTCACTTGTTATTGGTTCTTGAGCTAGACAATTTATTCACTTGACTTGATCCGTAGAGATCCCTAATTTATGCTAAACCCTCTGTTGAGGTGAAGAACAACTAGGCCTAGGTTGTTAACTAAAGTTCCTTTATTAATTAACACCCTAGGTTGCATTAATTTGATCTATGGTTCCCCATATTAGGTTTGACCCTAATCCGGCAGATTTATGTCGCCCTATGTCTAGGGTTGCATGTAACTCCGTTTAATTATGGTAGATCTACTCTTATCACAGGGACTTTTACTCCTCTACTTTAAGCACATCAATTTCTTGAAGTAATACCTAGGATTTATTAAATCAAGAATGAAGAACACATAATTAAGAACAATTCAAGCAATTATCATATAACTCAATAAATAATAACAAGATCTATCTTAGGTTTCATCCCCCTCAAGTATTTGAGGGGATTAGTTCATAATAAAGAAAAGAAACATCTCAGAAGATAATAAATAACAAAACATAAAGAACCCAAAAACCCCTGAAGGAATTTAGGGAGATCCTCTGTCTTGATGTAGAATTTCGACTTCTGGGATGAATCAATCGGCTTCCCTTAGTGTAATTCCTTACTTTAACTCCTCGTGTTGGCAGAAAAATGGCGCTCCTATTGGGAGAAAAAGAGTACACCCTTAGAGTTGCCTCCTAGGGTCTTTATATATAATTTTGGGGAGCCTTTCTTAGCCTCTAAGCATCCAAATCCGAGTGAAATTCCTCTTCCTCACGACTAGAACACGCTCGTGTGCCACGCCCGTGTGATTTCGACAAGAGGCCGTGTTCTGGAATGCTTGGGTGGCACGGCTATTTGGCCAGGCCGTGCTTGTCGGGGATGGACCGTGTGATCTTTGTGTGGTACGGCCGTGTGCCACGGCTGTGTGGTGACTTCTTAGGCCGTGCGTTTTCACATTTTGGCCCATTTTCTCTAGTTTTCGGTCTATTTTCCGTTATTTTCTCTTCCCTATCCTCTTCTGAGTATAAGATGTGAAAAAGAAAGATTAAGAGCACCAATTCTCACTAAATTGATAATAATTCACCCAAAATATAGGCTAAACATGAGGTAAAAATATGTATAATTAAGCGTTTATCATGTCACAAATGGATCGGATAAAATTAACCTAAAATTTCGTCGACTAATTTATTATGAATTAGACAAAAATAAAATCAATAGTAATTATTACAACCCAGGGCCTTAAGCCACTAAATGCTTAGATCCTCACAGTTTCAGTTTCTCACTAGACTATTTATTTACAAGAAATTCTTAAAATTTAGCTAAGGACTATCTATCCTAAAAATTCAAATTCTAGGTATGCTATCTGATTTCGTCGTTATTGATCTTGAGGTAAAGCCTCCAATAGTACCCTCTTCCTATGTGTATAACTTGATCCATTAGCGATTTTTTTCTCTACTCCATCTAGCTTGGTCCTTCCTCTATGTCCTTGATCAACCTCAAAAATCTTGAAGGATCATCGTTTCTACAGCTTAGCTTCTTCGAATGCCAGAGCTCATATTGTCCTGACAACTAAGCATTTCAACAAAAAATCATGGGTTCAACTAAATATTCTCAGCTTAATCCCATACATGTGAAACTCTCAAAATGGTTTTAAAGTTCATAACTTTATTTAACTATTCTTACGTACACAGAGAGTCTAAGAATCTTACCAGATTATTAGTTTCCCTACTTTTCCACCTCTATCCTCATGAGGTCTGCCTCATGCAGAACCTTTCATGGTTATTCCTTTTTCAAAGCAATTGAAAAAGGTGAAGAAAAGAAAATGAGACTAAGTCGAGAAGAAAATCATCCCTGGGAGCCATCTCCCAGCTATTTATAACCCTTCCCTTGCTATTACCAACCTTAGGAGAATCGTCCATAGTTAATTATGTCCCTGACTAAGGAATCGACTGGTTTCATTTGGTTGATAATATGAATCCTTTCCTTTTGTATAAATTTACATGGTTATTTATACTAAAAGAGTAGACCTAACTAAGGAATCATAATCAATACATTAAATCAATAATCCTAATTTTAAGTTAATCTAATCCCTAAAAATTAGTAATGAGATTAGTTGAGATAAGCTATCAACACTCCCCCTCAAGTTAGTATGTAGATGTCTCACATGCCCAATTTACACACCAAATTATGTTAGCTTCTGTTGTTGAGTCCTTTAGTGAACACATCAACTAATTACTTGTCAAAGGCTATATGACTTCAGCTTAAGATGCCAGTAGTTAACTTTTATTTGATGAAGTGTCGATCATTTTCTATCTGCTTTCTTCGATCATGTTGTACTGGGTTTTAGGCTACACTGATGGCAGCCTTCTTATTGCAATATAAGGATACTTTTCCTTTATTTGACAACTTTAACTCCTTTATAACTTTTAATAACTACATTAGCTCACAAACATCTTGAGCCATGGCTTTATATTTTACCTCAGCACTTGATCAAGCAACCACACTTTGCTTCTTACTTCTCCACGTGACTAAGTTTCCTCCATAAGTGTGTAATATGCAAATGAAGACCTCCTATCATCCAAAGGTCTAGCCCAATTTGCATCTGTAATAGCTTTTATCTTGAGATGACCATGTTTAGAAAAAAGGGGACCTTTTCTTAGGGCATACTTTGAGAAGCATAGAGTGCAAAAGGCAACCTATATATGAGACTCTCAAGGATCACGCATAAATTGACTTACCAAACTGACTACATATGATATGTTAGGTCTAGTGTGTGAGAGATAAATTAATCTACCAACCAATCTTAGATATATTTCTTTATCCACTGGCTCTCGCATTCAAGCTTGCAACTTATAATTGCTTTCTATAGGTGATTCTGCGGGTTTTCATCCCATCATACATGTCTCAGTCAAGAGGTCTAGGATGTATTTTCTTTGAGATATGAAGATTCCTTTCTTTGATCTGGCAACTTTAATTCCCAAGAAATATTGCAACTTCCCTAGATCTTTTATTTCAAATTCTGAAGCCAAACATTATTTTAGTTGAGCCATTTCTTCCTCATCGTCTCTTGTCATCACTATGTCATCAACATATACAATAAGAAGAGCAATCTTACCCTTGTGATGTTCCATAAAAAGGGTATGATTAGCATTGCTTTGTTTATAACCAAAAGTGATTATATCTTTGCGAAACCTGTCAAACCATGCTCTGGGAGATTGTTTTAATCCATACAAAGCTTTCTTCAATTTGCATACTTTCCTTACGTTTTTTATTATCAAATCTAGAAGGAATCACCATATATACTTCCTCTTCTAAGTCTCCATATAGGAATGCATTCTTCACATCAAATTGTTGTATGTTTTAGTCAAGGTTGGCTACATAAGATAACAAAATTCTAATGGTGTTCATTTTGGAAACATGGGCAAACGTCTCTCGATAGTTTACTCTATAAGTTTAAGTAAAGCCTTTAGCAACCAATCTAGCTTTGTACCTTTCAGTCGAACCATCAGACTTGTGTTTCGGAGTAAACACCCATTTATATCCCACTGAATTCTTGTCTAATAGAGGAGCTAGTAGCTATCAAGTCTCATTATTTGCTACTGCCTTCATTTCTTCAACCATGGCTTCTTCCCACTTGAGATCTTCAAATTCTTCACGCCAATCATGTGGAATAGACACAGAGAACAAAGACAAGGCAAAGGCTTTATAGGGACGGGACAATGAGTCATAAGAGATAAAGTTAGACATAGGATGTCTAGTACAGTATTTAACACCTTTTCTTTGAGCAATTGGTTTATCTAAATCATTAGGGGGTAACTCACCAGAAGAGGAAGATTCTTAGCAAATAGTAGGTTGCATGATGGCTCCGAGGAAGATTCTTTGCAAATAGTAGGTTGCATGATAGCTCCTTCTATTCTAAACCTTCTTGAATACTTCTTTAAATCTGGTTTGCCCAAATGCCCAATAATCTTCTTTTAAATAGTAGTCTTCCCCTGAGCAATAACTTCCCCTTGAACAATGATGTTTTCTAGGACAATAGTCTCCCCCTGAATAGTAGCTTCTTATTGAACAATGTTTTTTCTAGAATAAGGTTTTCAATAGTTACTGAGTCAGATATCACTTCTTCTCTCCCATTGTTCTCCCCCTGAATATGTGATTTAGTTATACCATAATAATCTGTCATAATGCGGTGTAGCAGATTAAACTAATTTTTGCACTTTGGGAGCTTGAAAGCAAGCATCTTGGGTAGGTTTTACTTATGTTTTTGTAAGTTTCGTTAAGTTAATAAAATGTACAAATTGAGTCTTTTATTTAAGGGCTGAATGAGGCCAAATGTGAGCTAATAAACTTTATAAGTGTATAGGAGACCATTAGAAGGCGTACTAAACTGATACTGGTCACCATGTCGCAACATGAAATACTCAATGTTACAATATAGGGAGCAAAATGGATAAACCACGAGACTGTCTTTGATGTCGTGACACATCCTAAAGGTCTCACAATATACCCCTAAAGATAGCTCAAGAGGAGGACACTGACTATTCTGTTGCGACACAGGATCCTAATGTGTCGCGACATCGAATCTAGACGGGAATTAAACACTAGTAGTGCTGTTTTGGTCCGCACAATCAAATTTAAAGCTCGAAAATGTTTGCTGACCTAAGGTTAAGGATGACAGCCACCTAAAATCTATAAATAAGCTCATTTGTCACATGTTATAGACACCATTCATTTAGCCTAAAATTAGTCTTTTAATTTCAATTTTGTTTTCTCTTAGGTTAGATTTATTTTCATTCATTCTTGTTATATCTTGAGAGATCTATATTGTGGAGGCAATCAAACCTTGTGAATTCGCGATCAATCTTAATAGCTCTTTCGTAAACTCTATATTGTCAATTTATTTAGCATTTTTTCTTTTTATATTGATTCTATATTGTCTGGTAGACCAAGAGGAACTAATCCCTCTATAAGGGATTAGCGAGTGGAAGTATGATTTGTTAACTATTTTGTAGGGATGCCTAACAGATCAATTGTTTGGGAAAGGAAGAACGTAAAACACACCCTAGGCCTAACAACCCTAGGAAGTCATCAAGGTAGGAATTAACCCAAATTTGGTATGGCCCATCTATGAACACCTTCAGCCCAAACCAGTTTGGACTATATAGGTGCAAAGAATTATCTATTTCCAACATTCTTGAGTCAAGGGATAAACTTTCTTTTATACATGTAGAATGAATAAACAAGTTTAAGAAAAGGGACAAGCGGGCAAAGGTGGAATGGAACGACGTAAGATGGACTAATACTAATACAATGGAAGAATCGTCCATCTGTAAACTGATGATATTGTCGGATGAATCCAGCAGTAAGACCTAAAATATTTGATTAATGCTAAACTGCTGTAAATTATTGTAAATTTAGCTAATTCTTTAGTATAGATTTTACTTTTTTATTAATTTTTTATTTTATAGAAATCGTAACACCCTAAAAAATAGAGTTTTTAGTGAGAACAGAGCCCGTGTCTCAACGCAGGAATCTTGTGTTGCAACATCAAAGGGTAGTTTTTAACAAAATTGAGAAAATTCTTTTGATTTCACGACACGGACACTACGTGCCACGACACCGCAGCCGGTATACTACAAAATCCAAAAATCTAGAGTATGTTGCAACATTGAACGCCAGTATCGAGACAACAGTAAACTACCAGGGATGTCGCGACATGAAACACTTATGTCGCGTAATTGCTGCAATTTCTCTGCAGGTAACTCAACCTGATAAACACAACTTGGCGACCAAACACTTATTTTACTCGACTTTTAACACTAAAAACTGTCATAGGGAATACTCTTGTCCCATCCCAAAAAGAATTTGGCAAACTGTCATATATATTATAACTTCCTTCCTATTTGTCATATATATTATACCATGCAGACTCATTTTTGGCAAACTTAGCAATAGTTTTGAATATTTGAACGAATCTACTAACTCTCATAAGAGTGAATTCCATGACTACTATAGATGCCACGTAGTGAGAACATAGCTGGCTGATCAATTTAACTTGCATCACCATCATTTTACTCAATTCCACAAGCACAATAGCCTTGTTAGAATATTAGATCACCTTTCATTATGCAAGTCCTGCTAGGCGTAGTGCACAATCATATTTACAAGATAGTCCTAACGGACTTCCACATTAGATAGTTTTGACAGACTTCTCACACTAGATAGTCCTGATGAACTTCTCATAAAGACGATAATGCCATGGCCATAGGCTTCCATTCGTTCCACTAAGGGCTCTCATACGTCCTGCACAAGAGGCTCTCAAATGTCCCACACAAGGGGCTCTCATACATTAATGCACACTGTTCTCCATATCATTTAATCTCATTTCCTAGCTCAGTCTAACCGAACATCCCTCGAAGCCACATAAATATAACAAACGTGTAATCATGTGTATAACCATCCGAACCTCCTTAAAGCCACATAAATATAATGCATATAGCATATATAAACATTCAATCAATATATATTGTGTATCACAAGACATATATTACGTCAATCCTACCATTTACGCATCATGATACAATCTACTCTTAGCCAAACTATCCCATATCAGTACATCAAACATTTCATCCATTCTACATGGTTAACTTACTACCAAACAAGCATTTACATATTACACCACATGCAAGCACACTACATCAGTATAGTACATTTATCGTCTATATAATTTAATACATACTAGAAGCATAACAATATTTCAACTTTTACTCACGGGTTCTTTTCTCATTTTTTAGTACAAAAAACATTTTTAGCACACAATACTACCACAAGAAACATTAATTTGAGAGTTGAGTTCGGGAACTCGCTTGGAACTTGACGACAAATCCATCTACTAAGTCTTTTTCCCTTGTTACTCAAGCCTTCTTGCTCAATACAACATAACAACCATTTCAGAATCACTAAGACCATTCAATATCATAAAAATCATAATCTATTTGCATGCAAGGGCCGTAGAAATCATAACCCACCACTTTATCCAAAACAAAATAGAATCAATAATCAACTAAAACCCTTAACTACCTTCTTTTTATAAATTCTAGTAATTCAAAATTATTAGAAAGCTTACCAGATTTCTAGTTTCTAAGACTTAGATCTTAGTCTTTCCCCTTCATGCACGAATGATCCTTAATCCTTCTCTTTTACATTACAAAGTAGAGGAAAGAAGAATAGAAAAATAAAACAATTATCCCAGGAGAAATATACCTCCTAAATATATAATCCCTTCCACCCCTTTCACTCAAACCAATTCACAGGAACCTGGAAATGCTGTAATCATTCGAAATGCTTACCTAGTTGTTTTCCATTTCTATAGATTATCAGTTTGCGAAACTTGTCAATCAGGTTTCCTCAAAGATCACACTATCCCTTTATCGACTAGGTAGAATTTTACCCGTTTTAAGCTTGGTATTGTTGCATGTATTTAGGTGATTATATGTGTCATATCTTGTAAATAGATGGTTTGATTGAAACTATTTTTAATGTTCAAATTTTAAAAAGCTAATGTTCATATACACATAATTGTGATTCAGCAATATGATAGGCCTATATCAATGGAAAATTTAGAATGTGTAATGATATGATTTGATCATGAAAATGGTGTAGTTAATTGTTGTTTGAATAGTTGAAAGCATGATAGATATAAGTTGGCCCTTTTGCTAAGTTGTTTGGAGTGTTTTGGTGCCAAATTAAGGCAAGATGATGGAATTGATTTAGGCATAGACTAAGTGATAAAATGGTATGCACTTTTGTGCATGTTCTAATATATTCTTTAAGGCTCCTTTTGAATACAAGTTCGTTAGAGCATGAAATGGGCACCAAAGTGTAACTTTTTTTTTAATTTTTTCATTTTTTTATCTTTTATTCCTTTCTCTTTTTTCCTCTTTTCTCTTATTTTTCCCATCCCTCTTTCCCCCTTCCTCTCATCTCTCAATTTTTTTCTCCACTTTCTTATTTGTGTCGCCCCTACAACCTAATTTTCTCCATTGCTTTGTTGCCCTATTCTCCTTCATTCTTATTATTTTATTCCTTTTATGTGCTGCCATTTTTATACCTTTCTTGGTTGAATATGTTACTGTTATTATAACACCATTGTAGCCCCTTTAGTTGTTGATTTTTCTCTTATGCTATTGCCCGAAAAGTCTTCACTTTGCATCTATTTCCTTCTTTGATTTGTTGTCATTTTCTAGCATTTTACTAGCCTCTTTGGCTATTATTTTGATTGCCAAAATTGTCTCTTTTCTTGTCCACTTAACCTACTTATTGTCGCACAAAATAGGCTTTTGTTGCCAACTTTTGAAGTGTTATTGCCCCTTAAAAACACCAAAAGAGGTTGTTGTTTTTCTTCCACATGTTGCACATTCTTATTGCCATTTTCTTCACTTTTCCCTTGTTAAAATAACCCTTAATGTTGCCTTTTATGTGTGTATCTAATTTCATTTGAATTTTCATATCGGATTTAGAACTCGTGAAGCATAAGTGTTGTTTCGGTAGTGATGTAACATCGCTGTGTTGTTTCGGTAGTGATGTAACATCGCTTTCTTTCTCATTACTTTTCTATTATGGCTAAATGCCTCTAAGGCCTTAACCAATTTATTTTTTTAGTTTTTGATTTTTAATGAATTTTATGTTAGAAGGATTGAATCTAAACTCCTCAGCTTAGCAGTGACGAGTAAGGTAATTCAAATTTTCATTTAGTAGCGAAATAAAGTAAGTTTATTTATTGAAGTTAGATCTGAAGGTCACTTATGTAGTACTGATTGGTTGAACTGCATAAAGGTGTTTTAGGCTAATTCTAGCCTTATTTTGTCCATGTTGTATGATTAGGTTTGTTTGCTTTTGAGTCGGGGAAAATTTTGGATTAGCGATTGGGCTGTGAACTTTCATAATTTAGGTGTGAGACTTAGTTAAATATGAATTATGTATGCGAGTACTTCTTATTTGATTTGGCTGAATGATGATGTGTCTTTGAGAGTTGTCCGATTGATGCTTATTGATAAACGATAAATTATACATATTTTTACCTCATGTTTAGCCTATATTTTGGATGAATTATTATTAATTTTGTGAGAATTAGTGCTCTTAACCCTTCTATTTCATGTTGTATACTCAGGAAAGCACAGGGAAGAGAAAAGAACGAAAAAAGGGTCGAAAACGAAGAAAATGGGCCAAAGTGTGAAAACAACACGGCCCAAGAAGTCACCACACGGTCGTGGCACACGGCCGTGCCACCCTCAACAGGCTCACACGGCCTCTTATCGAAACCACACGGGTGTGGCACACGGGCGTGTCCCTGTCGTGAGAAAGTGCAATTCACTCGGATTTGGATACTTAGAGGCTAAGAAAGGCATCCCAAAGCTCTATATAAAGAACCTAGGAGACAACTCTAAGGGGGTACTCTTTTCTCCTAAAAGGAGCGTCATATTTCTGCCAACACAAGGAGTGAAAGCAAAGGAATTACTCTAAGGGAAGCCAATTGATTCATCCCAGAAGCCAAAATTCTACATCAAGACAGAGGATCTCCCTAAATTCCTTCAGGGGTTTTTTTGGGTTTTATGTTTTGTTACCTTATTTCTTCTGAGATGTTTTCTTTATTAATTATGAACTAAACCTCTCAAATACTTGAGGGGCATGAAACCTAAGACAGATCTTGTTATTATTCATTCCTGAATTATATGATAAATACTTGAATTGTTCTTAATTATGTGTTCTTAATTATTGGTTTAATAATCCTAGGTATTAAGTCAAGAAACTGATGTGCTTAGGCAGAGGAGCAAAAGTCCCTGTTTTAAGAGTAAATCTACCATAATTAAGCGGAGTTGCATGCAACCCTGGACATAGGGCAGCATAAATCTGCCGGATTAGGGTCAAACCTAATAGGGGGATCTATAGATCGAATTAATGCAAGACTAGGAGTGTTAATTAATAAAGAAACTTTAGTTAAATACCTAGTATTGGTTATTTTTATCCTTGACGGAGGTATTAACATAAGTTAGGGATTTCTATAGATCAAGTCAAGTGAAGAAATCGTCTAGTTCAAGAAGTTAATAACAAGTGAAGTCTAGGTGGATTCTCCCTTAAGTATTGCCCATATCAATCAGTTTTTCCCGAAAGTTTTCCCCACTTTACTCCTTATGCACTTTTAGTTTAGTTTTAGAATTAGTTTCAAACAACCCTCCTTTATTTTTAGGCTAGATAATAGAAAGGAAGTAAGTACTAGTACTTTTGGTTCCCTTGGGTACGACAACTCGGTCTTGCCGTTAAACTATACTACTGTTCGATAGGTGCGTTTGCCTTTAAATCGTGATATTAGTTAGTTTTTGGTGTGATCAGTTTTTATAAATTTTATTACTTAAAATCATGGTAAAAAAGCTGCCGTCCCCGCTTCAAAGAAACGCAAGGGACCCGGTGGTTCGTCCTCGCGACCCATTGTTGTGAACCGCCATCCTTTCCTCCATTTTCCACAAGCCTCCCAAGAGGAATTATTCCAATTATTATGGGCAGGACCCCTCGGAACGGGAAGGTGCGTTGATTGGGCCGCACTCGAGCAAGTCTAATTAGCAGACGAGGTCCGGGCCTTACTAACGACAGATCCTTGGGATCAGTTTTTCCGGATTGTGGATCCCACCTACCTCGAACTCACCCTCAAGTTCTGCTCCACTTTCCACCTTCAGAAACTGATGACCCGACATGACGATCCAGGGACGATTCCATTCCGTCTAGGAGGCCTCGTCCGACAGCTTAGTGTAGCAGAGTTCAGTACAGCACTCGGTCACTACTGGCGCGCCTTAGCCCCTCAACAACACACATACGACCCTAGTCGCTCCAAAACGACTGCCCTTGTCCCACCTCTGAGGTACCTTCACTCCCTACTCGCGCATACATTGACAGGATGACACGAGAGCACGGGTGTCGTAAACACCCACGATGCCTACTTCCTGTGGTGCATGGCAAACGTGCATGTTATCGACTTAGCCTACTTCATCGCCCATGCAATCCAGCATCAGACAGAGAGCCACCGTAAAGGCGTAATTTCCATGGGCCCATATATCACGAGATTAGGCCGCTATTTCGGCCTATTCAACACCGCAGCCCAGACATCCTCATATACTTTAGTGGGCCAGATGTCCCCACAGGGCATCCAGAGCATGCTTCACATGAAGATGATCCAGCGTCGCCGTGGGACGGATCCTCCATAGTACTAGCTACTTAGAGATGCCGAGCAGGAGGATCCCGAGGACATTCCTGATGATGTCCTACCACCACCACCTGAGGAGGATGCATCTACTGAGCCACCACCCCCTCTCTGCCCAGTTCATGCGATAGCTTCATATGCTTACATATCTGAGCACCTATCCCGATTCGAGCAGCAATGCTTCCAGCGCTTCGATCACATCGATGCGACATTATAGCAGATATGCCAGCACCTTCACATCACTTCATCACCGCCACCGCGCGATCCATCTGAGGATTGGAGACTTCTATTCCTCTTAACTTTATTTTTATCTTAGCTTTTATTTTAACACTGATCCCTATTTTCACCTTTTCTTCTAACTTTGTTTTCCTTTTTACTTTTACTTTTATTTTCTTTCATTTTACCTTTTTCACTATTTGAATATTAGTATTTTTAGATATAGTTTATTTTGTTTTAAATAATCTCCTATCGGCTACCTCCTAACGAGTAATTTTTCTAATCCTGAAATTCCCTAAAAATGATAAATACTTTCACAATTTCAAAGGAGCTGTACAGCTCAAATCTAAATTCTAAAGGGAACCTTGCCACATCCTCACCAAGATGACATCTCCAAAGCCTACACTCACAACATGAAAGCTGTGGACAAATAAATACTACCATCACCAGAGTATCTACCTCCGCATCTCTCTTTGTCCCAGACACTCTGTAGGCACCGCTACCTCACTAATCCATCCAAAGTAGGAAATTTTCATTCCTTTCCCTATCTTGTGATCTTGGGCTTTTATTGCTATTAATGTTATCTTTGTACATTGAGGGCAATGTACACCTTAAGTGTGGGGGGAATTTACTTTCAAGCATTACATTATTTATGAAAACCCTAAAATCTGATGCATTGTTCTCAATTGCATTAACTTCAATCTCCTATTAGGAATTAATTTTGATTGATTTATGATTTTTATTGATATGTGAGAAATAAGACATAGGTGTTTGTACTTTAATTATTCAAACTTTAAAACATTAGGGAATCAAGCATGATAAGTTGAAATTTTTTAGAACCCTATTTTTTTCATAAGTTAATTTCCTAAATTTTAAGTGTTATCTTGAGATGTGAAATTCGCAGGATTGACATCAAAAGCCATAATTCTGGTGAGATTTTGAGCCTTTTGAGCATACATTCTTTCATGTTCACTTTTATTATTGCTTTGAATGAGTCAATACTGATTTGTTATTCTAGAACTTGCTTTGATTATGCATGTCAAGACCACATCATTGATTTGATACACTGAAATGATAAAGGCACCTAGGATTTAAACACTTACTCCACAAAATCCTACCTCTATAAATTAACCCCTAGTAAACCCCATTGAGCCTAACAACCTTTTCTTTGACTTACCCCTAATATTAACATTTCACCCTTTTTTGTTAAATTCCATTCAATTATTTTGACCCCTAATTTTGTCGAGATTTGAGTTGAAATTTTCATCTAGCTTTATTCTCTTTCTCAGATTGTAAAATTTATTGTATTGTAGTTGAATTGTTTTTAAAAAAATGTATATATTAATTCAGTCGTAATCTGTAATAGTTCAAATAGTTTTTGCATATTTCTATTTTAAGGATACCAAGGCGAAAATAATGTTATCATAAGAATTAGCTCAAGAAATATGTTCCAGTGATAGAGATTTTTCTAGCTAGATAATTTTTCAGTTCAATCTCGATTCTAACCTTTCTTTTTCAGCTTGTGATAACACCCTTCACCAAGCCCCATTACAACTATTGAAAGACCTTTTGATCAATGTATCATATCAATCTATAGTGGTGGAGATTTGATTTTCTAGCAAGCCTATGGTAATAACTTTTCAGGTTGACTAGAGAGTGCTTAATTCTTGAACCCTAAACACTTTGAGTGGATAGAGTGAATCTTTAGTGAGGATGTCAAATCTTGTTAATTTTGATCGAGAGATAGTTACTTAGGAGCAGGGAAGGAACTTATGTTTCAATGATAAAATTCTCAACTTAGAATAATTGAATCTTTAATGTTCTTCTGATTGAATTTTCATTGTATGAATACTTGTAAATTAGTTCGAAATATTATTGATAGAGGTTGTGAATTGAGAAGAATGATTCTTGATTGTGGATTGAGATTTTGCTTGAGGACAAGCAAAGGCTTAAGTGTGGAGGTATTTGATAAACGATAAATTATACATATTTTTACCTCATGTTTAGCCTATATTTTGGATGAATTATTATCAATTTTATGAGAATTGGTGCTCTTAACCCTTCTATTTCATGTTGTATACTCAGGAGAGCACAGGGAAGAGAAAAGAACGAAAAACGGGCCGAAAACAAAGAAAATGGGCCAAAGTGTGAAAACAACATGGCTCAAGAAGACACCACACGGTCGTGGCACATGGCCGTGCCACACAAGGTCCAGCACGGCCCAACTCCAACAAGCACGGCCAGGCTACATGGTTGTGCCACCCTCAACAGGCCCACACGGCCTCTTATCGAAACCACATGGGCGTGGCACACGGGCGTCCTGTCGTGAGGAAGTGCAATTTCACTCAGATTTGGATACTTAGAGGCCAAGAAAGGCATCCCAAAGCTCTATATAAAGACCCTAGGAGACAACTCTAAGGGGGTACTCTTTTCTCCCAAAAGGAGCGCCATATTTCTGCCAACACAAGGAGTGAAAGCAAAGGAATTACTCCAAAGGAAGCCAATTGATTCATCCCAGAAGCTAGAATTCTACATCAAGACAGAGGATCTCCCTAAATTCCTTCAAGGGTTTTTTTGGGTCCTTTATGTTTTGTTATCTTATTTCTTCTGAGATGTTTTCTTTATTAATTATGAACTAAACCTCTCAAATACTTGAGGGGTATGAAACCTAAGACAGATCTTGTTATTATTCATTCCTAAATTATATGATAAATACTTGAATTGTTCTTAATTATGTGTTCTTAATTATTGGTTTAACAATCCTAGGTATTAAGTCAAGAAACTGATGTGCTTAGGCAGAGGAGCAAAAGTCCCTGTTTTAAGAGTAAATCTACCATAATTAAGCGGAGTTGCATGTAACCCTAGACATAGGGTGACATGAATTTGCCGGATTAGGGTCAAACCTAATAGGGGGATCCATAGATCAAATTAATACAAGACTAGGAGTGTTAATTAATAAAGAAACTTTAGTTAACAACCTAGTATTAGTTGTTCTTATCCTTGACAGAGGTATTAACATAGGTTAAGGATCTCTACGAATGAAGTCAAGTGAAGAAATCGTCTAGTTCAAGAAGCTAATAACAAGTGAAGTCTAGGTGGATTCTCTCTTGAGTATTGCCCATATCAACCAGCTTTTCCTGAAAGTTTTCCCCACTTTACTCCTTGTTAACTTTTAGTTTAGTTTTAGAATTAGTTTCAAACAACCCTCCTTTATTTTTAGGCTAGATAATATAAAGGAAGTAAGTACTAGTACTTTTGGTTCCCTTAGGTACGATAACTCGGTCTTGCCGCTAAACTATACTATTGTTCGATAGGTGCGCTTGCCTTTAAATCGTGATATTAGTTAGTTTTTGGTGTGATCAGTGTTTATAAATTTTATTACTTAATATCGCGAGTATCACTTATGTTCAATGATTGGTCAAATTGTGTGTACAACCTTAAAGAGAAAATCGAATGCCCGTATATTTCTTTTTGATGCATGTCAAATGTGAAGTGCTAATTTACCCTTTGTGTGCATTGTTTGTAATTGATATTATGTGTTAATAATTAATAAATTAAGTTTGTTGGTTTAGCCATGGCCGAATGGCCTAAAGTTAAATTGTGAAAATACCGATCAAGGTATGTATTAAGTAATTTGGCCGAATCTTAAAAGCCTTGCTTGGGATTGTCTAAATGTGAAATTTTCATATGTAATTGTCGGATGGTTTGCCTTTATTAGGGTTGGTTATATGCATGATTGTAATGTGCGCTATATTGTATATTATGAAAATTGTTATTGTTCATTGGTTGTATGTATAACATGCGACTCTTTGTGACCCTGCTTCAATTGCATATTAAGTATGCCATGACTATATTGTACGTTGCTTGTTTGTTACATACCATTGATGCCATTGATTGATTGACTGAAAGTGTGCAATTCATATATTGAAACTATTACCAAAAGCATGTTAAGCATGCCATTGTTCTGCACTGTAACTGTTTCTGTCATACATGATTGTGTTTCAGTCATGGCATATCATATTGCATTACATGAGAATTGGGATTAATGAATGACGGAGGAGTTCCGTAAAGTTTTGGCGGAAAGTAAAACCACAATATTGTTGGCAGTGCATTGCACAGAAGTATTATAGGAGATATTGGATATTGGTGGTTTGACCACAACATTGGCAGCATTGCCTGCATCTTTTTAGCAACTTGTCTGTATTATTAGCTGTTTACCATAATTTACTAGTAATTTATCTACATTTCTGGTAGCTTGTCCAAATTACCAGAAGCTTGTCTGCAAACTATTATTGGTGGTTTATCCATACTAAGTTACAGCTCCTAATTATTTGGTGATTCAATAGATGGGTGTCGAAACCATTTTTAAGTTTGAAAAAAGCGGGGTCGACTTTTTAAAAAAAAAAACAAAAACGTGAATCGCCACCAATCCCTTTTTGCTTAGGTGTGATCGGATCACCTTACAAAACGTTTTATTTCAAAAACATTGATTTTGGCCTACGAAATTTAAGAAAATGGATTCGGGAGTCAGTTACCTACGAGGAAGGATTAGCACCCTCGAAACGCCCAAAATCGGTACCAAATTGATTAGTTTTCGTCCTAATGTCGAAAATTCAAAAAGATTTTAAAACATGATCTCTTTAAAATTTTGAGCAATTTGAATTGGAACTTGAGATTCCTTTGTTCCAAAAGAATACAAACATCACATCCAGCACGTTAGGACATCATGTTTTTATTTCCTCATAACCAAAATCATCTCATGATTTAAAAAATTCATTAAAAGGATATTTAGTTATTTAGACAAACGGAAGATCGAAACCCAGTACGTTAGGGCTGAATTTCCAAACACCAAAATATTGCCTTATTTTTTAAAAAAATACTTTTGGATAAAATGTGGCAATTTAATAGAACACATTTTGTTTAAAATAATGATTAGAGTAAAATTGTCATGCTATTGAAATACACAATCATTAATTCACCAATGAAGGAGCAATTCATAACAATCACATGTCGGATCAATATTCAATACTAAGTAAAAGAAAGTATAAAATAATTAATAACAATAACAACTTAATGACTATACTAAGGCTAGTGTGAAAACAATAATGAAATGATGAAATAATCACACATAAACTCTAACAATACGAATAAGTATATAAGCGAACATAAAATAAATAATAGTAATCCAAAACGAATCTTCATGAAATAAATACTTGCAAATAATAATAATAATAATAATAAATGACAAACAGTAAAACAAAGAAATTAAAATATAACATATACATATGTATAATAGTTTAAAATAAACAGCATATATCTTGAATAAATAATATGTAAAAAAAACCGCGAATATAAATAAAATTATAAGATAGGTATGAAAATAGTAATATATATAATATAATATCTTAATATATATATATATATATGTAAAAAAACTAAATAGATAATATACATATGTAAAATAAATAATGTATGGAAAACTTTACATCAATATTAGGACAATTTAAAAAAATATATATACAAATTTTAAAGTAATATACAATATGATTAAAATAATAAAATATATATAGTAGATAAGATACAACAAAATAATAAGAAAAATAATATGTAACAAAGCAATTTTATGTAAATATAAAAAAAAGTTCATAATAAATAATATATACAAAGTATTAAAATAAAATAAATAATTATTAAATTAAAAGAACTAAGTCAGACTATAAATAAAATTAAGAGAAAAAAATGAAAGAGGAAAAAAAAAGATTAAAACTAAATTTAAATAAAATTCTAGGGGCGAAATTAAAAAAAAAAACCTAACTAGGGACCTAATTGAAACACCTGCAATAGAGAAGGGATTCACTGGGAGAATATGCCCTTTTCCCCAAAACGACACCGTTTCGATATTTATGTTTAAATGGCCCTGAGACTAAATCGAAATAAAAGCGAATCTACAAGACTAATTTAAAAAAAATAAAGGAAACACTTTGATTGGACAAAATTAAAAAGAATAAAATTGTGGAAGAACTTAAGAGGGAAATTGCCCCTTTTATAAAAACACGCGGATCCTCCCCGGGTATCGGGTCAACGCGCGGATCCTGGCCCTTAAACGACGTCGTTTTGGCCTTTAAAGGTAACCCCCAAAACGGCGTCGTATAGAAGCTTTATAAATATAAAAAAACAAAAAAAAATTGTATCAAGCATTTGGAAAAAAAAAGATTTTAAACTCTCTGAAAGGCTCTCGGAGCATTGGCTGATGCTCGGCCTTGCTCCGTCATCGAGCCACCACCCTCTGACTCTGTCTGCCATAGTGCACTGTGGTCGGAATCCCAAAACCGAGGCTTTTTGATTTTTTTAAAGCCTTTTAAAGCCAAATTAGGGGTCAAAATCCCTTTTTCATAACCCCAAAACACCAACGGAGAGGAAAATCCCCCCGATTCCGTCCTCTGTTTTATCAAAAAAGATAAAAAATTTGTAGTTTTTTATTTCGCTATATAAAAAAATATATACGTTCGCTACATGTGAAAATAAATCTAAAGTATACCTTCTCCTTCTCTGATATAATCTCGGTGTTTTTTATTAGTAAAATCATAACCCTTACACGGTCTGTATTCATGCTTTTATAGTCAAAGCAAATCAGAAAAAATAAATATACAATCCTGCTATATTTGCTACTATCCGTGTTTCATTCCCTTTTTTGCAGGTAAAAGGCGAGATCTTCGGCAGTGATGAGGGCACTGACAACAGCATAGAAGCCTCGAGGGACTGCAGCGGCACGAGAGGGAACCCTAGGGTTCCGAATTTGAAACAAGATTTAGGCCATTGGGCCATGTAATTTGGTCCCTTGGTTAGTGGGTCTTAGTGTAATTGGGTTGGCCTAGGTTTAGTGGCTTGGGTTGGTTTAGGTTTAGTGGCTTGGGTTGGTTTAAGTTTGGGCTAAAAAGGTTTAGTGTTTTGGGTTTGTATTTGGGCTTGAGGGTGTAATTGGGCTTCAGGTAATATTTGTAATATTGGGCTACGGGTTTGTAAATTGGTTTTAAGTTAAATGGGCTGTACATGAACTGGACATTGTGGTTTAAAATTTAGTTTGTTTTATTTTTTATTTTTGGTATGGGCCCGGGCAAATTGGGCCTATTACAGTTGCCCCTCTTTGCTCATTGCCGTGTAACAGGAATAGAGCAAAGACTATAAAAAGACCAATTTTTCGCGGTTTTGCCGAGTTCTTAACTTCTTGGTTCTCGTCTTCTTCAACTAGCTTCCAACCTAACTGCAACTTCAGGGGTATTGGAACTTCAACTTAACTTTACTTCTCTGCAACTACTGCAACTTCAGAAGTATTGGGCTATCTGTTCTACTACTTCTTCAGGGAAATAAGTCTGACGGCTTCAATCTGCTTCACTGCAACTTCAGTAACATGATATTTACCATAAGATTTGCTTTCTTCGATCTGCTCCACTACTACTCCAGAGAGGCAAGGCTAGTGTCTTCGATCTGCTTCGCTACAATTTCAGGAAGGCCAGATCTACTATCTTTAGTCTGCTCCACTGCAAATTCAAGGATGCCAGACTAGTATCTTCGATCCGCTTCACTACAAACTTAGGAAGACAAGATCTGCTATCTTCAATCTGCTCCACTACAAACTCAGGAATGTAAGACTAAAATCTTCGATCCGCTTCACTGCAAACTCAAGAAGACAAGATCTACTATCTTCAATCTGCTCCACTGCAAACTCAGGGATGCTAGGCTGATATCTTCGATTTGCTTCACTGTAAACTCAGGAAAACAAGATCTGCTATCTTCAGTCTGCTCCGTTGCAAACTCAGGGATACCAGACTGATATCTTTGATCCGCTTCACTGCAAACTCAAGAAGACTAGATCTGTTATCTTCAATCTGTTCCACTGCAAACTTAGGGATACCAGACTAGTTTCTTCGATTCACTTCACTGCAAACTCAGGAAGACTAGATCCGCTATCTTCAATCTGCTCCACTGCAAACTCAGGGATGCCAGAATAATATCTCCGATCCGCTTTACTGCAAACTCAGAAAGGCAAGATTTGCTATCTTCAATCTGCTCCGCTGCAAACTCAGGGATGCCAGACTGGTATCTTTGATCCGCTTCAATTCAAACTCAGGAAGACAAGATCTTTTTTATCTTTAATCTGCTCCACTACAAACTCAGGGATGTCAGACTGGTATCTTCGATCCGCTTCACTGCAAACTCAGGAAGACAAGATCTGCTATCTCTAATCTGCTCCACTGCAAACTCAGGGAAGCTAGACTAATGTCTTTAATCTACCTTACTACATCGTCCTCTAGGGAACAAAACCTGTAGAACGGGTATATGCTTATGCCTAATAATTAGGATGCCCTGATCGAAATGAGTCAAATGCTCCTATTTAAACATGCTATGATGAATGCAAAAATGTTATAAGAATGATTCTTATTTTAGATATCATCACTCATTTATTCATTAAGGTTTCATCTTCGTTCCTCTTAAAGTATCATATTCTGCTCAAATAATTTGCACCATGGAAACTTTATGGCCCACTCTACCTGAATCTTTGGGACACAAGGCTTATACCACCTTCAAACTATTCCTCCAAGATTACGGGATTTAATCCATTCCTATAAGATCTATTTCAACCTCAATCCATTCCACCGTAATTTAAGGTTTTTGAATCTTTTCCCATCAATTTGGTCTGTCACACCATTCCTCAAATGTTATGACCCAATACTTATAAAGTGATCCTCTCTTAGGATTAATATTTCTGCTTTTTGTCGCGACAACTCATTATTTTATCCAACCACCATTTAGAAAAAAATTCAAAAAAATAGTCTCAATCTAGACTTTCTCAAGTACTTCCTTACACGTGGAAATTCTCAAACAATTGTCCTGTTTCAGTTTCTTGTATTATCTAGAAATCTCTAGAGTAATATGTAGAACTTCTTTTGTGAAAATATTATTAGTTCATCAATCATTATTTCAATGCAACATGCTTGTGAATAATGGGTAACAAATAAACTGATCTCGAAGATAGTTAGAATTGAATAAATTATCAAAAACACAAAAGAAATTAACTGGGAACATATCTTTGAGAAGAAAAAGAATCTAAAGTAAATAAATTCAATATGAATAGGACAAAGACTAGGTGCCCTAGAAATCGCAGCTTGGGCTTCCATATACAAACTTCATGAAGGTTGCTTTGAGCTTAACATGTGTTTAGAATATCCAAAGTACTTTGTTGATGCCCCGATATGTAACATATTTCATTTCTTGCCAGGTCACTGCATGCCCTTCAAAATTTGAGCCGCCCTTTCGGGTTTTCAACTTAAAACCCCTTTGGTCTCAAAGCGCCCTTTAAGGGTTTTCGCCTTGGCCTCTCTGTTTTTTTAATAAGTCTCAAAGCGCCCTTTACGGGTTTTCACCTTGGCCTCTTCTCCTTTTTAAGTAAAATACTTTTTGACTGAGTCCGAATTCACAGGATTGGGTAAGCTTTTCCCATTTATTTCGGTCAAAATCAGTGCACCTCTAGAGAAAGCCTTCTTCACCACATATGGTCCTTCCCAATTTGGCATCCATTTTCCTCTAAAATCCTTTTGTATGGGAAGGATCTTTTTCAGCACAAGGTCCCTCTCATGAAATTCTCTTGGACAAACTTTTTTGTCGTAAGCTTGCATCATTCGCTTCTGATACATCTGACCATGACGAATAGCCCTTAACCTCTTTTCTTCAATCAAGTTCAACTGGTCATATCGCGACTGAATCCATTCTGCTTCATCCAGTTTTATTTCTGACAAAACTCGAAGGGAAGGTATCTCTACTTCAATAGGTAGAACGGCCTCATCCCGTAGACCAATGAGAAAGGAGTTGCCCCAGTAGAGGTTCTAACGGACGTTCGATAGGCATAGAGTGCAAATGGTAATTTCACATGCCAATCCTTATAGGTCTCTATCATCTTCCCTACTATCTTCCTAATATTTTTATTGGCCGCTTCCACTACCCCATTCATTTTTGGACGATACGGAGACGAGTTGTGGTGTTTGATCTTGAATTGACTACAGACTTCCACTATCGTGTTGTTATTCAAGTTTAGCGCATTGTCTGATATGATCCTCTCGGGCATTCCATATCGGTATATAATCTCCTTCTTCAAGAACCGACTAACTGCCGACCTAGTAACACTAGCGTATGAAGCAGCCTCTACCCATTTCGTGAAGTAGTCAATAACCACAAAGATAAATCGATGCCCATTCGAGGTTTTTGGTGAGATTGGCCCAATGACATCCATGCCCCACATGGAAAAAGGCCATGGGGATGTCATAACATGCAAAGGTGAAGGCAGTACGTGAATTTTGTTAATATAAATCTGGCATTTCTGACATCTCTTGGCATAGTTGATACAATCTCCTTCCATAGTAGACCAATAGTAACCAAATCTAATGATTTGTCTAGCCATTGTAAAACCATTAGCATGGGTCCCACAAACGCCCTCATGAACTTCTTTCAAAATTTTTCTAGCTTCAACAGCGTCTACACATCTCAATAGGACCTGATCCTTTCTTCTTTTGTACAGGATATCACCGTCTAAGACATAATCGCAAGCTAATTGATATGCGTGATATGAAGTAATAAAATTTATAATAATGATTAAACCAGAAACTAACTATTATCACGATTTTAAGGCAAGCGCACCTATCGAACAGTAATATAGCTTAGTGGCAAGACCGAAATATCGTACCCAAGGGAACCAAAAGTACTAGTACTAACTTTCTTTCTATTATTTAACTTAGAAATAAAAAGGGTTTTTATGAAACTAAACTAATTCTAAAACTAATCTATGAATGCACAAAAAGTGCATTGGGGAAAAACTCTTAGGGAAAACTGATTGATTTGGACAATACTCAAGGGAGAATCCACCTAGACTTCACTTGTTATCGATTCTTGAGCTAGACGATTTATTCACTTGACTTGATCCGTAGAAATCCCTAATTTATGTTAATACCTCCGTCGAGGATAAGAACAACTAATCCTAGTTTGATTAACTGAAATCTCTTTCTAGTTAAAACCCCTAGTCTCACATTAACTCGATCTATGGATTCCCTTATTAGGTTTGACCCTAATCCGGCAGATTTATGTCGCCCTATGTCTAGGGTTGCATGCAACTCCGCTTAATTATGCTAGATCTACTCTTAAACAGTGACTTTTTCTCCTCTGAATAAGCACATCAATACTTGAATTAATACCTAGGACTATTAAAACAAGAATTAAGAACACATAATTAAGAACAAATCAGGTATTTATCATATAACTCAAGATAAAATAATAACAAGATCTGTCTTAGGTTTCATCCCCCTCAAGTATTTGGGAGATTTAGTTCATAATTAATAAAGAAAACATCTCAGAAGAATTAAAATAGCAAAACATAAAGAACCCAAAACTCCTGAAAGGATTGAAGGGAGATCCTCTGTCTTGATGTAGATCCTGGCTTCTGAGATGGATCAATCGGCTTCCCTTTGAGTAAATCCCTTCCTTTAACTCCCTGTCTTGGCGGGAA
Source organism: Gossypium stocksii (assembly GCA_020496765.1). Classification (NCBI taxonomy): domain Eukaryota; kingdom Viridiplantae; phylum Streptophyta; class Magnoliopsida; order Malvales; family Malvaceae; genus Gossypium; species Gossypium stocksii. Next base: position 7,205,594 of record CM035622.1, on the reverse strand, counting down.
AATAATGTGTGTCCTGGAGGTTGCCTCCTAGGGTCTTTATATAGAGTTTAAAATGGCTTTCTTAGCCCCTAAGCAACCTTTTCCAAGTGAAATTGAACTTCCTCACGACAGGGACACGCCCGTGTGCCACGCCCTTGTTGATCAAGACCCAGGCCGTGCTCGGGCCTGTTAAGGTGGCACGGTCATATGGTCTGGCCGTGTGAGTCGGGGTTGGGCCGTGTTCGAGCCCGAGGTGGTACGGCTGTGTGACACGCCCATGTGGCCAATTCTCAGGCCGTGTTGATTATTGAATTGGGCCTAATTTACCTATTTTTAGCCCGTTCCTTGCTCTTTTCTCTTCCCTAAGCTCACCTGAGTATACAACATGAAATTAAAGGTTTAAGAGCATCAATTTACACAAATCAAGGGTTAATTCATCCAGAAATTGGGCTAAGCATGAGATAAAAATATGTATAATTTATCGCTTATCAAATACCCCCACACTTAAGCCTTTGCTTGTCCTCAAGCAAAATCTCAACTCACAATTAAGAATCATTCTTCTCAACTTATAATCATTATCAATAATGTTTCAAACTAATCCACAAGTAATCATACAATGAAAATTCAACCAGAAGAACATTAAAGTTTCAAACACTCTAAGTTGAGAATTTTATCACGGAAACATAGGTTTTCTCCCTTTTCCTAAGTAATTACCTTTCAATCGAAATCAATAATAGTTGACATCCTCACTAAAAATTCACTCTATCCACTCAAAGTGTTTAGGGTTCAAAAATTAAGCACTCATTAGTCAATCTGAAAAGTTCTTACCATAAGCTTGCAGGAAAATCAAATCTCCACCACTATAGATTGATATGACACATCGATCAAAAGATCTTTCAATGGTTGTAATGGGACTTTGGTTAGGGGTGTTGTCAAAAGCTGAAAGAGAAGGTTAAAATCGAGATTGAATTGAAAGAACGTCTAGCTAGAAAAATCTCTATCACTTGAACATATTTCTAGAGCTTAAGTCTTCTGATGACATCGTTCCGGATTCGGTAGCTTATAATAGAAATATGCAAAAAAAATATTAAACTATAACTAAAATATGAATTAAAATTGAATTAATTGTATAAACACATTTTTACTTTTTTTGTGTTTTTTTTGTTTTTTTTTTTTTGTTTTTTATACTTTGAATGTTTATAAACTGAACAAGAGAACAAAGCTAGATAATAATTTCAACTCAAATCTCGAAAAAAATAGGGATCAAAATAATTGAATAGAATTCAACAAAAAACGGGTTATAGGTTAATATTAGAGGTAAGTCAAAGAATAGGTTGTTAGGCTCAATGGGGTTCACTAGGGGTTAATTATGAAGGTAGGCTTTTATGGAGTAAGTGGGTTAAACCTAGGTGCCTTTATCATTTCGGTGCATGAAACCAATAATGTGGCCTCGATATGTATAACCGGAGCAAGTTCTAGAATAAAGATCAGTATTGACTCACTCAAAGCAATAATAAAAGTGAGCACGAAAGGACGTATGCTCAAAAGGCTCAAAGATCTCACCAGAATTATGGCTTTTGATGTCAATCGTGTAAATTTCAAATCTCAAGATAATACTTAAAATTAGGGAAAATAACCTAGAAAAATTTAAATTCTCAAAAATTTTAACTTATTATGCTTGATTCCTTAATGTCTTAAAGTTTGAATAATCAAAGCAAAAGTACCTATGTCTTAATTCTCAACATATCAATAAAAGTCATAACTCAATCAGAATTAATTCCTAATAGGAGATTGAGACTCATGCAGAGAGTGAAAGTGAGAATTCGAAATTTTGAGAACAATGCAAAAAGTTAGTTGTAAAAATTTTTTAGGGGTTCGAAGAGAATGCAATGAATGAAAGTAAGTTCCCCCCCACTTAAATGTACATTACCCTCAATGTACAAAGATAAAAGTAATAGCAATAGAAACATAAAATCATAAGATAGGGAGAGAAGTGAAACTCCTTGAATTGGATGAATTCCTTGAAAGTTGTGAAAGCTGGATTGGAGAGATGACCACTTGAAGTTCATCATCCTGGGTAACTTGAAGTATAACTGCGAGGGGAATTTAAGTCTTACTCGATAAGAAGTGAAGTGTAAAATAAAAGGAAAAATATAAAGTGAAGCAAATAATAAAGAAAAATAAAAATGAAATGAAATTAAAAGAGAATTGGGCACACGGCTATTGGGTACGGGCGTGTGGAGTCACACGGCCTTGTAGCATGGTCGTGTCTTTTGGTGTTCGTTTTGCCCACGATCGTGTTTGAAACCACACGCCCGTGTATGAATGGACAGGTTTGGCCATAGCAGTATCGCACGGCCATGTTTCTACCCGTGGGGTGTCCACGGCCTTAGACACGCCCGTGTATCTAGTCGTGTGGTCCTGAGAAATCTGTGTTTTAAGGAGTTAGTTAAAATTTTAAGAAAATCAAACTTGTTAGTGCTCGAGTTGCCTCCCGAAAAGCACTTGTTTATAGTCAAAGCTCGACTTTTCTTAAGCTTGTTCGGTCATGGTGGCTTGAAGATTTGATACTCTTCTATCCTGCTTATAATTTCATTATCAACGTAAGATTTGAGTCGAGTGTGATTTACCTTGAAAGTGCCGAGTGACTCATGTTTTATCTCGACTGTACCATAGGGAAAGATTTTCATTACCGTGAAGTAAGGTGTATCACTTGTATGCTCTTTTGAATTTAAGATTCGAGGATCATCTTCCCCTAAGGTTACCTTATCCCCTACCTTGATTTGATTCGTTGTTACATGAGGGTCGTCTTGGTGACGCTCTGGGTTGGTGTGGCATATTTTGGGCTTTTCGTGATAGTTCAGCCACTAATCTAGTTTTTCAATCTGAAGCATTCGCTTTTCAAGTATGTTTCCCTTAGATGGACTTGCCTATGGTTGGGTCGCCTTTAAGTGGAGTGTATCATACACAGAAGGTTGGGTGGTGAGATTAGTGTTTTTACAAGGACTCGTCACTATATTTTTGTCAGCAGCTGTCTTAATCGAGTTTCGAGCTTGAAAAGTAATTGTTTCTTCACCTGCACGTAATGTGAGTACACTTGTACCAACGTTAATGATAGTCCTAGCAGTTGCTAAAAAGGGTCGCCCTAAAATTAAGGGCACATTATTGTCCTCATCCATGTCTAACACAACAAAGTCAACTGGGAATATGAATTTATCAATTTTCACTAGAACATCTTCAATTATACCCCTAGGGATTCTAATGGTTTTATCAGCCAATTGTATGCTCATCCTAGTTTGTTTGGGTTTTCCAAGACCTAGTCGTTTAAACATTTTATAAGGCATGACATTTATATTTGCCCCTAAATCAGCTAACGCATTATCAATGGTTAAACTACCAATTAAACAGGGAATTGTAAAGCTCCCTAGATCTTTCAGCTTGTTGGGTAGCTTGTTTAGCAAAATAGCTGAACACACAGCATTCAATTCCACATGCGATGACTCGTCTAACTTCCATTTGTTTGCTAAAAGCTCCTTTAAAAATTTAACTGCGTTTGGCATCTACAAAAGAGCTTCAATAAACGGTAAGTTAATATGTAATTTCTTCAAAAGATTAGGAAATTTACCGAATTGTTCATCTGTGCGGTCTTTCTTCGTCATGTTGGGATATGGCACACGAGGTTTATACTCTTTAACTATTGGTTCTTTGTTGCTTACCTCAACTTGACCTGTACTTACCACATCGCCTTGCTTTGAATCTAGTTTGTCTAGCTGTCCTTCATCGAGTATAGTGACAGCATAGAGTTGCTCTCTTGGGTTAGCTTCTGTGTTACTTGGCAAGCTACCTTGTGGTTGTTCAGAGATTAGTTTACCAAGTTGTCTTATTTGTGTTTCGAAACCTTGGATCGAAGCTTGCTGGTTCTTAAGTGCAGTTTCGGTAGTTTGAAAACGAGTTTCGGAAACCGATATGAACTTTTCCAACATCTCCTCAAGTTTCAGTTTCTTTTCTTGCTGATATGGTGGTTGTTGAAATCTCGGAGGAGGTGGTGGTGGTCTCTGATTTCTTTGCCTGCCCCATGAGAAATTAGGGTGATTCCTCCAACATACATTGTAAGTATTGCTGTAAGAATTATTTTGAGGTCGGGAATTATTACCCATATAATTCATTTGTTTGTTTTCTGTGCTATGTCCATAGGGATGGTACTCTGGGTTGCTCACTCCTCTTAAGTTTTAGCCATACTGTATGACTGGATGTACCTACGTAGAACCAATAAAACCATCAATCTTTTTATTTAAAAGTTCTACCTGAGAGGAAAGCATTGTGACTACATCAATATTAGGAATTCCTGCTGTTCTTGTTGGCTTTGTTCTCATGACTTGCCACAGATAATTCTTCAGTGATATCTCCTCTATAAACTCGTAGGCTGCTTCTGGTGTTTTATTGTTGATTGTTCATCCGGCGGCTACATCGATCATCTGCCTTGTTGAGAGATTCAAACTGTTGTGAAAGGTTTGAACTTGTAGCCACAGAGGTAACCCACGGTGAGGGCACCTTCTCAAGAGATCTTTGTATCTCTCCCAAGCATCGTAAAGTGTCTCTAAATCCATATGCACAAAAGAAGAGATATCGTTTCGCAATTTAGCTGTTTTAGTTGGAGGAAAATATTTAAGTAAAAACTTTTCGGTCATCTGCTCCCATGTAGTGATTGAGCCTCGTGGTAGAGAATTTAACCATTGTTTAGCTTTATTCCTCAAGGAAAAAGGAAATAATCAGAGGCGAATGGCATCATCAGAAACACCATTTGTTTTGAAAGTGTCACAAAATTCCAAAAAGTTGGCTAAGTGTGAGTTGGGATCTTCATCCTATAAACCATCAAACTGCACAAATTGCTGAATCATCTGAATAGTGTTAGGCTTTAATTCAAAATTATTTGTAGCAATAACAGGTCTAATAATACTAGATTGAGTACCAGCCAAATTAGGTTTAGCATAATCATACATAGTGCGAGGAGCATTATTGTGATTTGCCGGTTCTGCGGCTATCGCAGGAGGTGGTAGATTGTCCTGATTTGCTTCCATCTCTTCCGTAGGTTCTAGCTATTTTTCTTGTCCCTGTTCCAGATAATGAAGGCTTCGTCTGATTTTTCTACGATTTCTGCAAACTGTAGCTTCTAAATCCTCATCAAAAAGCAATAGTCCTGCTGGGTTTCTTCTAATCATAAACTAGAGATACCTAAAGGAAAAGAAAATTTCAGTAAAATAAAAATAAAAATAAGCTGAAAATAAATAAAAATAAATATGGCTAAAGTAATAAAAATATAGTGTTCCTCAAAAACTTGATATGCGTGATATGAAGTAATAAAATTTATAATAATAATCAAACCAGAAACTAACTATTATCACGATTTTAAGGTAAGCGCACCTATCGCACAGTAGTATAGCTTAGTGGCAAGACCTAGATATCGTACCCAAGGGAACCAAAAGTACTAGTACTAACTTTCTTTGTATTATTTAACCTAGAAATAAAAGGGGTTTTTATGAAACTAAACTAATTTTAAAACTAAACTATGAATGCACAAAAAGTGAATTGGGGAAAAACTCTTAGGGAAAACTGATTGATTTGGACAATACTCAAGGGAGAATCCACCTAGACTTCACTTGTTATCGATTCTTGAGCTAGACGATTTACTCACTTGACTTGATCCGTAGAAATCCCTAATTTATGTTAATACCTCCGTCGAGGATAAGAATAAGTAATCCTAGGTTGATTAACTGAAATCTCTTTCTAGTTAAAACCCCTAGTCTCGCATTAACTCGATCGATGGATTCCCTTATTAGGTTTGACCCTAATCCGACAGATTTATGTCGCCCTATGTCTAAGGTTGCATGCAACTCCGCTTAATTATGCTAGATCTACTCTTAAACAGGGACTTTTGCTCCTCTGAATAAGCACATCAATACTTGAATTAATACCTAGGAATATTAAAACAAGAATTAAGAACACATAATTAAGAACAAATCAGGTATTTATCATATAACTCAAGATAAAATAATAACAAGATATGTCTTAGATTTCATCCCCCTCAAGTATTTGGGGGATTTAGTTCATAATTAATAAAAAAAACATCTCAGAAGAATTAAAATAGCAAAACATAAAGAACCCAAAACTCCTGAAAGGATTAAAGGGAGATCCTCTGTCTTGATGTAGATCCTGGCTTCTGAGATGGATCAATCGGCTTCTCTTCGAGTAATTCCCTGCCTTTAACTCCCCGTCTTGGCGGGAAAATAATGTGTGTCCTTGATGTTGCCTCCTAGGGTCTTTATATAGAGTTTAAAATGGCTTTCTTAGCCCTTAAGCAACCTTTTTCGAGTGAAATTCAACTTCTTCACGACAGGGACACGCTCGTGTGCCATGCCCGTATGGATCAAGGCCCAGGCTGTGCTCGGGCCTGTTAAGGTGGCACGGCCATGTGGTCTGGCCGTGTGAGTCGGGGTTGGGCTGTGTTCGAGCCCAATGTGGCACGGCCATGTGACACGCCCATGTGGCCAATTCTCAGGCCGTATTGATTATTAAATTGGGCCTAATTTACCCATTTTTGGCCCATTCCTTGCTCTTTTCTCTTCCCTAAGCTCACCTGAGTATACAATATGAAATTAAAGGTTTAAGAGCATTAATTTACACAAATCATGGGTTAATTCATCCAGAAATTGGGCGAAGCATGAGATAAAAATATGTATAATTTATCGCTTATCACTAATATTCTCAACGTCCTTTTGTCATTTTCAGTTGTCTGGTCAGGGTGTTCACGATTTGTTACATATCGTAAGATATCATAGTACCAAGGGTAGTCATCCATTTCCTCTTCTTCCACATTGTAACAATAAGCTGGAGTCTCACAAATACTCATATGAATGGGTTTTACATCCTTTTGCTTGCTTATTTTGATCATGGAAGCCAAAGTTACCAAGGCATCTGCCATCTGGTTTTCATCTCGTGGGAGATAATTAAAAGTGATGTCGTCAAACTCCTTAATTAGCCTCAAAACTATTTTTCAGTAATCAATCAGTTTGGGGTCTCTTGTCTCTCATTCCCCTTTAAGCTGGTAAATCACTAATGCAGAATCCTCATATACTTCTAGCACTCTGATTTTATGCTCTACAGCTGCTCAAATTTTCATGATGCATGCTTCATACTCTGTCATGTTATTTGTGCAATCAAAATCCAATTTGCAAGTGAATGGATAATGATCACCACTAGGGGATACCAAAACTACTCCAATTCCATTTCCTACAGCATTTGATGCTCCATCAAAATTTAACTTCCACGGATACGCTTCAGTAGTTGCCACATACATTAGCTCTTCATTAGGGAAATCAATGCTTAAAGGTTCATAATCCTCTAAAGCCCTACTAGCCAGAAATTCTGCTATTGCGTTCCCTTTTATAGCCTTTTGGTTTACATAAACTATATCAAATTTAGAAAGCAAAATCTACCACCTTGCCCTCCTTCCATTCAGAGCAGTTGACTCCATCATATACTTTCATGGGTCAAGTTTCGAAATCAGCCAGGTCGTATGATATAGCATATATTGCCTCAACCTCCGAGTTGTCCAAATCAGTGCACAACACAACTTTTCAATCGGCGAATATCTCATCTCACACTGAGTGAATTTCTTACTGAGGAAATATATTACCCTTTCTCTTCTTCCCGATTCATCATGTTGACCAAACACACATCCCATAGAGCTATTGAACACTGCCAAATACAGTATTAATGGCTTATCTGGATTCGACGGAGACAGTACTGGAGCATTTGAAAAATATTGTTTAACTTTGTCAAAAGCATTCTGGCATTCATCATCACATGTGCCTTGGTTGTGCTTCTTAAGCAGTCGAAATATGGGATCACATTTCTTAGTTAATTGTGAAATAAACCGAACAATGTAATTTAACCTCCCAAGAAAACCTCGAACTTCTTTTTGAGTGTGTCGTGAAGGCAATTCTTGTATAACTCTGACCTTATTTGAGTCAACCTCAATTCCTCTTTCGCTGACTACAAAGCCTAGTAGCTTCCCTAACCTAGCTCCAAAGGTACACTTCGCCGGGTTGAGCTTTAATTGAAATTTCCTCAATCACAAGAACAACTTCTTCAAGACTTCGATGTGTTCTTTTTCTGTTAGAGATTTAGCGGTCATGTCATCAACATATACTTCAATCTCCTTGTGCATCATGTCATTGAATAAGGTCACCATAGCCCTTTGATATGTTGTCCCTGCATTCTTTAGCCCGAACGGTATCAGTTTATAGCAAAAGGTACCCCACAATGTTATGAAAGTAGTTTTAGCCATATCCTCAAAATGCATCTTTATCTGATTGTATCCAGAGAAACCGTCCATGAAAGAAAACAGTAAGTACCCTACCGTATTATCCACTAATGTGTTAATATAAGGCAAGGGGAAGTTGTCTTTCAGGCTGGCTTTATTTAAGTCTCTCTAGTCAATACACATCCGAACCTTTCCATCTTTCTTAGGAACAGGTACAATGTTGGCTACCCATTCTTAGTATTTTACCACCTGTAGAAAACCAGCATCGAACTGTTTCTTGACTTCTTCTTTTATCTTCAACACCACATCAGGGCTCATCATTCGTAGCTTTTGTTGAACTGGCTTGCATTCTTCTCTTATGGGAAGGCGATGTACTACAATATCAATACTTAGCCCAAGCATATCTTGGTATGACCATGCAAAGACGTCTTTGAATTCCCGCAATAACTCAACAAGGTCTTGCTTCGTCTCTTCGGCTATATGCATTCCAATTTTCACTACCTTTCCTTCCTCTAAGGTTACATTCTCTACCACATCTTCGTGGGGTAAAATTTGTTTCTCTTCTTGCTTTATCATTCTTAACAAATCCGGAGACAAGTCACAATCTCTGTCACCTTCAAAATCCTGAAATTCCTCTAAACACATGTCTTGCTCAAAAAGTAACTCTGAATCTTTAGTATCGTTGCTCATGACATTAATATCTAGGGACCTATAGTAGGTACAAAAGAATGTACAAAGAATAAATGAATTCCAGAACAACTATTTATGTGCTATGAATGAGAATATCAAAAGAAAAATTTTGGAAGAAAATTAAAAAAATGAAAGAATATTTAAAAATGAAGGAATATTTGCTTGAATTGATCATCAACTATGTATTTTATTGAAACAAAGATATCTGAACATGAGCCTTTTTCACAAATGAAATCTTATTGTTTCTAGGCTTTAAAACAACAAATTTGTTCTGAACATTACTCTGTATAATCTCTAAAAACTACAGGAAGTTCCTCCGCAGTCTAGTTGTTCAAAACACTTCCTGGTCCATAAGGACGAATGCCCAACAAGTTTCTTTGTTTAGTTCCTTCCTCGTGTATGGTATTGATGTGATGACTTTCATGTTCAAGCAATCTTCTCTCAGGGCGAATTATCCCTCCTGATACAAAGGTTTGGGATATGTGAGGGAATGTCATCAATTCCCACTTAAATTCTTCCCCACTCAGCCGAGCCCTTCTTCTCTCTTGCTTCTTTTCTATTTCCCTCTTCCGTTGTCTGGCATCTGGCCTGAAACCCATGCCAAAACGATCTCTTTTCTCTTTCAACATCAAAACTTGAATTCCTCCTTGGAGATATCTACCCAATCCTTTTCTCGGTAAGGCTTATTGCCCTACCATCATTTGCAAGCCCATTCTCATCGTTCTGGATATCTCAGGTACCGGAACCTCATTCCCTTCCAAAATGAATGTTGTGTTTACGAACTCTAAGGATCGAAAGGAGCATTCAGTTGCCTCATCATTCGCCTCTAAATATGGCACGTCATTAGTAACAGTTGCTATGATATCCTCTTCTGCATTTATAGTAACCAGTCAACCTTCCGTTACTAATTTCAATTTTTGGTACAAAGATGAGGGCGCTGCTCCTACCGAATGTATCCAGGGCCTCCCTAACAAGCAATTATAGGAGGGCTTGATGTCCATTACCAGAAAATCTACTTCGTATGTGTTCGGTCCAATCAACAACGATATGTCGATCCTTCCAAACACTCTCACTATATTCTAGCACTTTTCATGTGAGAACTGTCTATAGGCAATCTATTCAATGTAGACAATGGTAAAACATTCAAGGCCAATCCATTATCTATTAACACACTTGGCAAAGTGTATCCCTTGCAACGAGTGGTGATGTGCAGTGCCTTGGTCGATCACATGCCTCCAGGTGGAATTTCATCATCATTGAAGTAAATAAAGTTGTCGGCACTTATATTACTAACTAGACGATCTAGCTTATTGATGGATATATCGTTAGTAACGTAAGTTTCATTTAGTACTTTCATCAATGCTTAGCGATGTACTTCTGAACTCAAAAGTAATGCTAGTACTGATATACGAGCTGGTTGCTTACACAGCTGCTCTACCACGTTGTACTTACTGTGCTTCAAGAACTTCAAAAATTCTTTAGCCTCTTATTCCTTTACTGGTTCATTGATAAGTGCCTCAGCCCCTTTCCCTCACTCAGCTACTGGGGACCTTGCTTTTACGGGTTCTGTTCTAATGTTTATCGCATCGTAACGTCTTCCACTGCGTGTGTAAGATCCTTCACTTTGGACCTCCTTGGAAGTGCCAGCTAAGTTTTCCCCTCCCAGTATTGTCACAGTACAGTCGTAATTCCAAGGTACCACTTTGTTATCCTTGTAAGGAAAGGAAATAAGTTTTTGGATTACAACCCTTGCCACCATTTGTGTTCCGCCCTCCGTGTTTCTTGGTCGGGATATGATGATTCTCGGGTGATTAACTTTTTGCTTTGTCAACTCTCATTCTATCACACATATATTTCCTTCCCCTGAGCCTTCTTTATAAAACTCCAATTCTTTATTGTCCATGAGGCTTTGCACCAAGATCCTGAACTCAACACATTCCTGGATCCCACGCCCTTCTGCTTTGTGGAACTCACAGTAGTCCCTTATTCCTTCACATCCTTCCACAAAATTTGATGCTATCAATCCTCTTCTTACCATCTCTCAACAGACCACTCTCAACGGGGTTTTTACTTCCACAATATCCCCCTTGATTCTTCCCACGATATTTTCACTAATCGCATTTACCCCATTATCTCTATGGTTAGGTAGCGGGTTATCCGTACTAGGTGTATCATCAAACTTTACAATTCCCATCTTGATGAGTCTCTCGACTACCTTTTTGAAGGCAGTGCAGTTTTCTATTGAATGCCCCGATATTCCCGCATGGTAGTCACATTGAGCGTTTGAATCATACCATTTGGGATATGGGGGTTGTAACAGCTTTAGATAAAATAGGGACACTACATATGCGTTAAATAAACTTTGATATAGCTCCTTATACGACATTAAGATTGGTGTAAATTGGAGCTTTTCAAAGTTTTACCTTGTGCCCGATTCCTACCTTACTGAACCTTGTTACTCAGCTACTTTTGGCTGACTGACAGTTATTGACTTTAAGTACCCTTTGCTATAGGTACTTGTATTATTCACCTCGTTCTCCTTTCTCCTTGGAGCCGACCTCTTAGTGGTTTCCCCTGTTTCAATCTTACCACCCCTTATGGCATTTTCAATCATCTCCACCGCCATTACTATATCTGTAAAGCTCTTGGTGGTACTCCCTATCATGTGAGTAATGAATGGTGCCTTCAAAGTACTGATAAAGAGCATTGTAGTTTCCTTTTCCAGGAGGGTGGCTGAACTTGCATGGTAACTTCCCTCCACCTCTGCGTATACTGCCTGAAGCTTTCATTTGACTTCTTTTCCATATTTTGTAAGGTGATTCTGTCAAGCGTCATATCCGTTACATGATTGTATTGCTTCATAAAAGCTTGGGCAAGGTCTCTCCAGGAACTAATCCTAGCGCGGCTCAATTGATTGTACCACCTAGCTACTGTCCTCACCAAGCTATCTTGGAAACAATGGATCAACAGTTGATCATTATTAACGTACCCAGTCATCCATTTATAGAACATGGTAATGTGGGCTTTAGAACAGCTAGTCTCATTATACTCTCAAATTCTGGCATTTTGAACTTGTGAGGAAGCACCAAATCTGGAACCAGGCTCAAGTCTTTAGCATCAATACCATGGTGATTATCAGCATTTTCCAAGGCCTTGAATTTTTCTTCCAACCATCTATAATGGTCCTCTAACTGCCTTGAGGATTCAATTCTCATTCCTTCCCTTTCTGCTAGGTCTAAATCAGGCATAACAGGATTAACAATGTTATCTCCTGGGTTAGATCTTGCGCCAATTTGGAAGTTCAGGGCCACTTTAGTATCAGTTTGACTTTGTTGAAGCCTAATCGTGACAGAAGGGTTTCGGGGATGTACCTCAGGTTGTGTTTGTGCATGTGGTGGGTTAAAACCCGGAGGATAGCCCTCATTATCTTCTCTAGTATTAGTCATGGGGCCTTTTCCTTTATCCATCGCCCCGTTCAGTAGCTGGGCCATTTGAGCCATCATATTTCTTTGAGCTTCTAACATTTGGTCTCTTATCTCTTGTTGGAGCTTTGCCAATTGCTCTCGCATCTGATCTTGCATGTCTCTTTAGAATTGTTCCAGCCTTTTAATCCATGTTCTTTGTCTTGGCGCGTGTACCGTAACGGTGTTTAGTTTCCAGATTAACTTTTCCTTCTCTCTTTCTTTCTTTCTCTCTCTCTGAAATAACTACAACTAATTAGGGTCCTTTTATGGATTTAAATGCATATGATGTGATGTAATAAAAATGCATGAATACAAAAAGATATCGATTCTGATTCAGTTTCATTTAGAAAACTTTATTTAGAAAATAAAATTCTTTACACAAAATGGATTACAAATACGATTTCGCCCAAATGCCCAAAGTTTTAACCCTTCCAAACAACGAAGCTAACTCTCGACCCCTATCTAACTCTAGCTTATACTTTACACTTAACATATCAGCCTGCGCTGCCAAAGCTTGTAAATGATCAACTACTTCCCGAATTTGGACTATGGCTTTACCAATGAGGTAATCCCTATTTCTAACTTGATCATGAGAATGGTGAAGCTCTTCCTTCCAATACCCTTCTCTTGCTTCAAGAAGCTTGATCCGGAGTTCATAGTTTTGTAATGCCGATTCTAATTTTTCAATCTTCTTCTTCATTTCTTCAATCTTGTTTAGGCTTTTCTTTAGCTCAATCATTGAATTACGACTTCGATACTGATAAAGAGCTCTTCCAAGCTCAGTCATTCTAGCCTTTAATTTACTCTTTTCATTCCGAGTTTTTGCCAGACTCTTCTCTAAGGCCTCGTTTTGCACATGAATTTCTTGGAACCTCCTCTCCTATCGATCAACTTTGGCTTTTTCTTCTCAAATCTCTTGTTGCCACTGCTCTGAAGTCTTCCCTAATCCGGCTCTTTGCATCGACAGATTTATCTTCTTATATTTTGTCTTCAAACTATCTCAATCTTCCTCTTCTCTTCTCTTAATTTTTTGGCCTCCAGTTTCTGAACATCCGCGTCTAATCTCAAGTACATTTTTTTTCTTCCAATTTCTATATCATTTTCCTAAGCTCTAAACTCTTTCTTTCGAAATCTTGCGTCATAATCTCTAACTCTGATTGGACCACTCATAAGTACTCCTCCATCGATCGAGCACCCTCCAAACTTGACCCAAGGATGTTATCGTTAATCCTTTTGCTCAACCACCCCTTGTATTCAAGGGTTGTCATCAGACCTGTAGTTAAAATTTTCATAGAACAAGTCCGCTTCCAAGCCTTAGAAATCTCTCAAATCTTCTTCTTATAATTATCCCCTTTATATGAGAATTCTCATTGAGCTAACCCATGCGCTACCGATATGAACTGTCTTGCCTTGTATTGCCTTAGTACGAGCAACGATGCATATCCAACAGCTCCCCAGATTCTAGGCAAAGGTACCCAATCAAAATTTCCACACCGATAGAGGACCTCGTCAGGAACCATCCAAGGGGCTCTCCACTCCACATTTTCCTCTTAGAGGTTTTGAAGAATTGCCATCCACCTTTCCTCTGATATATCATCCCTCCTTGGCGTAGCTGCTGCTTCTTTTAAAGGGGAATAATTTTCAGAGAACACTCGGCAAGGAACCTTATCAACCCTCTAAAAATGACTATGAAACCAAACCAACAATAATTGTGCGCATCCAATGAATCTACCTTCACCAACCCTCCGACATGCACTCAAGGATATGAACGTCTCGGCTAGAATTGCAGATACAGGTGTGACCTATTGATCGTGATATCGACTGATGATGATAAAGTAATAAAATCTAATCGTACTTGGAAACTAACTAATATCATGATAAAAGGCAAGTGCACCTATCGAATAGTAGTATAGTTAGTGGCAAGACCAGAATATCGAATCTAAAGAACTATGAGTACTAGTAATGACTTTCTTTCTATTATCTAGCCTAAGAATAAAAAAGGGTTTTGTTTCTAAATTAACTAATCTAAACTAAACTGAAAAGAAACGGCAAGGAGTAAAGAGAGAAATTACTTTCGGGAAAACTGATTGATTAAGACAATACCTAAGGAAGAATCCACCTAGACTTCACTTGTTATCTAACTTTGAACCAGATGCTTTCTTCATTTGATTTGATCTATAGAGATCCCTAAATTATGTTAATACCTCCGTCGAGGATAAGAACAACTAATCCTAGGTTGATTAACTGAAATCTCTTTCTAGTTAAAACCGCTAGTCTTGCATTAACTCGATCTATGGCTCCCCATATTAGATTTGACTCTAATCCGGCAGATTTTCGTTGTCCTATGTCTAGGATTGCAATCAACTCTGCTTAATTGTGTTAGATCTACTCCTATGTAGGGACTTTTGCTCCTCCACATAGGCACATTCAACTTAAATCAATATCCCGAAAATATCAATTTAAGAGTTAAAAACACAATAAAGAACAAATCAAATATCTATCACACAACTCAGATAACAATAATAAGATCCGTATTAGGTTTCATCCCCCTTAGATATTTGGGGTTTTAGTTCATAATTATAAAAGAAAACATCTCAGAAGAAATAAAATAGTAAAACATAAGAAAACTCAAAACTCCTGAAAGGATTGAAGGGAGATCCTCTATCTTGATGTAAATCCTGGCTTCTGAGATGGATCAATCGGCTTCTCTTTGAGTAATTCCCTATCTTCAACTCTCCGTCTTGGCAGGAAAATAATGTTTCCTTGGCGGGAGAAAAGCACACCCTTGTAGTTGCCTCCTAGGGTCATTATATAGAGTTTTGGAATGCCTTTCTTAGCCCCTAAGTACCCTTTTCCGAGTGAAATTGAACTTCCTCACGATAAGGACACGCCCGTGTGCCATGCCCGTGTAGATCGACTACCAGGCCATGCTCGAGCCTGTTAAAATGGCACGACCGTGTGGTAAGGTCGTGTGGCGAACCTTTAGGCCGTGTTGATTACTAAATTGGGCCTAATTTACCCGTTTTCGACCCGTTTCTTGCTCTTTTCCCTTCCTTATGCTCTCCTAAGTATAAAACATGAAATAAAAGGGTTAAGAGTACCAATTTCCACAAATTCAATGATAATTCATCCAGAATTTAGGCTAAGTATGAGGTAAAAATATGTACAATTTATGGTTTATCACCTGTTTTCCAAGTCGATCAAATAAATCAGTGACTGCTTCATCTATATGCCTTAGAGCTTTTGGAAAAATCACTAGACCTTAAATACTTAAGGCCAAGACATCAACTTTCCTCTTCATATACAAATGCGCTAATACCAGATCCCTTAAACTTGCCCAATGAATGTATTTACCGTCACCCTTTTGTTGGATTCGAGCTGTGACCCACTGTTCACTCATCCCCGTAATATTCATTAATTTCTTCACAAAACTTGGGGGATTAGTAGCCCTAAAGTAAGCTTTATTACCTCGAATCCTTGAACAGCGAAGTAAGGTCGTATACTCCTCCATAGTAGTTACTAAATCTACCTTTCCAAAAGTGAAACAATTATAGGCAGGGTTCCAAAACTGAGCCATAGCCCTGAACAAATGCTTGTCCACCTTAACATCAAGCAAGTAGGGTAGATCATCATAATTAAGGTAGAACAGCTGCTTAGTCTCATCGTCCCAATGGGCCCATATATCTTTCAATTCCTAAAGCTCATTCTGTGCCACACTGATGCGAGTGAAGTCCCACAACTCTGATGTATATCTCTCAATGACACTATCTCCTTTTTCTAATTGGGTATTCTCTGACCATGTATAGACGGTAGCGTCGTCCTCCACTTTATCAAGAAATTCATTTTCCATAACAAAAATCTCTAATTTAGAAATCGAATCGTGGATCGACACCTTTTTAAATATTGAATGACATGCAATGAACAAAATAAAACTAGTCAATGTCATGTATAAAAGATTCAAAGAAAGCAGAAAATAAACAAGCACCTATATGGGTAACTACTATTGGTCAACATAGTTCTACCTAAGGCGAACTCTTAGGGTTCACTATATGTATTTTTGTTCTAAAGAAAAGGGTACCTGAACCAGCAGATTCCTCGATCCTCACCCATTATAGGCTCATATGGACCAAGTTCGGTTCAGGTGGACACATTTCCCTATGGTCATGCGGAGATGAAAATCTCACGGAGACATAGGTACAGATGTATCCCGGAAGTAATCCACTAGCCCATGCGGAGGTGAAAACCTCACAAAGGCGTAGCTTCTCACACCCACTTAAAGGGTGTGACCACAACGGTCATGCAATGCAATGCAGAAATATTTTACAAAACCAACCAAATGCAATGAAAAACATGATTTCAAATCAAATTTTCTAAATTTCGATATTAGGACAGAAAATGATCAACTTTACGGCTTGACTCTCTTATTGGTCCCCAGTGGAGTTGCCAAGCTGTCGAAACCATTTTTAAATTTGAAAAAAACTGGGTCAACTTTTTTTAATAAAAAAACGGGCGTCGCCACCAAGCCCTTTTTGCTTAGGTGTGATCAGATCACCTTACCAAACATTTTATTTCAAAAACATTGATTTTGGCCAACGAAATTTAAGAAAACGGGTTCGGGAGTCAGTTACGTACGAGGAAGGATTAGCACCCTCGAAACGCCCAAAATTGGTACCAAATTGATTAGTTTTTGTCCTAATGTCGAAAATTCAAAAAGATTTTAAAACATGATCTCTTTAAAATTTTGAGCAATTTGAATTGGAACTTGAGACTCCTTTGTTCCGAAAGAATACAAACATCACATCCAGCATGTTAGGACATGATGTTTAAATCCTCGTAACCAAAATCATCTCATGATTTACAAAATTCATTAAAAGAATATTTAGTTATTTAGACAAACGGAAAATTGAAACCAAGCACGTTAGGGCACTATTTTCCGAATTTCCAAACACTGAAATATTGCCTTATTTTTTAAAAATAATACTTTTGAATAAAATGTGGCAATTTAGTAGAACGCATTTTGTTTAAAACAATGATTTGAGTAAAATTGTCATGCTATTGAAATACACAATCATTAATTCACCAATGAAAGAGCAATTCATAACAATCACATGTCGGATCAATATTCAATACTAAGTAAAAGAAAGTATAAAATAATTAATAACAATAACAATTTAATGACTATCTAAGGCTATTGTGAAAACAATAATGAAATGATGAAATAATCAAACATAAACTCTAACAATACGAATAAGTATATAAGCGAACATAAAATAGATAATAGTAATACAAAACGAATATTCATGAAATAAATACTTGCAAATAATAATAATAATAATAATAATAATAAATAATGACAAACAGTAAAACAATGAAATTAAAATATAACATATACATATGTATAATAGTTTAAAATAAACGGCATATATTTTGAATAAATAATATGTAAAAAAACCTCGAATATAAATAAAATTATAAGATAGGTATGAAAATAGTAATATACATAATATAATATCTTAATATATATATGTAAAAAAATAAATAAATAATATACATATTTAAAATAAATAATGTATGGAAAACTTTACATCAATAGTAGGAGAATTTAAAAAATATATATACAAATTTTAAAGTAATATAACAATATGATTAAAATAATAAAATATATATAGTAGATAAGATACAACAAAATAATAAGAAAAATAATATGTAGCAAAGCAATTTTATGTAAATATAAAAAAAAGTTCATAATAAATAATATATACAAAGTATTAAAATAAAATAAATAAATATTAGATTAAAAGAACTAAGTCAAAATATAAATAAAATTAAGAGAAAAAAATGAAAGAGGAAAAAAAAAGATTAAAACTAAATTTAAATAAAATTCTAGGGGCAAAATTTTAAAAAAAAACCTAACTAGGGACCTAATTGAAACACCTGCCACAGAGAAGGGATTCACTGGGAGAATATGCCATTTTCCCCAAAACGGCACCATTTCAATATTTATGTTTAAATGGCCCCGCGACTAAATCGAAATAAAAGCGAATCTTCAAGGCTAATTTAAAAAAAATAAAGGAAACACTTTGATTGGACGAAATTACAAAGAATAAAATTGCGGAAGGACTTAAGAGAGAAATTACCCCTTTTATAAAAACACGCAGATCCTCCCTGGGAATTGGGTCAACGCGCGGATCCTGGCCCTTAAACGACGTTGTTTTGGCCTTTAAAGGTAACCCCCAAAACGGCGTCGTATAGAAGCTTTATAAATATTAAAAAAAAAACATTTGTATCAAGCATTTGAAAAAAAAAGGTTTTAAACTCTCTGAAAGGCTCTCGGAGCATTGGCTGATGCTCGGCCTTGCTCCATCATCGAGCCACCACCCTCCGACTCCGTCCGCCACCGTGCACGGTGGTCGAAATCTCAAAACTGAGGCTTTTTTATTTTTTTAAGGCCTTCTAAAGCCAAATTAGGGGTTAAAATCCCCTTTTCATAACCCCAAAACACCAACGAAGAGGAAAATCCCCCCGATTCCGTCCTCTGTTTCATCAAAAAAGGTAAAAAATTTGTAGTTTTTTTATTTCGCTATATAAAAAAATATATATATGTTTGCTACATGTGAAAATAAATCTAAAGTATACCTTCTCCTTCTCTGATATAATCTCAGTGTTTTTTATTAGTAAAATCGTAACCCTTACGCTGTCTGTATTCATGCTTTTATAGTCAAAGCAAATCAAAAAAAATAAATATTACAATCCTGCTATATTTGCTATTGTCCGTGTTTCGTTTCCTTTTTTGTAGGGGCACTGACGACGGCATAGAAGCCTCGAGGGACTACAGCGGCGCGAGAGGAAACCCTAGGGTTCCGAATCTAAAACAAGATTTGGGCCATTGGGCCATGTAATTTGGTCCTTTGGTTAGTGGGTCTTAGTGTAATTGTGTTGGCCTAGGTTTAGTGGCTTGGGTTGGTTTAAGTTTGGGCTAAAAGAGTTTAATGTTTTGGGTTTGTATTTGGGCTTGAGGGTGTAATTGGGCTTCGAGTAATATTTGTAATATTGGGCTACGGGTTTGTAAATTGGTTTTAAGTTAAATGGGCTGTAAATGAATTGGACATTATGGTTTAAAATTTAGTTTGTTTTATTTTTTGTTTTTGGTATGGGCCCGGGCAAATTGGGCCTATTACAATGGGTTTTGGGAACTTGTGGTTTTGCATTGTCATTCTCAAGCATGCATATGCATAATTGTTGGAAGCACAAAGAAAGTGTGAATTATATGTACTACTGTAATTACTGATAATCTATTAGCTTTTATGCTCAATTGTTAAACGGGTTTCTTACATGATTTGTAAGTTCAGCATACTTTGTTTACCTTTGATTAAGACTCACACTAAGCCTTTTAAACTCATCTCATTAGTTTAAATTTTTCAGGTAATCCGTAAGGTTAGGGCTCGGATTCGAAAATTTGGATATCTCATCTCGATTTTTATTGAATAAAGTATATAATTTAATAGTTTTATTTATTTAGTTTGTAATAATTTATTTTACAAATTGTGCCATAGGATAGATTTTGGGGAGATATTTAGTTATTGCATGCATGAATGTTAAGAATTAAATAAGTTGAGTAACTGACAGAATTAATAATTGGTCATTTAAGTTAGTAATTATGGTTTTAGTATCAAATTGTGAACACTAATTTTTTCGCTGCAAAACTAGATTTTTTGGAAACTCTAAATAACAATTAATGGTAAAATATGTAATATATTTTTAATTTAACGAGAATCTTTTCAATTGGAATTTTAATTAAACTTGGCAAAATTAATGTTTTTTAAAAAAACAAAGAGATGCCCACTATGATTTTTCAAAAAATAAACGAATATTTTGAAAACAAGTTTTTAAGAGTTCGCTTGTTTCTTCTAGGTCATTTCAGTGGTCGATGTGACCTTTAAAATCCGCTCATAACTTCTGGATCGAGTTGGGGAGATTACAGAGAAATAATGAGGTGAGCTTTGAATACAAAATTGGGGAGAAAGGGAACAATGTCATGTGCCTAACTATTTCTAGTGTTTGAACCATTGGGAGCCATAATTTCTTTGAACTCATACTGTCACAAGCCCTAGAACGTTACAAGTTTAGAAGACCTATGTGACTTAAGTATTCACTATGCATAATTTTCTAGAATTTCTAATAATTAAATTGGTTGAATGTTATTTGATTCTCATGCTTGTATTTACTTTATACTTGTATGAATTAGAATGAGGGTAACATGATTAAATATTTGGTCATTGGGTCACTTCTAAGTTGTTAATTATGTAACTTTTTAACCTAGGAAATTTACTTTAGAAATTTTCAAATTGACGATGTATCACGATTAAGTCGTATGTTAAATAGAATTAATATCACTTTAATATTTGTTAACCATATTTTGTAGTAGTAGTGTAATCTAAGGGACATCTTCTGTACGTTATGTATTAGACTTGGTTTGCTTGAGGACAAACAAAAAGTTAAGTATGGGAGATTTGATCTACCTCGAATTACATTACTATTTACAACCTTTTTCACATAAATTTAGCTTGTTTAATAGTTCAATTAAGTTGCCTTAGTATTTATTTATGATTTTACAGTTCAAGTCGTATTTTATGCTTTTTCCATAGTTTTTATACTATTCAGATACTTTATAAGCTAATGTGGTTGTAACTGTAACAATCCATTTTTCAGTGATATCAAAAACGGTGGTTTCGGAACCCCAATTTTTATGATCGAGTAAGTAAATATTATAAAATAATATTAGCAAGTCTATTATAGAATTATTTTAAGTTTTGGTCTAGTAATTTTAGCAATTAAATAGTTAATTAAGGAAAAATGACTAAATCATAAAAGATATAACTTAATCGCACTTGAATTTTATTAGTTAAATGGCTTATTTAGTAAATGTGGGAGGACTTATACAGTATTTAGACCATAATGAAACATTGGTGGATGGTTCATGTAAGTCTTGGGTGGAAATTTTGAATTATTACAAGGGTAAATTGATAATTAAGTAAATAAAAACATAAACTAAAGAAATCAAAGCCACCATCTTCTTCCTTCTAACTTTCCAAACTGAAAAACACCATTTTGAACTAAGGAGAATAAGTCAAGCTTGTTTCATTAAATGTAAGTGATTTTTTATTTCATTTTTAGTGAAGTTTATGTTTTTGAGATCGTTGTAGCTCAATCTTGTTAACCTAGGGACTAATTAGTAAAAATTTTAAAGGTTTTTAAACTTTCCATTAATGATTTTTAGATGTTCATGAAGTTAAATGGTACATTTATAAGGTTGATTCTTAAATAGGACTATTTTGTAAAGGAAATTGTATTAGGTCTAAGCTTAGGGACTAATATGAAAATATGTTAATTTTAGCATGAAATTTCTTTAAATTTTAGTATTTGAAAGCTTATTAGGTATGAATATATAATCAGTTTTAAGCTTGGGGTTTAAATGTAAAAGATATAATAGTTTCAATTTTATAGACTAAATTGAATAAAGTGAAAAAGTTCATGGAAACTTTGTAAAATGAAATCAATAGGTCATATACATGAAAATGAATATAATAATGCAATTGGAATTGATAAATTGAATTTAACTATTATATAGATTAAGGATTGAACCGTACGGAGGAAAACCAAGCAAAGGAAAAATTACAAAATAGTCCCTATGAATCAACTCAATAGCCGAATATAATAGGTAATTCATAGGTAAGAAATGTATATATATTTTGTGCTACTGAATTGTGAACGTGCATATATATATATATATATATATATATGTTGTTCAAATTCATGGGTTGGGATTTGAAATGCTATAAATTAAGTACAAGGTGAGAAAAGACTTATTTGAAAATTGTTGAATATTTGTGAAACATGATTTGTATGATTTCGAAATGAAC
Source organism: Gossypium stocksii (assembly GCA_020496765.1). Taxonomy (NCBI): domain Eukaryota; kingdom Viridiplantae; phylum Streptophyta; class Magnoliopsida; order Malvales; family Malvaceae; genus Gossypium; species Gossypium stocksii. The sequence goes on along the minus strand of CM035622.1, from coordinate 7,183,218 downwards.
ATGAGTTATTTCCAGCACGTGCACTGATATCATGGAAGTGCCTCTGATTTATAAATGTTACGAATCCTAATGCCCGTTTAAATGTAGTAAACGATTATGATACAGTTGGCATGCCAATAAGGTTAGAATGCACACTTGTACAAGTTTGAACTTCGATGCTTATACTTTTCACTTTGGTGCCCCTTTTTACACTTTAGTGATCATGTTTGCATTATGGTACTCCCTAGTGCGGTGTAGTTACCCGAGTATTCGAATTAGTTTGCTATAGTTCATCGGGCTAGTTAAACTTGTGATTAATTACCAAATGACTTGTTGATGTATGTGAATTCATATGAATGATCTAGATGAGATTCTTGATAAATATGGATTATCTTGTGAATTGAACTTGTGCAAATCTCACATTCTTTCTTCTAAATTGAATGTCAGGTTGTTATCTTTTTATTTAGATTTCAATTACTTGATTGAGGCAAGTTTGTTTATGTTTTAAATATGAACTTACTAAGCTATTATAAACTTACTCTGTTTCATTTCCTATTTCTTGTAGTTGACATTTTGCAGAATTAGGCAGTTGGATCAACTTCAAGGCTTACACTATCAAGCTTCAGTTTTGGTAGATTTTGACTCATTTTATTTGGTTTTGTGACATGTATATAAGTTGTATTTTAAATCATGAGTTTTGAAGTTAAGTTCTGAAAGTTATAAAGTTTGAACTTGGTTATTATGTAAAGTTGTTTATAAAGATTATTTGGCATGGTTGATGGAATGAATGGTATAAGCATGTGTAGTTGATGTGTGTTTATCCTTGAAATCATGGTAGATTTTGAATTGGTAAAGTTTGATGAATGGTTGATTATTAGATGTATGATATAAGGTTAGTTGTTGGCTTGAGACTTATATAGTCAACATGGATAAGTGAATGGCATGTCTTATGTTTGTTAAAAAGGTAAGTTTTGGTATATTTATCATTGGAAGAATGTACTAGTTCATTTTGAAGTACAATTTTTGAATGAACCAATGAATGAATCATGTTGGTGTTATAATTATTGAATCTTTTGGTAACGATTTATGATTTGTTTGTGGTGGTGCCAAAATAGCATATTGGTTAGGCACTTTAGGTTGTGTTGTTTCATGATTTGGACTGAATTCTTAAAGTGGTTTAGGCAAGCTTAGGTTATGCATAAACATGTGTTAGGTAATGCTTATGGGTTTGGATTGTATCTTTTGCAAAGTGGCTAATTTTTTATGTCACACGGTCATGTGCCACACACAATTGGTTGACACGTCCATGTGTCATTGGTAATTTAGATGTAGAACTTTTGACACGGTCTCAATCTCTTACACGACCACAATTTGTTACATGGCCTAGAGACATAGTTGTGTGACCTTGTATTACACGGTATCAGCCTTATACACAGTTGGAGTACACGGCAATGTGGTTCAGCTCCACACAGCCTCAGCCTGTCACACAACTTGGCCACACGACTGTGTAACCCCTTGTTTTGCATTTTTGCCTCACTTTTCTGTAAAGTTTCAAATTATCACTGCTTAGTTCTGAATTATTTTTAGAGCTTTCCTAAGCTCGATTTAAGCCCAATCTTGCTTGTATAACATGTTTTAACTAAATGTTTGATGATTAATGAATGTTTTAAAGATTTTTTAATTAAAGTACTTGCCCCTATTCTGTTATTTATTGTAGCATCCAGTAACCTTATTCTAGAGATGGAGACAGGTGAGGGGTGTTATAGTAACACCTTGTACCCGACCTAAATGACGGGTTTAGTTACAAGATGTCACGTCGTACTTACATAACTAACTTGAACTATTTACAATTAAATTGTCTGACTAACATGAATAAGACAACCAACTAATCATTCTTAACTTAAGTCAAATATTATCTGCAACAATCTTATCATATTTGACTGGTTGATCCGCCAAACTAAAACGCTACAGTTACATCCTAATTTAAGTTATTAACATGCGAACTTATGAAAAGATTAACAATAATGGCTTTATTATATTTGAACGATTTCTCATCATAGAATATAATATACTAGGTTCATAAATAGCCACAAAAATTCAAACCCTGAGGTTCGGCCTCTAGGTCACCCCATTATATACATGTTACAGATAAGAACACAGGTTTACCTAAGCTTGAACAGAATCCTGGTTTGATCCCTCTTCAACTTCTTATATAAACCATCATACCTAGAAAACATAACAAAGACTAAGTAAGTTCAAATGAACTTAGTGAGTTACTAATATAGCACACAATTTATAAATTGGACAAGACCCAAGTAGAATAGACTCTGAATCTATTTATGAATTTATTCAATTATGGCATTCATAGTGTGACATACCTAAATCCTGAGTAGATGACGGACTATGTATGCGTGACTCATACACTTTGATGTAAGTAAAAACCTGTGTTCAAATAGATAAGGAACCAAAAGCTTGTATGTTTGGTGTATAACTTCTGTAGCATATAGCGTCATTCACAACAGTGGAATTCATAGTGCAAAACATAAGTAAATGATATCCCGGTATTCCTTTGTAACACAACTATATTACAAGATGACATGTTCTTTTACAGATATCGCGCTTCAATTTCATATCTTAATTGCATGATTTTAAGCCCCAGCGCACGTACGTTAGGGCGTGGTCAAAAAGTTTATTGATTTTATTGTGAGGTATTTGGGTAAGTGATTTATGGCAATTGAAGTCGGTACTGGGTTGCAATTACATCTTTGTGTAAGGGTAAATTGGGTTTAAGCCAATAAGTGATCTGAACGATTGTTGAATAATATCATTGGGTAAGGCTTCGCAAGCATAGGATTGTTATGTTTGAATTGTGTTAACAAAGATTAATTGTGTCAAAATTTTGCTCTTATTTTTACGCTGCTTGTTTTCATTTTAACTGTCATTACAATGAACTGTAATAGCCCGATTTTCTGTGGGGCCAAAAAATATGATTTTGAAACCCTATTTTTGATGTCCTAGTTCATAAATATTATTATTTAATATTTACAAGTATAATTTAGTAATATATTAAAATATGGTTTAGTAATTTTGTTAATTGGAAAGTCAATTAAGGTATAAATGTATAGACCTTAAAGTCAGTGGTTTTGGAAAATGAGGTACCGAGACCTCATTTTCGTAAACCGAATAAAATATTTATGGAGTTATTTATAAGTTAATTATATTTTGGATAAGCAATTTTGTCGATTTAGTGACTAATTAAGGTGTAAGGAGTAAATCGAAAAAAGTGATCAAAAATGCTTACTATAGATTTTTTTGTTTGTTAAAAGATGAAATAATAATTAATTAGGGCCTAAAGTGGCAATTAGCCCACTTCAATTCATAGTGGACGGTGGCATGATGGTGTTTTAAAATAATGTTAAGTTAAAAACTAAATGATTATATATGTTATATGTTAAAATAATAAAACCCTAACATTTTCTTTCTTTCTTCTCCAACCGTGCGAAACCAAGAGAGAAGGGAAGCCATTGTTTCTTGAACTTCAACCTTTTGTGTCTTGCATGGTAAGGTTTTTAGAACCCATTTCTTGGAATTTTTTTCATTTTTGAGATCGTTGTAGCTTAATTTAGCTAACTCGGGTATCAAATCATAAACTGTTAAAGTTTTAAAAGCTTTCCATTGATGATTTTTTGAATCTTTTGTTGTTAAATGGTATAATTGTAAGCTTAGATATGATAGATGACTAATTTGTAATGTGAAATTTGTTAGTTTTGAGTATAGGGACTAAAATGTAATTATTTTAAACTTGATATGAAATTTCTGCAATTATTGATTGTAGAGGGTTATAATAGGATAAAATTAAAAACAAATTGAAAAATAAAGTTCAAATGTGAATGTTATAATTGTTTCGATTTTAGGGACTAAGTTGAATAAAATGTAAAACTTCAAGGGCTTGTGAAAATTAAAGAAAATAAGTCTGTGCATATCATATCATGTTATTAAATTGTTGGAATTGATAAATTGAATTAAAATTATTATATAGATCAAGAATTGAACTAATTGGTAGATAAATCTGAAAAAAGAAAAAATTGCGGAGTAGTCTTCAGGGTCGTGTTTGTTGTTGTTTTGGTTAGGTAAGTTCGTATGGACTTACTTTATTAATTCTTGATATGTGTGTATTATTTTTTTATTAGTTCGAAATATTATATATATAACATTTTTGGCATCAAATGGATTAAATCGTACAATATGAAATATATGATAAATATGAATATATGTGTGGTATTGAATGAATGTAAAATTTTTATATAATTAGATGATGTGTACTTGATGATATCATATGGTTTAAAATGTATTTGTATTGCTTTTTGAAATACGAAAATATGTATTCAACGACTAAGATTAAATTGGTATGAATACGATAATAGTATTGTGCGCATATCAAACGTTTGTATGATATAATGATATGTATAGAATGATGTTACAATGATTAAAATGTTATTCATATAGTGATAAGGCGCACGTGAACTTAGTAAACGATTAGGATATGAATGGTATACCATTAGGGTCTAAAAGGAATCAGGCTCTGATTTATATGTCTTTACCGATGGTTGAGGTCTTGCATGTGTTGCAGATTCTCTGCAACTCATGTGAGAAGCATCGAGTAAAGTTTAAAGTCCCAATTTACAGCTCATGTGAGCAATTATATTCACAGCTCGTGTAAGCAATTACATTCACAACTCATGTGAGCAATTTAAGTCTCGTGTATCCAAGGTTATTTTACTATAGTTCTCCGGGCTAAAATGTCATTAAATAGAAAGGTAATGATTGGAAAGGTTGAATGAGAATTCTAGGTAAAGTTTATGATTTGTATGTTTAAAAAGTATACGATGGAATGGTATAGTATAATGATGTATAGAATAAATTCGATGTTCATGTACTAACCAATTGGTTTGTTGTGTGAATTTTGTGACAGCCCTAATATGACCCTAGTCGGGAAGTGGTTTCGGGACCACAAAACCGAGTCACAAAGATTATTAGATGTTATGGATAGCATCCTAGAGGATTTGCATGTCAAGTAGTCCACTTTTAACCTATAGTGGACGGTAATGATGTTATAATTTTGGCATTATGTGTATATAATATTAGTAAATAATATTTAATAGTTTATAATGTGAAAACATGAATTAAATAATAAGAATGGCGATAAAAAACAAAGTTATTTATCTTTTTCTTCTTTCATTGTCGAAACTAAGGCAAAGAAAAGAGAGGATTCAAGCTAGGCATTCGGTTATCTTAGGCTTGATTAAGCTCAAGAACCAAACTCGGATAAAGGAAAAGCTAAACTTATGGAATAGTGGATCCGTAGTCGTTCGTCGACAATAGAGGTAAGCTCTTAAGTAATGGAACTTGATTCGTTTGTATGTTTAAGATTAAATAAATATGATAAGTGATTATTTGATCTTTAAATGTTTAACATGCAAAAAGTGTATTGAATCTAGGCTATAAAGCCGAATATGAAATGAATGGTATTTATATATATATTGTGGCCAAATGGTTATTAAAAAATGAAGTTAAAGTGTGTAATATGTGTATACGATCTCATTGTACTTATTTGTATAAAGTCAAATGTGAATTTGTATTGTATATACGTAGTGGTCGAATGGCTTTTATAAAATAAAGTCAAAGAGTGAGATATGTGCATATATTCCAAAAAGGGGAAATAACTTAATTATGTGTGTGTTATGTGAAATCTAGTAGCATGAGTTTTGATGTATATATGAAATTTGGTGACTTGATTATTATGTGGTAATATCGGGCCATCGAGCCTAGCAGGCTTTAATGCCAGTGAGTTAATATCGGGCCATCGTGCCTAGCAGGCTTTAATGCCGGTAAGTTAATATCGGGCCATCGAGCCTAGCAGGCTTTAATGCCGGTGAGTTAATATCGGGCCATCGAGCCTAGCAGGTTTTAATGCCGGTGAGCTAATATCGGGCCATCGAGCCTAGCAGGCTTTAATGCTAGTGAGTTAATATCAGGCCATCGTGCCTGGCAGGCTTTAATGCCAGTGAGTTAATATCGGGCCATCGTGCCTAGCAGGCTTTAATGCCGGTGAGTTAATATCGGGCCTACGAGTCTAGCAGGCTATAATGCCGGTGATAAGATATCGGACTTCGAGCCTAGCAGGCGAAATGCCAGTGATGAAATTGAGTTTAGAACCTAGAATTCAAATTACCAGTGATTTGATAAAAGTCTAAGATTTTGATATATATCGCGATAAAACGACAATTGAATTGTTTAACACCTCAAGTTGGCCAGGTAAGTATCCTGTACTTAAATATGACTTTGACGTGGATTGAATCATAAGTGTGTAATGTGACGTATGTATATGAATAAGCATTAAAATTATCTAGAAGGTAATGGTACATTCAGCCAATGTGTGACGTTATGTGAAGAAAGTGATTTACCTATGTTTTATGAGTATGAATGCAAGTGAAAATAATAAGTTAAATGTATATAATGTGTTTGAGTATATTCGGCCAAATGGCAACACACCTAGAAGATGGTTAATTGCAAATTTGAATGATTGATTCTATTTGTGTTTAAATTTTGGCATTTGCTTGAGACTTACTAAGCTTATGAAAGCTTACTCCGTTGTTGTGTCTCCTTCTGCTTTATAGATCTCGTCTGAAGCTACGGGCTCGAGGATTCAAGCTTAAGTTACCCACACTATCGTCGTTATTTTGGTACTTTTGATAGTTTATTTTGAAACGATGGCATGTATAGGCTAAGCTCTCTCTTTTGAATCGAATTATATTTTGATTGTAAATATTCTAGCCATGCAACAAATTATGAATGCATGGTTTGATGAAGTTATGCGAATTGTTACTTAGTACTTATGTCAAGTAGTGGAAAGAGCAAAAGAATTATGTTATTCACATAAGATTGAATGAAATGGAATAAGTTTTCGATGTTGATAAATATGGAAATTGACTTAGAAATGGATTGCTTTGCTACTAAGAAAATTCAGCTATACTCATTGATGTATAATCACTTTATACATTTGATAGTACGCATATGGTAAACTATTGAGATATGTTGGCATGGATTGAACCATATTAGTGAATTGGAACATATTCGGTTGTAGTTAAATTAAAGTAGTTTACTTTTAGTACTGATGCATATTTGAAATTTATGTCTAGTATGTATCTATAAACCTCTGTAAGTTTTGTTTTCTTAAGTAATATCTCGTAACCCTATTCCGGCGATGGATACGGGTTAGAGGTGTTACATTTTATTGGTATCAGAGCTACGATTTAGTCGATTCTAGGACTAACATAGCGCGTGTGAATATAGCTATACATGCCATTTTGTGTTAATACGATAGTGTGGTGACCTCTGACATTTGAAATGTGTTTTTCGTATAGTAAATGGATCCCGATCCTAATCAAGCCTTAGCCAATGATGTTGAGAGCGTAGCGCCTGTTCCCACTCAAGGGACAGCGCTGAATGACTCTCAACCAAACGCGAGTAATCGAGATGAGGAGGCGAGACAAGCCTTCTATGCTATGATGAGTGATTGGTTCACTCAATTCATCCAAACTAATTCGGCTGTTCCACAACCCCTGCCCCTGAATACTCCACTTCTGACACCTGTAGTGCCTCCTGTGACTAATCCGTTGAGATCGAGTAAGCCCCCAGTTAACAAAATTAGAAAATATGGGGCTGAAGAGTTTCGAGCTATAGTTAGTGATGACGCTGAGCGAGCCGAGTTTTGGCTCGATAATACAATCTGATTGTTTGATGAATTATCGTGTACACCCGAGGAGTGTTTGAAATGTGCCGTATCTCTGTTGCGCGATGCTGCTTATCATTGGTGGAATACATTAGTCTCGATTGTTCCGAGAGAACGGGTTACTTGGAAATTTTTTTTGACGGAGTTCCGTAAAAAGTATATCAGTCAAAGATTTATCGACCAAAAGTGTAAAGAGTTTCTTGAGCTTAAACAAGGCCGAATGACCGTTACCGAATATGAATGGGAGTTTATGAGACTCAGCAGATATACCCGTGAATGTATCTCTTCCGAGGCTATTATGTGTGAACGTTTCGAGGATGGTTGAATGAAGACATCAAGCTGCTTGTGGGTATTTTTGAAATTAAAGAGTTCGCAGTGCTTGTCGAGCGAGCTTGTCAAGCCGAAGAGCTTGGAATAGAAAAAAGAAAAGTTGAAGCAAGAGCAAGAGAATTTCGTAAAAGATCTTCGGGGAAAAATATTCAGCAGTCCTCGAAGAAAATTCATGATGAATCAGGCTGATCCAAGACTGCTTTAGGACTTTCTAGACGAGATCGACCTCCTGTGAGTACCCGATACCTCTGTTGTTGGCAATGACCGTCAGAATAGAGTTGAATGTAAAGATTGTGGTAAATGGCATTCGAGGAGCTGTAGATTTCATGATCGCTCCTGTTTTAAGTGTGGGTCAGCAGACCATTTTATCCGAGACTGTCCAAAATTAGCTAAGCAGAATACTGAATCGAGTGAGAGACCGAGTAACACCGTAGCACGAGGTAGACTACCCAGACATATGGGTAACACTAGCGGTAGTCAGAGAGAGACTAAAGACACTGCTGTTCAATCTGAGGCTCATTCGTCTGCCAGAGCTTACGTCATTCACGCTCGTGAGGAGGCTTCTTCACCATATGTTATTACTGGTACTTTTACTCTTTTCGATGCTGATGTTATTGCTTTGATAGATCCTGGCTCAACTCATTCCTATGTGTGTGAAACTTTGGCATCCAGTAAGACTCTTCCTGTTGAGTCTACTGAATTTGTGATTCGGGTGTCAAACCCTTTGGGCCGGTGTGTGTTAGTTGATAAAGTGTGCAAGAATTGCCCCCTAATGATCCGAAATTTTTGTTTCCGGGCCAATTTGATGTTATTGCCTTTTGATGAGTTCGACGTTATCCTTGGTATGGATTGGTTAACCGTACACGATGCTGTAGTGAATTGTAAAAGAAAATCAATTGATTTGCGGTGTTCGAGTGGTGAAATAATTCGGGTTGAGTCTACTGATTTAAACGGGTTACCGGCAGTGATATCTTCGATAGTGGCTCAGAGGTATTTAAAAAAGGGATGTGATGCCTATTTTGCATATGTTTTGGATAGTAAGGTGTCCGAAAGAAAGCTTGAGACCGTACCTATAGTTTGTGAATACCCGGATGTGTTTTCGGAAAAGTTACCTGGGTTGCCACCTATTCGGGAAATCGAGTTCGGTATAGAGTTAGTACCAGGAACTACTCTGATTTCGATAGCTCCGTATCGTATGGCAACGACCGAATTAAAAGAATTGAAATCTCAACTGCAAGAATTGGCAGATAGAGGTTTCGCTCGACCGACTTTTTCTCCCTGGGGTGTACCCGTGCTGTTTGTGAAAAAGAAAGACGAGACTATGCGAATGTGCATCGACTATCGTCAACTTAATAAAGTCACGATAAAGAATAAATATCATTTACTGCGAATCGACGATTTATTTGATCAGCTAAAGGGAGCTTCAGTATTTTCGAAGATAGATTTTAGATCGGGTTATTATCAGTTGCGAGTTAGAGATTCCGATGTGCCTAAGACTGCTTTCAGAACGAGGTACGGACACTACGAGTTCTTGGTGATGCCGTTTGGGCTCACTAATGCCCCAGCTGTTTTCATAGATTTCATGAATCGAATTTTCAGACAGTATTTGGATCGGTTTATAGTCGTGTTTATTGATGACATTTTGGTCTACTCGCGTGATGAAACCGAGCATGCCAAACATTTGAGGCTTATGCCACAGATTCTGCGTGATAAGCAGTTGTACGCAAAATTCAGTAAATGTGAGTTCTGGTTACGCGAGGTTAGTTTTCCGGGACATGTGGTGTTTGCATCAGGTATCCGGGTTGATCTAAGCAAAATAGCAGCTATACTTGATTGGAAGCCACCGAGAAATGTTTCAGAAGTTCGGAGCTTTTTGGGACTTGCCAGGTATTATAGACGGTTCGTGAAAGGCTTCTCGATGATAGCAACTCCGTTAATAAAGTTGCTTCAGAAGGATGTCAAATTCGAATGGTCAGAGAAGTGCCAGAAAAGTTTCGATCAGTTGAAATCCCTTTTGACTGAAGCTCTAGTGTTGGTTCAGTCAGAATCTGGTAAAGAATTTTTGATTTATAGAGATGCTTCTTTGAACGGTTTGGGCTGCGTTTTGATGCAAGAAGGCAGAGTCGTTGCTTATGCCTCGAGACAATTAAAACCTCACTAGAAAAATTATCCGGCTCATGATCTCGAGTTAGCTGCCATTGTTTTCGCTTTAAAAATTTGGCGCCATTATTTGTTCGGAGAGAAGTGCCATGTCTATTCCGATCATAAAAGCCTCAAATACTTGATGACTTAGAAAGATTTGAATTTGAGACAACGACGGTGGTTAGAATTATTGAAAGATTACGAGCTTGTCATTGATTATCATCCGGGAAAGGCTAACGTGGTTGTGGACACTCTAAGTCGAAAATCACTGTTCACCATTCAAGCTATGAATGTTCATTTGTCTTTGTCCGCTGATGATGTGTTGATTGCGGAATTGAAAGCAAAACCAATGTTTATACGACAAATCTGTGACGCTCAGAAAACCGATGATGATTTGGTTGCTAAACGGGCTCAGGGTGAGTCGAATGTGGATTCAGAGTTTCGAATTGACGACGATGATTGTTTGAGGTTCAGAGATCGATTGTGTATTCCAGGAAATTCAGAAATTATTTCGATGATTCTGAATGAAGCCCATAACAGTCGAATGTCGATTCATCCGGGCAGCACGAAAATGTACAACGATTTGAAACGTCAATATTGGTGGCACGGTATGAAGCGAGACATCTCTGACTTTGTTTCTAAGTGTTTAATATGTCAACAAGTGAAAGCGGAACATCAAGTGCCTTCGGGATTGCTTCAACCGATTATGATACCTGAGTGGAAATGGGATGGTATCACGATGGATTTTGTATCTGGTTTACCATTGACACCGAGTAAGAAAGATACAATCTAGGTTATCGTGGATAGATTGACAAAGTCGGCTCATTTTATCCCTGTTCGTACTGATTATTCGCTCGATAAGTTAGCTGAATTGTACATTTCTCAGATTGTGAGATTGCACGGGGTGCCTACTTCTATTGTGTTAGATAGAGATCCGATATTCACATCACGGTTTTGGAAGAAATTGCAAGAAGCTTTGGGTACTAAGTTGCATTTTAGTACTGTTTTTCATCCCCAAACCGATGGTCAATCCGAGTGAATTATTCAGATACTCGAGGATATATTGAGATGTTGCATCCTTGAGTTTAGTGGTTCATGGGAACGATACTTACCTTTGATTGAATTCGCATACAATAATAGTTTTCAATCAAGTATCAAGATGGCACCCTATGAGGCTTTATACAGCCGCAAATGTCGTACACCGTTGTTTTGGACCGAGCTTAGTGAGAATAAGATCTACGGAGTTGATTTGATTAAAGAGGCTGAACAGAAAGTGAAAGTAATCCGTGAAAGTTTAAAAGCAGCATCCAATCGTCAGAAATCATATGCGGATTTGAAACAGAAAGATATAGAGAATCGAGTCGGCGACAAAGTGTTTCTTAAAGTTTCACCGTGGAAAAAGGTGCTCAGATTCGGCCGTAAAGGCAAATTAAGTCCAAGATTTATCGGACCGTACGAAATTTCTGAACGAATTGGGCTGGTTGCTTATAGATTAAATTTGCCAACCAAACTTGAAAAGATCCATAATGTTTTTCATGTTTCGATGCTCCGTCGGTATAGATTCGATCCCTCGCATGTGATAAATCCATCAGAAATTGAAATTTAGTCTGATTTGAGTTACGAGGAAGAACCGGTTCGCATTTTAGCTCACGAGATAAAAGAATTACGGAATAAGAAAATTTCGTTAGTGAAAGTGTTGTGGTTCAAACACGGGGTTAAAGAAGCAACATGGGAACTCGAGGACTCAATGAGAGAACGATACCCTAACCTATTCATTGGTAAGATTTTCGGGGACGAAAATCCCTAAGGGGGGAGAGTTGTGACAGCCCTAATATGACCCTAGTCGGGAAGTGGTTTCGGGACCACAAAATCGAGTCACAAAGATAATTAGATGTTATATTCTATGCCTATTATATGAGAAGTACCATGTGTGAAAATATCATGTTTTAATTTTGTTATTTGAATGTGAATTTTACTAAATAAGATTTAAATGAAAAACTTTAAAAATGTGATAGGTAAAAGTTGATATGGCCAAATTGTTATGGATAGCATCCTAGAGGATTTGCATGTCAAATAGTCCACTTTTAACCTATAGTGGACGGTAATGATGTTATAATTTTGGCATTATGTGTATATAATATTAGTAAATAATATTTAATAGTTTATAATGTGAAAACATGAATTAAATAATAAGAATGGTGATAAAAACAAAGTTATTTATCTTTTTCTTCTTCTATTTCCAAAACTAAGGCAAAGAAAAGAGAGGATTCAAGCTAGGCATTCGGTTATCTTAGGCTTGATTAAGCTCAAGAACCAAACTCGGATAAAAGAAAAGCTAAACTTGTGGAATAGTGGATCCGTAGTCGTTTGTCGACAATAGAGGTAAGTTCTTAAGTAATGGAACTTGATTCGTTTGTATGTTTAAGATTAAATAAATATGATAAGTGATTATTTGATCTTTAAATGTTTAACATGCAAAAAGTGTATTGAATCTAGGCTATAAAGCCGAATATGAAATGAATGGTAGTTATATATATATTATGGCCGAATGGTTATTAAGAAATGAAGTTAAAGTGTGTAATATGTGTATACGATCTCATTGTACTTGATTATTATGCAGTAATATCGGGCCATCGAGCCTAGCAAGCTTTAATGCCGGTGAGTTAATATCGAGCCATCGTGCCTAGCAGGCTTTAATACCGGTGAGTTAATATCAGGCCATCGAGCCTAGCAGGCTTTAATGCCGGTGAGTTAATATCGGGCCATCGAGCCTAGCAGGCTTTGATGCCGGTGAGTTAATATCGGGCCATCGTGCCTAGCAGGCTTTAATGCCAGTGAGTTAATATCGGGCTATCGTACCTAGCAGGCTTGAATGCCGGTGAGTTAATATCGGGCCTACAAGCCTAGCAGGTTATAATGCCGGTGATAAGATATCGGACTTCGAGCCTAGCAGGCGAAATGCTGGTGATGAAATTGAGTTTAGAACCTAGAAGGCAAATTACCAGTGATTTGATAAAAGTCTAAGATTTTGATATATATCGCGATAAAACGACAATTGAATTGTTTAACACCTCAAGTTGGCCAGGTAAGTATCCTGTACTTAAATATGAGTTTGATGTGGATTAAATCATAAGTGTGTAATGTGACGTATGTATATGAATAAGCATTAAGATTATCTAGATGGTAATGGTACATTCGGCCAATGTGTGATGTTATGTGAAAAAAGTGATTTACCTATGTTTTATGAGTATGAATGCAAGTGAAAATAATAAGTTAAATGTATATAATGTGTTTGAGTATATTCGGCCAAATGGTAACACACCTAGAAGATGGTTAATTGCAAATTTGAATGATTGATTCTATTTGTGTTTAAATTTTGGCATTTGCTTGAGACTTACTAAGCTTATGAAAGTTTACTCCATTATTATGTCTCCTTCTGTTTTATAGATCTCGTTTGAAGCTACGGACTCGGGGATTCAAGCTTAAGTAACCCACACTATCGTCGTTATTTTGGTACTTTCGATAGTTTATTTTGAAACGATGGCATGTATAGGCTAAGCTCTCTCTTTTGAATCGAATTATATTTTGATTGTAAATTTTCTAGCCATGCAACAAATTGTGAATGCATGGTTTGATGAAGTTATGTGAATTGTTACTTAGTACTTATGTCAAGTAGTGGAAAGAGCAAAAGAATTATGTTATTCACATAAGATTGAATGAAATGGCATAAGTTTTCGATGTTGATAAATGTGGAAATTGACTTAGAAATGGATTGCTTTGCTACTAAGAAAATTCGGCTATACTCATTGATGTATAATCACTTTATAAATTTGATAGTACGCATATGGTAAACTATTGAGATATGTTGGCATGGATTGAATCATATTAGTGAATTGGAACATATTCGGTTGTAGTTAAATTAAAGTAGTTTACTTTTGGTATTGATGCATATTTGAAATTTATGTCTAGTATGTATCTATAAACCTCTGTAAGTTCTGTTTTCTTAAGTAATATCTCATAACCCTATTCCGGCGACGGATACGGGTTAGAGGTGTTACAAATTTGCATAAGGATGCCAAATGAAATATCATGATTGTTCCTTTGTAATTTCAATTGATTAATTATTTAATGCTTAGGTAAGTTAAGTTTATTTCCATACGAACTTACTAAGTATTAGAATGCTTATCATTGTTTCATTTTTCTTCTCTGTAGATCGTCAATTGTGTTCAGTTTGATCAGATCACACCGGAGCTCATACAACCCATTCTACGATTTAGTAGAACTTTGTCCATTTTGGGTCGGTTATACGTGGCATGTACATAGGTGTCATTGTGTATGCATATGTTGTTTTTTAGGCTTGTTGCTTTGGTCTCTATATTAGATTTGATATTTGGATGAATATAAATTATATGTATGAAAGTGTGTGGTTGTTGCTTTGATCATGTTATATTTGATGGGTTGAATGCCATTTTGACATGGAAATGGTATGATGAATATGAACGTGTTGAATGAAAAAGGATACTTATAGATTGGTTTACCTAGTTTGGCATGAATTGAAATAGAACTTTGAATTGATTATGTGAGGTGCCATTGAATGGCATATTGGTTTAAATGTTTATAAGAGTGATGTATGATTTGTGTTGACACGATTATTGATTGTTTTGAGCAGGTTTAATTCATGTTATATGCTTAAAGTTGATGTCTTGTAAGATTGGATTGAAACATATACAAAATGACTTATTTTTGCACCACACAGTCGTGTGTTAGACATGGTCTGGTGGCACAACCATGTATTTTTTGGTAAAAAGGAACATTTAGGGTCACACAGCTCCCATTTGTTACACAGGCCAGCCACACAATAGTGTGACTATTGGAGGACATGGTCGTTTTTATGCCACACGGCCTAGACAAAAGGTTATGTGTCTCATGTTTTACATAAATGTCCTTATCTTTTGAAAGTATTGCAATTTGATCCTTGTTTGTTCTCGGGTCAACTTTAGAGCTCATATAAGCTTGTATAAGACTCGAACAAAATTTTAAATTGTATTAAATGGTTAAAGTTATTGAATTCTGACTGTTAATTGTTTATAATTGTTCCATTTTGTACTGTAGCATCCTATAACTCGATCCCGACGACGGGGACAGATAAGGAGTGTTACACTAACATTTAACAAAGTTGATTTATCATATCTACAAATTAATTATTACATATATAATTAATGAATTTAAATAATACAATGTACATATTAAAATTAAAATATATAAAAATGTTTTTTTTTAATCTGAGATGTTATTAGACATACCTAAAGAATAATTATCCCCAACCATGATTTATAGAAATTTATTAACAAAATAAATGTCACAAGAATTCTTTAGTTATATATTAAATAATTGATTATTATTCTCCATACACTTAGAAATTCATCGAAATAGTTATAGTTATTAACTATTAATTCAATATAAATTATAAATATAAAAAAAACTAAAGACACTATTTTCTCAAAAAAATTCTATAAAATTAATAAATGTATTAAACAGACTCGAAATGATGAAGTTGTTGAAAAATGAAGTGTTAAAATTAAATGTATAAAGCGAGAGAGAGAGGGGGGTATAAGTGTAAATGCAAAAACGAAGCTGGGCTAGGCCCATGGGTGACAACGGGAAAACATTGTTTATTCAGAAGGGTGTCTATTAGGTGGGTCCTATAAAAGAAATTAGACTGTTTTGTGGGCCCCTAACCCCCAAGGAGCCCGGACAATTGGGGTCCTTTGATAGCAACACCTGACAGCCCCTCTTCCGCCTCGATATTTGCAACTCCACCGCATTAGAACAGCACGTGCACTCCAATCTAATTTATATGACCACAAATGTAACAAAACAAATAATAACAAAATATGTAGTTTCCTCATAAATTCGATCACCCCAACTCTGTTAAATCTCGTATAATTTAAAAGAAAATCTAATTTCATTAAAAGAAAAAATGAAAATACATAAGGAGAGGTTCATTTCAGGCAAAAAGGGTTGATAAACAAAGCAAAAGAGAGGCGCGTGAGAGAGGCAGGGGAGAAATAAGCTATCACATGGTTGGTGGGAAGTAGACCCCACCCTCCACAATGTGCCACACGTCTTATGTCACATCGAACCATTCCCTTAAATTTAATTTTTATAAACTGCCCCTTGGATCCACCCAACCAATTGCTTTATTTTTCTCTTTCTTATGGACTCGGAAACTCGGCGGGTGTTTTTTTTCTCTCCATCCAAACAAGCTCTTGTTTGTATGTCAAAATATTGAAATTTTCATGTCACCTTGATTTTTTAACTCCCTCAAAGTTCCTTAGATGGTAGTCATTCATAAAATCTCCATTCTGGTAAAATATTTAGGGTTCATTCTATATATATTGTAATTAAAAACTAATATTATGATGGGATAATATTATATAAAAATTAAATGTGATTTTGATTGAAAATGTAAAATTTTTTACATGGGATTTAATTCAAAATAAATAAATTTATATAAAAAGCAGGACATATTATATCAAAGGTCCCGATGTCTTAATTTTACCAATAAACCAAACACCCTTCAATTAATGTGTTTTAAATATGAAACTAGTGGGGTTTTTTGCTTTATAATTTGGAAATTTCATGTAATTAATTTAAATTATTTTTTTATTTTAACATTAATTTTATTATAGTTTCTTATCATATTTGTTACTTTTTATATAATTATTCATTGTCTATTTCCAATTCTTAAATAGAAGGATAATATGTTTGAGTGTACTCAAACTCATATCCTCTTACATTAACAACACTATCGATGTTAATCAAGCCAAAACTTAATTAACTTCTTGATTTAATTCTAAGTTTCATCTTCTCATTCTTCGAAAGTGTAAGAAGTTTATCTCTCAATTTTGGTTGGTCGAAATTTAGTTTTTGTAATTTATAATAATTGAAATTTTTACTTAGTTATGGTAAATACATAAACTTAAACGGTAGGTTTTTATTAATGTGTTGTCTATAAATTATGTAATAATCATTTTTGCTAATCCCCATTTTAATATCAATGATGTCACTGTAAAGTAGATACATAAATTTTGTTTTAATAAGTAATTTAATATATTAATTTTAATTTCATGTAATCATATACATGGAATTTGAATTATATGTATATATAAAATTTTTACTTTAATTTAATTGTGCACATTAAAAAATAAATACATATATACATTTATTTTTATATTATATTAGTATAATTATTAATGTGAAATTTTGTTAATTTAATAAATTTTTAACAGATAAAAACTATACAAAAATTAATATTCATATAATTGCAAAGGCGATAATAAATGTGGAGTGTAAGTTGTGAAATGGGTGAGCGACCTTTTGACTCAGCCACTGGGAGTGGGACCCTCTCTGTTTTTAAGTTACACTCACACACACGTAAACTGTTTGCTTTCCCATTTTGATTAATTTATTAATTAATCTATGAATAAAAGGCAGTGCACAGATCCCTAAAAAAGCATCTTACTCCTTGAATTTTGTGCCCCACCCTTCACTTTTGTTTGTTTGGGTTTTGGGGTTCATTTTTATTACTACCACTCCTTTCCCCACCAAGCCAAGCCCAAGCCGAGCCAACCCAGCCTAACTCTCCTTTTAACCTTTTATTTTTCTCATTTCCTTTTTAATTTTAAGAATCAACTTGTGTTTTCTTCTTTCGAGTTTAAATAATTTCGTTATAGATTCGGATCACATTTACTCTTTTTTAAATAACACTTAAAATTACCCATAAATAAGAGGATAATACTTTTCAACGCATTCAAATCTATATCTTATTACATTAACAATAATACTCATATTAATCAAATTAAAATTCATTCGATCGAATTTAAATAATATTCAAATTTCAAATATTCTGTGTTGGAATATTTATTATTTAAATTTATTTTTCTTTTTTTTAATTCAGATCATAACTTTTTTTTACTTTTTAAATAATAAATACGGATTTGAATGTTTAAATTAAGGGATTTAGATATTTGATAAATGATTAGTTAATTCAAATTCAGACAGTAAAATTTAGATTTAATGCAAATAATAAATAAATTTGAATTTTAAATAATTTTGACAATAAAATTCGAGATTACTGATTATCTAATTGGCTACCTTCTATATTTCTTAACTGCAAGGCTGAAGTGGATCCCACAATGTCCTGGGCCAGATTATGGTCCTATGTCCAAATCTGAATAGTTCAGTCCAATTTGGTGGTCGATTTTTATTGTTGATTATTATAAAATATTTGAAATCTATTCAATATTCTTAATTTAAATCTTTATTTAAATTTTTATTCATAATTTAAATTATTTTTATTTTTATCTATTTAATATGTGTTATTATTAACTTCTAATCTTATATTTCATTATTTATTATATATTATTTTTAAATGTAAACATGTAATCTAAATACGTGCATATGTCAGACTAGATCTTTCATCTCGCGATCCGTGCGGCTTTAAACGATCCGTTCGTTCCAAACTTGCTTAAGTCATCCTAAACATCACAAGTGAAGATTCCTTTAGAATTCCAGCCACATAAAACAATGCACAAAAGGTGTTTAAGTAAATGCTCTCAATATTCTATTATTCACAAAGAATAAAGAAACAATGGATGAATGAAGTCATTTACAAGTGAGGGGAGGCTCTCTATTTATAGTTAAGCTCCCTCAAAACCGACGGTCAAGGTCAAGTTACATCGACGGACAAGATTAATCTTATCCATTAAATTATGGGATTTACAATATATACAAAATCAAATCAAATCACAAGATATGATTCCTATCAATTAGTTTCCATATTTACTAAAATAGCATACGTTGTCATATCTTCATTATTAGCCACTCAGGCTTCTCTAACAACTTACTAAATCGGGCCAGTTTTTATGGACCAAATAATCCCGATCTAAACAATAGATCTCCATTAAATGCATTTGGCGCGTTGGTCACGAGCTTTGAACTGTGGCCTGTAACACATACACGTATAATAAAAATTCTAATTAATATTTATATACCTTTATAATTAATATTTATTTTTAAAATATTAATATCTTATTTGATTGCAAATTAAGCCGATTCAAAATTTAAAATAAATAACAGAATGTGTTTTCTTTTTGGTAAAACACATTCTACTCAATGTTTAATCCATGTAGATAGAAATAAGTACAATTAACAAAAATATTAAAAAGGGAATTAGAAACTCTATTATACGTGTATGTATGGAGATAACATATTTAGAATATAGATTTGTTTTTTAAAGTAAAGTTTGAAACTAATTAATGGTAATAACACATAAAATATGTACAGTCTTAAAATTAAAAAAAAAAAGATTAAATTGTAAGTAAAACTAAATTCAAATGTTTGAATACATCATATTAAGAATATTAAATGAATACAATTGTTTTTCATGGTGCTACCATTAATCCTAAGTTAGTGTTGAGTTAATTTGTGATAGCATCTCAATCAACAGCAATATATATATATATATATACACATATATACAATTGATGGAGATAATAAAGTGTGCATAATAAAATTAAAATGTATAAAAAAAATCAAAACAAAGTTTTGATTGTATGGTAAATTTAAAATTTTTACCAATACAATTAGAGTGGGTTCAATTTCTTTCTTATGCATATTTTTTTATTTTTTTAAAAAAAATACT
Organism: Gossypium stocksii; assembly: GCA_020496765.1. Lineage (NCBI taxonomy): Eukaryota > Viridiplantae > Streptophyta > Magnoliopsida > Malvales > Malvaceae > Gossypium > Gossypium stocksii. The sequence goes on along the minus strand of CM035622.1, from coordinate 7,163,269 downwards.
AAAGTATATCCGAATAATATATAACTTATTTTAAATACAAAAGAACATTTTTATAATTTTCTTAATTAAATTGGTACATGATTGACTTGTGATACTAATTCAATCAAGACTTAAATAATATTTGTATGAACTTCGAAATTTCAATATTAGACGACTTCAAAATTTTCCATCAACATTTATATGATGCTCGATAGGTTCAGTGGATGATACCATTATTATCTTTATTTAGTCTCCTAACATATTGATGTGAATGGCCAACTTTTAAATTTAATCGTTGGGGTTAAATTTAATCAACTTTTAAATTGATGTGAATGGGCCACCATATTTATTCATTTTTGAGTGTCGAAGACCTATCAGCATTGATTTGTGGATACGATTTTTAGAAATATACTCCATGGTGTGCGAATAAGTCCTAGATCCCCAAATATCTCCCATGTATTTGCATTACTCTTTATTTGCGCATGGGTATAGGAAATTGTTGAATTTAAGCGGATATTAGTAATTTATGTCGAATGTTGTATTACACTATTGATTCATACAGATCTTGGAAATCTTAATTGGATCCTTTAATAGTTAGATATCTATATATTTGGGATTGCCATTCTGGTTTAAGAGATCAAAATCTACCACATTTAATTATATGAATGAGCACATTTGGAAGAAGATACAAAGATGGAAAGGAAAGCTTTCTCGTGGTGGTAAGGATGTTATCGATAAGGCAATGGCTTAGGTCATTCCCACATATTTTATACGTCTATGCCTCTTTTCCGCAATGTTTCTTTGACAATATTAACTCCATGCTTAGCCGGTTTTGGTGGGGTAAACATAATGATATGAGTTGGGCTTCTTTGTGGCGCTTTTGTGTCCCTAAAATTGGGGGTGACCTTGGCTTCCGTGTCTTTTGCATTTTTTTTAAGTCCCTATTTATTCGCAAAGCATGTATGCTGTCTTGTGTAAACCTGACCATGGGTCGGGTTTGAAGGTCTATCTAAAAAATTAAAAGATATAAATAAAAATATAAAATCAAAAAATGTGTTTAAACAAAAAAATATTTATTTTTTAAATAGGCCAAGCTTCAGGTAAGCTTTTTCAACTCGGGTTCGATCAAAATACCGTGCTACCCTTTCTTTCCTTTTCTTTTCCTCTCAAGTCCCGACTCCCCCAAATCAGATTTTTTGACTCTTGTTCCAAATTTCTTTTGCATTGCAGCTGATACTTGTGTTTTTATTTATGCAGTTGTAAACATTACTTTGTGTTTTGGAAAAGCCAACCCATCTATTTTGTAAGCTACCTGCATTGGTTTTATGCTGAAATTGTTGGCTAAAAACTTAAATATGATGACTGAATGGATAGAAAACAGCATATAGCAATTTTTACCACAACAAGTCTGCTATGGACGACCGGAACTGCAGTTAACCCATTGTTTCACGCTGCTTATCTTACCAAAGATGCAGAGAGAGAGGTCACATTAGTTTTTATATCGTTTTTAATTTGTTTGTTGTTTTAATTTGGATAAAAAAACAACATATAGCAATTTTACAATTTATTTGTTGTTTTAATATTTGTTTTAATATCATTTTTAATTTATTTGTTGTTTTAATATATGTTTTAATGTTATATTTGGTATATTATATCTTTAAAATTTGTTTTATATAATAAAATAATCTTAGAAAATTTTAATACAAGCCAGGCCGAGTTGGCTCGAGTTTAGCATCTATAATCTAAATGGTGTTTGAAAAAAAATTTAAGTCTATTTTTTAGGCCGAACTGAACCCAAACATAGAAAACAAATTTAAAATTCTGTTATGGCCTGCTGGGCCATGATCGGCTCTAGTGTCTAATCCCAAATCATTTTGTTCTTTTGCTTTACTTAGCAAAGTTCATCCGATTGGAAATTCATGGAATTATGTGGAGAAGGTAAATGACTCATTATCGAAACATGTATGACACCTTATGTCTCATCCCAAATCATTTCATTCTTTTATTTTACTTAAAAAAGATTATTTGAATAGGAATTTATGGAATTGTGTTAAGACGAATGACTCCAATTAAAAAATATTTTTAAAATTTTATTTAATAATTCGTACAAATATCATACAATAAAGGACTCGAAACAAGGATTGAACACATGTATAGGTCTTTTTATCACATTATATCTTTAAGGTGGTTTGTGTTAGTTATTTTATTGATTAGTCCTGTAATAGGCCAATTTAGCCCGGGTCCATACAAAAAAATAATAAACCCAAAATAATAAAACAAAGTCCAAGTCCAGTCCAAAATTACAAATATATCATTTGGCCCGATCAGAATGGCCCATTACTTGAAAAGATTGAAGGTCCATCTACAAGCTTGGAAACATAATCTTCAAGGATATGCAATCTTAGATATGATATGCAATCTTAGAAGATATGATTTTGAAATCTTAGAGATTTAATTTGTAGATACCCTTTAATCTTAGCCGTTGATGTAATTGATCTGTACCGTTGGATATAGGGAGGCTCAACTATAAATAGAGGCCTCTCCCTTCATTGTAAATCATTTGAGTTTTGAGCAATAAAAATTATTGAGAGCATTCACACAAATCTCTCTCTCTTGCGTTCTTATTTTTTGGGGCTTGTTTTTATTTTGTTCTTTGTTCATCTTCGTTTCTTTTTGAGTTGCTCTCGTTCGAGTTGGATTTAGGTGGAGGAATTTCGTTGAATCCTCATATTGTGAGAATTAGGTTAACTTAGGCTTTTTCTTAACTTTTTTTATTTATCCATTTAATTGCTTAATCATTAATTATTCTTTTTATTTTTATTCGTTTATTTATTCGTCAACTTTCTTATTTACATATTGTTCATTCATTTAACCATTCTTATCATTCTTTTATTTTCTTCCATTAATTATATACTTTATTTGTTTTTAATGTCACACATGTTGTTTATTTTAAAAAAAAAAACTCGTTTTATAAATCATTCATTTTAAATTGTTTGATTATTTGCTTTAATTTTTTTTTCCATATATTATCAATTGCAAATTTTTTTTATATACTATCTATTTTATATACCATTTATTTTTAAGATGTTTTGTGTATAACTTATTTGGTCTTTGATTATTGATGTTAGTATTTAAATAATCGTCATTATGTGTTTTATAAATTGTTTATTTGTATTTTAATATTGCCATTTTTATCAAAGTTTTTATTTATACATTATTTTAATATTGCATTAATTTTCCCCCAAATTCAAAAAGAAAACTTTCAAAATAAGGCAATGCTCGTATTTGAGAGCTTCGAGAAGATTGTGCCCTAACTTACTGGGTTCTAATTTTCCTCGTTGAATCTAAGTAAGCGAGCACCCTTTTCAAATCAAAACATATGAGTTTCAAATAAAAGCTTATTCTCGGGAATTCAAGGTGTTGTGTCCTAACTCACTGGATATGACGTCTTGTTATCTCGAGGTAAGGATTTCTAAAAAGTATAGACTAGACTATGTTTGGAATTTTGAGAAATTGTGCCCCAACTTACTAGGTTCCGACTTTTTCATTTGACCCAAATAACTGAATATCCTTCTAACATTTAAATGCATGAGTTTTGAAAATCAAAAGGCAAGCTTAGTTTCGAGGATTTAAAATGTCGTGTCCTAACGTACTGGATGTGATATTTTATTACTTCAGGACAAAAGGGTCTTAACATCCATTTCAATTTATTCAAATATTTTTTTTAAAATAAAAGGGATCGTATTTTAAAATCTTCCCAAATTTTCGACATTAAGACATTAATTAATCAATTAGGTACCAATTTTGGGCGTTACGAGGGTGCTAATCCTTCCTCGTGCGTAACCAACTCCCGAACCCATTTTCTCGAATTTCATAGACCAAAATCATTGTTTTAATAAATCAAAATGTTTTTTTTATTAAAAATGATCAATTTCAAGGTGACCTGATCACACCTCGAAAAAAGATTGGTGGCGACTCCATTTTTGCTTTTAAAAAGTCAACCCCGTTTTTCAAAATAAAAATGGTTTTGACAAGTCCAATCACGTATGTAATGAGGACCTTGTTCGGGTAAATAATAAGTGTCAGAATTGTGTAACTCGAATCTCATTTGATCTGACCTGAAAGTTCGAGATACAACTCACTTGTTAAAGAAATAAAATAGAGAGGCAAAATTGGGGATATATGAAGGCTTAGGACGAGAGCCGAAGACCTTATCGCACAAGTTGAATTCGTATAGAACTATATTTATTTTATTAGACGGGTTGTTTAACCATTAAAAACTGCGCATAGCCGTAAACCTCTTATATTATTATTTTTCAACATTAGTAAATTTCTCCTCTGCCTATGATTTTTTCTTATAAGAATTTTTCACGTAAAATCTGCAAGATAGGTCCAATGAGATGGTTTGATATTTTACATTAAACCCATTCCATTTAAAAAAAAAAAAAACCCTTATTCGACAAGTAATTTTGGACATTATTTAGCACTGCTTCAAATCTTTCAATCCAAACCAGCATAGCAATACTAATTCGTTAATTCAAACTGTTTTTCTAGGTCATAAAAAAAGTTGAAAGTTCTAACTTCTCAAAAACTGGTTTGGGTGTCAAATTATCCCTCATTTATATTAATTGAAAATTACGAAAGTGATTTTTATATTCAAATTAAGTCTTACAAATAATTTATATTAATTTTTTTAAAATTATTTAAAATTGTATATTATATATATTATCATAATGAATTATCATATATTCTTTATATTTATATTATAACCTAAATTGAATATTAGTTAACTCCAAAATAATATTAACATGGCATTGTGGTAATAATAATAACATGAGAAAGAAAAATACTTTGCATTCGAGTCAATTATTTTATTATTTATAATTTTTTATTGATTTATAAAGAATTATGTTTACAGTAATTTTAATATCTAAAATATATTTTATATATTCTAATTAAATTTTATAAATAATTTATATTAATTGCTTTAAAATATTTAAAATTGATATTTCATGCATCATAATATGAACGAATTTAAGTATAATTTAAATTAATTTATATTTTACTTCAAAAAAACCATATCTATAATGGATATTTTTAACACTTTACAACACTTTTTTTACAGTAATGTTAAACACTTCAAATCTTAAATCATACTTTCCAAAAGCAATGTTAAAGTTGTTGGATCTGGTGTCCTAAATGTGGTTTTTTTGTCTATATGCATTTGTATTTTTCAAATAAATTGGTTTAATAAAAATATTCATAAATTATATCAATACCCTTGTATATTGTCTTCAATGGTTTTTACACGCAAAGCAAAATGAAAATAAATATTGGCTCAATGGTTATCTAACGTTTAACTAATACTAAGCAGTATTATGTGGTTGGATCATAATACAGAAAAACAACTTGCATTAATAGATGAACCTAAACATGTCATTAGTTTAATCGAAAATAAGTAAACCGATTGAAAGGCTAATATGTCGCGCATCAAGTCCAACTGGGGAGATATTTTGTCTTGAGCATCAAAGTGAATGACTTTAGAAGATAGAGACATAATTGTGACTGACAGTACATCGAACAGGACCCAAGTAGAATAGATTCTAAATCCGTTCATGGGTTTATCCACTTATAACATTCGTAGTGTGACATATCTTAATTCTGAGTGGATGATGGACTATGTATGTGTGGCTTGTATATTTTTATACAAGTAAAAGTTTGAATTCAAATAAATAAGGAACCGAAAGTTAAAGCGTTGGGTATATAACTTCTACAGTATGCAACATTATTCAGAACAGTGGAATTCATAGCCCATAAAATAAGTAAATGATATCCTCTCACTGGCATTACATGATAAATGAAAAATAAACGTGGTCACAGGTCCTTTGTCTTTATGATAAACGACTTAATTGATATTTGATAGCAATAGACTTCGATGTAATGGTTATCATGAGATAAAATATGATCATATTAAGAGAATGAATTTATCCCAAAGAGATTAAAAATATCCTATGAGGGCAACACACTTATAACAAGATCATTGGATGAGCACTGATTAAATAGCTTTCATAATCATATGTAATTAGGGAGAGCTCAATCACGAGATTATAGTGGAATGACTTTGTAACTAAATGAGTTTATAATTAATATGCAAAAAGTTGGAACTTAATTATAAATAATTTGAGCTCTAATTATATATATCGAATCAGTGCCTCTACTAGCTCATTGAACTCAGAAATGAATTGCACATAGAATCAAATGATAAAGTTAGAGAACTATGTTACATTCGGAAATGAATGTGTTTTCTTGCTAAGCATGGAAATGACTTGAGAATTAATTTAAACTTTTCCAATTATTATTTAATCAAATAATTGATGTTCAAAAATAGAGTTAAATTAATTGGTGATCATTATGAATTCGTTGAATATGAAAATTATATATTTTTTCTCATAGATTCTTTTATGATAAAGTTGTTATAATTTTAACCGAATTAGAATCGGGTTAAGAAAAATATTTAATTGAAAATTCATTTTATCTAATTAAATTAAATTTATAAATAATATATATTTTGGGAAATTGAAAAGCATGTATTGGGTGGGATTAAATTATAAAGTGTTGAGTTAAAAGTTTAAGAAGCACATATAAATTGACCTAATATGGGAAATACCCAAAAACCCCTCATAATACATATGAGGGGCAGCAACCCTAATATATTTAACTAGGGTGTGTCGCCCCCTTCTCCTTGTTAAACTAGGGGACCAACTTTTCTATCAAATAAGTATTATTTGTTTTCCACTAATTTAACCAGGATTATTTTATTTTTCTCTATAAATAGATGGCACTAGTAGAGCTAAAAATTCACAACTTTAAGATATTGTTATTCTATCCGAAAATAGTGAGTAATATATTTTTTAAGTATAAATTTTATTTTCTTCAGATAACAATTCTACTCTATTGAGAAAGAATTACTTTCCTACTGAAAGTAAGAAATTGTTTTTGATTCTATATCTAATTCGTAATTATTCGAGCTCACACTCGAAACGATTAATGATACGAAAATGGCAAAGAAGGTCGTTTAGTTGAAAGTTAAGAACATCTGGAATTCATCTCACACAAAGCACAAATACTTTTTGAGAAAATTTTATTATTATAAATATCACAAACCAGCTCGATTTTCAAAATTTTAATTTTTCGTTGTGATAAAATATCATTTTTAAACTAGGTTTTTTTTTTCCCAAACAAAACTAGCCCTTAACAATATGTATGGCAACACTTCACAACTCATATTAATAGCTTCGTTGTAGAAGCGACCACCCAATATACTTTTAATTGGTTCAATTATGCTCTCGGTACCTTTATTCTTTGCACATTTGAAATTTTATCTATCTATTTTTGATATTGAGAATTTAGTTCTTCTAATTTAATAATTGTATTCCAATTGATGACATCGTCAAAAGAATTTCATTAAATTGGAATATGTGATTAGTTTCGTAGCCAAAGCTACATGCATAGAAGGCCACTAGCAAATAAAAATGTAGAGCTTAGGATAATAAAGTTTTCGATTCTAAATTTAGAGTTATAAAATTCTTTAAAATTGTTTTATAGAAGTAGAGTAAAAATCGATACATAATTGAATTTAATAAAAGTTATTTTTATTATAGTGTTGTCCATTGGACTCTAATTATTAAATCAAAATAGTAGAGTGACTATTAGTAAGTGGTTGGATAAAGTGGAAGTAGACTTCTTCCTTGAACCATGTTCGTATTCTGGAGTTGTCATTGTTAGAAAGGTTTTACTTAAATATTACTCTCAACCTAAACAGAATTATGCTTAGATCATAAAACAAATGAAAACACCTATGATTATACCAAACAAATACTCAAAGATTACATGGATTATGAGAAAATTAAACCTTTTTAGTTATGTTTACATATTACGTAACGTCTTACGCTCTTCTACTAATACAAATAAACAAAACCTTAATTTTTTCTTCTTGTGGGGAAAGAAAAAGAATTTCCATCAAATATACAATAACAAAAAACTAATTATTGTGTTGAAAAGTTAAAAGAAAAATATTCTACTAGTAAGATGTTCTCAATTTCTCAAGTGGGTTTTTAATATTATACATTTAAGACACATTTTTAATATTTCTATTTTTATTTCAAGGAATTTAATTTTTATATTTGTAGAATTTAAAAATATAAGTTTAATTATCAACATCCTTAAATTTTTTTGTTGTTAAATTTAGAATTATTGCAACATTAAATTTTTTTTTCTATTATATGACACTACAAGGGAGTATTTTTGTTATTCCAAAGTGTCACATCTATAAATTTAGTAAAACAAATTTGTCAATTAACATAAATTTTAAAATTTTAAAAATAAAAAAACTAAATTCCTATAAATATAAAAAATTTAAATTTTAAATATATAAAAATATATATACTTAAAATATATTTTATCCTACAAATTTAATTTTAAATTAAACTCCACGTGGGTATCTGATTTGTATATAATGTATGTCAAAATAAAAACTTAATAAAACATGTCAGACCCAAATTGTAATATTTTTATTTAGGTTGAATTTAGACAAAATTTTAAATCCATTATTGAACCCAGATTATGCCAAAACTTAACAGCCCTAGAATTTTGGTCCATCCCACGGAAACCATCAACACCTGTTTTTTTCATATGGCTGTTTTTTAATATTAAGTTTTTCTATTTTTTATTTCTCAATGCACGTGTGGGGATTGTAAAAGCTAACGTCACGGCCTACTGCAAACATTTCAATGTACACGATCTCCACACTGATCCAACGGTGACAAAACAAACATTAGTTATCCCAACTCACCCACCTGTAATCCAACCCTGTTTTCTTCGTGGAATGAACTTGCTTGGAAACCGACTGGAAATTTGTTTCCCACCCCTAAGTTGTCTATATATATATATATATCCACCCAAACCAAACCAAAAGACATCAACAGTCAAAAAACTCCAAAAAAAAAAAAAAAGAAAAGATTATTATGGGGTTCTCTAAATCAAGCTATAAATGCAACAAGCACCCAGATCACCAAGAAAATCAAGGGGTTTGTCCATCATGTTTAAGGGAAAGATTATCTCGTCTTTGTTCTTCATCTTCTTCATATAAAGATTCTAGCTTAAGAATCGCTCCCTCGTCATCTTTTTCTCCGGTTGAAAACCGATGGGGTTCTTCTTCTTTCACGGTAAACGTTGATACGAATGGTTTCAAGAAGAGTAGATCGGTTGCTTTTATTGCAAGAAACGATGAAGGGGGGAAGAAGAAGAAAGGGTTTTGGTCAAAGTTGCTTCGTTTCAAAGGGAAGAATGATAAGGATTTTCTTACCCATTCATCAAGTATGAGATTTGTTATTGGAAGAGTGAATTAATTGTTTCTTTTTTTATCGTTGCAGAATCAAGGGGATTGAATTGAATGTTTTTGTAATTAACAAAGCTTGAATCAATATATATATCCTTTTGATTATGGGTGTTTCAATTTCTTCCAAGAAACACAAAATTAGGTTTTAGGTAGGTGTTGTCTTTTGTTTATGCTCACGTCTTTCTCCATTTTTCATGCATATCATGAATGTTGACTTCTCATCCCCCATTTACCTTCAATTATTATAACTCACACCATATATCTATTTTAGAAGTTTATATTTTATTGTGCTCAAATGAATTTTTTTATAATATTTCTAATTTTTTTTTATAAGTAAATATTGATTTATATTAAAAGAAGGTATGATAATTAAAGTTATTCATCGCTTTAAATTAACCTGAATTCAAATTTTACGTGTTTAATTTATATTATATGTAAATCATGTATGTAAGTGTGGATTCATGAGACAAAAATGTTTGTATTATAAAGTGGGTTCAAAATTCCCAAAAAGATTACAGCCAATTTGGTTGAAAAGTCTGAAAAAATCTACAAGAGTCGAATGCTTCCTACTTTTCACAATTGTGTTAAACGTGCACATTAATCATTGACCAGTTTTTGTCCAATCGTTTGCACACGTGTGATATGCTGAAAATAATTTCATTTTTCAACAAATATATCATTAGTTTCATACAAAAGAAGACAAAAAAGAAAAACAAAAAGAAATCAAAGTAGAATCAATCATATAACAAAACAAAGAAGATGAGTAGAAAACCGAAACACAAGGCCAATTAAGGCATGATCATAACCTTTGTCGGTTAATGAAGTGTAATACAATTATAAAAAATATATAATAACTCGATTTGAGATTCAACTCGATTATCCATTCCATAAAATTACTTTAAAATATAATTTTAAACCTTCTCTTTTTTTCTCTATTTTCATTAATATTGTGTATGAACATAAAATTAAATGTACGAGTATTTTGGAAATTAAGTCTTAGTTAAAGCTACTACCATAATTAATTTTAGCCATCACAAGTCACCCGGTACAATGGCACATCAGAATTGGATGTAAAACTTAATAAATGGATTTTTTTTCTTTTATGAAGCTTAATCTTTTTTATAATTCAAGAGATTAATCCTCAAAACCCCATTTAGATTTAAAAACAATTTACCTACCTCAATTTTCTCTTCATGTCAACTTTGATTATACGTTGCTTAACAATATTTGATTTCCCATATACTTAATCATGGGTAACATCGAGTCGATGTAAACTTTTATCTAATCTTAATTTAGATTAAAAATATTAAATCTGTACATGATTTGGTCCACTCGTATTAATTTTTTAAATTATTTTTATATAAAAATAATTTTAAAAATATAATACATCAAATACACTAAAATTGTTAAAATAAATGATTCTCAACAAATTGAAAATACATTAAAAAAGAGTTGAAATACTTAAATAACATTAAGATAGTTGCAACTTAGTAAGCAAATGTCTCTAAAATAGTAGCAAAATTAACAATAAAATAAGAGTTGCACAATATCCAAACAATAACAACAAAATAATGGCAATATAATAGCTGATTGACGTCTGGGCCAAAAAATCCTACCCAATGCTTAATCTGTTTAGAAAACGGTGCTTTTTTTGTCCAAACTCATTTTTAGGGCCTATATTTTTGCTAATACCTACCACTTTTCAAGCGAACCTTTGGACTTGGGCAAGTGGCCAACCCATGATTAGGTCTAACTGCCCGTTACTCCTTAAATTTCTCTTCACATACAACTATATTTTTAGTACTTGTTCTTCCCCTAATTTTTTCAACTAGCTATCAACTTGATGCCTATAAATATTACAAGCTTTAGCACTAGTTAAGTTTTTCCTCTTCTTATTTTTTCCTACTCGTTGTTGAAACTAAAGAGCTTGTGGAATCTTAAGGGATACACTATTAGGCGAAATAACTTTAAGGACAATAATCTACACACCTCATGCACTGTTATTCGAATTTTTATGTTCTTTGGTTCTATTTTCCTCAATATTGAGGATATTGGATCCTATTGTCATTGTTGATGCTGTTGTTCCTCTTGCTACATCTAATGTTGTTATCAATCTCATTGCTAATGCTACTGCCAACTTTGCTGTCAATGTTGTTGCCAATATTGTGGCGATGCCAATGTTACCTGATATTTCCTATGCTAGGCCCTTCCCTAACATCTCTAACTTTGAAGTGTTCGATGGGGATAATTTCAAGAGATGGAAGGAGTACATCTTCTCAATAGTAGATATGCATAGAGTTGCCTTTGTGCTCACAAAATGCAAACCAACTAATTTCTCAGTTAAGCGATTTAACCTATAGGTTCATGCTATGCAGGCACACTATTGTTTCCACACTTTCAAATAAAATTGTTGACGTCTACTCTTTGTACATAGAAATAAAAGAAATTTAAAACTATGCGATTACTTAACGTATTATTAAATTTGTTGGTGAGTAGAAAATTGTAATAGGGAAGTACTATAGGGTGGAGGTGATTGATGACAAAAATATTAAGGTGCAAATCCATGAGTACTACAAATGGCTAAAAGACCTCAAATCTTGGAATATATCTCTATAAGAAGAGTTTGTTGTTGGACTTCTTTTCGCAAAGATGCCTCTAACCTAAGCAACAACTTAAATATATGTTGTCAATGTCTATTTCAATTTCTTAATAGAACTTTGTATTAGTAGTTTGGCTATGGATAAATGGGAGAATAGAGACGATGCTTATGATGAATATGAGACTTATCTTAGGGTGTGTTGGTAAACAAATTTTTGTTCATTAAAAAATTCAACATTTAATTTCTTATATGCGTCTAATAACTAAAATAAGTTCACTTAATTCAATATTTAAAAAAATATTAAATAAAATAAATAAGTAGACAGTTATTTATCACTGATAAACCATAAAAGCAACATATTTTTATCCCATGCTTGGCATGATTTTGGATGATTCATTATGTAAAATAGTGAATTTGGTGCTCTTAATCCTTTAAATTTGTATTTCTATACTTAGGTGAGCATAGGGAAGTGAAAGGAGCGAAAAACGTGCCAAAATCGGACAAAAAGAGCTGTTTTCAGGAACCATACGGCTTGGGCATTGCCACACGGGCTGGCCATACGCCCATGTGCCAGCTTATGTTGATGTCGATCCTTGTTTCCCAAATACGCAGAAAAAAGACAATTTTTAAGGTTTCTGAGCATTCTAAAGTCTATAAATACATACCAGAAGAAAACCTAAAGGGACACACACAAAGTAGAATACAGAAAGTACTCGAAGAATGCCGTTAGAATCAACTCAGTAGCAGATATCCTTCAGGATTAAAGATCTCCAGTCAAATTTCCTTTAAAGTTTTATTGGGTTTTCATGTCTTGTTGTTATTTAAATTCTGATATGTTTTCCTCCCATATTATGAACTAAATTCCTTAGATATCTAGGGAAGATGAAACATATGATGGATCTTATTATTTAAGTTTCTAAATTACATGATAAATAATTGTTTCTTGTTCTCGATTGTGTATCCTAAATTCTTGCCTTAATATTTTCAAGATATTAATTCTAGTATAATGTGCTTATTTCAGTGGAGCAAAAGTCCTTATTTAAGAGTAGATCTAGCATAATTGAGTGGAGTTGCATGCAATCCTAGAAATAAGACGACATAAATCTACTGGATTAGAGTCAAATCTAATAGGGGAATCCATAGATCGAGTTAATGCGACAATAGTGGTTTTAATTAGAAAGATATTTCAATTAATCAACCTAGAGTTAGTTGTTCTTACTCTCGAAAGAAATATTAACATAATTTAAAGATTTCTACGGATCAAGACAAGTGAATAAATCGTTTAATTCAGATTCGGAATAATAAGTAAAGTCTAGGTGGATTCTTTCCTAGGTATTGTCTTTCTCTTTGGTTAAATTCAAGTATTTTCTCATTCAATTCTCTGTTGCGTCCTTAGTAATTAGTTTAGTTAATTTTAGATTAAAAACATCAATCTTAGTATTAGGTTAAATAATAAAAAGATAGTAATTACTAGTACTATTAGTCTTCATGGATACGATATTTCGGACTCACTATAACTATACTACTATTTGATAGGTGCACTTACCTTTGTCGTGATTTTAGTTAGTTTTGTGACGTCATCAATCACATAATATTAAAAATATTAAGTTAATTTTATTTTTTTAAATTAAGGTCGTGTGTATTAACAGGGGTTCAAAAGTGAGTTATACGGCCTAGCAACATGGCCGTGTGATCCACACGGCCAGGACACATATGCGTGTCATTGGCCGTGTGGAAATAGGACTTTAATTTTCCCAAAAAAATTGACAAAGAGACGGCCTTAACTAAATCACATGGTCGTGTGAACCACAGAGCCTAAACACACGGGCGTGTCCTAGGCCGTGTGAAACTTGGAACTAAAATTTTCAAACTTAAAACAAGTCAGAGAGTTACACGGGCAAGGCACACGACCGTGTGTGAGACACGACTGAGCCACATGGGCATGTGGAAAGCCACACAAGTGTGGGAGAAGCGAAGAACGTTACACATGGCCATACGATACGGCCGTATAAAGACTGGCCTATTATTTTTCTCGAAGAACACGGGTTAGAATCGAGCCACACGAGTGTGTGACACGACCGTGTGGCCCAACACGGGCCTTATACAACTGTGTCCCCTTTTAAACCCTCAACCCTAATTTCTTTCTTTTTACTTTCATCTTTTTCCTCCCAATTTAACTTAGCCGCAGCAGCCCTCCCCACCTCAACTCTGGCCACTATTCCTTCTTCTTCCCTTCTCCAATCGCAGCCCCCCACGTTACAATCTTCCTCACAAGCTCCCACGCACGAACCACTCTAAGCCTCACGACCCCCTCTCTTTTCCCTCTTCTCTCCCTCCTCTCCTCCCTTCTTCTCCAAGCCCAGTACGACTCTCCGACTGCCACCCTACCATTATCGGTTTCCCTCATTCTTACCCTATTCTTTATTATTATCATTATTATTCATTATATATTAATTATTTTATTTTATTTCCTTTTGTTTATTATTATTCTTCTCTCATCTTAATGGTTATTATTGCTTTATTTTCATATTGTGCTTTAGCTTATCCCTGTTAGTTTAGTTTAGTATGATGTTTCTTTTATGTATTATTTAGGCCTTAGTTTTTGTCTATCTAGGTATTAGTGCATATAGTTTATGACTAGAATAGACATCTAGGCCACTTTTATTCTTGATATTCATCACACTAGATTCTTTCATATTTTTGTCGTAATCACACGTTTATTTTTAGGCTAATCGATGTGTTCACTTAGTGCTATTTCTATTCTTACTTTACTGCTATTGAAATATTCTATTTTGTAGGTACATTATGACGAGCACACAAGGTAAGTCTAAGGTTACCGTTCCCGATTCGAAAAAGCAGAAAGGCCCCAACGCGACTTCCTCCTCTTGTGCTTCCGTCGAGGTCTGCCATCCTTACCTCAGATTTTGTGCTGACCCCTTGGAGGACTTATTCCAGCTCATTCGCGTGCAACCACTAGGCTTGGGCCGATGCATAAACTGGCCACACTAGAACAGGTCCACCTAGCTGATCATGTGCGCGCCATTATCACTACAGCTTTGTGGGACAAATTTTTCTCTATTGTCAAGCCCACTTATATGGAGCTTACTTTGGAGTTTTGCTCGACTTTTCACCTTTAGCACGTGATGTCATCGCATGATGAGCAGGGCATCATTGCCTTTAGACTTGGTAGCCTAGTACGACATATGAGTGTCCCTAAGTTTGGTGCAGCTTTGGGCATCTACACTGATGAGTTTATGGGAGTCGAGAACTTCCTTCACCTCTACCGTTACATCCATTACTCGTATTTCTACTGTTGGACATATCTCACAGTGAGCATGACCCCCTATGACGCGAGTCGCTCGAAAGTGACTTCTTTCCCTCCTACCTTGCGATACATACATGCCTTTTTGGCTCATACTTTGACTGGTAGGAAAGAGAGCACTAGAGTTGTTAGCACTACCAATGCCTACTATCTATGGAGTATGGCCGTCGGACACATCATTGACTTGGCATATTTCATCATTTTAGCATTTCACCATCAGACTGATAGCTACAAGAAGGGCCCCATCTGTTTAGGCCCTTACATGACTCGACTTGCTCGACACTTAGGCCTCTTAGACACACCGGAAATGTCTTCTACACTCACACTAGTCGACCAGATGTGCAGATAGGGCATTTCGAGCATGATACACATGAGGATGATCGAACAACGTCATGGAGTGGACCCCCTCAGTACTAATTGTTTCATTCTAACGCTCAGAATAACCCCGATAACGTCACTGATAATGTTCTTCTCTTCCACGAGGAGCCCCTACAGCCTCCACCTTCGAGTCACTGCTCTATCCCTTCTGCTGTTACCTTGACAGACCTCTCTGAGCATTTCACTCATTTCGAGCAGCAGTGCTTCCAGAGGTTCAACAGTATCGATGCGACCTTACAGCAGATATGTCAACATCTCCATATTTCTTTTTCAATGTCGACGACTCAAGATGCATCTGATGATGGGGACTTTTGAGTCCATTTATTTTACTTTTATTTTTATTTTTAATTTTATTTATTATTTTTTTTATGTTTCTTATTATATTTAAAAACTTATCTTCTTATATTTTGAATTTTATTATGGTTGTTTCTAATCGAGTAAACCTTTAATCTTCTCCACTAGTTGTGTTTATTTTCTTAATAATTACTCAGAATCATGTACTATAGTTAACATTATCTACAATTCCGCTTTTCACTATTCAGAGGATTTCATCCAACATTTAGGGCAGTTTCGCTTCTTTTCCTCTCTTACAATATTCTAATTACACTATCATTATCTATGTTTGTACATTGAGGACAATGCACATCTTAAGTGTGGGGAGGTTATTTATATGATTAGAAAATCGCTGAATTATGTCTTGTGTTTAAGTAATTTTCTCATATTACTATTAGAATGAATTTTTATCAATTTATGATTTTTATTGATGTATTTTGGATTAAAGTCATAGGTATTTATACATTGATTATTTAAACTTCAAGACATGAGAGAATCAAGTATGATAAGTTGATTTTTCAGAATTTAATTTCTAGGTTGTTTCCCTAAATTGAGGTATTATCTTGAAGTTTGAAATTTACAGGATTGACATCAAAAACCATAAATTTTTGTGAGATTTTTTGAGCCTTTAGAGCATATATTTTTCTTGCTCACTTCTATTATTGGTTATAAGTGTGTCAATATTGATTTGTTATTCTAGAACGTGCTTCGATTATGCATGTCAAGACCACACATTTGATTTGATATACTGAGATGATAAAGGTACTTAGGTTTAACCCACTTGCCTCATAAAAAGCCTACCTACATAATTAACCCTTAGTGAACCCATTGGAGCCTAAAAATATTGTTCTTGATTTACCCATTAATGTTAACCCATAACCCTTTTTTTTTATTCATTGAGAATTTTTCCCATATTGTTGACTCCTTTTTTGTCAAGATTTGCTTTGGTTAGTTACCTAACTATGCTCTTTTGTTTTAGTTGTAAAAGTATTTCTTATGAATCTTGATAAAAATAAAAAAATACATTTATATAATGATTTCAGTTGTTGAATTATTTCTTATTATCTATTGTTTTCGATTAAAAAAACATATCTCTATATTAATTATTACTTAGTTTTATTATGTTTGAGCTTGAACAGTTTAATTTTGAGGAGAAGCGCATTTTATTCGTGATTAGTCATCAATTGATGTAATTATTCAGCATTAGTCTATTTTTCTAGTTTGGTAATTGATCAAATCGATCTCGATTCTAACCCTCTTTTTTAGCATTTATCCTCACATTTAACCTAAGCCCCATTACAACCTTGTTAAAGACCTTTTGATTTGTGTATCATATCAATTTATAGTGGTGTAAATTTGATTTTCATACAAGCCTATGGTAATAATTCTTTATGATTGACTATTGAGTTTAATTTTTGAACCTTAAACACATTGAGTGATTGAGTGAATCTTTAGTAAAGATGTCAATTCTTGTTGGTTTTGAATTAAAGGTAATTACTTAGATAAGGGGAAATACCTATGTTTTCATGCTTTAAAATACTCAACTTGGATTGTTTAAATCTTTAATGCTCTTTTAGTTGAATTCTCAATGTATGATTATTATCTGTGAGTTATTTCGAAACATTATTGATGAGAATTATAAGTTGAGAAAGATTGATTTTAATTGTGAGTTGAGAATTTTGCTTGAGGACAAGCAAACGCTTAAGTGTGGGAATATTTGATAAACCATAAAAGTAACATATTTTTATCCCATGCTTGGCATGATTTTAGATTATTTATTATGTAAATTAGCGAATTTGGTGCTCTTAATCCTTTAAATTCATGTTTCTATACTTATGTGAGCATAGGAAAGTGAAAGGAGCCAAAAATATGCCAAAATCAGACAAAAAGAGTTATTTTTAGGAACCGCACGGCCTGGGCATTGCCACACGGGCTGACCACATGCTAGTGTAAGTCACACGGGTTGGCCACACGCCCATGTGCCAGCCCATGTCGATGTCGATCCTTGTTTCCTAAACAGGCAGAAAAAACTAATTTTTAGGGTTTCTAAACATTCTAAAGTCTATAAATACATACCAGAAGAAGACCTAAAGGGGACACACACAAAGTAGAACGCAAAAAGTAGTCGAAGAACGCCATTGGAATAAACTCAGAAGCAGATCTCTTTCAAGACTGAAGATCTCCAGTCAAATTTCCTTCAAAGTTTTATTGGGTTTTTTATGTCTTGTTGTTATTTAAATTCTGAGATGTTTTCCTCCTACATTATGAACTAAATTCCCTAGATACCTAGGGAAAATAAAACCTAAGATGGATCTTATTATTTGATTTTCTGAATTACATGATAAATAATTGTTTCTTGTTCTCGATTAGGTATGCTAAAGTAATATTTTCAGGATATTAATTCAAGTATAATGTGCTTATTTTAGTGGAGCAAAAGTCTTTGTTTAAGAGTAGATCCAACATAATTGAGTGGAGTTGCGTGCAATCCTAGAAATAGGATGACATAAATCTACCGAATTAGAGTCAACTCTAATATGAGAATCCATAGATCGAGTTAATGCGACAATAGTGGTTTTAATTAGAAAGAGATTTCAATTAATCAACCTAGAGCCAGTTGTTCTTGCTCTCGAAAGAGATATTAACATAATTTAGGGATTTCTACGGATCAAGACAAGTGAATAAGTCATTTAATTCAGATTCAGAATAATAAGTGAAGTCTAGGTGGATTTTTTTCCTGGGTATTGTCTTTCTCTTTGGTTAAATTCAAGTATTTTCTCATTCAATTCTTTGTTACGTCCTTAGTAATTAGTTTAGTTAATTTTAGATTAAAAACATCCCCCTTAACATTAGGTTAAATAATAAAAAGATAGTAATTACCAATACTCTTAATCCTCGTAGATACAATATTCCAGACTCACTATAACTATACTATTATTTAATAGGTGTGCTTTCCTTTGTCGTGATTTTAGTTAGTTTTGTGACGTCATCAATCACATAATATTAAAAATATTAAGTTAATTTTATTTTTTTAATAATTCAAAATAAAGTCCCTTGCTTTTGTTACAAAAATGAAATAATCAAATTATTATATTTTCCAAAATTATCTAAAATAATATAAAATGTCATATTAATAATATTAAAATCATGAAATAAGCAATTTTGAAAATTTAAAATGTATTAATATCAAGCAACATAATTATATTCAGTACTTAATTTGTATTAATATAACAAATAATTTTATAATGAAAATCCAACACTTACTCTCTTTTTTAACTTAACTTTTAAATTATCAAAAAATATCATAATTCGCTTATTGACATTGTTGACTATTTTTTAGAATTAGTAGCCTTCTATTTTTCAAAATTTCATTGTAGTGCAATGTTGAATGCTGTAGCTAAGTTATTGGGCAGGAAAAAATAGTGTTGTTTGAGAAAGAGGTTGTTCGGCATAAGCTTGAGCGTCCTAATATTACAAAGGTTCCAATTTTTCTTCTACTTTGTATGTTTACTTGTTGACATCATATTACTAAGGTTTTAGTAGATTCATTTTGTTTTCAATTCTAACACACACACATATTTATATTCTTATAAATCACATTTGTATATGCATCTCCATGCCCTCCACTTATTATATGAATGATTCAATATCAATTGTAGTTCTTGATTAACATACGTTATCTTTAAAAGGAGAAGTTCTAACTTGTATTCTGAATGGAGTAAGTGCTAGAAAAATATTGACAGATTTTATGATCTTATTTATCGTGGATTTAACACATTACAGGAGGCACTATTTGTATAAAGAAATTTATGCATGAAAAACACGAATGTGAAAAAGTTAAGAACCTTTCCTCTCCTATCTCCTAGTTTGCTTGTTTTCACATAGGGTTATATTGCCCATATTGACTTCCCTCATTCTTTTGTGGAGTTTGGGAAACCCTTTTCGTGGTTGTAAATGGGACTCCGAAACTTATCGTAGATAACAACATAAATGAAAAAATAAGTGAGAAACACTACTATATATGGCTTAATAGAGTGAGTACCGTTATATTAATTACATTAGTTTTATTAAACATTGACTTAAACAGGTGGGAATGTTTTGAGCCAAAAAAGTGGGGCAATTATGCCAAATGGAGCCATAAAGTTTTCAATGAGGTTGATGCAATAGAGCTTCTTTAAATCTGATTCTTTTGTTTAAGTAAGAAAGAAAAGATTTGCAGTCTAGGAACACATTTTCCTTCAATCAATTTGTTAGACTTAGAGAAATAATATACAATTGATATTTCCTTCTTTATCTATAGTTTTCCTGAAAGTAATGTATGTACCATTTTGATGCTATATTTTTTATTTTTTTTTTGCAGTTGTTGCTTATTGTCTTCCATGTTTCTAAAACAATTTATTCTTTTGAAACTCCACTTTTAATAACATAATTTCAAAACTAGTCCCTAACATTTGACTGATTAATCAACTTGGTACGTTTAAAATGAGTTGCTTCGACAACACAATATAATATCACACATTTAAATTTGACGATTGGGTTGGGTGTGAGGTTTCACGTACCATATACCTAAAGAAGATTAAAGATTTGAAAGATACATGTGTATATAATTATATTACATTCTTATTTATTCTTAGGTAAATTTTGGAACTTGTTTTGAAGGTAGTTAAAGGTGTTAGATATTTGTTGTTGTTATGTGGCTTTTACATTTGGCGAACCACTAGTATTAGTGGTATTTTTTTCATAAAATTAATTTCTCTTTGAGAAATTATTTTTTTGATAAACATTATAAATTTTATTTGTTTTATAGGAAATTTCTATGCTACATACTTTTTCAACATAAATGATTTAACTATTACACCCTCTATAGATTGGAGGGAGAAAGAAGCTAGAACATCAGCGATAGAAGAGATGATTTTGTTTTTTAGGTGAAAAATTACAAACGAATATTGATTGTTTATTATAAGATTATTCCATCCAAAAACAAGAAATAGCTACAAAAAATAGAGAGAGATCATACAAGAGGTGATAACACAACTTGATTGTGCAACTCCGTGCACAGAAAATAGATTTACACGTTACAATGGTGGTTTGTAGGGAGGCCCTCCTTCAAATTCTAAGGAAGGTTTAAAGAATCTTTCTATAACGAATTTAAACTACATGCATTAATTGTTGGATATGGTTCTAAAGATTCATGCATTTGATTAAACACCCAATGTAGTAATAGTTGTTGAGTGGTTAGCACGCTTTCATCTTGTAAACACTTACAAGAGAGAATTGAGACAACTTTTATGTGTATTTTTGTTGTAGTTTAAGTTAGTGTGCATTCCCATGTGATGCACGGGTCGATTATAGTCCATATTAAAATAGTTTTATGGTCAATTACGGTATTACCTCCTGTTAATTTAGTAATTGTCTACAATATATTTAAATACTTCAAAAATTTTAATATATATGCGTATAAAGCAAGACGCAATATAAAAGGCTATATTAAATATTAGGCCATAATTAAATTCAAGGAACATATTTATTAACAGTTTAGGAACGTAATTTGCAATATGAATTACGACGCTAAAATTGGTTTTTACTATAAATTTTGTGTTAAATATTTCAACAATATTAAATAAAATTGTATTTATCACATAAATTTCCTAATTAGTTACAATTACTTATGACAATTACATTTGATTTTTTTATAAAAATTTTAAAATTATTTATTTTGCTACTATCACGTTAATATTTGTTGGCTAACTTAGCACGTCAACAATTCTATTAGAAATTAATTGTCAACATCGATCAAATGATTAATTTAGTTAATTTGTAAGTTCAATGATTTAATTGAGTACAAAGGGTTTTGAGGGATTCAATTAATATTATAAAGTAGTTCAAAGGCTTATGATACCATTTAACCTTTAATTTATCCACAGATAAGTCATGTTGAAGCAAACAAAAATAATCCATATATGTTGTGGTTGAATGGTAGGAAGTTCAATAACCTTTAATAAGTTCTTAGATTTGAATATTGTAGTTGGAAAAAAACGAATTCGGAAATATTTTGTTCTTGTTTTGATAGTCGATCCGACTCAATTTTAAATTTAATTAATGTATGATATTGTTATCGATATTAAAGAGTTTAAAAAAATATATTTTCTAATTAATAATAAATTTTTTTTTCTAATTTCTCTCTGTTTTGATATTAAACAAATTGGTCCCACTAAAAAAATTAAAATAATTTGATCACTCTCAAATTTGAAAATTAGAAATTAAGGATAATTAATCACAACTTTAATATTTTTGGTCAAATGTACATAATTTTTATTGGTATAATAACAAATTCATCACTCAAAGTTTATTATACATTCTACGAATTTGGTGTTTATTTGACAAACTTAGCTTGTGACATTTATACACTTTATCAATTTAGTCCTGATTTAACAAATTTAGTTTGTAACATTTACATAAAACATAGAAACATTGAGGGCTAAAAATTGTAATTATTAAAGAAAAATTATGTACAAAAAATATTAATATTATGATTAATTGTCCTTAGATACTTATTTTCGAAATTGACAGGATTAAATTAATTTAGTTTTTTAAGAATGACTAACTTGCTCAATATTGAAATTGAGATGGACTGAAAATGTAGTTTTTACCATTCGAATCCCATCCTTGACACTTACGTTGACCTATTCTTAAGCAAATGCTAAATTCATCAATGCCAAATCAAAATTTTCTACTTTTAATTTTGTGCTAAATCCTCATAACATCTTCGTAACCTTTCCCGAACTTAAAACATTAGAGCTAAAAAGCATTTTTCGTCGACCAATAAGAATCAACCACTCAACCATCACGATCCGTGTCTTCCCTCTATAATCTAATCCCAACCGTCTTTCTCCTCTCAGAAAACACAACTTGTGGCAGTTTTTACCGTCAGATTGCATACAAAAGAAACACACGGATAGTAAATCCTAACCGTCGGATCAACTTCATTAACAACCCCCCCAACCTTCTACAAATACCTCTTAATTGCATTACTTTTCAAACGTTTGAACCAGAAGATAATAAAGCGCTTGTTTCAGATCTTAGAGTTAGTCACCTTCTCTCGTTCTCTTAGCTTTTATTTATTTGTTTATTTTTATAATAAATTAGGGTTTGTAAATTCTGATTCTTCTAATTTGTTTTGTGTATTTCATGTAGAGTAAGTTGAATTAGGGAAATAGGGGAGGTAAGGTAGAATTAGATTGAATTTATTTATAATTGGGGTACTTTTTATCGGTTCTGAGTTCATTGAGGACCTTCGACTTCTGTTTTAATTCTTATTCTGATTTTCCTTTTTGGCTTAGAAGTTTTCTAGTTTGAAAATTAGGGCTTTTGGGAATTATACAGTAATTATCTGAGATCTGGCTTTTCTGTGTTATGTTTGGTTCATGAGAAAATGTAACTATTTTGTTTAGTCTTCTGAAATCATTCATATCTTTGCAGAGATGGCCCGTACCAAGCAAACCGCCCGTAAGTCGACTGGTGGGAAGGCTCCAAGGAAGCAACTTGCTACCAAGGTGATTCATTGTATTGCATTCAAAACATTATGCGGTTTACCAAATTTGAGCTTTCATGTTCTGTTATTGACTTCTGATCTTTATCTCTCTGTTGCATTACTAGGCGGCCCGTAAATCTGCCCCAACCACTGGTGGTGTGAAGAAGCCTCATCGATACCGTCCTGGAACTGTTGCTCTTCGGTATTCTCTCATATTTTCTTAACATTTTTCTTGTTATTTTGAGAGTGTGTGTTTCGTTTTATGGTTTTTAACATATTATAATTTATTTTTACAGGGAAATTCGGAAGTACCAGAAGAGTACTGAGCTTCTTATCAGGAAATTGCCTTTCCAGAGGCTTGTTCGTGAAATTGCCCAGGACTTCAAGGTACGGAAATCTCTATTATTGTGTCAACTCCTTGGCAATTGATGATATTGACTTTTGGTTGACAATCATTGATATGATCTTTGTTTGCAGACTGATTTGCGTTTCCAGAGCCATGCCGTTCTTGCTCTTCAGGAAGCTGCAGAAGCATACCTTGTGGGTCTCTTTGAAGACACCAACTTGTGTGCGATCCACGCCAAGCGTGTTACTATAATGCCCAAGGACATCCAGTTGGCTCGTAGGATCAGGGGCGAGCGTGCTTAACTTCTAAGTGTGTTGATCACCCACTTAGAATGGAGAAACTATTGTTTGTTGTTAGGCAGATGTATTGTACTATTTTTTTTTATGTTTATTTTTAATCCTCTTTTAGGCCAAAATTAAAAGATAGGTTTATCTTAGTGCTTAGATTCAATGGTATGATGAAATGGGGTTATGGTGGAGAGTGTGATGTCTGATATTTTAATGGATAAGAACTCGATGTCTGGTATAGTTTTGTTTAAATGTGCTTCTTAATCAAAACTAGTGACTTCAAATATTTGTTCATGTATTGTAAAGAAAATCTTGTTTAGTTGTGTTGTTGAATCGGCCCGTTTAGAGAAAATATTGTGGGGGAAGGGCTAAGGACTAAGGGGAAGGACAAAGTATTAAGGACTAAGGGAATATACTAAGGGTCCCTTTGGATTCCACCGGACCTGTGTTCCGATGAGATTTGCTCGGTTAATCGTGCAATCGCCGCTCTCCCCGTTGTTTGGATAACGTCACAACGCAGCTCATTTTTCCCACTGCTACTTAAAGGGCTAGTGGAGATTTAAAAATGCGTTTAACAATTCAATTTTCGTTCTTGCCCTTTACTTCTCTTTTCCAACGCTGTCCTATTTTTTCTTACGATTAGATTATTGTTTTTTTTTTAAATTTGACAATAAAATAAATAATTTTATATGGGTAGCTATATGAATAAATATATAATTAAAAACTCATAGATTTTAAGAAATTTATTTTAAAAGATAAAAGATTTTTCCTGAAATATATATAAGGATTGTTATTTTATTTATTCAAAATTTGATACAATAAATAATTAAAATTATTATAAAATGAAAATAATAAAAATATTTATATGAAAACATATAAAAATATTTATATGAATTAATGTTTTATATTAAATAATATAAAATATATTGTCAATTTTAATCTAATGTCTTTAAAAGTCATTTTATATTCTTATCTTACTGCTACAGTTGTGTTTAAATTCAAGCACATACTTTATCATTATTTTTAATTTTACCGCTACAGTATTTAATTCACTGCTATAGTAATTAATTTCACCGCCACTGTTATTTTTAACCTCACCAGAAGTAAACACACCGTCGATCCAAATTAAACTTAAGAAGATAAAATTCTATATAAAGAGAATATTGAAAGAAAGTGAAAAGAAAGATTTCTATTTTAATTTTCGTTCAGTTTTTTTCGAAGAGGATGGAAAGGAAAGTAAAAAGAAGGTTCTTTATTTTAAATTTAGTTCTTTATTTTAAATTTCAATATCTTGTTTTGGTTACAACTAATATAATTATTGAATTTTATTATATATTTTTTTATTCATGCAGAGTGTTACTGACAAGAATAGAAATAATATTGAATCTTGTATTGTTTGTTGATAAGGATCTTTTGGTTGTTTTCATGTAGCCTTCTTTTTATTTTGTCATATTAATGGTTGTTTTCAGGTTGCAAATTTTTTAATCTGGACATCCATATCTTTAGGTTGTCTCCTATTTTGAGTATTTACTTTCTCAAGTTGTTTACTTGGTTGTCATCTTTCCACGTGGATTTTGTTTTTATTCTTCTTGGATGTTGATTAGATTCATTTCTTAAATTTCATCTAGATGTAATGAATTTGGCAATGGTGTTGGTGAATTCTAACTTTCCCACGTGTCATTGATTTCCTTTGTTATAGAAAAATGATCAATTTTCATGCCACCTATCTTTTTTAATAACTGCACAGATTCTTCGTCTTTATCATGTTGGGGGTATCCAGTGTCGTATGCCAGTATTCTTCTTCCACCAATCCAGAAAATATAATTATTTTGTTGAAGTAGATACTAGGCTTTGTCATCAAATCAATTCTGATTTGGATTTGATAATAAGTGAAATTATTATAACATTTGTTAATGGTTTTTGTCAAATGTTCTTTTTCTTCATTGACTGCTGAGAAGTTTCTTCCTCCAATCATTCTATTAAGAATCTAAATTTGATATGGCTGATAAAATTTTTCTTTTTCAGCTATACCAATAAGGCTGCTAATTTCAATATAGAAATAATAAAGAAAATCATCTATACTTATAATATTTATTAATCTAGATTTAACTATAACAGGAAAATCTTTTAATAGATAAAAAGAAAGATTTTGCACTGTTATTTCTTTAACAAATCCCTATTCAATACTGCTTATATCAAATGGTTCATGATCAAGTCTAAATTTAATAGTAGGAAATTTTTTCATTTATATCATTAGTAAAAACACAGGCTTGTAAAAAGTATTTTGAAAAATGTTTTTGAAATTGAACTTGCTGATTGCAAATAGCTCCATTTATTTTTGTAAAAATTTCTATAGGTAACATTTTTCTAACTTTATTGAATAAACATATTCTAAACATTTTATTAATAATAGGATTATTTGTCCCTTTATTGATATGTTTATCTCCTTATTATCCATATATTCTATTTTTGGTTCTTCCCAATCTCTATACAAAATAGATTTTAATAATAGATCATGGACTTCACTATTTTTAGTTGTTTTTTCAACTAAAAATTATGAGAATTTAGTAAGAGCTTTTCTGAAATTTGCTCTCTGTTTAGAAATATGGGTTTTCCATATTTCACTGATAAAATTATATAATTCCAGTGGTAGTACTGGATTGTAAAAATCTCTTATTTTTGGAATTTGTTGTTATTTCAATAAATTTTCTACTCCTTTTATAATTTCAGCATAATTGGTTTGAAATGCCAAATTTAGATCTTGAGACCAGTCAAATTGACTCACCGTTTTTTGTGTAAATGATAATTGAGTTCCAATTAGTTGTCTTACCCTTGGATATGGCACGTAATATCCTTGATTAGGATAAAAAATTGCTTGTGTAGGTATTGTTACAAATCCTGAGTTAGAATTTGTTGATTTCCCTTTGTTGGCCTTTTGTGGACAGTAGTCCATTCTCCAACTATTTCTAGAGGTTTTTTATCTCTATCCATTAGGCATGCTAAGATAATAAAAAACATTGTTAGTACATAAATCTTTTTGTTGTATAAAATTTTTATCACATATAAATTTATTATTTTCTACTAATGGTATTTCTACAAAAGTTTTTTCTATAGATAATCTTATTGACTTTTTGTTAATAGAAAATGGTAAATATTGTAGATTGGTATTATAAAGTTTCCTTATTTATGTAGATTGGTATATTCTTAGCTTTATATTGAATTATGGTTTTGTTACCATCTATTTCTATGATTTTTATTGGATTTTTTATAGGTTCCTAATTTTTCTAATGGAATAACATTCTTTCTACAACTACTGGTTGTAGCTCCATATTCTTTACATGCTTTATTAGATACAGGAGCTACAACTAAAAATTACTATATATAATTATGATAACAATTAGAACTTTATTTAGAAGAGGACATGATATACCTATAATAGCAGTTTTATTAGATAAAAGATTTGAAAACCCAATAAAAGTACTTATTGGAGAAATTCAATCTAATTTACATGCAGGAGTAATAGGATTTAAAGTTAAACCAAATTACTTTATATCCGTTACAGACCCTCTAATAGAAGAGTGTCTATGTCTTAGAATTCAGACAAAAAATTCTGAAATTAGAGATTTAGCAGAAGATCTAGCAATAAGTTGGACTTCTACTAATGAATATACTAATACAGCTGAGGTAGAAATTAAAGAAATTAATAATAAAATAATTGAATTTTTTTAGCCTAATAAATTTACT
The DNA here is from genome assembly GCA_020496765.1 of Gossypium stocksii. Lineage (NCBI taxonomy): Eukaryota > Viridiplantae > Streptophyta > Magnoliopsida > Malvales > Malvaceae > Gossypium > Gossypium stocksii. The sequence goes on along the minus strand of CM035622.1, from coordinate 7,135,356 downwards.
ACGGAGATACAACCAAAATTATTACATTTAAGAGATCTATCAATTTCAAAAGATTGGATGATAGAAAAAGTAAATAGTGCAAGTACTTCTAAACTAGTAAGTACTGTAGAATATATGTCATCTGGAGATAAGTTATGTTTTAAAAATAATATGATAACAAATACAGATGATAATTTAGTTTTACCCTCAAATTCTCAAATAGAGGAAGAAGAGGAAAATTCAAGTATAGGTACAAAATCTTTAACACCGATAGGTATGAAAACAGTTCATATTCCTATTTTTTCTACGGAACCAAGTAGAAATTCTAAAAATACTAGAATGGAAGATATACAATCTTCAATAATAAAAGATGTTATTACATTTTTAAATTTCCAATCCAGGAAAGAATATACACATATTGAAATTACATTTCGATTTAAAGAATATAAATCATATTCTTTACATGCTTTATTAGATACAAGAGCTACAACTAGTAGCCATAGAAAGAGTGCCATTCCCTTAGAAAAATAGAAGCCTATAAAAAATTCAATAAAAGTTATAGGAATATATGGTAATAAAACTATAATTCAATATAAAGCTAAGAATATACCAATATACATAAATAATAAAAAATTTATAATACCTAAAATATTATGTTTCCCTGCAATACAAGGAGATATATTATTAGGAAATAATTTTATAAAACAATATTTACTATTTTCTATTAACAAAAAATCAATAAGGTTACTTATAGAAAAAATTTCTACAGAAATACCATTAGTAGAAAATAATAAATTTATATGTGATAAAAATTTTATACCACAAAAAGATTTATGGACTAACAATATTTTTTATTATCTTAGCAAGCCTAATGGATAGAGGTAAAAAACCTCTAGAAATAGTTAGAAAATAGACTACTGTCAACAAAAAACCCAACAAAGGGAAATCAACAAATTCTAATCAAGGATTTGTAAAGTTACAAGCACAAGCACCTTTTTATCCTAATCAAGGATATTATGTGCCATATCCAAGGGTAAGACAACCAATTGGAACTCAGCTATCATTTACATAAAAAACGGTGAGTCAATTTAACTGGTCTCAATATCCGAATTCGACATTTCAAACTAGTTATGCTGAAATTATAAAAGGAGCAGAAAATTTGTTGAAACAACAACAAATTCCAGAAATAAAAGATTTTTACAATCCAGTACTACCACTGGAATTATATAATTTCATTAACGAAATATGAAAAACCCATATTTCTGAACAGATAGCAAATTTCATAAGAGCTTTACTAAATTCTCACAATTTTTAGTTAAAAAAACAACTAAAGATAGTGAAGCCCATGATCTATTATTAAAATCTATTTTATATAGAGATTGGGAAGAACTAGAATTAAAATATATGAATATTAAGGAGATAAATAATCTTCTAGATATATTCCAATATTTTATCAATAAAGGGACAAATAGTCCTATTATTAATAAATTGTTTAGAATATGCTTATTCAATAAAGTTAGAAAAATATTACTTATAGAAATTTTTATAAAAATAAATGGAGCTATTTGCAACCAGCAAACTCAATTTTAAAAAGTTTTTTCAAAATACTTTTTACAAGCCTATGTTTTTACTAATGATATAAATGAAAAAATTTCCTACTATTTCTTTTCATCTATTAAAAGATTTTCCTGCTATAGTTAAATCTAGATTAATAAATCTTATAAATATAGATGATTTTCTTTATTATTTATATATTGAAATTAGAAGCCTTATTGGTATAGTTGAAAAAGAAAAATTTTATCAGCCATATCAAATTTGGATTCTTAATAGAATTATTGAAGGAAGAAACTCTCAGCAGTCAATGAAGAAAAATAACACTTGACAAAAACCATTGACAAATGTTATAATAATTTCACTTATTATCAAATCCAAACCGGAATTGATTTGATGACCAAAGCACAGTATTTACTCCAACAAAATAATTATACTTTCTGGACTGATGGAAGAAGAATACTGGCATACGACACTGGATACCCCCAGCATGATAAAAATGAAGAATTTGTTCAGATATTAAAAAAGATAGCTGACATGCAAATTGATGATTTTCCTATAACAAAGGAAATCAAGGACACGTGGGAAAGTTGGAATTCACCAACACCATCGCCAGATTCATTACATCTAGATGAAATTGAAGAAATGAATCTAGTCAATATCCGAGAAGGATAAAGATAAAATCCACGTGGAATGATGACAACCAAGTAAGCAACTTGGGAAAGTAAATACTCAAAATTGGAGGCGTTCAAAAGATATGGATGTCTAGATTAAAAAGTTTGCAACGTGAAAACAACCTTCAATATGACAAGACAAAAAGAAGGCTACGTGGAAGCAACCACATGAATAATATGAAAGGATCTTTATCAACAAACTGTGCGAGATTCAATATTATTTCCATCATTATCAGAAACACTGTGCAGGATTGAAAAGAAAATAAAATAGAGTTCAATAATTGTACTATAAATAGGAATGGTTGTAACTGTACAAGCCCATATTTGCCCGGACCCATTAACCTAAACCCATGAACCAAATTTAACTACCATTACAACCTAACAAACAACCCATTACCCTATACCCAACGGGCCCAATGTAGCCCAAAATAGACACCCGAATTAAAGCCCAAAGTGCTAACGTGTTCTGAGACCTAGGGTCGCCTAGCGCCGTACCTTCCACGTGATCTGCAGCGTATCCGCCGCCCAATGGGACTTCCCCTTTCACCAAATCAATCAACCCCTACCCCGTTGACTCCCCGATGAGCCTGCAAGCAAAGTGCAAGAATAGAAACAAAGAAACAAGAGCCCAAACAGTGGCAATATAATATTGTATTTCATTTTGGCTATAAAAGGTTCGAAAACACAGATGTATACACGATTATTTTTGAAATAAAAAACAAAAATTGAATACAAGAGAACATTATTCAAAAGCAAGAAATCTAAAGGTGCTTACTTTTAATCTTCATTTACTCCAAAATAGAAATAAGTAATAGTAAAGAAATCCTACTGTAGTTTATTCCCCGCCGTACTCGAAAGCCTCCGGTGACCAGAACGTCGCGAAACCCATTTGGGTTCTGACTAGGGTAGGAGTGTGTAGAGAGATTCAGCTCTTCTCTTTGTTACTCTTTTTTATTTTGTGTTTTGTTTACTTTTAAGCATGATAGGGGTTTGGTTCTAAGAGAAAAAAATAAAAGGGAACAAAATAATATAGCATTCGGGTTCTTTAAACGGGGGTTAAAAATCACCCTTTTCACGTGACCGCAACCACCACCCACGGTGGCGTCGTGACGACGACAGCAATGATGGATTTCAAACCCTAGTAGAGAAAAGAAAGGGAAAAAGGGGGACCTTTTCTGATTTTTTTAAAAAGGGGAAGCAAAAAATAAAGGTTTTTGACTTAAATGAAGGCACAAAACGGTGCCGTTTGGGAACCTGGAATCCCAACGCTGAAACGGCGTCGTTTATAGCACGCCCGCGCACTACCCGACCCGCTCCAGGGGGTCCGCGTGTTTTGCCCTTTTGGGGATTGTTATCCCTTTGGTCCCCCCATTCTTAGGGCGCGCTACAATCTCCCCTTTTATCTGTTTCTTTATTTTTTTCCAATTTTTACTGCATGTTTTAGGTTCGCTTCAATTTGGTCCATCTCGAATCACAGCGCATGAGGGCTGGGAATATTTTCCCAGTAAGTCCCTCAGTCTTTAAGCGCATTTCGTTTCGATACTCGATGGCTCCTTGTTATTTACAATTTTCACCTTAAATTTTAAGTCGATCTCAGCCTAGTCCCTAACCTGTTTTGTTTATTTATTTATTTATTCGTTCATTAAAATAAAACTGTATTATTCCTTTTTTTTTAAGTTTTGATTTATATTATTTATTTTTAGACTTCATATATTATTCAATTAAAATTATTTTGCATGTTATTCTAATTTGCTTTTTTTAAATTATTTATCTAAAGTTATTTTGTACATTATTTTGCTTTAGATTGATTTATATATATTAACCATTTTAAATTATCTTATATTATTTATTTACTTCAAACTTATTGTCATGTACTACTTATTTAAAATCATTTTTTTATCACTTCTTTAAATTGTTTTATATATCTTATATATATATATATATACACATATACAAACATATATATACTTTAAAACATTTTACAACTACTATTTAATTTAAGTTTTTTTTAACAATTGTTTATCTCAGACTTCTATATATATATATATATATTCTGTTTAAAAAGCTCTTTATATATCATTTTTTTCTATTTTGTACATTATTGTTCCTTTTTTTAAAAATTCTTTTACATCATTTATTTTAAACTCATTTATTATTATGTTAAATTATTTTTACATTTTATTTGTTTTATTTTCGCTTTATGCAACTTATTTTTAACTTGTCACATATGTTGTTTGATTCATTTGTCTTTGATTATTGATGCTAGCATTTTAATAATGTATGATTATTATCGTTGTGTATACCATGATTCGTTTATTCATGACTTCATATTATTTGTCATTCATAACATTTATATTTTATTGCCCAAACAAACTAAATAGCACGTATCATTTCAGTTTTGAAATCATTATTATTTAAAAATTTTCAAAATAAGGCAATATTTTGAGTTTAGGAAATTCGAGAAAATCGTACCCTAACTTACTGGGTTTCAATTTTTCTCGTTTAACCTCAATAGCCAAATATCCTTTTAAATACATGAAATCTCAATAAAAATTTAAAGACGAACTTATTATCGAGAATTTAAAATATCGTGTCCTAACTTACTGGATGTGACATTTTACCACCTTGAAACGAGAATGTCTTTAACATCCATTTTGATTTAGTCAAGCATCTTTTGGTAAAATTAAGATTAATAAAAAAACGGTTCATTTTTTTTTTAATTTGTTCAAATTTTTAAACTTTCGACATTAAGACGTTAATTAATCAATCAGGTACCAATTTTGGGCGTGACGAGAGTGCTAATCCTTCTTCGCACTTAACCGACTCCCGAACCCGTCTTTCTGGTTTTCGTAGACCAAAATATTATTTTGATAAATCAAACCGTTTATTAAAGCAACCACTTTTCGAGGTGACCCGATCACACCTCAGTAAAAAAGGATTGGTGGCGACTCCCGTTTTTTCGCTTTCACTTTCAAAATCAAAGTCAATCTTTTTTTTTCAAAAAAATGGTTTCGACAGCTTGACGACTCCACTGGGGACAATAAAAGAGTCAAGCTGTAAAATTGATTATTTGTTGTCCTTTCGTCGAAAGTTGAAAATTCGATTTGAAAATTACAGTTCTTTTATTGCATTTGTTTGTGGCATCTCATATGATTGTTGTGAATTGAATTTCGTAGAATAATTTTACACATTGCATTGTATAACCGTGTGGTCACACCCTTTTAAGTGGGAGTGGGAAGCTACTCCTTCGTGAGGTTTTCACCTCCGTGCAAGATAGTGGATCGCTTTTGGGAAATATCCGTACCTATGTTTTCGTGAGATTTTCATCTCCTTGCAGCTATAAGGAAATGTATTCCCCTGGACTGAACTCGGTCTGTATGAGCCTATAATAGGTGAGGATCGAGGAATCCACTAGTTCGGGTACCTCAACTTTAGAACCAAACCTCATGTAGCAAACCTTAAGAGCCCACCTTAGGTAGAGCTGCGCTAAACCCTAGTAGTCACCCGGATAGGTGCTTGATTGTTTTTCTTTTTCTTTTTTTATATACTTTGAATTTTGCTTTTGTATATTGCACTAACTTCTTGTGTTTTGTCTTTGTTATATTTTGTATGCAATTTCATACTTAAGAAGTGTTAATTCGGGTTCGATTACTAAATTAGAAAGTTTTCTCATGGAAAACAAATTTCTTGATAAAGTGGAATGTGATAGTCTAGCTGCGGGGTGTCAGAATTATGGGATTACACTCGTATTAACGTTACACAAAATAGCCTTCAAGAGTTAAAAGATATACGGGGTCAGTAGAATGATGAGACTAAGAGGTCATTCTACCAAAGTTATGGGGATTTACAGTACTTACTCGACATCAAGGTAGACGAGCATTTATTTCGAGCCCTCACTCAGTACTGGAACCCTGCATATAGTTGCTTCACCTTTGGGAAGGTGGATTTGGTACCCACCATAGAAGATTACACGGCTCTATTGAATTGTCCGAGGGTTCAAGTTAATAAAATATATTCAAGAGCTGCTTATGTCTCAGCTTTTTGGAAGAAGTTGATAAACATTACAAGAATGAGTGAGCAGTGGATTATGGCCAAGATTAAGCAAAAGGGTGAGTGTAAATGCATCCCGTGGAAAAATTTAAGGGAGTTGATTCTAGCTCACCCCGATACGATGAAGAGAGTTGATGTCTTTGCACTGAGCATTTATGGGTTAATGCTATTCTCTAGCGTTTTGGGGTACGTAGATGAAGCAGTCACAGATCTCTTCGACCGACTCGATAAAGAGGTCACGCCAGTTTCAGCAATCTTGGCCGAGACTTTCAAGTCATTGAATACATGTAGAAGATCCGGAGAGGGCAGGTTCATAGGGTGTGTACAGTTGTTGTTAGTTTGGTTTTATGGCCACTTCTGGAAGGTGGACAAGGTTTCTTACCGGGTCTTCTTGTAACGCCCAAATTTTGGGCCTAGAAGTGTTAGGCCTTGGTGAAGTTTTGGATCCTAGCTTAGTATTTTTAGGAGTTTAATTTTGGCCTTCTAGAAGGTTGGAAGTGGCATGAAGATGGACTCTAAGGAGAGTGATCAGAAGAGAAAATATAGGAAGAGATTAGGAGAGCTTATCGTGGAGAAAAATTAGGAAATGAGATGTGGATGAAGTTGAGCCAATTGGGACTTTAGGGGTTCGACTTTGGCTATTTAAGGAGTGCCGAATTTCATAGTAGGGTCTTCATTACTTTTATATAGTTTCTTTTCTCTCCTCCTCTTACCGAATTCTTTTTCTCCCCTTTGTTCCATCTTTGCCGAATTTTCCCTTTGCCTTTTAGCCATCTATTATTTTGCTGAATATTCATAGTTTTCTCCCTTTGCCAATTTCTTTCCTTAATCTCTTAAAAGCCGAATACCCATATCCCCTTTGCCGATTTCTTTTGATTTCCTTCATCACAGATCTGTTTTGTTATTTGTAACCCTTAATCGAGTTTTTAAAAGCCGATGGCACACTTAGTAGATATCTAGGCCACGAGATCGGAGACTAGTTTCGGTAAGTACTTAGTTAACCATCTTTTAGTGCGTTTTGATAAAAGCCGAAGGGCTATCTGATCCTCTCTTTTCTTGTCGATTAACCTGTTAAACTAGGAGTAAGGTTCTAGAATTCTAAGCATAGAAAGGACCTCTAACGGATGATCTAAGAATATTCGGGAATATTTGCTAAGGAAAGGTTAGGAAAGCCGAAGGTACACGGTAAAGTTACGGTAAGCCTTCGGAATTTGATTAAGTTGTAGTTTAAGTTATAGAATTGATTCGAAAGTGGTTTTGATTGTAGGTTGAGGCTGAGAATAGTGTAGTGCGGGTCAATCAGGTGTGTACATACACTGCACACACGTTAAATCGAAAAAAGTTGAAAATCTCGAAATCCCGAATGGGCCTGCCGAATTTGTGGGCCCAAATTGGCAAAATTTTGATATGAAATCTTATGATGGATTGTCATGCATAATTGTTTGATTGAATTATGATTGGGCCTACTGGGCTACATAAGCATGCTTGGGGCTTAATGGGTTTTATAAATATGGTTGGGCCTAGTGGGGCTTATGGGATTGTAGAAATGCATACTAGGGTTTATAATGGATTATAGACCTAGTTCTGATCTTTCAAATTTTACATAAGACTTAATTAAATAATTAAACATGTTCGTGGACAAGTTGTTAGACTAAGGTGTGGCAATGGATGTGTGCATGTCTAGGATTGGATCTAGGAAGAGCTTGGTACTTAAGCGGTCCGAGTGACCCACCTCCTCTTCTCTTGAATCCTACCTGGTGTATAGTGTCCGTTCATCTTATCCACGAGGACTTGTTGATGGGCCAAAATTCATAACTAAAATCTGTATCATTAGAAAATTACGAAAATACCCTTCTAGGATGGAATTACAAAAATACCCTCTAAGGTAGAATTACTATAATGCCCTGTAGGGTAGAATTACTAAAACACCCTCATAGGGTAGGAGTATTGAAACACCCTTGTAGGGTAAAAAATTACTGAAATACCCCTAGGTAGTGAAATAATTGAAATACCCCTAAATGCTTAATGTATGGAAAAACTTGTATGTGCACTCGTAAAATGTTGTATGTGTATTCATAATATGTATATTGCATTTGGGGGGGATAAATTGAACGAAGGAAGATATGAGGATCGCATAGTTGCTGGACGATCGTGGATCCACCGGTGGCTTTAATCTCATTATATAGCAGCCCCGCTGCAACGATTGAGTAGTGCCACAACCGGTGCTACCTTTAGAGTGTAGGGATGGGTGGGTTGATATTTATATCCCCACAGGAGTGTAGGGCTGGTACGGGCGGAGTGTAGGGTTGGATTTGGGGTGGGAGCATTGCATACATGTAACTTTGATATGATATGATATGAGGTCATTGTGGGCTAAGGCCCAGACCACCGATATTGTTAGGGCTTAGGCCCAATGTGATATGTATATATTGAATTGATTTGTTTGCTAAGGGTCATACACACTGAGTTTCGAAACTCATGCCCTTAAATTAAATGTTCCAGGTAACCCTCAGTAGGCGGCTCGACGTGGGAGAGGACTCGGAGATAGCCACACTACAAGTTACTTAGGAGTTTTTTAAATATAAATTTGTTAAGTGATTTATGATAATTATTTTTTTTAACCTTCACTGTGATGTAATAAGGCTATGTAATTTAGTTACTGTTATATTTAATTAACATGGGTTTTTTTAAAATTATTTGTTTAATTAAATTCTTCGATTTTTAACTAAGTAAATTCTTTTCAAGTATATTTCGTTTGAACTAAGTTCTAACTAAACCGTTTTAAAAGCAACTCTTTAATGTGACATCACCAGATTCGGGCCTAACTTCTAGGCTGGGTTTGGGGTGTTACATCTTCTTGGATAGTTATCCCCCATTAAAGGAGATTGTAGCAATATCAAGGAGAGACGACGTGTCAGAAGAAAATTAGATAGCGCTTCTACAAAATCTTCGGGAGGAGGACATTGAATGGAGAGCTTCTTGGTTTGTGCCTAGTGAAATTCTATTCCGATGTGGGAATTTTGATTGGGCGAAATTTGGGGAGCCGTTGGTTACGCTCCTTTAATGGTATTAAGGCAATATGGATCGAAGCAATTTATACTGGCGACGTATGGTTTAGCATAATGTGAGTTCCCATATAAAGGAGATAATTACAAGAAAAACGTGAAAGAGATTTCTACTGCTTGGAATCGGACTTGTCGGATGAAAAATCTGAATGTAGGATCAATGACTCCCGAGTACAGTGGTTGGTTCAGTAAGAGGGTTAATGATAATGTCCCGGGGTCAAATTTAGAAGGTGTCCGACCAATAGAAGAATACTTACGGGTAGTCCCATCAGAACTAGAGATAATAAAGCAAGATTTTGAGAAAAAGAACTTGAAGCTGGAAAGGAAAATAGAAGAATTGGAGGAAAAAAAGATGCATTTAAGGTGGGAAGCTGATGTTCAAAAGTTAGAGGCTGAAAAACTAAGGAAAGGAAAAAACAAGACCGAGGAGGATTTGGAGGATTTGAAGACGGTTTACAAGAGATTATGTCGCTCAACAAGAATTGCTGGATTAGAAAGACATCGGAACAGTGGCAGCAGAAAATTCAAGAAGAAAGAACCAAAGCCAATCAATGGGAGAGGAAGTTCCAGGAGGCACAAGATCAGAAAAAAGCTCTAGAAAGGAGTCTATCGGAAGCCCAAAAGGACAAAAGTGAATTAAAGACCCGATTTGCAGAGCTTGAAAGAGTACTTCATCAGTATAGAAACTGCAATTCGGCGGTTAAGTTGAGAGCCAATTTGAGCAAGATTGAAGAAATGAAGGGAAGAATAGAGGAGCTAGAGTCTACTTTACGAAATTATGAGCTTCGGGCAGAGCTTTTTGAAGCAAATGAGGAGCGCTGGAAGGAACAGCTACATCACTCTCAGAGCCAAGTCAAGAGCCGATATTACATTATGGGCGAAGTCGTGGCGCAGATTCGAGAGGTAGCTGATCACCTACAAACTTTGACAGTTCAAGCAGACGTGCTAAGTGTGAAGTACGAGCTGGAATCAGATAGGGGTCAGGGTTAGCTTCGTTACTTAGGAAAGTTAAAAATTTGAGCATTAGGGCAAAGCCGTATTTGTAATCCGTTTTATGTAAAGATATTTGTTTTCTAGTAAAGTTTTTTAAATGGAACTGAATCAGAATTGACACCTTTTTGCATTCATTTCATTTGCATCGCATTCATGTCATGTACATTAAATTTCATAAAAAGACTGTAATAAATAAAAATTATTTCAGTAATCTGGAAACCGACAAAAATCTCCCAAGTATGCATTCTTACGGTACACGAAGAAAGACTAAAGCAATGGATAAAAGGTTAGAAATGTTAGAACAAATGCAAGAAGAGATGCAAGAACAGATGCAAGCACAAATGCAAGAGCAGCTAGCTAAAATCCAACAAGACATGATGGACAAAATGATGGAGTCTCAAAGAAACATAATGACTCAAATGACTCAGATAACGCAGCTGTTGAGTGGGCTTACGGATAAAGGAAAGAGCCACATGGTCAATGCAGAGGAGAATACTGAGTGCCCTCAATATCCACCTGGTTTTACTCCACCACATAACACAACCTAAAGTAAATTTACAAAGGCCATCTGTCACGATCAGGCCCCACCAATTCCAAGCTGGTGTCTCAGGACCCATGAACTTCCAAACCGGGTCAGACTTTAACCTCAGGGATAACCTAGCTCATCTTACTGTCCCCGATCTAGATGAAATGGCAGACGGAGAGAAATTAAAGACAAAATTATCGAAACAACTAGAAGATAGATGTAAGTGGCTAGAGGAGAATTTTAAGGCGATAGAAAATGCTGATAGTTGTTATGGAGTTGATGCCAAGGATTTATGCCTGGTCCTAAACTTGGTGCTTCCATACAAGTTTAAAATGCCTGAATTTGATAAATATAATGGAACGAGTTTCCCTGAGGCTCATATCACTATGTTCTACAGGAGGATGACTGGGTACATTAATAACGATCAGCTGTTGATCCACTGTTCAAAACAGTTTGGTGGGAGTAGCAGCCAAGTGGTATAATCAGTTGAGTCGAGCTAAGATTGGTTCATGGAAAGATTTAGCCCAAGCTTTCATGAAACAATATGGCCACGTGACGGATATAGCACTCGACAGAATCACATTGCAAAATATGGAAAAGAAGCCGGGTGAGAGCTTCAGGAAGTATGCTCAACCATGGAGGGAGATAGCGACTCAAGTCCAGTCACCTCTCTTAGATAAGGAAACGACTATGCTTTTTATCAATACCTTAAAGGCTCCATTCATTAACCACATGTTGGGAAGCACTACAAAGAGCTTTTCAGACATAGTAATGTCTGGAGAAATGATAGAAAATGTGATAAGAAGTGGGAAGATTGAAGCAAGGGAGAGCACTAAGAGACCAGTCCCGAGAAAAAAAGAAAATGAGGTGAATAACATGAGTGTGAATAAAAAGGGTTATTCAAAGCCCATCACCGTAGGTCAACCAAGAAAGGTGACCACTGGCCATCAAAGTTCATTGAGACAAAAACCTGGCACACGATAAAATACAGAAAAACTCCAGTTCACGCCTATCCCAATGACGTACAAAGAGCTGTACCAGAGTTTATTCGACGCACATGTTATATCCCCTTTTTACATAAAGCCATTGCAACCCTCGTACCCCAAATGGTATTACATAAATGCCCAATGCAAATATCATGTGGGAATTACAGGGCATTCGATAGAAAATTGCACGACTTTTAAAAAGGCAGTTGAAAGACTCATTGAAATGGGCGTCATAAAATTTGATGATACACCTAGCACAGAAAATCCGTTACCCAATCCTTCTGATAAGGGGGTAAACGCGATAATCGAGAATGGGGGCAAAAGAATCAAAGCTAACATGGCTGAAGTAAAAGTCCCACAGAGATGGGTTTGGAAACAAATGGTGAATAGAGGTTTAATCGTACAAAATTCAAAGGAAAGTTCTAAAGAAGTAGGAAAATATTACGAGTTTCATGTCGATAAGGAACATGATATCCAAGAATGCACTAAGTTCAGAACCATAGTGCAAAATATGATAGACAATAAAGAGATGGAATTCTATGAGGAGATCGAGGGATCAGAGGAATGCGAGGTTTATGCCTCGGATGAAGGATCAATGGAAAGGGTCCAAAGGGTTAACCATCCGGTGGTGATCATTACACATCTAAGAAACAATGAAGCAGGAGTACAAGTGCCACCAAAGGTCATAATTCAAAAACCTGTTGATAGCAAAAATGTGCCTTGGAATTATGATTGTTATGTGATGATTCCGGGAGAGGAGAACCTAGTTAATGCTTCTAAAGAGAGACAGGATGTAGGTTTCTACACGCATAGTAGGAGACGCTACGACCCAGCAAGCGCAAGAACAGAGCCTGTAAAAGGAAAGGCCTCGGTGGTAGAATAAGGGAAATAAAAGATAGATAGAGTTGAGCCGTCGATAAACGAATCGATAACTGAGAAGGAGGCTAAAGTGTTCCTAAAATTTCTGAAACACAGCGAGTATAGCATTGTGAAACAATTGCACAAGCAACCAGCTTGCATATCGGTGCTGGCCTTACTCTTAAGCTCAGAAACACACCGCAGTGCATTAATGAAAGTGTTGAATGAAACTTATGTCGCGGATGATATCTCTATCAATAAGCTCGATCTTCTGGTTAATAACATTTGTGCCGATAATTTCATATTCTTTAATGATGATGAAATATTGCCTGGGGAAATGGGATCCACAAAGGCCCTACATATAACTACCCACTGCAAGGATATACGTTACCGGGAGTCCTAATTGACAATGGATCGGTATTAAATACCTTGCCTCTGTCTACGCTGAATAGGTTACCGGTGGACAGTTCTCATATGAAGACGTGCCAGAACGTAGTAAGGGCATTCGATGGAACTGAAAGGAAAGTAATGGGGAGGATTGAGATACCCCTTCTGATTGGTCCAAGTACGTACGAGGTAGACTTTTTGGTGATGGACATCAAACCATCTTATAATTGCTTGCTAGAAAGGCCATGGATTTATTCAGTAGGAGTGGTGCCATCGTCGTTGTACTAAAAGTTGAAATTGGTGACGGAAGGTCGACTAGTAACCATAAATATAGAAGAGGACATCATTGCGTCCGTAACCAGTGACGTGCCATACATAGGGGTAGACGATGAAGCAATAGAATGTTTTTTTCGATCGCTTGAATTTGTAAATGCAACATTCATTGTCGAAGGGAACAAGATTCCAATGCCCAAAATATCTAAAAGTATGAGGATGGGCCTGCGGCTAACAGTTGGGAAAAGAGTTTTGCCAGGAAAGGGACTTGAAAAATACCTCCAATGGAAGGTCGAGGTACCATGTCTGGCGAAAAAGCGAGGTCGCTTTGGCTTGGGAGATAGGCCAGATGCACAACAAAAGAAGAAGGAGCTAGAGAAAAGCTAAGAAATGAGAAGAGCACGATTGAACGTGGGGAGGTCAAATGGGAACCAATGACTTTTCCCCATCTCTCCAGAACATTCGTATCGGGAGGAATCATTCACCCTGAGTAGAAGATAACAAAAGAAAAAATGACAGAAGAAATGATTGGAAGCTTGGACATCAATGCAATATCTGAAGAGAAAGCGAGAGAAGAAAATCTATCGAGTATTCGCCCGTATGTACCGGGGAACGTTTTGAGCAATTGGACTGTAGAAGAAATCCCTGTATTCTTTAGGACTAACTCAGAGTAATACTCAAAACACACTTATTGCTCTAAGTCTATGAGCAATAAGAATCCTTTTGTGAAATTGGCTTATGTCCAACGATTTTTAATTCAATGGAAATGCATCTTTTTATCACATCTTGAGCCAATATTCTTTTATTATTTCATTCATAATCATACTGCACAAATATTTATCCTTGAATTCTTTTGTTCTTTGGATTTATTTTTGTCCCTATCACAGGTCTCCAAATATTGGTAATATGAGCGACACTGCTAACGACCCAGAGCCTCCTTTCGAACAAGATATGTGTCTGGAAGAATACCGGTATTTTGAAGATGATCAATACTGTAGCTTATCTCCAGATTTGTTAAGGATGGTTGAACAATACGAGAAACAGATCCTACCGTACAAAGAATCAGTGGAAGTTGTAAGTTTGGGAGAGGATAAAAAGGTAAAGATCGGAGTTTACATCACCACGAAGACAAAAGCAATACCTCATTAAATTACTTCAAGAATTCAAAGATATTTTTGCATGGTCGTATCAGGATATGCCCGGGCTAAACACTGATATTATGGTACATCAGCTGCCCATAAAAGAAGACTGTAAACCGGTTCAACAAAAGCTCCGAAGAATGAGGCCTAATGTCTTACTGAAAATAAAAGAAGAGGTCAAGAAACAATTCGATACTGGCTTCCTACAAGTAGTTAAGTACTTAGAATGGGTAGCTAATATCGTCCCTGTTCCCAAAAAAGATGGAAAAGTATGAATGTGTGTAGATTACATTGACTTAAATAGAGGTAGCCCGAAAGATAATTTCCCGCTACCTCATATTGATACTTTAGTAGACAACACGGCAGGCTACTCATTATTCTCTTTCATGGATGGCATTTCGGGGTATAACCAGATAAACATGCATCCTGAAGACATAGGGAAAACCACATTCGTAACCTGGTGGGGGACTTTCTGTTATAAAGTGATGCTATTTGGGCTAAAGAATGCGGGTGCAACATATCAAAAAGCCATGGTAACTCTGTTCCACGACATGATGCATAAAGAAATCGAGGTTTATGTCGATAACATGATTGCGAAATCCCGAACAGAAAAAGAGCACATACAGGTCCTACGAAAGTTATTCTTGAGATTGAGAAAGTTTCAACTAAAGCTCAATCCAGCAAAAAATCCAGCGAAATGCACCTTCGGGGCTAGATCAGGGAAACTGCTAGGATTCATAGTCAATTAAAAATGGATAGAGATTGACCCGGATAAAGTTAAGACAATACAGAAGTTATCCCCGCCACGTACCCAAAAGAGGGTTCGAGGGTTTTTAGGGAGATTAAATTATATCGCTCGGTTCATCTCACAATTAATTGATAAATGTGACCCCATATTCTGTCTCCTTAAGAAGCACAATCTAGGTGTATGGGATGAAGGGTGTCAGAAAACGTTTGACTAGATCAAACATTATTTGTCCAGTCCCCCAGTACCTGTGCCACCTAGTCAAGATAAGCCGTTAATACTTACTTGGCAGTATTTAGGAATTCTATGGGATGCGTGCTAGGCCAACACAATAAGTCGGGGAGAAAAGAAAAGGCAATATATTACTGATATGAGTGATATGAAGTAATAAACTTTATAATAATGATCACACCAGAAACTAACTATTATCACGATTTTAAGGTAAGCGCACCTATCGAACAGTAGTATAGCTTAGTGGCAAGACCGAGATATCGTACCCAAGGGAACTAAAAGTACAAGTACTAACTTTCTTTCTATTATTTAACCTAGAAATAAAGGGGGGATTTTTATGAAACTAAACTAATTCTAAAACTAAACTAAGAATGCAAAAAAAGTGAATTAAGGAAAAACTCTTAGGAAAAACTGATTGATTTGGACAATACTCAAGGGAGCATCCACCTAGACTTCACTTGTTATCAACTTTTAAACTAGACGATATATTCACTAGACTTGATCTGTAGAAATCCCTAATTTATGTTAATACCTCCGTCGAGGATAAGAACAACTAATCCTAGGTTGATTAACTGAAATCTCTTTCTAGTTAAAACCCCTAGTCTTGTATTAACTCGATCTATGAATCCCCTTATTAGGTTTGACATAATCCGGCAGATTTATGTTGCCCTATGTCTAGGGTTGCATGCAACTCCGATTAATTATGCTAGATCTACTCTTAAACAGGGATTTTTGCTCATCTGAATAAGCACATCAATACTTGAATTAATACCTAGGAATATTAAAACAAGAATTAAGAACACATAATTAAGACCAAATCAAGTATTTATCATATGACTTAAGAGAAAATAATAACAAGATCCATATTAGGTTTCATCCCCCTCAAGTATTTGGGGGATTTAGTTCATATTTATAAAAGAAAACATCTCAAAAGAATAAAAATAACAAAACATAAAGAACCCAAAAACCCCTGTAGGAAGTTGAAGAGAGATCTTCAATCTTGAAGGAGAATCTGGCTTCTAAGATGGATCAATCGGCTTCCTTTAGAGTAATTCTCTGCTTCTGCTCTCCTTTTCGAGAGAGAAAATTACTCTTTCTAAGGAAAGAAAAGTATTTTCTTTGTGGTTGCCCCCTAGGATCTTTATATACAGCTTTGGAATACCTTTCTTAGCCCCTAAGTAGTCTTTTTTGAGTAGAATTACACTTTCTCACGACAGGGACACGCCCGTGTGCCACGGCCGTGTGACTTCGACAAGGGGCCGTGTTCGGGTCTGTTTGGTATGGCACGGCCGTGTGATTCAGGGTTGAGCCGTGTTTGATATTTAGGATGGCACGACCGTGTGGCGAACTCCGAGGCCGTGTTGTTTTCATACTTCGACCCATTTTCTCCGTTTTTAGCCCGTTTCTCATTTTTTTCACTTCTTTATGCTCTCCTGAGTATAAAACATGAAATTAAAGGTTTAAGAGCATCAATTTATACAAATCAATGGTTAATTCATCCAGAAATTGGGCTAAGCATGGGGTAAAAAATGTATAATTTATCGTTTATCAATCACCTTAGTAAGAAATTTACCGAGTGTGAGACAAGATATTCGCCAATCGAAAAATTGTGCTGCGCCTTAATTTGGACAACTCGAAGATTGAGACAGTACATGTTGTACCATACAACTTGGCTAATCTTTAAGTTAGACCCCCTAAAGTACATGATGAAGTCAACCACTCTGAATGGAAGGATGGTTCGATGGCAAATCCTATTTTCTGAATTTGACATAGTCTACGTGAGTCAGAAAGCTGTGAAAGGAAGTGCAATAGCAGATTTTCTAGCCAGTAGAGCTCTAGAAGACTACGAGCCTCTGAACTTTGATTTTCCGAATAAAGATTTAATGTATGTGGCAATTATTGAGGAAGACACTCAAGAGAGTCCTTTTTGGAAACTGAACTTTGATGGAGCTTCAAATGCTGCGGGAAATAGGATTGGAGCAGTCGTGATAAGCCCAAACAGATATCATTATCCCTTTATCAGTAAATTAGATTTTGATTGCGCGAATAATATGGCAAAGTATGAAGCGTGTATTATGGGGATACGCACAGCCATAGAACGTAAAATCAAGGTGCTAGAAGTGTTTGGGGATTCAGCATTAGTAATCTACTAGCTCATGGGTGAATGGGAGACAAGAGACTCCAAGTTGATTGAGTATAGAAAGTCGGTTCTCGAATTAATCAATGAGTTTGATAATATCACTTTCCGCTACCTTCCACATGACGAAAACCAGATGGCCGACGCCTTAGCTACTCTAGCATCCATGGTCCAAACGAACAAATCAGAAGATGTAAAGCCCATCCAGATGAGTATTTATAAAACTCTGGCTCATTGCCACAACATCGATGAAGAAGAAGAAAATGATGATCATCCTTGGTATCACGACATACTGCGGTATGTGAAGAACCGTGAATACCTGAACTAAGCCACTGAGAATGATAAAAGAACATTAAGAAGACTGGCCAGTGATTATGTCTTAGATGGGGAGATCCTATATAAAAGAAGAAAGGATCAAGTGCTACTAAGATGTGTAGATGCTATTAAGGCTAAGTAAATATTAGAAGAGGTCCATGAGAGTGTCTGTGGAACACACGCAAATGGTTTCACAATGGCCAGACAAATCATGAGATTTGGATATTACTAGTTTACCATGGAATGAGATTGCTTCAACTATGCCAAGAATGTCATAAGTGTCAAATTTATGGAGATAAAATTCATTACCACATTCACCTCTTCATGTTATGACTTCTCCGTGGCCTTTCTCTATGTGGGGCATGGATGTCATTGGACCAATTTCGCCAAAAGCTTCTAATAGGCATCGTTTTATCTTTATGGTCATCGATTACTTCACCAAGTGGGTAGAGGCTGCTTTGTATGCCATTGTCACGAAGATGGTAGTCAGCAGGTTCCTAAAGAAAGAAATCATACGCCGGTATGGAATGCCAGAGAGGGTCATATCGAATAATGCATTAAACTTAAACAATAGCACGATAGCAGAGGTTTGCAGTCTATTCAAGATCAAGTACCATAACTCGTTACCATATCACCTAAAAATGAATGGTGCGGTAGAAGCAGCCAATAAGAACATCAAGAAGATAGTGGGAAAAATGATGGAGATTATAAAGATTGGCATGAGAAGTTAACATTTGCCCTCCTTGTCTATCGAACATCGGTTAAAACTTTCACCGGAGCAACACCTTTCTTATTGGTCTATGGAATGGAGGCGGTTTTACCCATCGAAGTTGAGACTCCTTCCCTTCGAGTCTTGTCAGAGCTAAAGTTGGATGAAACAGAATGGATCCAATCCCGATATGACCAGTTGAATTTGATTGAAGAAAAGAGACTAAAAGCTATCCGTCATGGTCAAATGTACTAAAAACGAATGATGCGAGCTTACAACAAAAAAGTCCGTCCTAGAGAATTTCATGAGGGAGACCTAGTTTTGAAAAAGATCCTTCCCATACAAAAAGATTTTAGGGGGAATTGGATGCCAAATTGGGAAGGACCTTATATGGTGAAGAAAGCCTTTTCTAGAGGGGCATTGATTCTGATAGAGATGGATGGTTAAAACTTGCCTAATCCCGTAAATTTAGATTTAGTCAAGAAGTACTTCACCTAAAAGGGGGATAGCCAATGCGAAAACCCGCAAAAGGCTCTTTGAGATCTCTATATATAAAAAAAGGGGAGAGGCCAAGATGAAAACCCGTAAAGGGCACCTTGAGACCAAATGGGTTTTTGAATTGAAAACCGGTAAAGGGCAATGCAAAATTTGATAAAAGTGGGCATAGTCTTGTCATGGCTAAATTTACAAGAAGGAGGAATGCTACGCCTTGGGGCATCAACATAGTCTTCGAGGTCTTCTAAACACATATCAAGATCAAAAGGGGTCATCGAGAAGTTTGGTGCAGAAAAGCTCGTACTATGATATCTGTGACATCCATTTTCATCTTATTCATTTTGTGATGTAGCAAATTTGCTATCTTGCTTAATTTATTTTCACTTTGTATTTTGACAAAATTTGCTATCTTGGTTAATTCATCTATTCCGAGCTTTGCTCTCAATAAATTTCATCTTGCCCACTGTGATAATCCTTTCAAGCATTTTCCATTGAAGTAATGATTAATGGACTGGTAATATTCAAGCAAATAGAGTTCTGCATATTACTCTAAAAGTTTTAAATGGTACAGGGACTTGAAATAGGACTACTGTTCAAACTTAACCAAAACTAAAGGTTGGAAACATCTAAAGAAGAATAGTCATAAATAGTGACTGCATCTTCAAATCTTCCGTCAAAGATACCGGCTAAATAAGAAAGCATCAGTGATAGAGCTTTGTCGAACAAACAACGACGTTCTAAATATTAAAAAGGAATCATTCTCATGACATCTTGCATTCATATAAATGTCATACATAATACATCTAGTCAGGAGCATTTGACTCATCCTGATCTTAGCATCCTGATCATTTGGCATAAACATAGGCCCAAAGAAATTGATTCTACAGGTCATATCCCTAGAGGACGGAGTTACAGGATGATTGAAGTTACAAATTACAACAAACTTTATCTCCCTGAAGTTGCAGTGGAGCAGACTGAAGATAGTAGATCTTATTTCCCTGAGTTGCAGTGGAACATATTGAAGCTATAAGCAAACAGATCTTATCTCTCTGAAGTTGCAGTAGAGCAGGTTGACATTATAGGTCTTATCTCCCTGAAGTTGCAGTGGAGCAGGTTGAAATTATAGGTCTTATCTCCCTGAAGTTGCAGTGGGACAGACTGAAGATAGCAAACCTTATCTCCCTGAAGTTGCAGTGGAGCAAGTTGAAGTTATAAGTCTTATCTCCCTAAAGTTGCAGTTGAGCAGACTGAAGATAGCAGATCTTATTTCCCTGAAGTTGCAATGGAACATATTGAAGCTATAAGTAAACAGATCTTATCTCTCTGAAGTTGCTGTGGAGCAGGTTGACATTATAGGTCTTATCTCCCTGAAGTTGCAATGGGGCAGACTGAAGATAGCAAACCTTATCTCCCTGAAGTTGCAGTGGAGCAGGTTGAAGTTACAAGTCTTATCTCCCTGAGGTTGCAGTGGAGCAGACTAAAGATAGCGGATCTTATTTCCCTAAAGTTGCAGTGGAATAGATTAAAAATACAAGTCACAAATATTGTACTTTTGGGGTTATAATGGAGCATATTGAAGATACTTGAAGAAAAGAAGCGCCAAAAGAAGTCGAAACTCAATAGGTCCAGGCAAAATTGACCCTTCTATTGCCTTTGCACCATTCTCGTTACACGACAACGAGCAAAGAGGGACAGCTGTCCAAGCCCATATTTGTCCGGACCCATTAACCTAAACCCATGAACCAAATTTAACTACCATTACAACCCAACAAACAACTCATTACCCTATACTCAACGGGCCCAATGTAGCCTAAAATAGACACCCGAATTAAAGCCCAAAATGCTAACGTGTTCTCAGACCTAGGGTCGCCTAGCGTCGTACCCTCCACGTGATCTACAGCGTATCCGCCGCCTGATGGGACTTCCCCTTTCACCAAATCAATCAACCCCTACCCCGTTGACTCCCCAATGAGCCTGCAAGCAAAGTGCAAGAATAGAAACAAAGAAACAAGAGCCCAAGCAATGGCAATATAATATTGTATTTCATTTTGGCTATAAAAGGTCCGAAAACACAGATGTACACACGATTATTTTTGAAATCAAAAACAAAAATTGAATACAAAAGAATATTATTCAAAAGCAAGAAATCTAAAGGTGCTTACTTTTAATCTTCATTTACTTCAAAATAGAAATAAGTAATAGTAAAGAAATCCTACCGTAGTTTATTCCCCGCCGTAGTCAAAAGTCTCCGGTGACCCGAACGTCGTGAAACTCATTTGGGTTCTGACTAGGGTAGGAATGTGTGGAGAGATTCGGCTCTTCTCTTCGTTGCTCTTTTTTATTTTGTGTTTTGTTTACTTTTAAGCATGATAGGGGTTTGGTTCTAAGAGAAAAAAATAAAAGGGAACAAAACAATACAGCCTTCGGGTTCTTTAAACGGGGGTTAAAAATCACCCGTTTCACGCGACCGCAACCACCACCCACGGTGGCATCGTGATAATGGCAGCAATGATGTGTTTCAAACCCTAGCAGAGAAAAGAAAGGGAAAAAGTGGGACATTTTCAGACTTTTTAAAAAAGGGGAGGTAAAAAATAAAGGTTTTTGACTTAAATGAAGGCACAAAACGGTGCCGTTTGGGAACCTGGAACCTCAACGCTTTAGTGGGTCCGCGTGTTTTACCCTTTTGGGGATATTTATCCCTTTGGTCCCCCCATTCTTAGGGCGTGCTACAATCTCCCCTTTTATCTGTTTCCTTTTTTTTTTCCAATTTTTGCTGCATATTTTAGGTTCGCTTCAATTTGGTCCATCTCGAAACGCAGCGCATGAGGGCTGGGAATATTTTCCCAGTAAGTCCCTTAGTCTTTAAGCCCATTTCGTTTCGATCCTCGATGGCTCTTTTTTTGTTATTTACAATTTTCACCTTAAATTTTAAGTCTATTTCAGCCTAGTCCCTAACATGTTTTGTTTATTTATTTATTCGTTCATTAAAATAAAACTATATTATTCCTTTTTTTTTTAAGTTTTGTTTATATTATTTAGTTTTAGATTTCATATATTATTCAATTAAAATTATTTTTCATGTTATTCTAATTTGCTTTTTTAAATTATTTATCTAAAGTTATTTTGTACATTATTTTGCTTTAGATTGATTTATAAATATTAACCATTTTAAATTATCTTATATTATTTATTTACTTCAAACTTATTTTCATGTACTACTTATTTAAAATCATTTTTTATCACTTCTTTAAATTGTTTTATATATCTTTTATATATATATATATATATATATATACACACGTACATATATATACTTTAAAACATTTTACAACTACTATTTACTCTAAGTTTTTTTTTTTAACAATTGTTTATCTCAAACTTCTATATATATATATATATATATATTATTTTTTTTCTGTTTTAAAAAGCTCTTCATATATCTTTTTTTTTTTTGTACATTATTGTTCCCTTTTTTAAGAAAATTCTTTTACATCATTTATTTTAAACTCATTTATTATTATGTTAAATTATTTTTACATTTTATTTGTTTTATTTTCACTTTATGCAACTTATCTTTAACTTGTCACATATGTTGTTTGATTCATTTGTCTTTAATTATTGATGCTAGCATTTTAATAATGTATGATTATTGTCGTTGTGTATACCATGATTCGTTTATTCATGACTTCATATTATTTGTCATTCATAACATTTGTATTTTATTGCCCAAACAAACTAAATAGCACGTATCATTTCGGTTTTGAAATCGTTATTTTTTCAAAAATTTTCAAAATAAGGCAATATTTTGCGTTTAGGAAATTCGAAAAAATCGTACCCTAACTTACTGGGTTTCGATTTTCCTCGTTTAACCTCAATAGCCAAATATCCTTTTAAATACATGAAATCTCAATAAAAATTTAAAGACGAACTTACTCTCGAGGATTTAAAACGTCGTGTCTTAACTTACTGGATGTGACATTTTACCACCTTGAAACGAGAATGTCCTTAACATCCATTTCGATTTAGTCAAGCATCTTTTGGTAAAATTAAGATTAGTAGAAAAAAAGGATCGTATTTTTTTAATTTGTTCAAATTTTTAAACTTTCGATATTAAGACGTTAATTAATCAATCAGGTTCCAATTTTGGGCGTGACGAGGGTGTTAATCGTTCTTCGCACTTAACCGACTCCCGAACCATCTTTTTTATTTTCGTAGACCAAAATATTGTTTTGATAAATCAAACCGTTTATTAAAACAACCACCTTTCGAGGTGACCTAATCACACCTCAGCAAAAAAGGATTGGTAGCGACTCCCGTTTTTTCACTTTCACTTTCAAAATCAAAGTCGATCATTTTTTTTTCAAAAAAATGGTTTTGACAGTAATCAAAACAAGATATCGAAATTTAGAATAGAAATCTTTCTTTCTACTTTCCTTTCCATCCTCTCTTTGTAAAAAATTGATCGAAAACTAGAATAGAAATCTTTCTTTTCACTTTCTTTCAATATCCTCTCTTTGTAAAAAATTGATCAAAAACTATAATAGAAATATTTCTTTTTACTTTCTTTAAATATCCTCTTTGTATATAATTTTACTTTTGTAATCAATCGTCTTCCGCTTCTTAGTAATATTCCCTAGGTAGTGGTATGTTGGGGAAGCAAAAATTTATGGGCTTAAATTTGTTGACTGGGCGGAAAAAGCGATTACCCTCTTAGTAGGTCGGTAATGAAAATGTGTCCATGTGAAAAGTGGGACGCGTGTTTTTCAACGTATCTTATTATTATGGTCAGCGTAGAATAAACAAATGATATTCTTTCTCAAAAGATTTTTGGCTTTTGCACTACACTCCTAGGGAACACAATAGAGTTGTTGATTGCTTGGCAAAAGGATCTTTATCTTCTGGAATTGATTTGCAATTCTTTGTCTTTCCTCCTAATATGGTTTGAAATTTCTTAGAGGAGGATCAATTTAGGGGTCCCTTTTTTTATTGTATGAGCGTAACTAATTAATTATTTCTTTGTTTCCTTTCACAAAAAACCAAAAAAAAAAAAATGTTTTGTGCTATTTAGCCGCATCGCGTAATGGTGTGAAAATCCTAATGGAATGTTTTCAAATGTAAGATGGAAAAAAGCATTTAAGGTGAAATTTTCGGTTCAAGAATTTGAAGTTGATTGTATATTAATTAAGATACTTTTTGTAATACCCAATTTTTTGCCCGGCCCATTAAACCTCAACCAAAACCTAACAAACCCAATCCTAAAACCCAACTAAAACCCTAACAGACTCAGCCCAAATCATTAGCCCAATTACCCCCTAAACTAAGACCCAAACTAAACCCAATACCAACAGCCCATTTACAACCTAGCCCAAACCCATCTAAAATAAAAAAAATGACAAACCCTAACCCTAAGCCCCTTAGATGCGCCCCACCTAGGTATTGCTTCGGCGCCGCCTTAGCCTCTGTCATCGCCGCCCCTTTTTGACCGGCATCGCCTCTATCCCATCGCCCACTTGCTTGCAAAGAAAAAGACAACCAAGGCAGTACAATAGAGATAGAAAAATGAGATTTTTGTACCAGATTTTGGCTATAAAAGAGCCAGACCTGATCAATGTAAAAGGCTAGTGATTATCAATAAAAAAAAAGTCTTCAAAATACCAAAGAAAATCTGATTCAAACACAAGCAAACAGTAGCAATAGCAAAAGGTTTTTTGATTTTTTTTCTATTCCCTTTTTCGAAACCTCTCACGCATATATTCTCAAATATTTCATTTTCGTTCTACATATATATATATATATATATATATATATATATAAGAGAATAAAAAAATACAGTTTTTCTGATTTCCGGCCACCGTACAGCGGCGATCGTCGGCGGCGATACAGCGGTCTGGCGCCGGACTTTGGCCGGCATCTAGACTGGATCCAGAGAGAATAAGAGATCTCTCCTTTTTTTTTTTCAAAACACAACAAATGATTTTTTTCAAAAAAAAAAAACTACCTTATATAGGCCTCCAAAACGACGTCGTTTTGGGGCTGGCCTCAATGCCCAAAACGACGTCGTTTTGCTCCTGTGACCCGCGCACTGACCCAACCCGCCTCAGGATCCGTGTGTTTTTGGAAAAAGGGGGAATTTATGCGCGCGGTCCTTCCCCCTTTTTATTACTTTGTAATCAAGTCTTTTGATTTTTCAATTTTGCCCCGAATTTTCACTTGGATTTCAATTGGGTCCCCAACACTGCTGCGCGTTTTGGAGGGAAGGGTTTATTACCCATTTTGGTCCCTCATGTCATCCGCGCACTTCAAATGGGTCCCTTCTTTTATTTTTATTTCTGATTTAGCCTCAGAACTCCTTTTTTAGTTCGATTTTAGTCCTTTTTGGTTTATTTTTACTCTTTTATTATTAAATTAATTATTTTAAATATTAATATAATTATTATACCATATATAATATTATTTTTATCATTATTATGCTTACTACTGTATGTATTGTTTTTTTAATATTATTATTATATTTATTATTTGCTACTTTATATTATTACTATATTCTATTTAGTTTTTGTACTTCATTATAATTATTTAATATTATTTTAATATTATATTAACTATTATATTTTATTATTACTATTATACCTACTATTATTATTAGTATTAATTTTAATTAGTGCTATTACCATTATTATTTTAATACTCTTATATTATATTTAATAATTATTTTGAATATTATTCTTAATATTATAATTTCTATTTTATTTTATTTTATTTTATTTTATTATTATTTTTATCAATATTATTATTATGTTCATTATTATTATTTGCCTTATTTTCAATATCATTTTATTTATTACATTATAGTTGCTTTTTGTATATATTATCATTATATTTACTATGCTTATATTATTATTATTATTTTATTACCATTATTATCTTCATTATTATAATTTTTATTCTTCTATTACTATTATTATTAATATATTTTATTGTTCATATTATTATTAGTATTATTATTACTATTTTCCTTTTACCCTCATTTAATATCATTATTATTATTTAAATATACCTATATTCATATTTTTTAGTATTTTTTTAGTATTATTATTCTTTGTAATATATTATCATGTTCTTTATTTATATTATTATTATTTTCCTATCATATTTTATTATTATTATTACCAGTTTTATTATTAATATATTATTTTATCTACTATTTAATGTTATTATTATTCTTAATACATATATATATTATATATAATTATTACCATATTTTTATTTATATTACTTTTATTTTTATTAATATATTGTTACTCTGTCATATTATTAGCATATTATTTTTATTATTTTCTTTTTATTATTTTAATTATTATTATCATTATTTTTATTTTAATATTTTAATATTATATTTTAATATCTTTCATTAATTTGTATCATTTTTTTCATTATTTATTTATTTATTTATTTTTTATACTTATAATTTAATTATGTATTTTTATTTTTTCGTTATTTCTAATCTATAATTAGTTCATGTGCTCGTTAATTCATTTATTCTTGTCTTTTATATTATTTTCTGTTAATGTATTTATTTGCATATATTATCATCATAACTTATTTTTACGTTTTATTATAGGTTCATGTCTTATTAACTTTCATTCGAGATAAAAATGATTCTTTTACCAAGGCAATGTTTGGTATTTAGAAATTCGAGAAACCGTGCCCTAACGTATTGGGTTTCGGATTTTCTTGTTTAACCTAAATAACCTAATATCCTTTTGAAATAAATTCATATTCTTTTTTAATATAAAACTTATTCTCGAGAATTCGAGATGTCGTATCTTAACGTACTGGATGTGACTTTGACATCTCAAGATAAGATTTTCAGAATCAAGGCAATGTTTTGTACTTAGAAATTCGAAAGATCGTACCCTAACGTATTGGGTTTCGATTTCTCTCGTTTACTCTAAGTTTTTGAATATCCTTTCAAAATTAAATACATGTGTTTTGAATAAAATGGCAAGTCTAACCTTAGGGGATGAATTGTTATGTCCTAACGTATTGGATGTGACATTTTACCCCGAGATAAGACGATCTTTGCCATACGTTTTAATTTACCTAAATGATTTACCTTTTTAATAAATTAATGCCAATACAAAGAGGGATCGTATTTTAAGTTCTTTCAAATTTTTAATTTTTGATACTAAAGACATTTATTAATCAACTAGGTACCAATTTTGGGCGTATCGAGGGTGCTAATCCTTCCTCGTACGTAATCAACTCCTGAATTCGTTTTCTGATTTTCGTAGACCAAAATTGCTGTTTTAATATATCAAACTATTTATTAAAAACAACCCCGTTTTGAGGTGACCCGATCACTCCTCATTAAAAAGATCGGTGACGACTCCTATTTATTTTTATTTTCAAAATCCAAAGTCGATTCCCCGCTTTTTTTAAAACAACATAAAAATGGTTTCGACACTTCTTATTTGATAATTTGAGATTTTAGAAAAAAAAGTATAATTACTTATTTAGGCCTCTAGCTTTGTAAAAAAAAATCATTTTAGCTTTCAAATTAATTTTTTTATTTTTCAATATTTATATTTGTATTTTTTCCAAATTACTCGATGCTGGATCGAAAAATTAAAGTTAACATCAACAATTAATTATTTTTTAAAATATAAAAAATTCTTAGAATTATTTAAAAATTTTGTAAAATAAATAATATTACAAAATATTAAAATGATTCACAGTAAAGTGCTAAAAATTTCAATTTTAAGATGTTTTGATAAAAAAAACTTAACTTCTAGAATGAAAGAAACGAATAATTAAATAGTTAATTAAAATAAATTTTTTATTAAATTAGAACGTAAATAAATCTTTATTTCTAAAAACAAATGTAGCCAAATGAGCCTTGGAAGGAAATTAATTAGGTAATGTAGTTTCCGTGGGAGTAATTTGTAATGAGAAATGGAATGGGTGTTTGGCTATAACCGTTATTTAGGGAAGTATTCGGTCATTGACGCTGAAATTTAGGGTATTTTAGATAGTCTCAAGCTGACCCAATGTAGAGGTTACGAGGCCTTTTAAAATGGAATAATCAAATCTTATAATTTGAAGGTTGTTAAAGCTAATCAAGGAAGTATTCTTAGTAGTTTAGCACGTCGAATTCAACTTTGACTAGATGTATACAAAATATTTTTGCACAAGAAAAACAGTGGCTCTTGCTTTATATTCCTAGAGAGCAAAATCAAGCTACGGATTGTTTAGTCAAACTAACTTTAATAAAAAAAATTGTAGATTTTTGATAGCCTTCGTTTCTAATCTTTCTAGAATTAGACAAGTTAGAGGATGTTTTTTCTTTCCCGAGTACTTCTATATAATTAATTAGTTAATATTTTAAAAAAAGAGCCCAAAAATCAATCTTAAATAAATAAAGGCTCAAGTTCATTATTTATCTGTTTATATTTATTTCAGACCTAATTGAAAATATTATAATATAATTTAAAATCTTGTATAAAATTATAAAGAAAGTTAAAAATCATTAAAGATTATAAATATTGTTAACTATGAAAAGATTTGTCAAAATAGTCAATTATAAACCAAAATATCACATGTTATTAAGGACTAAAATAAAATTTTTCTTCAAAACACTTCTTACTCTTTTTTAAAAATAATTTTTAAATTTTGTTTTTACTATTAATTATTATAATTTTTACCATTTTTTATAATATATATTTGAATTGTGTTTGGAATGAAGCGAAACAAATTTATATGTTGCATCAAAAGGAGCTTAGATATCTATTTCTCCCCTCTTTTAAACAAAAGTTTTTGGTAATGAAAGAGTTTTATTTTTATTTTGCTTTTGGGACTTCAATTGTGTGCATATTTTTTTTAAGATGTAAATTGATTTATTAATTTTTATTAAGAGTTTTTAATCCCTCTTGCCAAAAAAATTTATGGTTTTTATAAATTGAAATAATATTATAATTTTAATATCAAAATTATAATAAAATCTAAGTTCAAAATATTCAAAATTCTTTCTTAAATCTATTAAGGACTAATACCAAATTACAACAATTTTCATGCATTCACCTATTTATAAGTAAATGTTAATGCTATATATATTTTTTAATAATTTAATTATAAATTATAATTATATCTATTTTTTTTACATAATATTTAGAACAATCCAAAGCCCCTCTCAATTCATAAATGAAGGACAACGTGCTTCAGTATACTCGAATTCATATTCTTCTATATTAACAATAATATCCATATCAATCAAATTAACATTCAATGGTAAAATTTACTACTTTTAATTTTGTGTTAATTCATTAATTCGGGGCTTCTGTGGTAAATCCAACCTTAAAAACATTTGTGCTAAAAAGCATTTTTCGTCGACCAATAAGAATCAAGCACTCAACCATCACGATCCGTGTCTTCCCTCTATAATCTAATCCCAACCGTCCCTTTCCTCTCAGAAAACACAACTTGTGACAGTTTTTACCGTCAGATTTCGTATAAAAGAAACACACGGATAGTTAATCCTAACCGTCGGATCAACTTCATTAACAAACCCCCCCCAATCTTCTATAAATACCTCTTAATTGCTTCCCTTTTCAAACGTTTGAACCAGAAGATAATAAAGCGTTTGTCTCAGATCTCAGAGTTAGTAACCCTCTCTCGCTCTCTTAACTTTTATGTATTTGTTTATTTTTATAATAAATTAGGGTTTGTAAATTCTGATTCTTTTAATTTGTTTTTGTATTTCATGTAGTGTAAGTTGAATTAGGGAAATAGGGGAGGTAAGGTAGAATTAGGTTGATTTTTTTTATAATTAGGGCACGTTTATACTGTTCTGAGTTTATTTAGGACCTTCGACTTCTGTTTTAGTTCCTATTCTGAATTTCTTTTCTGGCTTAGAAGTTTTCTAGTTTGAAAATTAGGGCTTTTGGGAGTTATTACAGTAATTATTTAAGATCTGGATTTTCTGTGTTATGTTTGGTTCGTGAGAAAATGTAATTAGTTCATTGTTTTAATTGTCTTCTGAAATTATTCATATCTTTGCAGAGATGGCCCGTACCAAGCAAACCGCCCGTAAGTCGACTGGTGGGAAGGCTCCAAGGAAGCAACTTGCTACCAAGGTGATTCATTGTATTGCATTCAAAACATTAAACGGTTTAGCAAATTTGAGCTTCTTGTTCTGTAATTAACTTCTGATATATCTCTGTTGTATAACAGGCTGCCCGTAAATCTGCCCCAACCACTGGTGGTGTGAAGAAGCCTCATCGATACCGTCCTGGAACTGTTGCTCTTCGGTATTCTTTCATATTTTCTTAACATTTTTTTTTGGTTCTTATGAGTTTGGGTGTTTCGTTTTATGGGTTTTTGACGTATTATAATTTATTTGTACAGTGAAATTCGTAAATACCAGAAGAGTACTGAGCTTCTTATCAGGAAACTGCCTTTCCAGAGGCTTGTTCGTGAAATTGCCCAGGACTTCAAGGTATAAAATATCTTTATTCTTGTGTCTATTCCTTGACCATTGATGCTATCAACTTTTGATTGACAATCACTGTTACGGTTTCTGTTTGCAGACTGATTTGCGTTTCCAGAGCCATGCTGTTCTAGCTCTCCAGGAAGCTGCAGAGGCATACCTTGTGGGTCTTTTTGAAGACACTAATCTTTGCGCGATCCATGCCAAGCGTGTCACAATTATGCCCAAGGACATCCAGTTGGCTCGTAGGATCAGGGGCGAGCGTGCTTAATTTCCAAGTGTGTGGATCAGTTGCTTAGGAAGAAGAAACTATTGTTTATTTTTAGGCAAATGTATTGGTTTTTTGTTTTTTCTAATCATCTTTTAGGCCATGATGGTAGTGGTAGGTTCAATGTGATGTGATGATGAAGTGGGGCGTCTGATATGTTAATGGACAATAACTCATGTCTGGTATAGTCTGTTTAAATGTGTTTTTGCTTAATCGAAAGTTGCTTTGCTTGCCACACAGTAGTGGCTTTGGGTGTTTATTTGTTTCGAGTCGAACTTTCTTAATCGTGTCAGTTGTTGATTTGGCTCAAGAAAATGTTAAGGGTACATAATTATTGATTTGTTGGGGTAGTACCGTGGAATTCATTAGCCTTTTAGTAAATTGGCTCTGAATTTCCCAGAGTGATTACACTAATAGCCATTAACTGAACTAAATGACAATAACAAATGTGTTCTTCTGGAATTTGTGCTGCTTTTTATATTTTAGATAGGTTAAAAATAAATATATAGCTTTGGTGCATTTTGAGTATTTTATTTCACACGGTGTTGTGTGCTTAGGTGTGAACATCAATTAGTGTGGTATGAAAATCCAAATGAAAAATTATAAATTATAAAATGCAAAATAATGTCTTTGAACGTTATATTGATTAACATTACTTGAAATATTTGAAGCTCTCAGTTAAAAGTTTGATTATCTTAGTGGAGGCCTAATGTGTTCCCAACGTGGATGGTATTAAAAAATAGTTAGGGTTTTCTTTAATAAGGAATGAAATGACTCCAAGAACTAAAATGAAACTGATCGCCTCCTGAGTGGAAATGAAAGTGGGTTATTAACGAATCTAGGTAAATGAATGACATGGCTTCATTTGTCTTATTATTAGTAATTATAAATATTATTAAATTATAAAAGAATGAACACGTTATAGAAGTATCAATAATTACAAAAGGATAATTATTAATATTATAATAAATTCTAAAGTATTATGGAACTTCATTAGAATCATAAAAAGGTTATAATATTTTAAAATTCCAAAGAAATTTTGAAATTATAAATATTATTAAAAAGGTCAAAATAGTCACAGGACTAAAATAAAATTTGGCACAGATATATCTGTGCAATAAATATACATAGTTCCAAATTAGTGTTGATATTTCATCCCACCATCGAAACACATTTTTACTTTAAATTAGTGTTGATATTTCATCCCACCATCGAAACACATTTTTACTTTTTATTCTTTTAAGGATTTTATGATTTTTTATAATAATAATTATTTGTACTATTTTTTCGTAATATGACAAATCATAATTTAACTATATATATATATGCTCATATTTAAATGAATTTCAACGTTTATTTGTCCAAATTCATTTAGACATGCATTATCATATTCTTTAAATTATTTTTTTTCTTAAGTATATATACTTATATTTCATGATATGTGTTAACTTTTCATTATTTTTGTTAGCCATGTTAGTGATCAATGGGAATTGTAAGTATTCTTGTCTTATCAGAAACATTTTAAAGTACTCTTAATAAGCGTACATGAAAGGTCCATATCAAATTGAACTTATGCATGCCATTGATGGTATACATAATCGTTCAAACTGAAATTTTCTATGTTTGTAAATAGTTAGCTCGAATTAGTTTGAATTAATTTGTTCGTACTATTATTTTTGGAGGATTATAATTTTTTGGTGATAAACAAGCAATCGAGTTACATCAAATTAAATTGTTTGAAAGCACTACTAGCTTTACCTTGTTGGAAAAATTTTAAGACTTTATTAGGGGTGTCATCATAAACCTATAAGCCTGTCTTTCATCTTAAACTCAGCTTAGCCAATCAGTCAGCAACTAGATTAGGAATATACCTAATCCACCACTATCCTTCAATTCTCGTAATCCGTTGGACCCTCTTGAGCATCGTGATTCCTGAATCCACCGTCACACTACTTTGTAAGGCTCTGATCACCTCTAAATTTTCGGTCTAAATCGTAACTCTTTTAAAACATTTGCTAAGCAAAATAAGTATACCATCTAAAATACCCCATAGTTTAGTCTAAAAAAACTATGCATTTTCCCATATAGTGATTATACCCCAAGATTCAATTCCCATTCTAGTCACACAACACTCCACCATCAGAAGCACTTACAGAACCTCTATCCACTGCACCATCAGTGAATAAGTGTATCCACTTACCTATCAAGGGTGCTCGAGTATCAAAAGTATCTTCATTTGCTTGTATCCATTATGGCTTAACTCATACTGCTGTGCCCAACTATAAGAAATTTTAACAATTTTAATATTGTTCCAAGTAATACCTTGGAAGATAAACAAATTCCTATTCTTCCAAATGCAACAAGCAATTAATCGAAAAAGACAAGACCAAATTATTCCTCGTCTAGGCAACCTTGTGGAACAACAAATGTTAGAATTTAAGCAATCCTGTAGAGTCCCAGAGAAAAAATTGTGTTGTTGATCAAATGGCGCAATATGCATCCACACTTTCTTCGCTGCCGAACAATCTTGAAGTACATAAAGAGTATCCTTTGTTTCATGTTAGCATAACGAGCAAGAGCTGTTATACCCAATTCCCCATCAAGTACGCTCCGCATTAGTAAATAGCCTTTGCTTAGATACTAACCAAAAGAAACTTTTGACTCTCTGCGACCCTTAATATTTCCATGTGTTCTTCCATAAGTCATTTCTAGAATTCCAAGAATTTTCCTTTAAAGACCAAAGGGCACTTCGAACAGAAAAGGACCCTGACGCCGTACGTGCCCAAATAGCCTTATCCGATCCCGAAGAAGGGTGAGGAGGAGGAATACTTACTATTTGCCTAACCACATCCTTTGACAACCATACACGAAAAAGATCAAGATTTCAAATTCCATCCGGTGTAACCATTTCACTAAGAGGGCAATCCAAATTAAGATTTTCAGGAGCATGTATTTGCATTATCAAAGGATCTACTGTTGGAACCCATAAATAGTTCCAACAACAAATGTTATTACTATTTTCTATTGATCAAGATAAATTCTCTCGAAATAAGGGTCATACCTTAGAAAAGGCCCTTCAAAGATGTGAGCATTTACTTCTATTATTCTTTCAAATCATACTTCGCTAAAGGACTTATACCCATAAGGTACTGTCCTTGGATACCAAATTCACCCAATCTTCATAGAAGAATAAGGTGTTTTGATCTCTCATATACGGAAGTCCAAGACCACCACGAGACCGAGGTTTTGATCTCTCATATACGGAAGTCCAAGACCACCACGAGACCGAGGTTGACTGATGGAGTCCCATCCAACTAAAGTCATCTTCATATTTTTTTAAAAGTATACGTTTGTATTTCATGTTTAATAGTTTTTTATATAAACATTTTTCTTTTATTAAATTGTTAAATTAGACCCATCTCTCTTGCACAAAAACTCGCCCCGCTCAAAATTCCAACTTCTATTTCTTCTCATGTAATAATAATCGAGTATTTTGCTGTCATGCTCCTTCGCTTTTCCCTCCAATCCACACCCATAGTCTCTCCCTCTCTTCTTCCCAAATTTCATATTCCTTTCGCTTTCAAAGCTCTTCTTTACCCAGCTAAGTACCACTCCTTCTCTGCTCCCCGTGTCTATGATTGCAACGTTAGGATCCGGGAACTTTCGCGGGCCGGTAACATTAAAGCTGCCCGCCAGCTGTTCGATAATATGCCAACTCACGACGTCGTCTCCTGGAACTCTATTATTACCGGTTACTGGCAGAATGGGTTTCTTCAGGAATCGAAGAAACTTTTTATTTCAATGCCTGATAGAAATATACTCTCCTGGAACTCCATGATCGCCGGTTGTGTCGAAAATGGATACTTAGATGAAGCTTTCCAGTATTTTAAAGCAATGCCTGAGAGGAATACCGAGTCGTACAATGCGATGATGTCAGGGTTTATAAGATGGGATAGAGTGAAAGAAGCTGAAATGCTTTTCCAAGAAATGCCTAGAAAGAATGTGATTTCTTATACAGCAATGATGGATGGGTATATGAAGGTAGGGGAATTTGAGAAGGCGAGGGCTTTGTTTGATGAGATGCCGTATAGAAATGTTGTTTCTTGGACGGTGATGATTAGTGGGTATGTTGATAATGGCAGGTTTGATGAAGCCAAGGAGTTGTATGAGCGGATGCCCAATAAGAATGTTGTTGCTATGACGGCTATGATAACTGGGTATTTTAAGGAAGGGAAGGTGGAGGATGCTAGGACCTTGTTTGATGGAATTTGGTGCAAAGATCTACCCTGTTGGAATGCAATGATAACAGGTCTGTTTGCTTCTTTATCTACAATAGAGTGTCTGTTTTGCAATGTTTGATGGTCATATAATGACAAAATTGGAATAAACTTGTAGTAATCGTACTTTGATCCGAATCAGAAGATGTAGAGTAGCTGCACTGTGTTCCTTTCATTTCTTGAGGGAAAAAATGCTTAGTATGTACTAGTTGATGCAGAATATAGTTTACAATGGCTTTGCAAACATCTGATACAAAAAAGTGTCGTGGTTGTTTACTTTGGTGGAAATATTGCTTTAGATATTGAAAAGCTAAAGATCCTTTCTTGTTTTAGAAGGAAGATTACTTTTTTTTTTTTTTTTTTTTTCAAAAGTTTGAAGGCTAAGGTGATTGTAATATATGGTGCAGGTTATGCACTAAATGGGATCGGAGAGGAAGCACTTAAGTTGTGTTCAGAAATGGTTAAGCTGGCTATCCAACCGGATATTTTCACCCTTGTTTCTGTTTTCACTGCTTGTTCTGGTCTTGCATCAATTAAGGAAGGCAGGCAAATGCACGTGCTTGTTATAAAATATGGCTTTGAATCAGATGTTTCTTTGTGTCATTCCTTGATTACTATGTATAGTAAATGTGGTAGCATTCTTGATGCTGAGCAAGCTTTTAGACAAATGAATGGAGCATGCCTTGTTTCATGGAATACAATCATTTCTGCATTTGCGCAGCACGGTCTCTATGAAAAGGCTGTTGATTTCTTCAACCAGATGGAAGTGGTTGGTGTTAAACCAGATGGGGTAACTTTTCTTAGTTTATTATCAGCTTGTGGTCATGCAGGGAAAGTAAATGAAAGTATGGACTTCTTTGACCTAATGGTAAAAGAATATGGGATTTGTCCTGGACCTGAACACTATTCTTGCTTGGTTGATATACTGAGTCGAGCAGGTCAGCTGGAAAAGGCATCAAAAATAATACGATCGATGCATTTTGAAGCTGATGCTGGAGTCTGGGGTGCTCTTTTAGCTGCCTGCAGTGTTTACTTGAATGTAGAATTAGGGGAATTAGCATCTAAGAAAATTGTGGAATGGAATCCACATCATTCTGGCGCTTATGTTGTTTTGTCTAATATATATGCTGCGGCTGGCATGTGGGATGAAGTCACAAAAGTGAGGCTACAGATGAAAGAGCAAGGAGTGAAAAAGCAATGTGCATATAGTTGGATGGAGATTGGTAATAAGGTGCACCACTTCCTTGGAGGGGATATCTCTCATCCGGACACCAATAAGATTCATTTAGAGATTAAGAGTATTAGCTTACAAATGAAAGCACTGGTTAATATTGCAGAAATTGATTTGTTGTGGAGTAGTTTTGATTGACATATATCTCAATCTGAGTTGTGATTCCAGACAGAAAATGTGCATTCATTTGGTTACAAACCAACAAGGATCTCTTATGCCAAGGGGGGAAAACACATTTCACTGTCTCTCTAGTCATAGAATTTCAGGAGAAACAGGGAAGCCACAACTGTTGGTAGGAACTTGTGAAAACAAGTTGTGAACATAGCCTATTGTTGTTCTACTTATCTGCTATCAACTCCTTGGCTGCTCTGTTTGTGACTGGCAGCAGTGGTGACAGATACTGATTATTTCGGCGTATGCCTTGGTGACAGGGAAGAAATTGATCTTCAGCCTTCTACTAATATACTTAGATACTATGTTGGCATAGTTCCACTTTGCATATTATCAGATAGGGAACGGATTTTATGGTGGAATTCATGCTAAAAGATAGTGTGAGTGTGTTCTACCTTAGTTGTTTCATACCTGTGAGTGACTGTGACCAATGTCTTAAAAATTGTCTGATCAATGAAGGAACACCTGTTTTAAAGTAGCTATGTTTGGCCTTCAATTGCATTGGCTCATCACTCTGGATAATTAGTTATTATCATCTAGATTAGGTAGGGTGGATTATGATCTGGCAGGTGGTGCTGGTGGCTGGTTCTTCCATTGGATTCTGGATTCATTTGTTGCATTTTACCTTATCTTCGCTGGGATGGATTTGGTAGGGATTACTAAGTATCTCTTGCATACCTGTGCAGAATCATCGGAATAGATGGGTCTAACTGAATTATATACCTCCATGCAACTGAGAACACGAAAGCCGGTATCCACTGCATTTGCTTGAAGGACATCAGTAAAAATTAAGGATCTGTTCACACCATTTGTCATAGCTTTGTTTAATTCCTATTCCTTCAATCTGTTGTATATGGTAGAAAGTTGAAAAGAAAATGAGACTATGGTTTTAATTGTAAATCATATTAAAGATGAATGATGAAAGAATGGAGCAATTGGAATAGATTGTGTTACATGTGACCACTTAGTTCAAATCTACTACTTTGACCAAGAGAAGCGAAGAAGGAGAAGCTCGCTCTACTTGTAGTCGAGGGGCTCACTAGACGCCCCGTGATCATCATACTCAAACTACATCTTTTTGCAATATTTGTTTGCAACATGTTCAGCTTGTGGTTAACACTTCAAATCACATCAAACACACTTCGGGGTTTCATACATATACCATGGCTCAATTTTTTGTTCTCTTTATCCAAGGTTCAATTTTATTATTAGTCCCTATATTTTACAAAAGTTGTAGATTTAATCTTTGTACTTTAATTTGGTCATTCTTAGTCCTTGTACTTTTTAATTGGTCCTTACCATACAATATTTTTAATTTCACTAAGTTAAGTTACACTATTTCCAAAATCTGATGCACCAAACATATTATCATATGTATAATGTCATGTCAACTTGTTATTTCCACATAATACTTATTAAAAATCTGGTTAATGGATTAATTGTTGTCATTTTATATCAAGCCTAAACTTTCAAAATTCGAAAAGTATAAGGACTTAAAATGATCCAATTAGAGAATGTGGATCAAATTTACAGTACGTATAGTATAAGGCTAGTAATTGAATTTAACCAAACGGATATAAATGATACTGTCAAGACTAAAGTTTTAGAAGTTTTTTAAAATTAAAAAAGTAAAAAAAAATAACATTAATCAAATTAAAATATAAGGACTAAATCCACAACTTTCTCAAAGTACATGGACTAAGATTAGAATTTAAGCTTAGGGAAACAAAATAATCTGAAAGGACCCACTTCAAAAGTTATACATACCCTCTCCACTAATCACCAAAAACACTTTGAAAACTCTATCAAACTCACCATATAACATTCATTCTATTCTTTTCCCAAACCACTAAAGCAATCTTTGGAGACCCATCTCAGCCGGCTGGCTAATAAGGCCTAACCCACCAATTTTCTAAACCATTAATTTAAACATTGTTCATCTACCTTGTTTGATTGTTGCAACTTTATCGTTGCGACAAAGATTCGATCACTCTTATGAGAAGGATATTTTACGTGTGGTAGTACTCCAACATTCTTAGCATTGGTTTTAACTGATTACCCCCCACCAACTTCGGATTTTCTTACAAAACCACCCATTTTCTTTCCCTCTAGATTTGGAACATTTTTTTAAACCAATTTTATCCTTTTAGATTTTGGTCCCCTTGTTTTTCTCCAATAGGATTTTTCTTGCTCATCATAGATTAAATTTAACCAATTTTAAAACATTTTAACATTGTTTAAACTGGTTTGTTTTCACTTGTATCTGTTATTAGAAAACAATGGAGTCAGTATAATCTCAATCACCAAATCTTGTTTATTTTTAGAATCGTTGCCCCCCAATGGTGCTTTTTCAAAAAGAACAACCCCTTCCTCCCAACAAATAAAAAAAACAAAAAAACAAAACCACTTCAACATCAACATTTTCATGTCAATCAAAGGTATATCAATGTTATCATGTTAGTATGTTTTTTTTTCAATGATCATCAATGTCTGAAACTTTTCATGTTTGTTTTTTTTTAATGATCAGAAATGGAGGAATCAATGAATGGGTATGAAGATGAAATTGGGATGAAGTTAAGTGAAGATGTCAATCAAAGGTATACATCAATGGCGTCTGGGAAAGTTGCAGACATTCATACAGAACTTAAGAACAAGGAAAGGTACATCCAATCCTTGAAAACTGAACTTGGGAAAGCTAAAGAATTGGAAGTGAAATTGGCTGAAAAAGAAGCGTCGTTTCGTAAACTAAAACAAGAGTTGGTAAAATCAAGATTATTCGAGTCCGAAGCCATGAATTTGTTGTCTCAAGGGAAGAAGAGAATCCAGGAATTAGAGGAAGAGATTGAGAGGAGGAAAGAATCGGAGAAGAAGATGCATGATTCGTTCGTTGCTCAATCAAAAGAACATAAACAAACCCAGATTTCTTTAGAAAGATCCAAGCAAGAAATCAAACTTTTGTTGGAAAATCTGGATAAATCTGAAGGTTCATCAGAGGTTGCATCACAGAGTTCAGTGGGGGATGATCATTTAGAGAGACATGAATTTGAGCTTCAATTGACTAAAGCTAACTCAGCTCGTGCTCTTGAAGATGAACGAGCTTCGTCATCGAAAGCAAAGAATTTAGCTGAAGAAGTGAAGTCGTTAAAGAGTCAACTAAAATCCACCATTGAAGCTGAAGAAAACAACCAAAAGGCCATGGATGATTTAGCCTTAGCATTGAAGGAAGTGAAATCCGAAGCGAACGAAACAAAAGAGAAGCATTGTTTAACGATCCAAGAGCTCGAGAGATCGAAAGAAGAAGTCGAAAACTTGAAGCTGCAACTGAAGAACGT
Source organism: Gossypium stocksii (assembly GCA_020496765.1). Taxonomy (NCBI): domain Eukaryota; kingdom Viridiplantae; phylum Streptophyta; class Magnoliopsida; order Malvales; family Malvaceae; genus Gossypium; species Gossypium stocksii. Next base: position 7,095,479 of record CM035622.1, on the reverse strand, counting down.
TGAAGAACAATACATGGAAGCAAAGAAAGAAGCTGATAGATTCAACAATACTTCAGAGAGATTGAGACTTGAAGCTGAAGAAACCCTTTTAGGATGGAATGGAAAAGAGAAGGGATTCGTTGAATGTATTCGAAAAGCCGAAGATGAAAGGAATGCAGCTCAAGAAGAGAACAAAGCATTGCTTGAAGCACTCGAGGAATCTGAAAACATGTATAAAATAGCCAAGGAAGAGAATCAGAAACTACGGGATATAATGAAACAAGCCATAAATGAAGCTAGTGTAGCTAAAGAAGCAGCTAGTATTGCCAGGGAAGAGAATTCCCAACTCAAAGACACCATTGCTAAAAAAGAAGAAGCTTTGAATATCCTTTCACAAGAGAATGAAAGTCTTAAGATCAATGAAGCAGCAGCAGTTGAAAACATAAGGGATTTGAAACTATTGTTTTGTGAAGCAAAATGGGAAACTGAGGATCATCATGAACAAGCTACGAAACAAAAACCAGTCAATACTAGTTCTGCAGATAAGGATCATACTAAGAAAGTAAAGCGTTATCATAAACGCAGTAGTGGTCCTTTGAGCTTGACATTCCCAGTGAGAGCAAGTGATGAAGATTCGAGTTCGGATTACTCTGATGATCCACTTAAAGGATCCATTTTTGACGTGGCTGAAACCCCAAAGTCCGCTCCTGCCGCCGGTTCAACAACAAGTGGTGGAACCCATCAGAGGAAAAAGTCATCTTCTGTGTTGACGGATGATGAAGGAATGAATGGCGAGGAGTTTGAGGGAATTGATACAAGCCATTTTGATGAAGAAGGTGATAGGAGCACCAGAAAGAAGAAGGCTTTGTTAAGAAGGTTTGGTGATCTTATAAGGAGAAAAAATATGCCCAAAAAGGAACAACATTTAGATCAAGGAGAAAAATAAAATGAAGTGTCTATATGATTTTCAATTTGTTTGTTCTTTTTTTTTTAAATTTTTTTCTTTAATTATGTGTTGTAATATGTCTTATCATTATATTAACACTTGTTGGTAATATATACAATTAAAACGTGCATAATAAAATTAAAATTAGAAAATGCATAAATAAATTAAAATTAGGTTTTGGTTGATTGATAAATTTAAAGGTTTTTTTTTTTTTTTTTTGTGATAAAAAAGATACAAAGTAAAAGCTTAGGTCCTTAAAAGAGGATCTTCAAACAATCTTAAGCCTATTCTCATAGAACGAACAAGCTTAGCTAGATTATCAGCAATTAAGTTTTCTTTTCTGGGAATATATTGAATTTTCCACTGCTCTATCTTCCTTAAGATGAATTTTCTGAACTAAGGCAGAATTGGAGCTCCTGGAAGAATCATCCAGAATTACATTAATAGCTTTAATGCTATCAGTTTGAATTAGGATTCTTTCGAGACGCCTATCCAGGATAAGATTTAGCCCATCAATAATTCCCTAAAGCTCTGCCTCAAAAACAGTGCAATTGCCCAAATATTTAGCGAACCCGATGATCCACTCACCATTATGATCTCTCACACATCCACCATTTGCGGCGAAGCCTTCATCAAATCTTACCGGACCATCAGTGCTCAAACTCACCCAACTCTTGGGTAAAAGCCAACTGTGAAGATGACCTTGTGCTTTATGAAATGAGAACTGTAAAGTGGATGAATATTGTTTCGCCCAGCTGTAAGAGATTTTAATAACTTCATCAACACTCCATGTAATACCTTGGAAGATGAACAGGTTTCGATTCTTCCCAACACGCCACACGGTAATCCCAAAGAGACATGGCCAATCGATTCGATCTAGACAAGTAAAATGGATCTGAGGATTACTCCTTATCCAGTCGGAAAGAGATCCAGAATAAAAAGCAAAAAGGTTTTGTTGTGGAATAAGCTTGTCCCAAATGCGTCTGGCAACATTGCAATCTCTGAGTATGTGCACAACATCTTCATACTCATAACCACAAAGGCTACAAGCACGACTGCTCCCAAAGCCACGTTTTACCCTCTCAGAATTTGTTAAAAGATAGTGCTTTAGAGCTAACCAAATGAAAAAACGAATCTGATGAGGATCGTGAAACTTCCACGGTAATTCCCAGATTCGGTCTTTTACATTGAAACCTTGTCATAGGCGCTTTTGGAAGAGAAAGAGCCAGTCAAGGTAGCACCCCAAATAATTCGGTCCGGACCTGACAATGGATGCGGTGGCGGGACATGTAACAGCCCATTTTTGGTCAAATCAGAACAGTGGTTTAGGAACCACAGATTCAAAGTCAAAATATTTATTTTATTGTTTTATTAAGGTTTACAACATGATAGAATTATTAGGTGAAAATTTCATAAAGAAATTTTATCTTTTAAGCGCTTAATTCGGTAAAAAGGACTAAATCATGTAAAGCGTAAAATATGGGTTCTACAAGTTAAATGAACCAAATGACAATAGAAATGAAATGAATGAGTACTTGCATGGTAAATATACCATTAATAGCATGAGTGGACGGTAATGGGCTTATATTATATGATTTTTCATATTTAAATACAAAGGTTAAAATGGTAATTTAGTTATTAAGTTATATTAAATAAAACAAAACATGAAAAATTCATGCATGTTCATCTTTTTTGGCCAAATATTGAGAAGAAAAAAGAAGCCATTGTTGTTCTTAGGGTTTGGCCATTTGAAGCTTTGATTGAGGTATGGTTTTAGCTCGATTTTTAATGATTTCTATGTTTTTAAGTTCGTTGCAGCTTAATCTAACTAAGCCGTAGGATACGAGTGACATGTCACTAGGGTTGCGGTTTTGGTTGAGATCCTGCATATGTTGCGACTCACCACAGCTCGTATGAGCTTACTGATATATCAGCTCGTGAGAGCTTTGTAATACCCTAAAAATTTCTATCCTTGATATAGTAAAGTAAGGAAATAAAAAAAAAAAAGGGAAATTTTGAGCTATGTCAAAAAATCTATTTAGGAAGTATATTATGAAGTATTAATTCAAGAAAGGACTAAATTGTAAAAGTGAGAAAAGTTTTATGGCCCAAGAGTAAATGCTCAAAATTTGAGGGGTTGGAGTGTAAATATGAAAAATTTAAAGGACTAATAGTGAAAATATTTTAAGGGTGGAATGATCTAGAAACTAAGGAAAATGGATGAATTAAGACCAAATTGAATAGGTGAAGAATTATGAGGGATTAAATCACAATTTTACCAAATTAAGTGATGACTCAAGGATGGAATTTTAAAAGATCACAAAGGGCAAAATGGTCAATTGGAAGAGAGAGAAATCTAGAAAGTAATGATGATGTTGATGATATTTTATAATTATTTAATTAGATAAATATTATTTTATTAATATTTTAATAAAATATTTTATTATTTTAGTTAGTATATATATGGGTGTGTGTGGGGAAGAAGGAAGAAAAAGAAAAACCACCAGCCACCATCTTTCCATGCATCCCACGTTAGAAGAAGAAGAGAAGAAAAAAACTTTCTTTTCTTTACAATTTGGTCCTTCCCCAAAAAATTCACCATTTTCACCTAGAAATCAAAAGAATTTCCATAGCTACCAAGAGAGAAAAATGTTAAGGAGACTATGGGGAGTTAGAATATCAAGTTGGATTCAAGAAATAGAAGCTGGAGGAGAGAGAAAATAAAGTTAAAGATTGAAATCAATGGGACAAGGTAAGTACATCAAGATTTCAATATATTTTTAAGTTTGATATTATTGAAAAAAACATGGAAATGATGTTAATGTAGAGCTTTTTTATATATATAATTCTATGTTCTTGACATGTTAATGAAGGGAAATAAGAGAAAGTGATGGGAAATATTATAGAGAAAGGAAATAAGGGTGTTATAAACTTGGTAATTAATATCTTGCACTAAAGCAGTTTTGGACAGCAGTAGTAGGCTAATTTTGAAAAATCACCAAAAATTTTGGAGATTTAATTAGAGGATGAATAAAATATGAAATTAAATATTATTGAGTCTAGTTTCTTATAGAAGAAACGGTGTAAGCAATGGAATTGTAAATCATGAGATATAATAAATTTTGTAAGACAAGGTCAGAATGATTTCGGGTTCCCCTATTTTGAATTTGGAAAATCATAAAAAATTGGATAAAAATAATTAGGAGCTTAAATTATATGGTTGAAATCCTGAATAAGTCTATTTTTAGGAGAAACAAACAGAAACATCATCCGAATCTCGTACAAGGAGATAATTAATTTTTAGTGAAGAAGGGTCAGAACTGTTAGATAGCAGAACATGGGTGACTTTAAAGAATAAACTGTACTTATTTGCTAAACCAAAAATTCTGAAAATTTTATGGTAAGAAGATATGTGAGTCTAGTTTCAGGAAAAATTAGCGGATCTTAATTTGGAGCTCTATAGCTAAGATAAAAAATAATTTAGTGATTATAATAGGATGGACAGCTTGAATATTCGCATATAAGTAAATAGTGAAATTATTGATAATGTTACTTATAAGCATGTTATATAATTAAGGATGTGGAATGGAGAGGAGGACGAGGAAAATATGTATGAACATTCAACTAGCATGTCTAATTTTGCATCTTTTAGGCTCAGGGACTAAATTGAATAAAAGTAAAACTTTATGGGTAATTTTGTAAAAATATAAAAATTTTGTAAAAATATAAAAATGACCAAATTGCATGAAATGGATTATTTTATTATTTAAATTACAAAATTGAATGAAATTATTAATTTAGATCAAGACTGGGTTAAAGCATGTTTTAGGGATTAAATTGAAAAGTGTTGAAATTATGGAAAACTTTTGATATTTCATAGAATTCATGGGTCATTATCAATATGTATCAGAATAATGGCTGGAAACAAGGATTAAATTACAAGAATTTTATTTTTCAGAGCTTAAGGATAAAATTGGCATTAATTAAAAGTTTAGGGGCAATATGGTAATTTTGCCTAGAGCATTAATTGAATGTATCATAATATGAAATGAAAGAAAACGATGATCAAATTTATTTATAAAAATTTAGACGATTCAAGTACGAGACTTGAACGTGGAAAAGAAAAGATATCGGATTAGTGAAATTATAATCACGAACAAGCAATGAGGTAAGTTCGTGTAACTTGAATTAAATTCTTGAAATGCTTGAATTATATGTTTATGTGGCATGAATGTATTACGGATGTTGAATGCATGATAAATTGTGAAATGTTGATATATCTGATAAAATGGGAAAATAAATCCCGGTTGAATAAAAAGGAATTCGATGGATCTTTGAAAAGGAATTGACGGTAAAAAGGATCTAGCCCGGACAGGTGATCCTATCCTGATATAGCCCTCCCGAAGAATATGTGGAAAATGGATTTAGCCCAGACGGGTAATCCTAATTAGTGTCTGAATTTAGCTTGGACTAGTAATTTAGATCCAAGCTCATTAGAGTAATTGTCGTTGCAGGGGATTTAGCCTGGACTGGTAATCCCGACAATACTTTATGAGTTTATATTATAGGGGATTTAGCCTGGACTGGTAATCCCGCTGTAAGAAAAGAGGTTCGCGGGAGTGTGCTATCTGAAATGGAAATGTGCGCACATGTATATAAATTGACAGACTCAGAATTGTACACTAAAAGTGTACCCCTGTATGAATTGACGGTTAATGAGATTGTACGCCAAGAGTGTACTACTAGAAATCCATCGAAATTCCGAGAAATTTAACATGATAAATATAGAAGATGGTAAACACATAGCTAAAAAGGGTAAATATGAATTAATGGATTATGGTTTTATATACTTTGAGTGTACTATATGATTTTAACTATCGATATTCTGATAAATACAGTAGGTAAAAATCATGACCAGAAAAGGAATATGTACATAAAAAGATTTGTACATACATTTGCCCGGAGTACATGAAAAATGATAATGATACTGGATATATGGAAATATAAGATGATGAAATTTGTACAAGGAATTTATTGATGGATATATGCATCCATGACTATAGATTCGTATACCTTAAAAATATTATTTGTATGACGATGATATTTCAAATGATTTAATGAATAAAGTCCCGACATGGAATAATTCGAGCATGAAACAAATAATCATGAAATTGAACTTGAAACACACAAAAATGATATTTGTTTGATATTTTTAACATATGACATGGAAAATACATGTATGTGAAACTTACCTGATAATTATGCATATTTAGGATTATGAACTGTCCTGGAATAAAAATATGCAAAATTCATGAAAACAATGATACATGAAATTTTGGTATAATGAATAATTTATGTTTTTGAAGAAATGGCAAGAGAATAATATGTATCATGATACATGAATATGTGGCTATCTTTAATATGTTGATACATAGAAATTATGTAAGCCGTGATGAGTAATAATCTTAAGTATGATATGTTGACAAAATGAGTTTACCAATACTAAATTTATATGAAATATGTTCAAGTATGCTAACAAGTGTTGTTGTTGACGCTTAGACAAGTACCAAGTTATTGGTTAAATGGTAATATGTTTATTACATGGTACGTCGAAAAGGGTAAGTGATCAAATGAAAATATACTTGTGCTTATGAAAGAGTGGTAAATTTTAAGTTGTACAATTTCTTATAAAATGAGTTATCGTGTGATTAATTGGAAAAAGACTCTGTAACTCCGGTAATACCTCGTGACCCTGTTTCAGTGATGGATACGCATTGGGGTTGTTACAAGCTTACTATTCTCAGCTCGTTAAAGCTTACTGTTTCAGCTCGATAGAGCTTACTGTCTATCAGCTCAGAAGGAGCTTACCGATCATGGCTTGAAAGAGCGAAAATGATAATGAATTGACGGATTTCTGATTAGTACACTTATAATGTATCACCCGAGTATCCTTCGATATTCTAATAGGTTCAATGGGCTTAATTACTATTATCGATCATATGAATAAACTATGTGTTTATACGGATGATTTACGATGTTTACGGATGAATTATGATTTATTGAATGATATATAAGTTACATGGAATTGATATGATAAAATGGATCGAGTATGAGATTGCGAATTGTTGATTCATTTTTATGAATAGATGATATGTGCATTTAAATGACTAATTGGTTGCTGGATGATTGTGGATAGGCATTTGGCTTATTATATGGATATACTATGTTTAATTTGTATGGATTTTATATACGGTAAATTTAATTCTAAATTATACGGGTTTACTAAGCTATGAAGCTTACTCTGTTTATTTTCTATGTTTTATAGAGGTTCGATAGCTCACTCGATTCAAACAATGTCGGAGTTACGCATCACACTATCCAGTTGCTGATTGGTACTTTTGAACTTATGAATATATGTAAATATGGCATGTATAGGCTAGCTTTAAGGTTGATGATTATAGTTACTTGTGTTAATACTTTTGGTACATGTTTTGATATATGATAAGCCATGTCATTTGGCTTAAATGGATATTTTGTTTTGGTTGTGTATATAAATACATATATGGTATGTTTTGGCAAATAGTTGATGAAATGGAATTGTGCAAATGAATGTTTTGGTAGTGATAGGTTTATGAAATGGGAAATGCATGATTGTGTAATAGTATTTGAGTACCAATTTGGATGGTCATATGGTTAAGTTATAGGATATGTTATATAGATGTTTTATAGCAAACAAAACATGTTATTTTGTTATGTGTTTAAGTTGTGGAAATGGAGTTGAATTAGGCAATGAAATAGTTGGTTTTGAAATGGCATAAAATGTACATTGAGTATTGATGTTTGGGCTGCTTATTGGTGTCTTGAAATGTTTTTAAATGAATCCTTGTAGATGCATGCAAATGGGTGGCAAAATGGCTTGGTAAATAGCCAAAATTTTGCTCCACACGGCCTCACACACGGGTGTGTGACTGGCCGTGTGGCATAAGTCAGTATATCCTACAGGAAGGACACGGCTTAGCACATGGCCTGGGACACAGGTGTAACACCCTAAACCTGGCCTGGACGTTATGGACGAATCTGACGATATCACATGAGAGTGTTTTTGAAATTGTGTCTGATGAGTAAAAATCATTCTAGTTAATTAATCTTTATTATGCTTAAAAACGTGTCTCTTATACGCGGAAGCTTTTTAAAACGTACTATTTAAGAAAACTATTTTTATTGACAAAAAATCTTAGTTTATTTTAGGAAAACTGATTGTTTTTAGAGAAAACTAGTTTTTAGCTCTTGCTTATGAGTAATAAATCATCAACAAAATGAAAACCGAAATAAACCCAGAAAGTCCAAAGTCTAAAAAATTACATCAAAACTTCCCGAAAATAACAACTAAGACAGTAAAAGCATAAAAACCATTAAACTAATGCGTCTGTGGCAGTGGTCACCATCAAGTCCTCTACTGCACCGATTCGTCTACTGCTAGGGATTACCTGAACAGATTAAACAGAAAGGGGTGAGTTTTCGCAAACCCAGTGTGTAACCCCAACAGAAATCACACATACAGAATACACATCAGATGTCATAAATATACAGTTTGGGTTGAAGCCCATTACAGATTCAGTTCTGGCTTTAGTCCACTAAGAATCATAATCAGATATAAATGAGGGCCTTGGCCCAATCAGATACAGAATCAGATATATATATTAGGGCCTTAGCCCAATCAGATACAGAATACAGAATAGAACAGATTAACAATGTCCCATCCACCAGCCCTGCACACCAACTGAGTCTAACCCAACACACCATGTGAGGATAAAATCGACCTACCCGTCCCTGCACCAAATAGGGTATATAACACCCATCCATCCCTACACACTATACAGTACCAAAATGCAGCACATATCAGAAATATGCAGCTTAGCTGCCAGATAACAGGCTTTAAAAGCCTTTCAGATACTTACTTCATCTTCATCAACCCAACCCCGATACAATGCAACATGCAAATATGGCATGCTATAATGCATTTTATCAGATTAAACAATCAGATCAGATATACATGCTAAGTGTAACATACTCAAACCATACATCACATAATCAGATCACGAAATCAGGGGTCTCAGTAATGCTTACCGACCCTACGACAGGTCATAGTCGACTTGGGTGACCTGTGCAACCTTACAGATCATTTCAGAAAAATGGGCTCACACGCCCATGTGTTCTGCCCGTGTGACCCACACGACCTAAATTGACCTTGGCTGTGATTCATTTTTAATGTAACCCATCCTAGCTAAATATTCATATATGTTTTCACTATTTACTTATATGTTCATTCAACTTCTACTTGAGTCATTGTCGCTTAATCATTTATAACTTGAGCTACAGAATTCAAAATTAAGACCCGATTGATTTTTCCAAAACTAGACTCACATACTTTCTTACCATAAAATTTTTAGAATTTATGGTTTAGCTAATAAGTATAGTTAATTCTTGAAAGTCATCCCTGTTCTGCTGTCTGACAGTTTTAGCCCTTCTTCACTAAAAATTTAATTTCTCCTAGTACAGGACTTGGATAATATTCCCGTTTGTATCTCTTGAAAATAGACTCATTAATAATTTTAAGCATATAAATTATAACCCATAATTATTATTTTTTTTACAATTTTTGATGATATTCAAAAGTTAGAACAGGGGAACCCGAAATCATTCTGACCTTGTCTCACAAAAATTATCATATCTCATAATTTACAATTCCATTGGCTACACTGTTTCTTCTATGAAAAACTAGGCTCAATAAAATTTAATTTCATATTTTATTCAACCTCTAACTCAATTTCTATTTTTTTTTATGATTTTTCAAAGTTAGGCTACTGCTGCTGTCCAAATCTATTTTTTCTTATTTCTGTGATAGCAAGCAATTTCAACTTTTCGCCGAATCTCGTTTTCTACGTTTAGGGTACACACTTGAATTCAATTTGCTGGAAAAATCATATCGAGTACTCCAAGGCCTAAAAATGAGATATCCCATATCAGTTTAATGGATTTATCAGTGAACTCGAATAACCACGAATGAGTAGAAATCTGATTTACCCTCAAAACAATTCCTCAATAGTGATATCGAATCATGTGGTTCACAATCTTACTAGTAATAGCCTCCTATTCCATTTAATTGAATAGGAGTGCGCAAATACACTGTTATTAAGGAAACCATAAAGCCGACAATACTTCCAAATCATTTGTATAACACCTACCTCGAAGCCCCAACGACCAAGACCAAAATTCCGTAGAAGAGGAACACAGTTCCAAATGATTCCTTACTGTCAAACAAAAGATGTAAACCTCTAATCAATAATTTAAAATCGAAACTATAACGCACTTAAACTACTCACCAACTAACGACGGAACGGCGCAATGAATTTCAGAAGACCCTAATCAGGTGAACGGAGTAAGAAGAACAATAATCAAAAATGAAAAGGAAAAAAGGGAGGAAAAGGGAAAAACATTAGAATGGTAGAGAGGAGAGGAAACCGAATTTTGGCAAAAGGAAATCAAAAAGAGTTTGAAACCAAAAAGGTAGGAGAAAGAAAATAAAAAATAAAAGATATTCAAATTTTTCCTTATAAAAAAATCCCTTAATATTTTACCCACTATCCTCTTAATCTCAACTACTACAGTAGTTCAGTCTCATGTAATCTCTTACTGACGCCAGAAGAAAAAAATTAATCTTTTACGCCAATGTAGGGATTCAAACATAGGACCTCTAGCATTTTAACACACCACTTAACCACCAGACTAGCAGCCCTATTCTGATATGTTTTTACAAACAATCAAATAAAAGCCTACTGACCAAGGATAAGGCTTTATTAATAAAAATACCAAAATTTGCCCAAGTCATGGCTTGAACTTGGGACCTCCTACACACACCCAGAACATATAACCACTAAAGTTGACAAATATTTGTCACTTTCTTGCACAACTAAACATTTATGTGCAGCCTCCTAACTGTTCCTATGCTCAAGACCCAATATTTCTAGGCCCAAAATTCGGGGCGTTACAATAGGCGTGTGGGCCAATTCGAAAGGGCACACAGGCTGACACATGGGCGTGTGGTTGGCCGTGTGACCCAAGTCAGTATACTCTCTAGTTTCATAAGACCAAGCACACGGGCGTGCGGTCGGCCATATGGCGTAAGTTAGTATGTATGCCATGTTTTCACACGGCCTGTGACACGAGTGTGTTTATAGCTGTATGAGGCACACGGCCTGTTCACACGGGCGTGTGTCCTTTGAAATGAAATTTTTCTAAGTTATTTCGAAACATTCGAATGTTACCAGTCTAGTCCTAAATGCATGATTTAAGGTTTGTATGCTTGTTTTAAGTATGTTATGAGTGTGAATGTATGATATTGATTATAATTTAATATATGTCTGAAAATTTAATGTACTGGATTGTGTTATATGTTCGATAACACCTCTTAACCTATTCCGGTGATGGTTACGGGTTAGGGGTGTTACATTTATTAGTATCAGAGCTACGATTTAGTTGATTCTAGGACTAAAGTAGCGTATATGAGCCTAGCTATAAATGCCATATATAAACTGCTATAGTATGATATGTCCTGACAGTTTTTGAATTATGTTTTATATAGTAAATAGATCCAAATTGAGCTGTAGCTGATGACGTTGAAGGTAATGTGCCAACTCCCGCTCAAGTGACAACGCCTTCTAAATTTAGTCCCGTTACGGGAAGTCAGGGAGGAAAAGTTAAGCAAGGTTTCTTCCAAATGATGAGTGAATGGTTTACCGAGTATGTTCGAGCAAATCCGGTTGCTCATCAACCTTCATCCTCACCTGTTTCCCAATCGATTCCTATAATTCCTCAAGGTACAGATCCTCTGCGATTAAATAAACCTCCTGTTGATAAGATACATAAATATAGAGCTAAAGAATTCAGAGCTACTGCCAGTGATGACACTGAGAGAGCTAAATTCTGGTTTGAGAATACGATCAGAGTATTTGATGAACTTTCATGCACACCTAATGAGTGTTTAAATGTGCTATATCATTGTTGAAAGATATTGCATATCAGTGGTGGAATATTTTGATATCCATGGTACCGAGAGAAAGGGTTACTTGGGATTTCTTTCAAGTTAAATTTTGAAAGAAGCATATCAATCAACGGTTCATTGATTAGAAACAAAAGGAATTTCTTGAATTGAAGCAGGGTCATATGACAGTAACAGAATATGAAAGAGAACTTGTACGATTCAGTAAATATACTCGTGAATGTGTTTCTTCCGAGGTTATAATGTATAAAAGGTTTGAGATGGATTAAATGAAGAAATCTATAACACCCCTCACTCGAGTCCGACACCAGAACGGGTATGAGGCATTACCGGACTTGAACATTCTTAAACTCACGGGTTTGACTATAAAATTTCTTTCCTTTTAAAACTTCTCATTTAATCTCGTAATAACTTTAATAAGGGCCCTCGAGGCCTTAAACATACATTAAGGGTATTCCAAAACCGATCCAAGAACTTCCGAACAATTAGAAAATTTTATCTAAAACATGGCTACACGCTCGTGTGGGGTGGGACATGCTCGTGTGGGCAGGCCGTGTTGTCTCACACGCCTATGTCCCTAGCCCATGCTAAATTTATGTTAATTTCCACCTACAGGGGTTTTGACATAGCTTAGACACACGCCCGTGTCTATAGCCCGTGTGTAAGAACTTGGGTATTCTATTTTTCTAACACGGCCAGAGCACACGCCCGTGTGCTTAGCTCGTGTACTATACTGACTTAGGTAATTTAGAATACAGGGGATACACGGCCTAGACACACGCCTGTGTGCCAAACCGTGTGGTCATTAATAGGCTATTTTCCAAGCCTTAAGCCACCCTAAGACATGACCAAATACAGTACCAATCCATACCAACATCATTTCACAATTTAAAACTTAGCAAACATGAAAACATCCACCATTGTATAAAATTAAAATAGGCAAATTTAGGCCATATCTAAGGGCCATTACAACTTGACTCAAGCACAATAATGGCCAACATATATAGCCATTAAAGTGGCAATTTACAAATGACTAACTTCCCATACATGCCATACAACAAAAGGTCTACTAACTGTACCAAAATAATTGGCTTGATAGTGTGATTACGAGCTTCGACTTCAAGTGATCCTCGAGCTAAATCGGTAAACCTACATGGGAAAAAGGAAATGAAATGGAATAAGCACGTAAAATGCTTAGTAAGTTACATGAATAAGTTAGCCACAATTTCATAGAATATTTGCCTAAATAGGCATTAAAAAGTATCATGGACTTCTTACTCATTCTTGAGTTTTCATCATGCACATTTCTTACTCATTCTCAAGAATTGCTCATTCTCATATCTTACTCATTTTCATCAAGTAGTATTTCTCATAGCCATGCATTTCAATTACCCATAACTTACTCATTATTGAACCTGCAACACTCCACATGAAATTTTAGTCTTTTTCACGTAATTTACTAACTTGTAAACTTTCCTTTAAAATATTTAGAATATCGAGGGATACCCGTAAGTCAATATCATGAAATGATGCCAATGCCATGTCCCAGACGTGGTCTTATATGGGATCACCATAGATGTCGATGCCACATCTCAAACATGGTCTTACACGAGATCGTACTCTGATGCCGATGCCATGTCCCAGAATGGTCTTACACGATATCTCATATAGAATGCCCAAGCCATATCCCATACATAGTCTTACAGTGGGTCCATATCTTATATCGGTGCCGAAGTCATGTCCCAGACATGGTCTTATACGGGACCTCATCTCGGATGCCCATGCCATGTCCCAGACATGGTCTTACAGGGGATCACATCTTGATGCCAATGCCATGTCCTAGACATGGTCTTACGCGGGACCTACAATACTCAAGACATGACTACGGTATCCCTCGTATCAATTTAACTCATAGTACTTATACATGGTTCATATAGATATCAAACCAAGACTTAATGGAACATTTAAATTTTATAAAAACATATTCATAATGAATTTATATGGCATACAAACTAAATTATTACATACAACTTACCTCAAGTCCAAAATGTAGATAATTGTTCGATTTAGTCCACAACTTTGCCTTTGCCTCGGTTTCGGTCCGGGCTTCGTGTTTCTTGATTTAAAATGACAAATTTAGCTTATTTAGTACCCACACTAACTAAATTGTTCCTAAATTATACTTTGGTAAAATTTATAATTTTGCCCCTAAACTTTTGTATAATTGCAAAATGGTCCCTAGGCTCGTAAAATGAAATGAACTTATTTTCTTAGGTACCCAAGCCTAGCCGAACCTCATATGGACTCATAGCAGCCCACATTGCTCATTAATTTACACATTAATACTCATTTTACTAGCTTTGCAATTTGGTCCCTATTAGGGACTTTCATGCAAAATCACCTAGAGAAAGGTGTTTACTACACTTTATCCCATCATTTTCCACCATTAGACATCAAATTACTTGTATGTCATGCATGGGTATATTTTTGAACATGAACCCTAGCTCAAACTAGTGGTAGAAATAGCTAGATTAAGCTACGGGGATTTCAAAAATACGAAGAGCATGAAAAATAAGGCTTAGAGTCACTTACTTGAAGTTTGAAATTGAAGAAAACCCTAGCTATGGAGACCCTTGGAATTTCGGCACAATGGAGAAGAAGATGGACAAAATTTGGCTTATTTTTCCCTTTTTATTTCATTAATTTACCAAATGACCAAAATGCCCCTTCGTCCTTTCTTTGAAAATTTTCCCTTCCATGGGCATTTTTGTCCATAATGCCAAAAATTGGTCTAATTGCTAAATAAGGACTCCTAATAATTTCTTTTATGCTATTTCATACTTAAACCTTTTAGAAACTTATAATTTGCATCTTTTGCAATTTAGTCCTAAAGGACAATTTATTCATTATTTCATGAAATTTCCTTCATGGAAATTTTCTCAACATCATGCAAGCATGTCATATATCATAATAAATCATAGGAATAAAATTTTCTATTTCAGATTTTATGGTCTCGAAACCACTATTCTGACTCGGCCCTATTCCGAGTTATTACAAAATCAGACTATTAGTCAGGATTTTTGAGTTGAAAGAGATTGTCGTTCTGGTTGACAGAGCTTGCAAAATCTAAGAACTTAGCAAAGAAAAAAGAAAAGTTGATTCTGAAACTAGAGAATCTAGAAAGAGATTCGTGGGCAAATCACATCAATCAGCATCAAAGAAATCTAGAGAATATCATCCTCATTCTATTGTTTCTGCGGGGATTTCGATCAGAGATAGAGATGCAAGACATTACAGCTCTAAACCTCAGACGACATTTGTTGCCAGTGTAGGCAGTGTTAGAATATTGGGCCTGAATGTAAACATTGCAATAAACGACATTACGATGAATGTAGAGTGATTGGCAGAGCCTGCTTTAGATGTAGATCCCTAGATCATTATCTCCGGGATTGTCCAGAAAAGCCTGTAGCTAAAAGTTATCAATTGGCAAAAGTAAGTAATACAGCTACTAGAGGGAGACCACCCCGAAACACTGGAAATGCAAGTGGTAACCGAGGTGTTACGAAAGATTCTACCGTGGGATCTGAGGCACGAGCGCTTGACCAAGCTTATGCTATTCGTGCACGAGAGGAGGCATCATCTCCAAACGTTATTACCGATACTTTTTCTCTTTACAACACAGATATTATTGCGTTGATAGATCCTAGATAAACCCATTCATATATCTGTATGAATTTAGTGTTTAAAAAGAGTTTACATGTCAAGTCTACGGAGTTTGTAGTTAAAGTATCGAACCCCTTAGGCAAGTCTGTTCTAGTTGATAAAATTTGTAAGAAATGTCATTTGATGACTCGGGGTTACTATTTTCTGGTTGATTTGATGCTTCTACCGTTTGACGAGTTTGATGTAATTCTGGGTATGGATTGGCTGATTACGTATGATGCAGTTGTGAATTGCAGACAGAAGGTTATTTAATTGAAATGTCAGAACGGTGAAATTCTTCGGATTGAGTCTGATGATTTGAATGAATTACCTATTGTGATATCATCTATATTAGCTCAGAAATGTATGAAAAAGGGCTATAATGTATATCTTGCGTACGTACTAGATACAAAGGTGTCAAATCAAAAGTTGAATTTGTACCTGTTGTTTGTGAGTTTACGGATGTAGACCCAGAAGAACTACCAGGGTTGCTACTAATCAGAAAAGTTGAATTTGGTATTGAATTAGTACCTGGAACAACACCGATATTGATAGCTCCGTACAAAATGGCACTGACAAAATTAAAAGAGTTGAAAGCTCAGTTGCAAGAATTGACAGATAGAGGTTTTGCGCGACCGAGTTATTCACTTTGGGTGCATCGGTATTGTTCGTAAAGAAGAAAGATGAAATGATGAGAATGTGTATTGATTACAGACAGTTGAATAAAGTGACGATAAAGAACAAATCGATTTGAGATCAGGCTATTATCAACTGCGAGTTAAAGGATCGAATGTGCCGAAACAACATTCAAAACACGGTACAGCCACTATGAATTTTTAGTTATGCCATTTGGATTAACGAATGCTCCTATAGTTTGTATGGACTTGATGAATTGGATATTCAGACCGTATTTAAACAAATTTGTTGTTGTGTTCATTGACGACATTCTGATCTATTCGCAAAATGAAACCGAACATATAGAGCACTTCAGAATTGTGTTGCAAACTCCATGAGATAGGCAATTATTTGCAAAATTCAGCAAATGTGAGTTCTGGCTTCGGTAGGTTGGATTTCTGGGACATATTGTTTCATCTGAAGGTATCCGAGTAGACCCAAATAAAATTTCTGCTATTGTTGATTGGAAACCTCTGAGAAATGTGTCTGAAGTCCGTAGTTTTCTAGGTTTAGCGGGCTATTACCAGAGATTTGTGAAAGGATTCTGTAATGACCCAAAATTCACGGGCATCGAAAAAGTGCAATATCGGGCCTTAATCTTAGAAGGCCGAATTAGTAAATAATTATTAGGAACATTTATGAGTCTAGCGGTGTGTTTAATTAGATTTTAATTAGGTGAATTTAGCTTAATTGAGAGAAATTAGGAAAAATGACTAAAGTGAATAAAGGGTAAAAGTTGAATTGTAGATTAAAAGAAAAGAAAAAGGGCCAAAATGGGAAATAGGCCATTTAGCATAGTTGAGGCGGCAAAACAATGAAAATTCTAAAGATTTTTTTAGATTATTATTGTATATATATTAATTAATATTAAGATATAAAATATAAATTATTATTTAATTGGTATTATATTATTAAATTAATGAATAGTTTAATGAATTGACAAATGCAGGGTGATTAAATGATACATATGTTATAATAATATTTATACAATTGTAATATTTTTATTTAATTACTTATTATTTAAGCAAATAGATTTTTATTATATTAAAATATTAAATTACATAAAATAAATAAAATAAATAAAATCATGACAAATGTAAGGTGATGATTTAATATAAGTGTATTAATAAAAATACATACATTTGTAATATTTATATTTAATTGGTAAATAGATATTTATTATTTGTTATTATTAAGTTAAAAGATAATTATTAATTAAATTATTATATTATATATAAGATTTTTATTTAATAAATAAATTAAATATATGACAAGTGTATGGTATTGATGATGAACAAATGTAGTGAAAAATATGTGTACATTTGTATATATATAATTAATTGTATAATAGATATTTATTATTTGAAAGATATTTATTAATTAAATAATTATGTTATAAGATTTTGGTGTTATTAACAAATTAAATGGTGATAATTGTAATTTAAATATTTTTTATTCAATAGATATTTATTATAATTATTATTATAATGTATTATTAACTAATATATGTCAAAACCATTTTTTTTAAAATGGGGAATCGACTTTTGTAAACGAAAATTTGAGAGTCGCCACCAATCTTTTTGGATGATGTGTGATTGGGTCACCTCAAAACGTGGTCGTTTTTAATAAATAGATCGATTTGTCAAAACAACAATTTTGGCCTATGAAAATAAAAAACAGGTTCGGGAGTCGGTTACGTACGAGGAAGGATTAGCACCCTCGACACGCCCAAAATTGGTACCTAGTTGATTAGTTAGCGTCTTAATGTCGAAAATTGAAGATTTGAAAAGAGTTCAAAACACGATCCTCCTCTTTATTGATTTTAAAACATTTGGGTAAATTAGACTTATGTTGAAGACCATCTCACATCAAAGTAAAATGTCACATCTAGTACGTTAGGACACAACATTCTCGACCCTCGAGTATGAGCTTGCCTTTTATTTAAAACATGCGTTTATTTTTTTAAGAGGATATTCAGATATTTAAATCAAACGAAAAACCAAAACCCAGTACGTTAGGGCACGCTTTCTCGAAGCTTTAAATATAGAATATTGCCTTTATTTAAAAAAAAAAACTTTGAGAGTGAACCGATAAGAAGGATATTCGAATATTTAGACCGAACAAAAAAACGAAACCTAGTACGTTAGGACACGATTTTTCGAGCTTCCAAATACCCAAAAATTGCCTTTGTTTTGAAAATTTAGAGAGTACGCCGATGAAAAGGATATTCGAATATTTAGTTCGAACGAAAAAAATCGAAACACAGTACGTTAGGGCACGATTTTTCGAACTTCCAAATACCAAAAATTGCCTCTTTATTTTTTTTTTTAAAACAATTGTGGGTAAATCCATGGATAAGTGAATAAAAAAACAAATTTTAAAACAATAATAACGATACACAACATAAAAATAATAATACATCTATAATGCCAACAATATGTTGATAATAAAACATAGTAATAAGAAAGTTTAATAATACTAGTAAATAGTAATAATAGTAGTAAGAAATATAATCAATATAATAAGAAAAGTAATAGCGATATCAATGATAATATAAAAAAAAGGGGTGATAACAGTAATATGTTAATGACAACACTAAATATAGTGATAATAATAAAATAAAAAATAATAACAATGCTAAATTAATAGTGGTGATGAACAATAAATAATAATAATATGATATAATATATAAAAAAATATTAAGTGATAATAATAGTAAAAATGGCAGCAGTGATTAGTAAAAATAGTAGAAATAATATAATAAATATCATAATAAATATAATAATAACCATATTGAAAATAATTAGTCTTTAAAAAAAAGTAAAAATAACATAATGAATATTATAATAATAATAATAATAATAATAATAATAATTAATATAATAATTAAGTTGAAAACAAATAAGCAAAAATATGAAAAGGGGCTAAATCGGGTTGAAAACAAGAGCTTTTGGGGCTAAATCATAAATAAAAGAGGCAAAAAGGAACAAATTGTGATGCGCATGCGAACAGAGGGACCCCAAACGGAAATATCCCTTCGCCCAAAACACGGCACTTCATGCAGGATCAAAATGAAACAGGTATGCAATTTTGGGGATATATTGAAAATATGAAGAACACAGAATTGAAAACACAGAAAAGGCGGAAGGGCCAATTACGCAAATATCCCATCAGCATGAAAACACGCGGATCTCTGGTCAGGTCGGGTCAACACGTGGGTCAGAGGCAAAATGACGTCGTTTTGGCCTCTGACCCAAACTTCCAAAACTGCGTCGTTTTGGTTTTAGTATATAAACCAAATTTTTTTTAAAATTTTCATTATTTTCCCCATTTCTCAAACCGACCCCCTTTGCCCCTTCACTCTCTTTGCAGGCCCAGGAAGCTCCGGGGAAGCCTCAGCCAGTCGTCACCCGTGCCACCGTTGCTGGCGTCGGCGCCGGCCACCATGCACTGTGGCCGGAAATTCAAAAAGGTTATTTTTTTATATTTTTAATGTGTGTATATATATATATATATATATATATATATATGAGAAACTAAGTTTGTAAATGCATGAAAAAAATAATTTCGAAAATAAAAGGAAATATATATGTAAAAAAATAACTACAACCTCAACAGCCGTCGAGGCTTTCGATTTGCCTGTGTATATCTGCGATTGATCTCTGCTTTTTGTTTCTTTCGTATTTGAAATCTTGCTGTTTTTTGTATTAAAAATCAGAAAAAACAACATGTTACATCTCTCGGCTTTTATAGCCTATTTTTACAGGTACAAAGACAGAACATGGGAGACGTGGGTGCGAAGGAGACGTGGGCACTTGAGCATGCTGGCGTGGGACGTGCGGCGTGATGCGTGGGGGATCTCCGTCGCGACCGAAACTTGGGGGTCAGTGTTTCGTTTTGGTTTAGTCTAGGGTTGGTTTGGGGCTTGGGTAGTTGGGCCTTGAAATTGGGCTAAGGGATTAAGTCTGGGTTTAGAAATTGGGTTTTAATTGTAAATGGGCTAGGCAAAAATTGGGTTTCACAATATATATATATATATATATATATATATATATATATAAAAGATATAAAGTAAAAAAGAAACCAAATAGTAGAAAAGAAACAGAGAACAATTCGAAGGAGGGAGAAAGAAATAATGAAAGAAAAGAAAAAGGAAAATTTAGGGTTTTAAGGTTTGGAGCTTTAATAGGTAAGTTAATTAAGCCTTTTTTACTTAATTTTGATGTTTTAGAAGCTTTAGAACAAAGTTTTGTTGAAATTAAGTTGAGATTTTGGAAGTTCTTACGTTTTTTAACATAGTTCATGTTGAACAAAATGATGAATTAGGGGTTTAATTGAATGAATTTCAATTTAGATTTGATAAAGGGATTAAATTGAAAAGTAAGCCATAAGTTTTGCATAGTAGGGACTAAATTGAAAGAATTTCAAAATTAGGGATTTATGATGAAGTTTTGATAGATATGTATAAGTTTGGTTGAAATTTGAATGGAAATAAAGTATGAATTGAGTTAGAAAAGTAAGTGAATTTAGTTAGGATCAATTTGAAAATAAGGTAGAAATTGAATAGAAATTCAATTATTCAATATAAATTAGTGTTGTATTAATAGTATAAATTATTTTAGTTTACGTAGCTAGCAAAGAACCTGAGGCATCAACATCGAAAGGAAAAGAAAAGGTTATCGAGGAGTAATCGAGCAAATCACGGTTTCTATTACTATAATTCAAATTACTTTTTATTAAATGTTTTATATAAATTTTATATTTAATAAATGAGTATAAAGTAAGTATTAATATTTGAGTTGAATGAAAATTGGATTGGATGGTGAATGTGTTTGTATAATTGAATTGTATATTGATTTGAATGTGAAATTGAAATTGAATAGTGATATTAAATTTGATATGAAAGTGAAATTGAAGTTGAAAAGTGATATGTGAACGAAATACCCTATTAATTAGTCAGGCTGAGTCGGATATAGTTGGCATGCCATAGGATTTGGAAGAGTACAGGATTTATCGGCTTTGCCGATCAGGCATTTTATGTGTCATATTTCAGGCACCTCGTGTGTTGTTTTAGGCACTTATGTCTCGTATACTGATCAGGTACTATGTACCATTTTAGGCACAATGTGCCGTACTGGTGTGTTTGGGTTGGAATCCATGTATCCGTCAAAGTCTAGGTTTGTTAATAGGGTGAATAACTGAAATGAGAAAAGTTAAATAAATTTGATTGATCGTACTATTGAAAATATGAGAAAGAAATTCTGAGTTGAATTGTGAATTGAATTGAAATGTGAGATTTGAAGCATGAACTTAAGGTTCATGAATCTGCTAAAATATCAAATTATTGATATTGAAATCAGTTGAATAAATGAAATGAGAAAATTGAATGAATTGATCGATTGAACTATTGAAAGTATGAGAAAGTGAAATTATGAATTGAGATGTGAATTGAAATTGAGATATCGAAATAAGAAGTGAAAATAGAATGAATTGGAAATAATGAAATAGTGTATGAGTTAATTGAATAAAATCTTATGAATTAATTACAATTATTTTTATTGAAAAATGTTGGTTTAAATTATTTTTGAAAGACTAATGTTGTAAGGTTTTAGATATGAAATAGAATAAGTTATTGAATTAGGATATAGAAATGAAATACATGAAAAATTGATTTTATGAAATGGTTATTAATGAAATGCATGAAATGAATATGGAAATAGTAAGAAGATAATATAAATTAAGATGAAGAAAAGCTATTTAAGATACATATTATTAAGAAAATTTAAAGTTTTAAATGCATGAAGGTTTTATTGAAAGTAAAATAGTGGTAAGGTAAATTGTGCATATTTATTGTTTTTATTGTAAGTATTTGAATTATAGTAATACCATTGGGTGTATACTCAGCGTACGGTTTGTTTCCGTAGGCAGATTAGGTACAGAAATTTTAAAGAATTGTATTTGATATTACGAGCAACAAGAGGGTACGTTTTAAAATTTTGAGTAGAATGACATGTACTTAGGAAAATCAAGCATGTTCCAAGTAGTTATAAGGACTAAATTATAAATTATTTAAATTTATTATTTGTCCTTTTTTATGTTCTAATATATTAGTGATTAGCCAATGATTACTTTGGCACCAAATGTAATATTCCTATATCAGGTTCCTTGAGTCGAACATGGTATAGGATTGTTACAGATTCTCGATGATCACAACACCGATGACACGACTGCTTCAGAAAGATGTGAAATTTGAATGGTCAGAAAAATGTCAGTAGAGTTTCGAGCAGTTGAAAGCACTGTTAATTGAAGCACTAGTTCTGGTTCAACCTAAATCAGGAAAAGAGTTCGTGATTTATAGTGATGCGTCATTAAACGGTCTGGGTTGTGTACTAATGCAAGAAGGAAAAGTTATAGATAATGCTTCTCGACAGTTGAAACTGCACGAAAAGAACTATCCGACGCATGACCTTGAGTTAGCTGCAATTGTGTTCGCAATGAAGATTTGGCGACACTACTTATACGGTGAGAAATGCCACATTTGTACGGATCACAAAAGTCTGAAATATCTGATGTCATAGAAATATTTGAATGCGTGACAACGAAGATGGCTCGAGTTTTTGAAGGATTATGAATTTGTGATTGATTATCACCCAGGAAAAGCTAATGTTCTTGCTGATGTTTTGGGCCGAAAATCCCTATTTACTTTATGGCTTTAGCTGAATTAAAAGCTAAACCGATATTCCTTCAACAAATCTATGAAGCTCAGAAAGATTACCGTGAATTGCAAGCTAAACGAGTTTAATGTGAGACTATTTCTGATTCAGAATTTCAGATTGGAGCGGATGATTGTTTAAGGTTCTGAAATTGAATTTGCATACCGAGAAATTCAGAACTCATTCAGAAGATTTTGCAAGAAGCGCACTGCTTATCTGTTCATCCGGGAAGTACCAAAATGTACAACAATTTGAAACAACTTTGATTTGTCAGCAAGTTAAAGCTAAACATCAGGTACCGTCAGGTTTATTATAGCCTGTGATGATTCTCGAGTGGAAATGGGATAGAGTTATGATGGATTTTGTATCGGGATTGCCCTTAACTTCTAGAAAGAAAGATGCTATCTGGGTTCTCGTTGATCGACTAATGAAATCTGCTCAGTTCATACCGGTACGAACAGATTACTCACTTGACAGATTAGCTGAATTGTAGATTTCTGAGATTGTTAGACTACACGAGGTGCCATTGTCTATTATTTCTGATAGAGATCCGAGATTTACGTTGAGATTCTGGAAGAAACTGCAAGAAGCTTTGGGAATGAAATTAAATTTCAGTACGGCTTTTCACTTCAGACTGACGGTCAAACTGAGAGAGTCATTCAGATTCTCAAAGATACACTGGGATGTTGTATTTTAGAGTTTGAGGGCAGTTAGGAAAAATACTTACCGTTGATTGAGTTTACGTATAATAACAGTTTTCAGACAAGTATAAAAATGGCACCATACCAAGCTTTATATGGTCGCAAATGCCGAACTCCGATATACTGGACTGAATTGAGTGAGAAAAAGATTCACGGGATTGAATTGATCAGAGAAACTAAAGAAAAAGTGAAAACGAATTCGCGACAGTTTAAAGGCAGCTTCAGATTGAAAGAAATCATACACGGATTTAAAACGTAAAGAAATTGAGTTTCAAGTCGGGGACCGAGTGTTTCTAAAAGTGTCACCATGAAAAAAGGTTCTTCGATTCCGCCGTAAAGGAAAGCTGAGTCTGTGTTATATTGGGCAGTACGAGATTGTTGAAAGAATAGGGACTGTTGCCTATCGACTAGCTTTACTCTCAGAACTTGAAATGATTCATAATGTCTTTCATGTTTCTATGCTACAACAATGATATAGATCCAACTCGTCACATGTGATTTCTTCGGTAGATGTTGAGATACAGACTGATTTGACGTATATTGAAGAACCGATCAGGATTCTCGCTCGTGAAATCAAAAAATTGAGAACTAAACGCATAGCCCTAGTGGAGGTTCTTTGGCATAAACACGGGATCAAGGAAGCTACGTGGAAACCCGAGGAAGCTATGCAAAAATAGTACACTAACCTATTTACCGGTAAGATTTTCGGGGACGAAAATCCTAAGGGAGGAGAGTTGTAACAGCTCGTTTTTGGTCAAATTGGAACAGTGGTTTCGAATCCTAAGTCAAAATATTTATTTTAATATTTTATTAAGGTTTACAGCATGATAGAAATCTTAGGTGAAAATTTCGTAAAGAAATTTTATCGTTTAAGTGCTTAATTCGGTAAAAATGACTAAATCGCGTAAAGCATAAAATATGAGTTCTACAAGTTAAATGAACCAAATGATCATAGAAATGAAATGAATGAGTACTTTCATAGTAAATATATCATTAATGGCATGATTCGACTGTAACGGGCTTATATTATATGATTTTCATATTTAATTACAAAGGTTAAAATGGTAGTTTAGTTATTAAGTTATATTAAATAAAACAAAACATGAAAAATTCATGCACGTTCATCTTTGTTGGCCAAATATTGAGAAGGAAAAAGGAGCCATTGTTGTTCTTAGGCTTCGGCCATTTGAAGCTTTGATTGAGGTATGGTTTTAGCTTGGTTTTTAATGATTTCTATGTTTTTAGTTCATTGCAACTTAATCTAGCTAGCCTATACCTTATATTTCGAAACTGTTAAAGATTTTTCATGATGCCATTATTGAATGTTTGAGTAATTTGATGATTGATGAAAGATTATGATGGTTTATTGATAGATTAAAGAGTTTTGTAAAGTGATTTTTGACAAAAATGTGAAAAAGGGATTAATTTGTGAAAATAAAAAATGTTCTAGTTAAAAGTATGAATAAAGTGAAAATATGGGCTCCTAGTACTGTACATTAAATTCAGCTAGGCTTGGGTTTCATTAAAATTGAATGAATTTCATTTTACGAGCCTAGGGACTAAATTGTGAAAAGTGTAAAACAATAGGGGCAAATGTGTAATTTGCCAAAATTATGAAATGTGGCTTTAATTGAATTGAATGACTATTAAATGGATTTAATTTGATACATTATAGATCAAGATAAGCAAATATTGGAACTAGATCTTGGGAAAAGAAATGTTGGCGAATAGTCAATAATTTCCATCCGAACAACTCGAGGTAAGTTTGTATAATTAGAATCAAACTTCTAAATACTTGTACTTATTTGAAATGAATGTGTATAATTGAGTAAATGAGGTATTTGGAATTTGAATGCCTAATTGGAAAGTTGATGAATATCGAGCCCTGATTGAACTGTAGGAAGTTGTAGGATACGAGTGACATGTCACTAGGGTTACCGTTTTGGTCGAGATCCTGCATGTTTGCGGACTCACCACAGCTTGTATGAGCTTACTGATATATCAGCTCGTGAGAGCTTACTGTCTATCAGTTTAGAAGGAGCTTACCGATTATGGCTCGAAAGAGCGAAAATGATAATGAATTGACGGATTTCTGATTAATACACGTATAGTGTATCACCCGAGTATCCTTCGATGTTTTAATAGGTTCAACGGGCATAATTACTGTTATCGATCATATGAATAAACTATGTAATTATACGGATGATTTACGATGTTTACGAATGAATTATGATTTATTGAATGATATATAAGTTACATGGAATTGATATGATAAAATGGATCAAGTATGAGATTGCGAATTGTTGATTCATTTTTATGAATAGATGATATGTGTATTTAAATGACTAATTGGTTGCAGGATGTTTGTGGAAAGGCATTTGGCTTATTATATGGATATACTATGTTTAATTTGTATGGATGTTATATACGGTAAGTTTAATTCTAAATTATACAGGCATACTAAGCTATGAAGCTTACTATGTTTATTTTCCATATTTTATAGAGGTTCGATAGCTCACTCGATTCAGACAACATCGGAGTTACGCATCACACTATCCAGTTGCTGGTTGGTACTTTTGAACTTATGGATATATATAAACATGAAATGTATAGGCTAACTTTAATGTTGATGATTATGGTTACTTGTGTTAATACTTTTGGTACATGTTTTGATATATGATAAGCCATGTCATTTGGCTTAAATGGATATTTTGTTTTGGTTGTGTATATAAATGCATATATGGTATGTTTTGGCAAATAGTTGATGAAATAGAATTGTGCAAATGAATGTTATGATATGTGATAGGTTTATGAAATGGGAAATTATGATTGTGTAATAGTATTTGAGTACCAATTTGGATGGTCATATGGTTAAGTTATAGGATATGTTATATAGATGTTTTATAGCAAAAGAAACATGTTAATTTGTTATGTGTTTAAGTTATGGAAATGAAGTTGAATTGGGCAATGAAATGGTTTTTTTGAAATGGCATAAAATGTACATTGAGTATTGATGTTTGGGTTGCTTATTGGTGTCTTGAAATGGTCTTAAATGAATACTTGTAGGTGCGTGCAAATGGGTGGCAAAATGACTTGGTAAATAGCCAAATTTTTGCTCCACATGGCCTCACACACGGGCGTGTGACTGGCCGTGTGGCATAAGTCAGTATACCCTACAGGAAGGACACAGCCTAGCACACGGCCTAGGACACGAGTGTGTGGGCTAATTCGAAAGGGCACATGGGCTGACACAAGGGCGTGTGGTTGGCCATGTAACTCAAGTCAGTATACTCTCCAGTTTTCATACGACCAAGCACGCGGGTGTTCGGTCTCAATATGTATGCCTGATTTCACACGGCCTGTGACACGGGCGTATCTATAGCTGTGTGAGGCACACGACTTGTTCACAAGGGCGTATGTCCTTTGAAATGAAATTTTTCTAAGTTATTTTGAAACATTCGAATGTTACCGGTTTAGTCCCGAATGCATGATTTAAGACTCCTATGCTTGTTTTAATTATGTTATGAGTGTGAATGTATGATATTGATTTTAATTTAATATATGCCTAAAAATTTAATGTAATGGATTGTGTTATATGTCTGGTAATACCTATTAACCTATTCTGGCGATGGTTACTGGTTAGGGGTGTTACAGGACACCTATTATTTTGTTGATAATCTCTTCCGGAACCCAAGGCCTAAAAAGATCTAACTTCCAAGAGCCATTACCTGCAACCATACTATTAAGGGAACAATCTAAAAAAGGGTTAGCAGAATAGGGGATAAACTTATATAAGGGACCACAATTAGTTATCCAGGGGTCTTGCCAGCATTTGATGCTACTTCCGTTTCCGACTGACCAGATTAGGTTTTCACGGATGAGGGGCCATACTTTAGAGATGGATTTCCATAAGAAAGAACATCTATTCTTTGAAAAGTCATCAGGTAAACCACTAGGGACTTTGTATTTAGAACAAAGCACCTAAATCCAAAGGGCATTAGTATTAGAAATAATGTTAAAACCAATCTTCATTATGAAAGAGGTATTATGGTCTTTCAACTATCTGAGACCAAGACCTCCGTGAGACTTGAGCTGGCACACCAAATCCCAACTAACAAAGGCCGTCTTTAAGCTGGCATTATGAGTTCCCCAAATAAATTTCTGAACAATGCGTTCGATCTCATCACAGATACCTTTTGGAACCATCATTGTCTGCATGAAGTAGCTGGGAATTGAAAGAAGAACAGATTGCGCCAAAGTAACCCTTCAAGCTAAAGAGAGCTGATTGGCATCCCAACTAGATAATTTATTACGAACCCTTTCCACCACAAAATTCAGAGTGCTATTAGTGACTTTGTCATGTAGATGTGGAACTCCAAGGTAATGTCCCAAATTAGTAACTTTTTGAAAACCAAAGAAACTACTTAAAAGTTCTCCCAAGTTATCATCAACACTTTTTGATAAAAAAATATTAGTCTTTCGTGAATTAATCCAATGTCCCGAATAATTGCAAAATTCATACTTGAGCCTGATTTCCATCCGCATGACCGAAGAGTATCAAGTCATCTGCAAAGAAAATGTGAGATAACGGTGGGCCACCACGGGACAGCCTAAAAGGAGACCAATTACCAACATCAATAGCCTTGTGGATACTAAGACCTAACCACTCCATGCAAAGAATAAACAGATAGAGAGATAAAGGACATCTCTGACTAACGCCTCTAGCTGGTCGAAATTTTTGGTTTGGGACACCATTCCATAAGACCTGCATAGTAAAGCTAGAAATTGTAGACATAATAACATTACAAAAAAAATAGAAATACCTATAGCTTGGAGCGACACTTTAATGAAATCCTATCGTACTCGATCAAAGGCCTTCTCCAGGTCTATTTTGATGGCCATCCACTTCCTATTTTTCTGCGTACCCCTCATTGAATGAATGACCTCTTGGGCAATGATGATGTTATCAATGATGCTCCTTCCTGCGACAAAACCAACTTGCTCAAGAGCAAGAAGCCTCAGAAAAACCACTTTGAATCGATTAGCAATGATCTTCATGACCAACTTATAAAAGACAAGACATAAGCTAATTGGCCGGAACTGAGAGAACTCCACAGGATTTTGGGTTTTGGGGATAAGCACAATAAGAGAATTATTCAAATCTGAATCTATGCTTCTCCCTTTAAAGACCTCCTTAACCCATGTGCAGATCGAAGTGCCAACATGATCCTATTGACTTTGATAAAACAATACATGAAAATTGTCACTCCCTATAACCTTCAAGAGTGCCATATCAAAAAGAGTTTCTTTAATTTCCTCGTCCAAAACTGGTCTATTAAGAAAACTAAAATCTTTATCTTTGAGGCATAGGAAAGCAACAGATGGAAAATCTCTCCTAGGCCCAGGATGCTCGTCATACAAATTAGAGTAGAAGTTAATTGCTACAAGCTTCAGTTGATCATTGTCCATGATCCACTTGCCTAAGCCATTTTTCAAAGCAGTAATTCTATTCTATTTGTGTCTCCTCAGCGTATGTAAGTGAAAGAATTTAGTGTTGCGGTCTCCCAAAACTAACCAATCACAACACGTTTTTTTCCCTCCAAAGAGTTTCTTCATGATGAATCACATTCTCTAATTCCTCTCTCACATATATCTCTATTTGCTTAAGAAACTTCGAGTTAATTCTATCCCATTCAAACTCAATATGCTCAAGTTTACGAATTAAGAGCTTTTTACGAGTAAAAATATGACCATAAACCTCTTTGCTCCAAATCTTAACCTGATTAGTGAACTTGGAATGCAAGGACGACATGCTCGAGGACATTATCCAATTCTCTTTAACAAAATTTGAAAAGGATGGATGTTCAATCCAACCAGCAAAAAATCTAAACGGACGTCATTTCAATGAATGAACCTCAAGTAAAAGAGACAATTTAAGAGGCCTGTGGTCAGATTTGAGCCGAGGTAAGTGTGTCACCATTGAGTTCAGAAAATTTGCATTCCAAGCAATATTGTAAATAGCTTTGTCCAATCTCTTAACAATCCCCTCTCTTTGCCAAGTGAACTGGGACCCCCAAAAACCCAAATCTTGAAGTTGGGCAGAATCCATAAAATTGCCAAAGAAAGGACATCTTTTACTTAAAACACGTCCACCTTTTTTCTCACTAGGGGAAAGAATGGCATTAAAGTCACCACTCGCCACCCACGGGGACCCATCCATTGGAATGAAGTTACACAAAACCTCCCATAAATGATTCCTCTTCTGACTATTAGGACTGCTATACACGATGGAGACTAGAAAAGGCTGCCGAATGGAGCTATTAGAAACTTTGGCTAAAACAAATTGGGGATGACTTTGGAGCACCTCCATGTTAACCGAATCCTTCCACCTAATCCAAAGGCCTAAAAAATTGACTTCTTCCACACGATGAGAATTATTAAAGCCGAGCTTGGCAATAACCAAATTCGCTTTCTCACCACTAACCCGAGTTTCTAGGAGACTTATCAAATCAGGTCTATGCTCTCGATTATATTCTTGGAAGACTCTAACAAATTTAAAACTCATACAACCCTGGCAATTCCAAGAAAAGATAGCCAAACTCATAAAAAAATAAAAATGAGAGAAAGATCTAACCTCGTAAGGGCTATCAGTAACTCAGAGATTACCAGATTTAACTTCTAGTTTATCAGCTTGTACACTAATGAGCTCTGCCATGGAACCCATAGCTTCAGGGAGAGAGACTCGTGAATTACTGGCAGGTTTAAATTTCCCCCCACGTCCACAAATAGATTTAATAAGAGATTTCCCACTATGACCATTTCTTTTACTGCTTTCGACAACATGTCTTTTAGGAATAGTCGGAGAGTTCACACGCACCTTTGGTTTAGATTTAAAATCTAATTTCTCTTGAAAAGTGACAGCAATATGCTTTTTAGGATCAAGTGTGTTAGAAATAGAACCCACTTTTGCCTTAAGATGATTTTCGAAAGTGGGATTTACGTGAAAAGATGTTGCCTTGTCTTTTGAAAAGGAAATGGAAACAATTGGTCTTTATGCACAAAACCTGCTACACTTTCCAAGCCCAAACTGGTCGAAATTGAAGTCTAGCCCGAAGTCTACTGTGATCCAGATCATTCCAGTAGAAAGCCTAGTCTCTTTGCACTGGATTAAGCTTAAGACTACCAGGCGCTAGAATGTTTCCTCTATGTATAGGGCCCAACGCCGAACTAGGCCCAGCGTTACCAGATGCCTGTTTTGCAACCCACGATGAAACATAAGCTTCCGCTTCCAATGTCTGTCCCTTGCTGTTATCCTCCAAAAGCCTGGATTTTAGACGTAGCCTAAAATCACCAATGTGGCCCAATAGACCTTCTCTTAAATTTTCTCCAGCCAGCGGTCCAGACCTTAGCCCTATATCTTTGCCTTTTAATTTTGTAATGAAATTCCCTTGTGAAAACGTAACCGCTCCTAGGCCTTAGATGGCGCCCCCAAATCTGACAATAAGGATGCAGAATCCATGGAAGATAATGCTTCAAATCTAAAACTTGCCAAGTTACCTTCCGTAATTTTTTATTTTTGCCCACGAATCATGTCCTACTTGCGCCTTGACTCACGTTCAACCACCATCCATGGGCCAAAGGCATCACCCACCATTAGCAGAGTATCCTCCGTCCTCATCGGAGTAGATTCACTATTCAAAGAGCCCTTGGGATCTCTCTCTTTCTGTCATGACTATTTTTACCTGTCAAAGAAAAAGGGCATAAATTTTTAAGGCGCCCATACTTACCACACAAGAAACATACCTCGGGTAAAGCCTCGAATTCCACACGTTGCAACCGTCCATTGACAAGAACTTGAGAGGTAAGGGGGTTTTCTAAGTCAACAAAGACAGCCATTCTGGCGAATTGCCCTCTTTCTCAATTGTCAGTTTTGGTGTCGAGTTTAACGAATCTTCGGACCAAGCTATCGATCTTATCTAAGATCTTATTTTGGTACAGCAATCCCGGTAAGCCTGGGAGGCGGATCCAAGCCAACACACCGTAGGGAAATGGTCTTGATGGGTCAAAATCCACTATCCATGGTTGAACAGTGAGATAGTGTCTAAACACTATACAAGGGCCTTGTGACAGCGCCCGTCATAATCGACCCTACACTGGAATCGAATGAGGTAAAATCCGTTTGCAACATCTATTATGCAAAAGGGTTGTGCAAGCTTCTAGAGGCTAGTTATGCGATTAAACAGAGCCGCATAACCTATGTTGCGCCCAAGCAACTTAACCACCACTATGAGCTCCATTCCTTTGATTAAAAATTTATTGATGCGTTCTGAGAAATCATTGGCAGGTTTACCGTTAAGATTGGATCTACGAATATCACCCTCAACAAACTATAAATCAAGATTAGTGTCACCATCAAGAGAGTTTGAAACTGCACCACTTAAGAGTTTGTCTTTCCATGAAACTCCACTTGCCGGGGACAAGTCAACCACCATGTTAGCCAAGGAGTCATCACTTCCATCTTTAAAATAGACTTTTTTAGTAGTACGATCTGCGGAAGAGTCTTCTCCCACTCTAATCCGATAATCGAACAGAGATTTAACATCATTCATTTTTCTCTAAAGCTAAATGATATATATTTTAAAAGCTTATATTTAAATTTTTTTCAATGTAATTGGCATGGATTCAAATCTCACTAAAGTGTCTTCGAATTATATAACTTATTTTAAATTGGAAAGTCATTTTTGTAATTTTTTAATTGAGTTGGTGTCTAATTGACTAGGCACACCTACTCAATTAGGAATTCCATTACTAATATAGATATTTTAAAGATATGTGTCATTTTACTAATTTATATTTCTATTTAACCCCATGATTTAGTTGGTGTCACGAGTCAACCAGACATCAACTCTGTTAGAGAAATTACAGAAATGTAATTAAAACAAGTTATATTATTTGAGGTACTTTTGTGTTTTTATTTTAACAAAAATCAACAAAAATATGTACATGGTAGGATTTAAACTCATTCTAATTGGATTAATATTTACTACTCAACTAAAACTTCATTTAATTTTTTATACATTTTTATTTTAATGTACACAAATTATATATATATATATATTAAATTTTAATAACTATATTAATATTGACATATTTCATAAATGAATTTAAATAACTAATTTTATTAATTGAAGAATAATCAAAATCAAATTATGAATATAACTCAATAAAGAACTTTCTTTTTTTTAAGTCTTTCTTCTTCATGAGATTTTTCTCCTCGTAAATAATTGTATTTATTCAATATTTTAATTTAATGTATTTATGTATTTAAATTTTATTTAAATCACAACTTAATCTAATTTTATTCATTTTAATATCACATATATATATATTGAGTTATTATTAATTAATTTCAAACTATATGTTTCATCATTTATTATATATTATTTTCAAAAACACATTTGTGTTTTAAATACATGGTTTTCATACGCATATGCATGTGATAAAATTTATAGTAATAATAATTTTGTTAATTAAATTGGTATTATAAGTCAACTCAGCAGTAACTCATGATTGGTGACAATACCATGATAACAATCATAGTGCATTATAAACACATTTTGTTAATTGTCATGTGTTGCAATTTTAGATCCTCGTTACAAGTTGAATTATGTGTAGTATTGCTTTACTACAATCTATGGTATTCATGCTTCAGATTTTGTTAAAACCATTCTTAGCAATCTTAGACTCTTGTTTGACGAGTATGTTAAGAAATCCAAATCCACGTCTTCCTCTTTGGTTGGGAGTTCTAATGTTTCGGATAAAAATCCTGTTGATTCTAGTTTGGATGAACACAATGTTAATAGTGCTGATTTTAGGGGAGATTTTGATGAGAGTGATGATTATAAACGGTATTTAAATCAATCTAGCACTAGGAGTGAAAAATTACAGTTGGACATTTATTTGGAAGAATCGGAACTTGAGTTGAATAGTCAAATAGATGTTTTGGATTATTGGAGCAAAAGTTTAATTCGATACAATGAGCTTTCATTATTGGTTTGTGATCTTTTGGCAATTCCAATATCGACTGTAGCTTCCGAGTCATGGGTAAGAAAGTTATCACACCTTTGAGGAGTTCACTTAAGCCAAAATCGGTTCAAGCCGTTGTTTGCTTGGATGATTGGATGCGAGCTAAGGGATTTTCAACAAGTAATTATTATTTTCTTTTTATTGTTGTAATTTTATATTTTTTTTTATCATTTTGATTATCTAATTATTTATTCTTATTTCATGTTAGAAATTGGTTGCAAGAATGATGATGACGATGAGGACGATGAGGATGATGTTTCTTCGATTGCTTTTTAGGTTACCTTCCTTTCTAATTGTTGACAATTTAATTTAGCTTACAATTTATAGTTTGTTATAAAATTAAATATGTTGATTGGTTAATGTATAGATATTCTGGTTAGTTGATTATATTTTGCAGGTTTTTGGTGCTATTTTGGTGTTGTTGGTGATGCTGTTTTTTGCGCTGTTTGGTGCTGTTTTTTGTGCTATTTTTATGCTGTTTGGTTCTATTTTGTTTCTATTTTGGTTTTGTTTTTATACTTAGGTATAGATACATGTTTGACATGAATATAAGCTTTCCCCTATACTATACAACAAATGTCATATTCTCACATTAGTATCTTCTTTGAACTGTCCATTATATATTTGACATGAATATGTTAGGCAAAAAAATTTAGACTAATCCATTTATGATGCAAATGTCATGGTTTAATTAAAACTAACATGAAACTTTTTAAGTGGTATTTCTTTGGATAGAATATGTTAAGTTAGGCCAAAAGAAAAACCGTAATAGAACTTATGAGGTTCAAAATGTACAGCTTTTAAAGGTACAAATTTTTCTAATATTCTTACAAAATGATTTATTCAAGTACATGGAAGATTTGGCATTCACACATTCTAAACTTTCAGTTGAACTGGTATTTCATTTTAAATATTGAGTTTCCTATGCTGTAGTAAAGATTATCAGAATCTCATGTTAGAGTTTTAGTAGTATTTTTATGGTGCTATCAGTCTTTTCTTTTTATTTTCATTTCCTCGTGTCTATGATCGTGGGATCTCTTTCTCTTGTATGTGTAGGTTCTATTGTTTCTTATATTTTCCTTTTAATGGTACCCCTATTCCAGATATGGAGAATTTCTCTTCATGGAGATCAGTGTGGGGATGGATATTCAGTTGATATTGGCAGTCAACCGAAGGACTTGAGCCTTGCCCTTCTCTCTCCTGAACTTGCTTTGGTTACAACTGACTTAGGAGTTGTTATGTTGTGTGGTACGAAAGTGGTATCAACTATCAACCACAAAACTTTGATGTTGTTTTGGTGTTGTTTTGGTACTGTTTTATTGTTCTTTTGCAAGTATTTTATTTTGGTGCTACTTGCTTTGGTTACAACATAAATTATGTTGTTTGTTGTCGTTTTTAATATTAGTTCGATATTGTAAAACTTTTTTTCTATTATTAATTTGGTTATTATTTTAGTTCTAATTTGTTTGAATTTTAATATAACCACTTTTTATTATATTTTCAATTTATGTATTGTTTTAAGAATTATTTTAGCCTCAATTTTTATTTGTTACTTGTTTTAATATTTGTTTTAAAATTTTTTATTTAATGAAATAAGCTAAAAAAATTTAATATGGGTCGAACCGGGCCGGGCTCAGGCTTAGTAATTTTCTTTTCGAGCTGGGCTTGGACAAATTTTTAGGCCCATATTTTGGGCCGGGCCTAGAAAACGGGCCTAAAATTTTGTCTGGGCTCGGCTCGAACCCAGCCCGGCCCATGATCACCTCTACCCTCAACAAACTATAAATCAAGATTAGCGTCACCATCAAGAGAGTTTGAAACCGCACCACTCAAGAGTTTGTCTTTCCATGAAACTCCGCTTGCCGGGGACGAGTCAACCACCATGTTAGCCAAGGAGTCATCACTTCCATTTTTAAAACGGACCTTTTTGGTAGTACGGTCCGCGGAAGAGTCTTCTCCCACGCCAATCCGATCATCTGACAGGGATTCAACGTCATTCATTTTTCTCTAAAGCTAAATGATATATATATATATATTTTAAAAGCTTATATTTAAAGTTTTTTCACTGTAATTGACATAGATTCCAATCTCACTAAAGTGTCTTTGAATTATAAAACTTATTTTAAAATTGGAAAGTCATTTTTGTAATTTTTTAATTGAGTTAGTGTCACAAGTCAACCAGAGATCAACTCTGTTAGAGAAATTACAGAAATGTAATTAAAACAAGTTATATTATTTGAGGTACTTTTGTGTTTTTATTTTAACAAAAATCAACAAAAATATGTATATGGTAGGATTTAAACTCATACTAATTGGATTAATATTTACTACTCAACTAAAACTTCTTTTAATTTTTTTATACGTTTTTATTTTAATACGCACAAATTATATATATATATATTAAATTTTAATAACTATATTAATATTGACATATTTTATAAATGAATTTAAATAAATAATTTTATTAATTGAAGAATAATCAAAATCAAATTATGAAAATAACTCAGTAAAGAACTTTCTTATTTTAAGTCTTTCTTCTTCATGAGATTTGTCTCTTCGTAAATAATTATATTTATTCAATATTTTAATTTAATGTATTTATGTATTTAAATTTTATTTAAATCACAGTTTAATCTAATTTTGTTCATTTTAATATCATATATATATATATATATATATTGAGTTATTATTAATTAATTTTAAACTCTATGTTTCATCATTTATTATATATTATTTTCAAAAACACATTTGTGTTTTAAATACATGGTTTTCATACGCATATGCATGTGATAAAATTTATAGTATTAATAATTTTTTTAATTGAGTTGGTATTATAAGTCAACGCAGCAGTAACTCATGATTGGTGACAATACCATGATAACAATCATAGTGCATTCCAGATTGTTAATATGATGTATTTATGTGTTTAAATTTCATTTTACTTACAATTTAATCTAATTTTTAATTTTAATATAATACATATTTCTTGTGTTGTTATGATTAATTAATTTCAAACCACGCGTTTC
This sequence comes from Gossypium stocksii, assembly GCA_020496765.1. Lineage (NCBI taxonomy): Eukaryota > Viridiplantae > Streptophyta > Magnoliopsida > Malvales > Malvaceae > Gossypium > Gossypium stocksii. The sequence continues at coordinate 7,058,592 of CM035622.1, read as the reverse complement.
ATTATTTACTGTATATCATTTTTAAACATATATTTATGTTCTAAATCTATAGTTTTCACATACGTACCCATGTAATAAGATTTTTAATTTTATTTATAAAGCTGTTAAACTTGGTCTAGTCAAATAAAACTACACAATTAACCATTTAGATTTTTTTTATTTCAACATATTTCTAGAATATAATCTTCCCTTTGTTTTTATAAAGTATTTTACTTTTTAATTGAAAAACAAATTTGAAATAGAATTTGATAAAACCACCCATGGAGGTTACATTTCAAATTTCGATTCTTTACTAGTATTTTTTTTCTAAATTGTTAAAGGTTGATTTTAGTTTTTTTTTTTAATTTTGTGCTTATGATTTTTATCAATTTGTTATTTTTAATTATTGATTTAAGTATTTTCAAATCTTATTTATTTTTGGATTTGTTTTTTGTTACCCTGCACATAATTTCAACGTTTTCCCCACAAAATTTAAATTAAATTAGAGTAAAGCGATTATAGTGGGTCCAAGTAAGAAAGCCCAAATTAGAATTCAGGACCCATCAAATGTCCACATGTATGAGTCCAATTTGATCCAGATAAAAGTTATGGTGTTCACTAGCAGCACCCAATTATTCCCCTTCTATATATATAAATATCCACAAATGAAAACCCTTTAACAGAAGCGAAACCCTAACATTAAGGCTTAAAGCTAGCAAGAGCAGAGCTGCGGCATTTCTTCCTCAGAAGACCCATCAAACAGAAATGAAGGTTTTTTTTCCTTTTTTTTTGAACTAAATATAAACAGATTTCAATCCTTTTTTGGGGTTTGTTTATTCTTTTCATTTTGCTGTTTTTTTTCTTTTTTTTTCTCAGTTCAACATTGCAAATCCGACTACTGGTTGCCAAAAAAAGCTGGAAATTGATGATGACCAGAAACTGTAATTTTCTTCTCTCTCTGTCTCGTGAAATAGTTGGGTTTAAGTTGAATTCGTTGATTTAATTTCAGTATTTTGTGTTAAATTTAATGCTGCTTGTCTTAACCATGAAAAGACCCATATGAAGGATATGGCTTCTTTTTGGTCATGTTGTCTATTTATATTCAGGTTTCAGTTATATTTTGTTTGGGTGGGATTCAACTTTGCTGAGTATTTATAGAATGTGAAAAGTCAATTATGTTGAAGCAAAATAAAATGTATATTTTTTGCTAACGAAGTTTGGATATCTTCTATTTGAGGCATAATTTTATGCAACTGTGAGAAAGAAATTAAAAAAAATTCTGATGGTCTTCTCTTTTATCTTGCAACACAAAATCAACAAATGGATTTGATTTGTAGGTCTTTTCTTTTTTCATTTAGATATGAAGTGGAACTTATAATATTATGGTGGATTAGCCTTCTGGATATAGTTCACTTATATCCAATAGGTGCGGCAAATATACCTTATAAGATAATAGCTCATCTGTTAAATTTGTAGCTTATTATTATGTTAAAATAATAGTTTCTTTTAAGCAGCTTGGCTTGATTGTATTTTTGAGCATCTATTTACTCTCTTGCGTCAATGCAAGTTGGTAGTTGTTACTTTGTATTAAGAAGAAAGTATTCTCACATTGAAATTTGAAAATGCAGTCGAGCCTTTTTTGACAAGAGGATCTCACAGGAAGTCAGCGGTGATGCCCTCGGTGAGGTATGTTTCCAAGTTACATTTAGCTTTTCGTTCACTGCCTCAAGTTTCTGCTGGTGCATCTGGACTTCATAACTGCAATTTGCTCACCCCTTAATTATCCTTCAACAGGAGTTTAAGGGCTATGTATTCAAGATCATGGGAGGCTGTGATAAACAAGGTTTTCCAATGAAGCAAGGAGTTCTCACTCCTGGACGTGTTCGTCTTTTGCTTCACAGAGGTCTGTGGACTCTGAAATACTTTTCCTTGTTCTTATTTGTGTAGAAATGTTTTTTTGGTTAATTAAATGTCTGCTTTTCTAATTCTTTGAACAGGTACTCCCTGCTTCCGTGGGTATGGTAGGAGAAATGGAGAGCGTAGGAGGAAGTCAGTTCGTGGATGCATTGTTAGTCAGGATCTTTCAGTTTTGAACTTGGTTATTGTGAAAAAGGGTGAAAATGATCTTCCTGGACTGACTGACACTGAGAAGCCAAGAATGAGGGGTCCAAAGAGAGCATCAAAAATCAGGAAGTTGTTCAACCTGTCCAAGGAGGATGATGTTCGGAAGTATGTTAATACTTATCGCCGAACCTTTACAACCAAATCTGGTGAGTACAAAGTGATACATTTGAGCTTAAGTTTGCAGGTGGAGGAATTCTTGTTCATACCGTGTGAGTTTATGACAAGCTGCACTTGAGTTGGAAATAACAATCACTTTCTTGGAATGCAGGTAAGAAAGTCAGCAAGGCTCCCAAAATTCAGAGGTTGGTGACTCCTTTGACCCTGCAGAGGAAGCGTGGTAGAATTGCAGAGAAGAAGAAGAGAGTTGCAAAGGCCAAGGCTGATGCTGCTGAGTACCAGAAGCTGCTTGCCCAGAGGTTGAAGGAGCAGCGTGAGCGCAGGAGTGAGAGCTTAGCCAAGAAGAGATCCAGGCTCTCTGCTGCTTCTAAGCCTTCCATTGCAGCTTAACTGTGGTTTGGCATTTTGGTCAGTAGGTGAATGTTTGATTTTGAAAACCGTTTTAAATGTCGAGGTCATTTTGATTATTCAATTTTCTGGAGTCCGCCGATGGTTTTTTGGGGTATTGTTTTTTTAGTGTATCTGTATCACATGAACAATATGTTTTGAATGTGTTATGACTATGTTTTGGATGTTTACCTACTCAATTACTTTATGAATGGTTGAATTTACTGATTAGATTACATCATGACAGCAAAGGAAAGCTTTATATAGAGTTTGAGGGAACGTGAAAAAGGCTTTTGATTCCAATTCACAAGTCCTGGGGTTACATTTTCATCTCCAAGTAGACAAAGCTTGTCTAGCTTTCCTCTAAACCATCAATTTGGTTAGATATAAAATTGTTAACTATGCAGATCTTTGATTGATTTGGCACACTCTTGCTTGATTAAAGAAGTGAAAGATAAGCCAAATTCGTAACTGTCTTTTTAAACAAGGAATTCTCGAAAGCAGAAATACCTGCACAGATTCATCCAATGCAGCAGCACAGGGTATTTTAAGAATGGTTAAAAAAAGTAGGGTTAGATATAATTTTAGCCCCTTGAATTTGGCAATATTTTACGTTGATTTTAACTTTTAAATTTGTAAAAATGTAAAAATTTGATGATGTGATATTTTAAAATTTTCATGTCATCATTTGAAAAAGTAGATTTAATGACATGACTTGAACTTTAATTAATATTATTTTTTAAGAGTAATTTTGAAGCTATAAAACTTAAGTGCTTTTGCATGTGGGAAAAACTTATTTAAAGTCAAAAATATTTTTCTATTAAAATTTATTTCAAATATATTCATATTGAGTTTTACAAATAATTAATATTAATTGCTTAAAAACATTTAAAATTTGTATTTTACTTATCAAATAATAATAAGTTACAATAAATTTTTTTTATATTTTATTGAGATATTGTAATATTAACATCTCATTTTTTAACAACAATACTAAACACTTTATTTCTCAAAATCTTAGTCCAAACTTTTTTTAAAACACTTTCCAAAATCGATACTAAACTTGGTATCAATCTCAAAGTGATATTTGCTAAGCTAAAGAGAAGTACAAATACTTTTATGGCAAAATTGCATTATCCTAAAAAGTAATAAACCAGAGGAGCTTCAATTCCCTGTTTGACCAATTTCTAACTATTGGGCCTGGGCGAACTTCAAAGGTAGCCTGTTACTGGATTAGGTTTCAGACATAGCAGGACCAATATCTACGTCCTTCAAAAACTGCCTTTCAGCCGTTTCTGGCAGTTGAAGAATACCAGATGGGCCATGTTGTAAAAATAAACAGTAGTAAGCCCATGTTCTTTTGTAACTAAATATCTGAGAACAAAACTAAAACAGATCCCACTCTCAATCTCAAACTCCCCCCTCTCAAAACCTCAGCGGCGGCCACCATCTTACAGAACAACTGAAGAAGCAGAAACAATGGGAGGTCGAAGAGGGTCTCGTACGCAAAGGAAACATTTTAAACAAAGCAGAGAAAATGTTTGGAAACGACCAAAAACCGAGTCTTCATCTGACCCCAATAACCCCAACTCTAATAACCCTGCTTGGCAACCTTTTGCTACTCAAAACCCTTCCTTTGATGAATATTACAAAGTAATTTTTAAAAGTTCTTTTTCTTATTTCATCTATATGTGAAAGATGTAAGTGTTTTATGTAATTCCTTTTTCTGGCAGGAACAAGGGATTGTTTCTCCTGAGGAATGGGATGCTTTCATGGAAATGCTTAGAAAACCATTACCTGCTGCTTTCAGAATTAATGCCACGTATGTTTTTATTTTCTTTTTTTATTTGTTAAAGATTTGGGGTTTAGGATTGATTGTGAAACAATCATTTCTCTGCTTAGTAATATCTTTACTCATCTTTTGCAGTAGCCAATTTTGTGAGGATATTCGTTCACAGTTAGAGAATGATTTTATGAAATCTCTTCAAGCTGAAGTGCGTTGCTGAATTTTCCTTGTGCTACGGATATCTTAATTAAATGGTATTGTAAGTAACTCTCTTTTGGCCTTGTTGCTTGCTCTTTTTTTTTTTTTTTTTTTTCTTTTTGCAGGCTATTGAAGGGAGTGACTTGGAGCCTATAAAACCTTTGCCTTGGTACCCTGATAACCTTGCTTGGCAATCGAATTTTTCACGCATGCAGCTAAGGAAAAACCAAACTCTTGAGAGGTAAGTCGTTTTACATGATCATGTACTCGGCAATCCTATGTGATTACACAGTGTCAATATTGCCTTACTCGTCGGGTTGAGTTATTTGCATGTTCTTGAATTTTACTTGTATATATAAGTTAATGCTTATCTTATCTGGGTTATATCTTTTCTATTTCAGCAAAGAGGAAGACTGATATGATGCATTTGCAACATTTCAATGTCTTCTAGATTTTACCTGTATATCAATTATTTGATTTACAAGTGCTGGTTTTGTCAATGTCTTGTTGCTTTTCATATATTAAGCATATATGTTATGTCCAAGCTGCCTAGTATAATTTTAAATGGTTTCCATGCTCAAGTTATGTTGTATTATTATTATTGTATGGTCGTTAGACGATTCATGATTTGGTTAAATAACTTTCAGGTTTCATGAGTTTTTGAAACTTGAAACTGAAATAGGGAACATCAGTAGACAGGAGGCTGTCAGCATGGTGGGTGGATGTCACTTGCAAATACTTTGCTGTTATACATTCGGCAAGTTTCTGACTGTTTTCTTTGACTGATATTCCACTTGTTCATGATGTAGGTGCCTCCTCTATTCCTTGATGTACGTCCTGATCATTTTGTGCTTGATGGTAAGCAACTTTCATTGTTTTTTATCTTCTTTCTAAACATCACCCCCTTATTTTGGGCAATATTAGTTAAGAAACTGTATCTGATCTATGTTGGAAATATAGTTTACTATTTTCTGTTGTTCCCTTGTGCAGTGTGCGCAGCACCTGGTTCAAAAACTTTTCAGTTGCTTGAAATTATACACCACTCAGCTAAAGGGCGATTTTTACCAGATGGCATGGTTTGTTTACTTTTTTTTTTTCCTCTGAACTTTGGGTTTCAGTTGGTCTGCCCATCATCACCATATAATCATGCATTGCTTGGGTAGCCTCTTGGCCTGCTCGGATAACAACTCTTACCCCTTATTTCATATGCTGAATTAATTGTTATATGCACAGACATATATAACAAATTTTCATTGTATTTTACTTTAGGTTCTAGCAAATGATCTTGATGTACAAAGATGTAACCTTCTCATCCACCAAACAAAAAGAATGTGCACTGCTAACCTGATAGTTACAAATCATGAAGGTCAACACTTCCCTGGCTGCCGTTCCCACAAAAATATCTCAAATGGTTCAGAAACAACAAATAACTTGGAGCAGAGCATTACTCAACTTCTCTTTGACCGTGTATTATGTGATGTGCCCTGCAGTGGTGATGGTACTCTCCGCAAGGCTCCTGATATCTGGCGTAAATGGTTCGCCATTTCTTGCTCTACCTTCTCATCTTTTGCATCCCTTCACTTGCTAATATCACATTTCATAAGATCTTATTTATGTGCATTCATACAGGAATGGAGGAATGGGCAATGGACTTCACTGCCTACAGATTCACATTGCCATGCGAGGTATCAATTATAGAACTTAGACTTTTATTAGTGGATGTTCCAGTCTCTAATTTGTTGCTCTGTGGCAGGTCTATCTTTGTTGAAAGTTGGTGGAAGAATGGTTTACTCAACCTGCTCCATGAATCCAGTTGAAAATGAAGCTGTGGTTGCTGAGGTAATTTATGCTGCCCAAGAGACAAAATCACTAAACCGAAGTAACTTCTTTGGTTGTTTTTACTTTTATGTCTTTTAGAAAATGGAGTTACCTTTTTAAAAAAGAGAGGGAGAGGGGAGAGAGAAAGAGATGGTATGTTTATCTCTTTATTTTCATGGTCAATAATGTAATATATAGGGACGCTAATTGCATCAGAGATTTAGAATATCATCTCCTCGTTGGAAAAGAATAACACCCATTAAAATATGATGTGTTGAGCTGCATTAAGATGAAAGTTTAAGGCCCTAGTAGGATCCTAATTTGCGAAGGTAACCAATCATGTTAAAGCCAGATGAATTTTAGGAAAGATGAAACAACGCAACTTCTAATTGTCATGTGAATTTGAGAAGCTGATTAAAGTAATTAGTGTAATTCAATCCTCCAAGATGAATCTTTGATGGAAGCTTATTGATAGAGTCTTCCCAGTTTAAATTGTGTTTAAACAAGTTCTTTGTCTCCCCTTTTTGCTTCAGATTTTACGAAGATGTGGAGGGTCTGTTGAACTGGTTGATGTCTCAAATGAACTGCCTCAATTAATTCGCCGACCAGGTCTAACTAAATGGAAGGTTAGTATATGGTGCCTCATCTGTTAACTAAATGTGCCATATTTATTCCCTAAGTGAGGGTCTGGATATTTATGTTTGAAATGCTCTCCCGATAAGATAGTGTAACTACCAACTAATAACAATAATATGATACTTTTCATGAAATTTTGCTTTTCAACATTCCATTTTCTTATTTTCATGTGATAAGGTTTTACGTGTTCATCAGGTACGTGATAAGGGAGTCTGGTTACCATCATACAAGGATGCTCGCAAGTTGCAAAGAAATGGGATTGTTCCTAGCATGTTCCCTTCTGGCAAAAATTATGTGGATCTAACTAACAACAACCAGAAGATTGAGAATGGTGAAAGTGTAAATGCTGAAGATGTAGATCAGCCTGATGATACCATTTCTTCGATTGATGATTTGGAGGAAGAAGTTTCTGATCTCCCACTACAGCGCTGCATGAGGATAGTGCCTCATGATCAGAACACAGGAGCCTTTTTCATTGCTGTCCTCCACAAAGTTTCTCATTTGCCAGGTAGATTAAAACAATCAATTTTGATTCCCTAGCTCTTCTCTTTCATTTAGCTTGCCTTATTGGGCTTTTTTACAAATTGGTTTCATAATGATTGCTGCAGCAATTCCTGACAAGTCTGCTACTTCACAAGGAAAGTTATCAACTAGAAGTGAACTGCATGAAAATTTGTCAGACCAAGCTACTGAAGAAATTAATGGATTAGAAGTTAGTTCTGTGGATGGGGCAGATGAAAAGATCTCGGAAGTAGCTTCAATGGCTGAAGAAAATATCTCTGAGATGGCTTTGGAGGCTACTGATGAAAAGATCTCAGAAGAGACTTCAGAGGTTGATGAAAAGATCTCTGATGTGGCTTTAGAAGCGGATTTAGTTGATGATGAACCAGCTGGAGGTGCTCCAGAGAGCAATTCTTCTGAAGCAGCTGATAAGAAAACCGATTCTGCAAAAACAGGAGAGAAGAGGAAATTACAGATTCAGGGCAAGTGGAAAGGCGTCGACCCTGTTCTTTTCTTCCAAGATGAAACTATAATAAACAGCATTAAGACATTTTATGGTATTGATGAATCCTTCCCATTCACTGGCCACCTTGTTACTAGAAACAAGGATGCTAACCATGTGAAGAGAATTTATTATGTTTCAAAATCAGTTAGGGATGTTTTGGACCTGAATTTTCGAGTTGGACAGCAACTGAAGATAACTTCCGTTGGCCTGAAGATGTTTGTGAGTATTTTTTTTTCTTTTAATTGGCCTATTTATTTTTCCGTAGGGAAATTTTCATTTTATCAGAATTTTCATAGCCTGGTTTGCTTCTGAGTCACTGAGGATTCTTTTTCTCATTTTATTTGATTTTGTTCTAAAAATAGGAGCGCCAATCATCTAGAGAAGGTTCCTCAGCACCATGCTCATTCAGGATATCATCAGAAGGGTTGCCTGTGATTCTCCCATACATTACCAAACAAATACTATATGCTTCCCCAGCAGATTTCAAGCATCTTTTGCAATATAAATCAATCAAATTTGCTGACTTTGTTGATGCTGATTTCGGTCAGAAGGCAGCAGACCTGATGTTAGGCTGCTGTGTGATTGTTTTGAGAGAAGGTAAGTAACTTCATTTGATCTGCCATTCCTGCCAGAACAATTGGTTTCCATGATTCCCTTCCTAACCTTTTCTTGGCAGGTGACAAATCATTATCAGACCATATCCAAGCAGATGCATCGGCAATAGCCATTGGCTGCTGGAAAGGCCGGTCGAGTTTGAGTGTGATGGTTACAGCAATGGACTGCCAGGAACTGCTGGAAAGGCTTTCAGCACGCATTGAGACTGAAAAGAATGGAACTTTGGCACCCGAAAGCCTTGGCGTGCTAGATAAGAAACAAGGTATGAGTGGTGAAAATGGAACCCCACTGGAGGATCACAATGTTGAAGCAATGAAAATACAGGATACCAATGCTAGTGAATAGGACTAAAGATGAAAGAGTTTCAAGTTTCTATAGATACTTTAGTAATTTGAAGGTCTTACTTACTGACTGCTAGATCGAAGCTTTGATTATTATTGAGAAATTTTAAGGTTTATTTATCGTCACCGTAGGTATAATGGAACATAACAGTTTAACAAACAATTTGGTTCACGCTATCAAAGATGTCAAATGCAATTTTATCTGGCCATTTGTATGTTTGAACTCTATCATGTAATTAGAGGGAATCCTTAATGTTGTTATATGAAAAAGGTGATACTAAGAACTAGATTGAAATAAAAATACAATATAAATGGAACCTATTAGTGAAGCTTCAAAATTTTGGTTTCATATTATTCCTCAATCTCAAAAACATTCAATTAATTAGCTGCCCTTGCAAGCTTAAAGCTATAGCAATGTAAATATACAATCAGATAAAAATGTAAAAGAAAGAAACTGACAGTAGGAGATAAATCCAATTGCATCATGATCTACAACACATGTTGCTCTTTGCTGGAATTTCTTGTGCTGGACCTGGAATGATGATTTTCTTGCCTGCTAGTGACGTGGGATTGCCATCGCGGTTCCCTTGATTCTCACCGGCGACTAGGCTTTTCTTGTTCACGATGTTGAAGATCTCGGTAAGCACAGTTAAGAATGCGGTCTCAACATTTTTCGCTGCAAGAGCTGAGGTCTCCAAGAAAAATAGTCCTTCCTTTTGAGCAAATTCGGTGGCATCCTCTGTTGAGACTTCCCGCTGCTTTTCGAGGTCACTTTTGTTCCCAACCAGCATTATAACAATGTTCTTGTCAGCATGACCACGCAACTCTTCTAGCCAGCGTGCGATGTGATTGAAGGTTTGGCGTTTCGTTACATCATAAACCAGCATTGCCCCGGCAGCACCCCTATAGTATGCACTCGTAACAGCCCTGTATCTGTTCCAATATAACACAAGAGAAGAAGCAAAATCACCGGCTACTCTTAAAACTGTAATCAAACCAGGAAAATAATACCACCAAAGGAATCCCCATAACCAAATAACCAATGCCCTGGACGAGACCAGCAGATCAGACAGGACCAAAGCCATTATATACCTTACCGAACATTCATTTTCAAGGTAATATGATAAATATCTAAATGGTTGCAACTTAACGGCTCAAGTTCAAGGACATCGGTCGCAAGCTACTGCAAGCACATGTTTCTCAATGTGTAGGCCAAAGATCTGTTGCAAATTTATGACATCAAGGATCTAATACAATACAATACTTTGCGATAAAGCTGACACCAAGATTCAACTGATATGTCAAGATTGTGATCGAGATCCATGTAAATGTTTACCAATCCCATGGCCATCATTAAAAATAAAAGGATATATATATATATATATATATATACACACGATCAACAGTAACTATACAATTCATCCATCGAAAAATCCAATCCAATCCACTCCTGATTGAAATGGCAAACATCTCACCAACCATCCATCTAGACAAGCTAAATACAATCAATACATGTCTTACAGTCCACAGTAAAACTAGCAAAACAAAATAATTCTATCTACAAACATACAGATCTATGAACGAACAAGAAGAAAGATGCAAATGCAAATAAAACGAAAAACCCAGAAAAAATTTCACCAAAAACAAATCTTTTTTTCATATCCTTCCACAAAACAAATTGCAAGTGTAAGAAAGAACAAGAAAATGCAAATGCACATAAAACGAAAAACCCAGAAAAGAAAAAATGTAAAAAAGAAGCAAGGAAAAAGGTATGAATTTGCATGAAAAGTTACCGTTCTTGACCAGCAGTGTCCCAGATCTGAGCCTTAACACTCCTGTGCTCAATGAGGAGGGTTCTAGTCTGAAACTCAACTCCGATGGTAGACTTGGAATCTAAGCTGAAGTCGTTTCTAGCAAAGCGAGCAAGAATTTGAGACTTACCCACACCTGAATCACCGATCAACACTACTTTGAAAACGTAGTCAACCTTCTGGCTTGGGTCTGCATTTGCCATTTTCTTGTTCTGCTTTCTTTTTCCACTTGATCTTCTCTTGTTTTCAACTTTTCATTTGCTTTCTCCCCCTCCAATATCATATATATATATATAATATGTATATGTATAGCCAACAATTAATTCGCAATACAGTGAGTAAAGATTTTGATGCCTGATGAACAGTTGGATTTTTGCTGTTTATTTTCGTTTAATAAGTTAAATAAATAGACAGGCATAAAATTTTAAGCTTCATGTATGATTGTTGTGGCTGAAAATATTTAATTATTGTTTTTAATTAATAATTATTTTATTTATATAAATAAAATAATAATTATGTAATTATATAATAAATATATATATATATATATAGGTATATGTGAGAGAGTAGGAGAAAAAGTTTTGGATTAATTATAAATAGGTTCTTAAATTTTAACCAAAAGTAAAAAAGAAAGTTTGTGTCAATCACTCATTTCCATATCAGCAATTCATTAAAAGAAAACAAAAATTTTAACGACAATAATTAACTTGTACAATTATTTTATTTAGAGTTACCAAATTAAGAAAAAAATTTTAAAGTAATTGAAATAGGACAAACTCTATTTTAAAGTGACCATAAATATAATTTTCCTTTAAATTTATGTTAAATTTTATATATAATGTACATAAAAACTATATACATACATATATTATATAAAACCAGCTTCTAAAGGAGGCATGTGAGTATAAGCTACTTTCAAATTTATTTTAATATATATTTTCACTTTGTAGGAAATAAATAAGGTTATAATAGACTCTTAATATATTAGAATTTATATATCTATATAATATTATCTATATAGATACATAGCACTTATTGAGCTCATAAGAATTAATAGGGTTAAATTTGTCATTTATTCGTAATTTCTCTTTGGCTTATAAAAATATATAAGATAAAAATTGAAATATCTTACATCTGACTCGATCACTAAATCTGAATGTGTGATGTCACATTACATCGTCGAAGTAACTCAAGTTACTATAACACAAATATATTCAAATCAATTGTCAAAATAATTCTTATACATGCATTTATACACTCATTGATTTCATTTAATCAATTTACAAGGTTATAAGGGTTAATCTCAAAGTTAAGACCAAAATCCAAATTTCAAATTTATGTCTCGAGATAGGTCATAAATTATTTTAGGATTTTTAGCTTCGAAGTTAACATGTCTCAAGTCACTACAACTTGTGTCTCAGGACCTAGTTGCGAGACCTACCTCCTATGTTTTCCTTTTTTTACTTTTATGTTTGAAAGTCTCAAGACAATGGGTTCTTGTTTCTAGTCTTAGAGCAAGACAATATCTATTTAGCTTCAATGTTTTTTTGTCTTGAGGCAAAGACTACTTGCCTCGAGACCTAGGAATAATTATCTTGAAACTATACAAATAAGTCTCAAGGCCTCAAGCACTTAAATGTAAAATTTAAATGAAATTTGTTCTAGCGGTCTCGAGACTTTGTGTCCAAATGGTCAAAATCCTGCACTTTTAAGTGTTTAAAGCTTTAACCAAATGAACCTAAACATACTTAAAATATACCACAAGACATATTCATCCAATTAACCTATCTAAACTCAAACATTTCCAAATCATAACCTCCAATAACATTACTAAACCAATCAATTTGCACATTCAAAGTCATATAATCAAACTTGATTAACTAGTAATCAAAAGATAAAATTCAACGATTATAACATTATAGGTTACTTACAAAAAATGCCAAAACTAACTTAGATAACAAACATACCAACCTAGGTACATGCCATATGACTTCAAGCATACATATACACATAAAATAGGACCATAATGGTTTCCAAGCTAAGCCTAAGAGTTGGATGCTTGACCGAGAAACTTTTATAGCATTTGTCCGAAACCTACGCATGGAAACAAACAGTACACTAGGTAATGGTTACTCAATGGTGCTAACATAATTTAAATTTAATTAAAAACATAGCAAAATCAAATAGAAATAAGTAACAAATAAGTTGTAACACCCCTGACCCGATTCGATGGTTGAGTTCAAGTTATGGAATGCTACATTCGTTGCTAGAACAACTACAGTAAAATACGTAGTAATTATTCAATCACACATGCGATTAAACATAGATCACATTCAATTTATGTTAAACACTTATTTTTGGGTCTTAAATGAGCTTATTAAAGCTCTTTTGTCAACCTGAGTTTGAATTAGGATCAAATTGTAAGGTTTGGAAAATTCAGGGTTAACATCGCAACCTCACATCTTCCATATCTTGACGTTGCAAAAACAATAAGTCACATCGTGACCTCGAGCATTCTGATGTCACAACGTTACTCATTGTTGGCACGACGTTGTGACGTTGACAATCATGGTCGTGATGTGAACCCTATTTTTGGTAAAAATGTACAATTTGGTACCTAATCCAAAGATTCCAACCAAACCTTTCAATACACATATTCATATATCATGTTCATTTATACCAAAACATCTTTGTTTAACCTAGAACAATGTCAATAAGACATCAAGTATATGACCATTCAAATGGCATCATATATATATAGTCAAAACCAAAACATATTCAATCCATCTACCCATTCAACTTACCATTCCTTTTATATGCAATTCTTAGCATACCTATGTGACATATTCAAGTTTAAAATCATCAACTAAACAACTTCAACCATAGCTAAACCATACACCATTTGTCACATACCACTTTACATATAATTCAACACTTGCCACAAACATCAAAAGTACCATATGAACAAGAAAGAAACCATTTCCTTAACATCTTATCTCTATATACATGCCACAATCCCAAAATTAAATAAACATTTTATTAACATTTCGGTGATAATGTGAGCTTAGAGATAATCCGACTTGTTGTGTTTCGCAAGGTAATGATCTACAAGGAAAGAAAAATGTAACAGCCTAAATTGCAGTGGTATCGGAACAGTGATTCGAGATCACTAAATCCGATGAAAAAGTTAGAAACATTTATTAATTAATAATTATAAGTTAAGCGTGATTTTAGAAATATTTTTGAATTAGTGAATTTTGTGATTTAAAAGGTAATTTGGGTTTAAAATGAGGTGTCGAGACCTCGATATTATAAATTGATTCGTAAATATTTTTATTAAATATTTTTATAAATATTTACGGAGTGTAATTAAGATGGTATTAAAGTTTTGTTAATAAATTTTAATGTTTCGATGGTTAATTGATTAAAAATGACTAAAAAAAGTGCATTCCGGGGACTCCGTTCCGGTAAATCGGACTCGTAAATATTTTTAATAAATATCTACGAAGTTAGTTGTGTGTTTAATTAGATATTGGTTAGGTGAATTTGACTTGATTAGGAGTAATTAGGAAAAAAGACTAAATTACAATAGATGTGAAAGTTTAATTATAGATTAAAGAAAAGCTAAAGTGACTAAAAAGGAAATTATGCCATTCTTTATAGTTGAGGCGGCATACATATAAAAATATCAAAGATTTTTATGATTAAACTATATATATTTATATGTTTACTTAATAAGAATATTATATTATATTATATTATATTATATTATATTATATTATTATATAAATAGGTAAAGAAACATAAGAAACAGGATGAAAATTAAAACGAGAAAGAAAGAAAGAAAATGAAAAAGGAAAATTTAGAGTTTTAAGGTTCTAAGAAAGAAAATTAAAAAGGAAAATTTAGAGTTTTAAGGTTTTAAGTTTGACTGGTAAGTCAATTTAACTCTTTTTCTTGTAATTTTTAAGTTATTATGATCCTAAAATAAAATACTACAAGGTTTATATTGAAATTTTGAAAGATAGTAGTTTTTTTAGACATAGTTTATATTGAGTAAATTGATGAATTAGGGGTTAATTTGATAGAATTTCAAATTAGAATTGGGAAAAGGATTAAATTATGAAATAAATTATAAGTTTTATGAAATAGGGACTAAATTGAAAAAATTCTGAAATTAGGGTTTTATGGAGAAAGGAAATAAGGGTGTTATAAATTTGGTA
Source organism: Gossypium stocksii (assembly GCA_020496765.1). Taxonomy (NCBI): domain Eukaryota; kingdom Viridiplantae; phylum Streptophyta; class Magnoliopsida; order Malvales; family Malvaceae; genus Gossypium; species Gossypium stocksii. The sequence continues at coordinate 7,043,551 of CM035622.1, read as the reverse complement.
ATTAATATATTGCACTAAAACAGTTTTGGACAGCTGCAGTAGGCTAACTTTAAAAAATCACAAAAAATTGTGAAAATCGAATTAGACGATTAATAAAATATGAAATTAAATCTTATTGAGTCTAGTTTCTTACAGAAGAAATGGTGTAAGCAATGGAATTGTGATTCATGAGATATAATAGATTTTGTGAGATAAGCTCAGAATGATTTCGGGTTCCCCTGTTCTAACTTTGGAAAATCATCAAAAATTGGATAAAAATAATTAGGGGCTTAATTTTATATGTTTAAAATCCTGAATGAGTCTATTTTCAAAAGAAATAAACGAGAATATCATCCAAACCTTGTAAGAGTAGATAATTAATTTTTAGTGAAGAAGGTTTGGAACTGTCAGAGAGCAGAACAAGGGTGACTTTAAAAAAATAAACTGTACTTATTGGCTAAATTAAAAATTCTAAAAATTTTATGGTAAGAAGATATGTGAGTCTAGTTTCAGGAAAAATTAGCGAATCTTAATTTGGAGTTCTGTATCTCAAAATAAAAATAATTTAGTAAGTATGACACGGATGGACAGTTTAAATATTCATATAAGTAAATAGTGAAAATTATAGATAATGTTACTTACAAGTATGTTATTTATACTAAGGATGTGGATGGAGAGGAGGAGGAAAAAAATATATATGAATGACTTTTGTATAAATTGATCACATGCCCAATTATAAATGATAAAGGTTGAAGAAGATATGATATAATGTTTTATTTCAAATATTTATTATGAAATTATGATTATCGTTATGATATAAACATCGAATTGTAATTTCATAAAGCTGAATTTAATGATTATTTATTAGTAAATGAAAGAAATGATGAATCATTTCATATGTTTGTATTTAAAGTGTGAGATTATCTTTGATAAGTTGATACAAGAAAAAAATTAAGTATATTGAAACAAGTAATAAATTCAAGTAAGACATGTTGAGAAAAATAAGTATGTTTAAGGGACAATATGTTTGATTTTGATTGGTTCTAAATATGAATGCTAGATGAAATAAAATGTCTGATAAAAAAATTTGTAACTCTAGTAATGCTCCGTAACTCTATTCTGATGATGGATTCGAGTTAGGAATGTTACATTTAGAAAACAAATAAGGTAAGCATATAGGATGCTTAGTGTGTTCATATGTATTAAACAAAGCTTACCTTTTTTATGCCTAGCATTTTTAAGTTGCTTTAGATTGACACAATATTCGGCTAGACATGACAATAAAAAGCACCAACTCTGTAGGCATTTACTTAAAATCTATACAATATGATACCACAAGTACTTTAACATACCAGTTCATGTCACATTAGGTAATAATCTCAAATTCACATTTCATCAAGGGATAATATAATTACATACATGTCAAAGGCATTACTCCAATCAATTTTTCATGCTCAATTCAGTCAATAACTTTCCATTTGAATATCAAGTTCATTTCATACCATTTCAATTTCTCATTTTCATATAAATTGTTTCTCTTGATGAACCTTAATAAATGGACTCGGATACACTGGTATCTACACCACACCAATTGCTCATCCGAGTTGAATATATACATGCCAGGTTACCCATTCGGGCTAAACCTTTATAACAATATATTAGGTTACTCGTCCGAGCAAAACTTATGTCACATTCACTTGAGAATCTGTAACAAATGTTGGACTTCGATAATATTTGTAAAAAATTTTGTACAAGCGCGCACAAGACCCTATTAGCATACCAATCATATCCTAACCTTTTCTAAGTTCACACGGGCATCTTTTATACGTATAAACGCCACATTTCAATTTAGTCTAATTTTAACTTTTCATACAAATCCTCAATTAATTATTCCGCAACCAAACATACATATACAAATTAATTAGATAACAACCTAAATAAATAAATACCATATGAACTTACTTGATCAAAACACTGAACAAGTTGATTCTTTAGGGACTAATCAATAATTTTAATTTTTCTTCAACTAACTCCACTTGGATCCATTTCTTGATCTAAACAATTATTTTATACAATCCATCAATACCAACCATTTTCATATTATGTCATGAAATAAACCTATATAATTTCATTTTTCTAATACCCCAAAAATATTACATTTTTATTCAATTTAGCCCCTAAAATCGAAATAGCCATACCTTTTAATTTTGAGCCTTGGTTTAAAAACCGACTTCACATACATTCATTAGGGATCCTATACTCTTTATTTATATAGAAATTTCAAAAAAAAAATCATATTTTATTCACTTTAGTTTTTATGTACAAAACTAATAATTAAATGTTACAATCTAGTCTTTTTCATAATCTAAGCTTAAAATCTATCAATTTCACACCAAATTCTTCAAGAAATCAACAATGACAATTTTCAAAAACTTTAATAATTTTATAAATTGGTACATGGGCTAGCTAAATCAAGCTGCCATGACCTACAATTTATAAAAATACAAGAAAAAAAATTCAAATTCACTTTAAAATGTATGGCCAAATGCTTAAAACCTTTGGAAGCTTTCTTGTTTTTCTTTTCTATGGTGGTGGACAGTTTAAAGGCAGGGGATGAAGAGGAAGAGAATTCTCTGTTTCTTTCCACCGAAAATGGGTTTTATACCATAATTTATGTTTGATTATTTTTAATTAATCTTACTTAACTAATTTACTAATCATTTTTTAATGCATAAGTCACCACCATCATCTAACACTTATTTAAAAATGGTTTAGTTATGATTTTGGACCTTTAATTAATTGTTATTTAAGTCCCTAAGCCTTTTGACAATTAAAACTCTATAGCGATTGGACTTTACAATTTAGTCCCTACACCTAAAGTAACTATTTAATTGATAAAATTGATGCACCAAACATCAATATACTTTTATACCAACTCCGTAAACCTTCATATTTAATATTTACAGACTTGGTTTATGGAAATGAGTTAACCAACCAACCATTTCAACATTACCATTAAGGATACATATATACCAATAATTCATTTACCATTTCAAAAGATTCTCATCAATGCTTTGCTCACCTATTCGATATAACTTTCAATGCACCTCAGGGTATTTGTATCTAGTTTAACATATCATGTCATGTAACATTTCAACATTTTTATTGCATTGCAGTTACACATGTATATAATAAGTAGTGTTACATTTTTAATCCCTATTAGCCAAATCGGATACAATAATAGATATACAAATTAATCCACCATCACACCAAATGCGCATTGAAATGTTAATCGGATCCTATCAACCACACTAGAACATGCTCGTACCCCAAGGGTATTTGAGCGGGTGATATGTTCTCGACCCCAGGGTATTAGAAAACTATCACAGTATGTACGTGCATAGTGTTGGATCTCCCACTTATCAATACGGACCCTATGTCATGCCAACTATGCTCGTGGCTCTATCCAACAACGTTAATAGGGAAAATATCATCATTATTAAACGTATAATATCATCAAACATATATATGTATATTCATTCAACCAATATATCACAAACTACTCAATCAACTATATACATACCTGTCGAGCACATTCTTATTGATAGTTAACCATTCCCAAACATATACCAGATCAAATAGTTATATATAATTATTTAATAAACTCAAATTATGAGAGCACAAACTATAGTATCTATTCGTCGATGACTTTGGATTTCCCTTTATCCCGGGATGGTCTTGTGTCGTCTTTAACTATGAAATTAAATCCAAATATGAAATATTCCATAACCACACAATTCAAATACAAATCAAGACCCTACTATTAAATTGACTTTAATTTGAGATTATAATATTGTGATTGAAAAATATTTTTATGAAATTATTTAAATATGGTTTTGGATATATTAGTTAAGTACACTATTATTTATAATTTAATGGTCCCTAAATTGATATGAAATATTTATTTATTTTTATTGAAGAGCAATATTGAAAATAAGATAAATATCTTATATTTTCAATTCAAATTTTAAGTAATGTTATTTTTTTTAATTTCACTTAAAAAGAAAAAGAAAAAAAGAAAAAGAAAATTGAAATTTATTTTATGAAATTTTATATATAAGATGTTTAAAAATAAATTAATTAAAAAAATTCTAATTAGAAATAACAATCAATCTAATAAGCCAGTTTGAGCGAATAAATATATTTATAATATATACACTAAAATGTAAACCTAAAATGTGAAAAATATAGGTTTAGCGTAAGCATTACTTCTTTTAATAAGGTTTTCACGTGGTGTAAGCATATATTCACATGTTTGTGTTATTTACCATAAAAAAATTATAAAGTATTAATAAATAAATAAAAGAATTATACGTACGTGCTAATATTCAATTGTTTGGGGTTTCAATTTTTTTTATCATTTATTTAATTAATTATAATAGTTAATTTAAAATTATTTTTAAATGATAATTATTTTTAAATTTCCAAATTTTTATTTATTATGATTATTTATCATATATTAATCTTAAATTGAATAGTGAACTTGCAGATAGATTAATTATTTTAAATAAAATACTTTGAAAGTAATTTGTGTTAGAGTTATGTAATTCGAATCATTGTTAAAGAAATAATTTACATAAAATTTATGTGTTTTATTTTTTTTTTTTATTGTTTAGTGACCGTTCTATATTATCATTATCGACGTTTAATTTTAACAAATTGTATACGAATCTTGAATTAATTATAAGTGATTGTGTAAATTAATTATTTTAAATACATCATTTAAATTTAAAATATAATTAAGTACTAAAGTGAAATTTCCCTAAATTGAATTGTTATAAAATAAAGTTTCCATCCACCCTTAACGACAACAATTATTGCAGTTTTAGGATAAAAAAAACCTGAGTACTAATGAGGCATTCAATTGAAGGGTAAAATATAGGAATAAGTAAAATTTGATTCAATTTAAAAAAATTGATAAAAAATAAATTTTGAATTGAAAAGTTTGAGTTAATTAAGTTATTTGGATAAATTAGAATAGAAAAAAAAAACTAAAATTTCTGGTTTAACTTGAATACGAATTATACAAATTGAGTTATCCAAAAATCCAAATAAAAAAAAGTAAAACTACGTCGTTTTAATAAATGTTTACCTATCAACTTTACTTATGTAGTTAAATAATCTTGTACTTTATCTATTAATTAAATAATTAGTCCATGTAAACGCAGCATTGAGTATAAATAATACGATTCGTTAACTCAACTCAAAATTTTTTAACTTGAAAATTTTTAATTCAATTTGACCCTTAATTTAAATGTGTGTTGAGCTAAATTATATTATTATAAAAAAATATGTATGAAATAAATAAATAAAATAATTACGGGTTATATACTTTCAACTTTAGAACTTAATTTAAATTTTACATAATTAAAAAAAAAAGTCCATTAGAACTGAAGGAGGCCCAAACCCAAGAAATCCAGCAGCAGGAAGCGACATCGTTTAAATATTTTGGAGGTGGAAAGGCTTAATAATATTTGCAAATTGCAAACATAAAATAACCCTAGGCCACTGATCACCATTGATCTTCCATCATCGTACGGATATGATCGCATGAACCGAAATCCTTCGTTTCTAATAGAAGTTTAACCACTGAAGAAAGTACTAACAGACTTGGGAGACTCTTTCTAGAAGAATCAGAAAAATAAACAGAGAGGGGGAAAAAACAATAAAGAGAAAAAATGGATGAAGAGGAGCATGAGGTGTACGGAGGGGAAATCCCTGACGAAGGAGAGACGGAGGGCGAATTGGACCCTCAGAACGCCGACGTCGACATGTCCGCCGCCGATGAAGACGCTGTCAAGGTAATTATTTAAAAAAAAAAGAATTTAAAACCCTAACTCAAGACTGTACTTTGTCTTTTTTTGTTACTCTTGTTGTTTGATTGTGGTAGGAATTGGACGAGATGAAGAAACGGTTGAAGGAAATGGAAGATGAAGCGGCGGCCCTCCGTGAAATGCAGGCCAAAGTCGAGAAGGAAATGGGTGCTGTTCAAGGTTTTTCTTATCTTTCCTTGCCTTTTTTAGTGTTTTTATTGGGATTTTTATATGATCTGAATTTTCTTGTTAAGTTATGATGTTAGGGTTTAAGATTTTGGTTCTCTGGATTATATTGTTTTCTTTTTTAGTTTGATAAATCTATCGAATCTGAAACTTCAAAGTTAGTTTTTAAAATGATAATTGAATATTATTTATTTTTTAAAGTGGTTCTATCGTAGTAATAGTTTATAGATTTTAGTGGAGAGTTCTAACCGGTAGTTATAGCCTGGATGTTGTCAGTTCTATCTATATTTCAAGGTGAGAGATATATTTAGATTTTTTAATCATTTTTTTTCTAATATTAATCTAAATTTGACATTTGTTCGAAAACGAACCCTTTACCCTTTCTATCACAGATCCCGCTGGTGCAACAGCTAATCAGGCGAGCAAAGAGGAAGCAGATTCACGATCAGTTTTTGTTGGCAATGTGAGATAAATAATGTCTATTTTCATTTTAGTTTTTACCTTACGACTTGTAGCATGTTGTCTTTGTAGATATAACATCTACATGGTGAATCTTGCATTATTAACTGCTTTGATATTTCTTCAAATTGGGGTGGGTGGTTTTACTATCTTGTCTATTAACTTTTTAACATCCATTTATGTGCTAGTATGTTTACCCTGTCTTATATGTTTCCCATCCAACTGTTAACATTTAGTACATGTTTTCTGAATTGCACCATAGGATTATTTTGTTTGGTATAAGTTGTGTCCCTGAACTTATAAAAGAACTTGAGACATCATCCAATACAGGGTTGGTCTGGATAAGATCTTCCAGATATATTATCATTCATATGAATTACGTCATTTGGCATGATTTTTGTTTTAAAATTATTACCTTTAATATATGGGATAAATTCCAAGGGCTTAGGGAGGATGTGGAACTACTAAAACTCCTAGATTTTTTAGATTTAAATCAGCATAAACTCTAAAGAGCAGAGCGGAATAAAAAAAAAATCTGTGCATGAGCTGATGTCTAAACATTTTCTTTGAAAGAAATTCCTTTTTAGCTGCAAACACAAAAATATTTGGAATGGAGACACTACTCAGTTCTTACTCTTTGGTTGTTTTTCCTGCATCTGTAACCTTTTCGTTTATCTGTTTTGAGTTATCGCTTTTTGTATAGGCCATTATTTTATAAATATGTTATCTTGTATTCAACACCTTTTTATCCCGTATTCTTCTCCTTTTTATGTTTTTAGTTACCTATAGTAATAGTTATTCATGACTTCTGTATTTTGTTTCTCTCTACCTTTCCTTCTTCTAGGGCTTAACTAAATGGCTTCAGATGACATTTTCTATTCATTTCTGGGTGACTTTGGATTGGATGTGGGTACTTCTCCACAATAGAATCATGGTTTGACGTCAATGTCTTACTATATGATCGCAGGGTTGTTAATTTTCCTCGACCTGCCTTTGTGTTATCGCTGGAATAATTACAATGTTTTCGAGGGTTGGCCAAAAGCTATTTTTTCCTTTAGATAACATTGTACTTAAAGATAGTGAAAATGATTTCTATATATTAAATTTCAAAAAAGCAAATAAGAGAAAAAAAAAAAGTGAGAAAATGAGGGGTAAAATTCTTCAAATATTTCATGGAAAAAAGAAAAAGAAAAGTGATGGAAGAACATGTTGAATGAGAAAAATATAGAGAAAAAAAAAAAAAAGAGGAAAGAAACTGTATGTGAAAAAAAGGAGAAAAAAGTATCAATATGATGGAAATTTTGATTAGTTATGTATGATGATTGTATAAAATTTAGTGTAAAAATCAGGGAGATAAAGGCATTATATACCAGTCCCTGAAAAGTGTAACTGGGCTTGTTTGGACTGGATGGATGGATGGAAGTAGCATGTTATTTAACATGCTTCAACTTCTTGCAAGGGATTTAGTTTGCTTCTTTTGAAGAGCTAAGCCAAGCCAACATATGCAATCTAAGTTGCAAGAACATCGTTGCTGGTGGTCGTGGTGGTCATTGGAGTATGAACCTCAGATATTTGTGGTCATTTTGGCTGATGCGGTGAGAGGCGTTTGTTTGCTTCTTTGTAGCCTTAATCTCTTGTTGCCTGTTTGTGGAAATACATGTGTTCTTGTTTCTCTCGATTAGTTGTTGCTGTGAATCTTTTGCCCTTTTAATGTTTTTTTCCCTGCTGAGGAAATGCATCCTGCAAAACTGTCCTTTTAAGAACTGTCTGCATGAATTCTCTTTCTGGATTTCCTTTAAGAATTGACTCTTAATTTATTTTTTTTTTTCTTTTGGTGGATCCTAGTCGTTGGAAATTGTATTCTATAGTTAAAGAAAACCCTTTCTGAATCATTTATTTTTCGATAAATGTCTGATTTCCATCAACCTGTGTGTACTCCCCTTTGTACTTTGGTTGTTATATGCCAATATAAGGTGTTAATCAAATATCTACTTCTCAGTACCATGCTTCTGAAGACATCTCTTATTTGAGTTACCCTTTTTTTTGAAGTCTACAACTGTCTTCATGTTTTAACTGCTTTAAGTTCATCGAATATTGATAAAAAATTGTATGTTATAAATAAATGCAAGGTTTAGATTTGAAATTATTAGAATATGTAGTAGGTACTGCATATTATGCATAAAATTTATAACCAACATTGATAACAAGATGGGAAATGTTTGAGTTACTGTCTCTCTCCAAATATTTCATTGTAAAAAATTGTTTTACTGCAGTTTGAAAGGTGCCAAATTCGGCCTTTGCATTGTGGTGTCCATTAGACATCACGAAATAGAATTTAGTAAAAGCATTGAATCATATTTCACTTAGCATTTCAAGGAGTTTGAGTAATAGGAGTTGAATGGTGGAATTGCTTATGAGTGCCAGAAGATTCATATACTTTTTTAAGCCAAATTGATTGTGACATTGCCTAGACCCCTAAGTACACATGTAAACATTTTGTTTAATTAGAGTTTTGTCAACAGTAAAAAAAGGCCCTTACATCTCTAAGCTCCCCCTCCCCCCTCCCTTAAGAGGAATATATTGTGTGCTCATTTTCCGAAGCTGCACAAGGTCTAAGGTGAAAGTATCATGATAACCAAACATTAACGGTGTAGCTTTTCTTTGGTACTGTTGTCTGACTCACATTTCTCTTTGAAATCCTTGGGTTGAATTTTATCCTGCAGGTTGATTATGCGTGCACACCTGAAGAAGTGCAGCAGCATTTTCAATCTTGTGGCACTGTAAACAGAGTAACCATTCTGACAGACAAGTATGGTCAACCGAAAGGATTTGCTTATGTAGAGTTCCTGGAAGCAGAAGCTGTTCAAGAGGCTCTTGTGCTGAATGAATCTGAATTACATGGCCGCCAGTTGAAGGTTATGTGTTTTCTTTATTAAATATTATGAAGCTTGGTCTTTTGTTTCTTAAAACTAGATCCTGGTGATCCTTATAATTAAGGCTTTGTTCTTTCTTTAGCAACTAATAAAGCCTCACTAAAACAAATTTCGGGTATTCCTTGTGATATTCAGGTTATGCCAAAAAGGACTAATGTTCCTGGGATGAAGCAGTACCGTCCAAGGCGATTCAATCCTTACATGGGCTACCGGTCCAGGAGGCCCTATATACCGCCTTATTTCTATTCTCCTTATGGATTCGGGTGTGTTTTTTGGATGCTTGGATTCTCTTCCTCGTATTCATTAATTGGATTCTTTTTTTCTTACCCACCTTCATTAACTCTCTGCAGGAAGATTCCTAGATTCAGGAGGCCGATGCGGTATATGCCTTACTACTAGAAGACTGAGCATGTCATGACATAATTACTGAGTATGGATGGTTTGATAGAGAAAGTATAATCTCATGTAAGCCATTCTGCTCAGAGGATATAACCAGGCATTTCTATTTGCTATATGCAATTTGAATCATGTACTATCTGCTGTATGACATTGCAAACGTTTTCGAGTTGTTTGAGTTAAATAAATTGGACGATATATGATTATGGATGGTACTTTTTCTCATCTTTTGCATGTTTCTAGTTAATTGCAATTGATGTCGTACTTTCATGAATCATGATATCCTAGTTGAATTGTTTAGCAGAGGACTGAAATTGTCTGTCCAGTGGAATTATTAGACGATTGATATCTATAGGGTTAAGCTGTGAAATTCCCATCCCTCATTTTCGGTGCTTAAGGTTTTTAGTGTATGAAAATTATGAAAGGTCCTATAATATTTTATCTAGTTCTTTTTCCATTTATTTGTTGCTTATTTGTTTGAGGGTTAATTGAACCATTCATCCCAAAACTATGGTGGTCTAGATTCTGAATTATTTCCTAAGTTTTAAAAAATTCTAATTGAGACCTCAAATTAGTAGTATTGTATCAATCAAGTTTTTTTTTTTTTTTTTGGTTAGTATAGTCTAGTTATAGCTTGGGCATTAATGCATAGTATATTTAGAACATGCATGGAATTTTGTTTTGATGCAACAGGTATGGAATTTTAAACATGTTTAAATATGGTTATTAAGAAGATTATTTCAGGTCCAAGTTGTTCGTGGGGTATTATACATGTTTAAAATTTGATTAATGTGTTTTAAGTATGTTCAATGCTAAAATTAAGCTAGCATTAAATGCTTAAATTTTTTTTCTTTTTTATTTTAAGCTAAAGGAATGATTGTATCGATATTTTGAGAATTTTTTTGAAGTTTGAAATCATTTAGAATTTAGACAATAATTTGAAATGTCTGGTGTAATTAAACCAAGTGAAGTTTAGATAGTGAGCAATGGCTAAGTTACCTTATTGACACAATAATTATCAATAATTGAGGTTTAAATCTAGTTGATGTAATTTATGACTTTATTCTGTAAAAAGAAAGTGTGAAATTTAGTTATTTTTTTTTTTAATATGCACAATTTATTATTTCCATTAGTTATATATATATTAATAATGTTAATTGAGTTAACGTCACGAGCTAATTTGATATTAATTTACAATTGTAGTACATTTAGTACTATTAATATGATGTATTTATGTATTTAAATTTTGTTTTACTCATAATTTAATTTTTTTTTGATATCATATGTGTTTTATGTATTGTTATAATTAAATAATTTCAAATAATGTGTTCCATTAATAATTATACAATATTTTTTAATACACAAATTTCTAGTAATAATAAAACATTTTGGGTAAAAAAATATTTTGCCAGCACATCATGTGCCACACATGCAAAAAATAAAAATAAAGAAAGAAAGAAAAAAGGAAGTTAACTTCCACTTTTTGTGTGAGTTCAAAACAAGAGAAACAAAACAAAATGTTTATGAATCTCTAATGGCAATTTTGGGATTCTTGGATCTGATTTCAAGACCATAGTCGGTACCAAAAAACTTTTAAATAGCGGTGCTTCCACAGATTCAAACAATAAATTTAAATCAACCTTGTCAGTGAAGTAGTCGTGCAGCATCATGTTCTTTATAATCCAATGTCTAACAAAGTTAAGTAGGATGCACAAGGCTCGTCCAAAGACTCAAAGCAAGTGGACAAGATCTTAGAACATGGCCAATTATGCAAAACGAACAGTTCACTTCTGTAGTCATTTTCCTTTTCAAGTGTTCTTCATTCATGAGGAGTTTGTCATTACAAACTAGCCACAGAAACATGCGCACCCTTTCGTGACCCCAACACTTACAAAGCTTCCGCCATATATCCGCTTCACCAGTAGCAGCAGCTATTTGTAATGATGGTTTTATTGTGAAACGACACTTACCATCCCAAAGCCACCTTGGAGTATCCTCAACATCCATCTTACAAGGTAATGTCGCTGCTATTCTTCTTAAATCACCGGTAGGAATAATGTCGACAAATCGATTCCAGTTCCACTCGCCAACCCGATTTACCATACTAGCTACAGATAAACAATGATTAGGAAGAGCCCGTGGAAGTAAACACATATCAACTAGAGGAGAACCTAAGCCAAGCCAATGTCTCGCCAAAAATCAACCTTCTTACCATTGCCTAAATTCCACACAACATTAGAAACGACTTGTTCAAATCCGACATACATCGAAATTCAAGTCCCCCTTCCTCTGGTGCCGTGCAAACCTGTTTCCAATTCACTCCCCTCTTCTGATCCGAGTGGTTGATAATCCTTTCCATTTCTAGGGAAACACTAGAAGGAATGACAGATTTCTGCATAGCATAAATAGGCATTGATGAAAGAACTGGTTTTGCAAGCATAATACGACCTGCTAATGATAAAGAATGTGCTTTCCACCCTACTAATCTCTCTTGCATTTTCCCCACCATATAGCCATAGTTTCTTTTTGACTCGACTATGTAGTAGAGGGACCCCCCAAATATCGACCAAGGTCCTCAACAACCGAGACACCCAACCCTCTACCAATTTTATCTTTTAAACCTCCATTCGTATTAGCTGAAAAAAACACTTGGGTCTCTCGATACACTGTATGCCCGAAGAATTTACCAAAGTCATTTAGAACGGTGTTAACAACCTACATTTGCTCTTTAGAGGCCTCCATGAACAGAACTAGGTTGTCCGAAAAAAACAGGTGCGAGATTGCTGGACCACTTCGATTCAATCTAGAGGTGATCATGGGTCGGGCCGGGTTGGGTTGGGGCCGGGCTCAACTAAAAATTTAGGCTCATTTATCCGGCTCGGGTCGGGTCGGGCCCAAAAATGGGCCTAAAATTTTGCTCAAGCCTGACCAATATAAAAATGTTAAAATCCGGGCTCGGCCCGGCCCACCCATATTAATTTTTTATATTATTTTATATAGTTTTTAAATATATATAATACATAAAAAATACTAAAAAAATCAAAATAAATATTTCCCAACAAATTGAAAATAAATTTTAAAAAAGTATGTAGACTTAAATAACACTAAGATAAATGCAACTTAACAAGCAAATACTTCTCAAATAATAACAAAATTAACAAATGCCTTTAAAATAATAACAAAATTAACAATAAAATAAGTTTTATACAATATCCAAACAATAACAACAAAATAGTAGCAACATAATAGTAATATGATAGCAAAATAGGGAGAAAATCAACGTAATTATCTAAAGAAATTTAACTTAGTAGAAAAAACTCTCAGTAAACAAATGTATGACAGATTGAAACTTTTTAAAAAAAAAAGAACAAGAAAGATTGAAACATTGAATTTATTCATTAATTCCATTAGAAAAAAAATAGTTTGAAAAAAAATCAAAGATTGATAGCCAAAAAAGGCTTAAAGTACAATTATAACTATTTTAATAAAACATGCAAACGTTTGTAGCCAAATTTATCATTAAGTCTTTTTCCATACATAATACAAAAACATATGGCAATTAAGGGTCACCCTACCTTATACCCCTAGATGGTCTGAAGTCCTCAGAGTATGAGTCATTAAACAAAACTCTCATTGATGGTATAGTAGTACAACTCATAATAACATTTTGTATATAACATCCCTAATACCTCCCAAGATATGAACAGTGTCAATTCAAGTTGGTATGTGTTAAAATTTTCGAAGTAGATAAAATAGTTGTTATTATTATTATTAATGGAGAGGATACTTGGGTATTATAAGAAATTAAAAAGACTTTTGAATTTAGGAAAATTAATTTGAGGAATAGACTAAATTGTAAAAGTGCGAGAAGTGTTGGGCCATAGTGTAAAAATAAAAATTGACTAAATTAAAAAAATAATAACATATTAAGTATTATAAAATTAATATATTTGAATTCTTTCATAAAATATATTTAATTTTAATTAAAATTTAGTTATATTTTAATTTTGAGTTGAATTTATTAAATTATTTTTATATAAAATTAGTTAGTTATCATTATTTGGAAGTGTGATTAATGAAAAATTAATTAAAATATAAAAGTAAAAAAATCTCAAAATTAATATTATAATTTTAAAAATTATCTCAAAATCAATATGATAATTAAATTAAAATTTAAATATTTAATGCATAAAAAATATTTAAAAAATAAAAAAATACCTTAGGGTTTTCAAATAACATGTTATCAAGTTAAGGGTGAGTTTGGATGGACGGTACATTTACCTGCGATTAGTGTAAAAATAGCGGTGACAGTGAGATTAAATACTATAGCGTGAGACAAAAAGTAGGCCAAACGCACCGCAGCGCACCCAATCGTCTATCCAAACCCAACCTAAGTGGTAATTTTCAAATGATTTTTTTCTTTCCAAAAAGAAAATCCATTATAAAAATATGGATCCTTAAGGCGCAATTTAAAGTCATTTGAACTTTGCTAAGCTAACATACGCAGAGAGACCTAGGCGCCCGAAACCATTGGGTCCATCGCCATCTCCATATCTCTCACCAAGAATATTACCCCTAACAATGTCTTCCCCTCTCAATTCAAATTCTCCCCCCTAAACCCTAATCAGAAACCCCAACACGAACAATGTCAATCGCGTTTCGAAACCTCCTTACACCTTCATCTTCCCTTTTAAATCCATATCTCAAAACCCCTAATTCTTTCCTTCCAATCACCTCCCCCCATCTCACCTTCCCCCCCACTGTTCTACATTTCCGGACCCGAAATTTTCTCAGTCTCAGCTCCCGCCATCCTTCTTCCCATTCCTTTATCAAAGCCTACGACTCCGGTTCTTCAATTGCCACCTCATCAGACCAAAACCCTACTTTTGATTCCATCAATTTAGATTCTTTTCTCTCAGCTGCTGAACTTTTTTGCATTTTTTCTTCGGCTGTTGTTTCGGTTGTTTATGTCGTTTCGAATTGGAAAGGTGTCGTTTTCGGTGGGGCTTGGAGGAGGGTTATGGCCTGGAATGTCTTAGGCTTGGTGAGTGGGTTTGCCATCGGGGCATGGATTAGGAGGCGCCAGTGGCGGAGAATTTGTGTGGAAACAGCAAAGGCTGGTGGAAAAGGGTTGAATTTGGTTGACAGGATTGAGAAATTAGAGGAGGATTTAAAGAGTTCCGTTGCCATTATTCGTGTTTTGTCTAGGCAACTTGAGAAGTTGGGGATTCGATTTCGATTAACAAGGAAAGGTTTGAAACAGCCTATTGAAGAGGTAACACTAAAAAAAACATAGTCATGTGTTGTAATTCTTGTTGATAAATGGTAAAGCTTTTAGTTATATAATTAAAGGAGTTGACTAATTCTTGCTGCTTAAAGTTATAAGATTTGAATTAGAGAATTAATGATGGAGTCGAAGAAATAGCGGAGGGTAGTCGAAAATTATATGCATTTTGATGTTCAGCAAAATGATTGTTTTGTTAAGGCTAAGAGTATTGAAGGCAAAATGTTTGCCTTGCAGTTCTATTTGATTGTGCCATCTTTAGTCTATGTAACCTAGCGTTTGATGCTGAGACTTCATATATATGAGTAAACTAGCATTAGCTATGGCTCCAATTTGATAATAATGAAGATCTCATTCCCTTTGCTGCTTCTATTATGAATAAATGGGAAGGCAAGCTGATGTAACAGATTATATTTACTAATTTATTGTGATTTTTTGTATTTATAACTTCCTAAGCATTTTGCTGTATCTAAAGACTGCAGCTTTGGCTCAAAAGAATTCCGAGGCTACTAGAGCGTTAGCAGCTCAAGAAGAAATCCTGGAGAAGGAGCTTGAGGAAATTCAGAAAGTTTTGCTGGCAATGCAGGTAACATTTAAGTACTGATTAATTCTTTTAATTTTCTGAACTTGTTAGTACATGATGCTCCGTTGCTGTAGAAGTTCCATGATGGCACCTTAAGTGAAGTTAAATTTGGTTCTGATATTAGCTAAAGATTTACAGTCTTGTACTCTTGTTGGTCCAAAGGGCTTTCAGAGATCAAATATCCCAAGCTCTATTCCGTCTTCTACAGTGATTTTGAATGATAGAAAGAGTGTCGCTTGGATTTAGCAAAGCTTTAAGCCTCTCTAAAACTGAATTGCTTGCATTTTGTTCCAAAATCATTGTGCCAATAGAAAACTACTTGTCTTCATTGGCAACTGGTAATCAGTAAGAATAGTCAAGCTTGTGGCTTTTGGTTTCTCAACTTGTCATTAATGATTGATCCAACACATGGATTTTCTTTGCATTCTCAACATGTGATTAATGATGATGTATTCTATAGGAGCAACAACAAAAACAACTTGAGTTAATCCTTGCGATTGCAAAGTCGGGGAAGTTGTTTGAAGACAAGCGGGAACCTAGTCAAGAGAAAGATACGGTTGAAGCATGTAAGTCAACTGAGGAGGCAAAACAAATGGAAGTCAACCAGACTCGACCTTTAGGTACAACAAGGGGATCTGGCAATGACAGAACATAAGAATTGAAGCAGTAGATGTTGTCAGCGTGCATGTAATTAACAGTGCATTGCCAATTTGTCTGAACCTTACCACATACAAGGCCCTTGGACTGCCATAGATGCCACCGGAGCTTGTGCTTGAGCATTAACATTTTTTCCCTGAAATTCTGCTTGTCTGTTGATGGTTTCCCTTGCAGCCCTGCTGCAATTGAAGATTGATGAAGAGCTAGAAATGTATAAAAACATAATAAAATGGTACACTTGCTTAATTTTCAGTTGAGCATAGAAACTTGCCTAGATGAAAGAAATGGCTTTTTTTTGTGCTTAGCTTGTATCTGTAATTCTTTTGCATGATGTTCCTGATAACCATACAAAGCGGGTTATTGTTGTATTTTCTCTATGTTATAGTAAGTTTTTCAAAAATAGTTCTGTTTTGGGACAACTTGGTGGCAGGCTTCTTAGTACTCACCACTCTCCAGTTCTGCAAACTTTTTATATTGTACCAGTTTCTTTTTATCAGAAGCTTTCTCTGGAGAATAATAGTACATATTTCCTATTCAATATCCCACTCTAACATGGATATTGTCCTAAGCATTATAGTTGCTTTCACTTAGCTCCTCTGCTTTTTTTCCATGCTAAGATTCTCTCTAATGTTTGGATGAAGAAAATTACTTGGAACTCATAATATGATATTACAGCAGTGTTAAAGCATATGTTTCTATGCGGCCGTGTTTCACATGTGCTGATTTATGTACCATTGATTTACATGAGGCCACATGGTATTCCACTATCAGCATTCAGGTGATTCGGTTGAAAAGATGTTTTCTTCATGGTGATTGAAAACTGCAGCCCCTCATCGAATCAGATGCTTCAAAATGATGGTTTATAATGCAATTATGAGAATAGCTTTCTTCTCTAGCTTGACGACAATGGGACACACGGCTTTGGCTTAATGATGAAGCATTGGAAAACAATGCTTTAAAGACAAGCCGTTGTTCTTTTTTTCTCCCAATCCTCAAAATTGACCTTTTTTGAAATACTTTATTGATTATAAACGTAAGCATTAACTCAAAGTCAAAAAGGATAAAGTATGACAATCCTCCTTTCTGTCACAATCTGATCAATTAATTTCTTTGATATTCCATACAAGTCATCATACACACTATTTGGACCATCTTTACAAATCCCACTACTAATTGTATAATTATTGTAGGTACAGTACATAAAGCCTGTGACATGGGGCATGGAAATGCTATGAAATGTCTATCTCAATTACTAGGGAAATACATTCTCTTGCTACATATTACAAGTTCTATTTTTTTATTATTATTACAAATACTCATAGGAAAACTTGTTTTATATACTACTACCTTATAAGAACAATGTTTGTGCATAGCAAAGGGGAAGCCAAGAAGTGCTCACCGCAGTCTGTGTGGAGCTCGAATGGACAACAATCCCTTCAAGGGGAGAGGGGCCAATCGAACGCAGCATTTTCCAAGTCAAAACCGTCGTAGAACCTCATTTCCACATCTTCTATACTTTGGTCGTCTTCCCAATCCACATCTGATATCACATCATCGTAATCAATACCGACATCTCCGGCAACAAAGTCCCAGGCCAAGTAACCTGAGGAACCTGAATAGTTTGAACAATCATCCCAGCCCTTCATCCCAAAATAATCCACAACGAGAGGTCCGACCACCTTCAGCCGTGAGAATTTCTTGACAAGATTTTCATCCAGCTTCACGTTCCAACATCCTCTCACGTCCAATAATTCAAGCTCAGGGCAGTTTTCAAGTATCTTAACCACACCTTCTGTGCTAATAAGCAAGTATGCTACCTCGAGTTGCTTGAGCTTCGGCATAGTGGTAGCAATAGCAAGGGCCTCATCATCTTGAGACAGTTTGCCAACTACCTCTAACGGGTGCATTGTTCTCCTCAATCCCATTAGTAACTTACAGTGCTTGCCTATTGCTTCAAGTGCCGGAGCTCCAATATTCCTGCAGTAACTAACATCCAAGAAAGTCACCGAAGAGAGCCTCCCAGCAACCTGTTCCACTACTGAATCACTTATTTCACTTCTTGGCAGCCGTAAAGTCCGAAGAGATTTCGCACTAGAAGCAGCAGGAAGTAAGAGTATCCAATATAAGTCACAAAATAGAACAGAATGTAACCATTGATAATAGAATCTTCTGCAGATTATTTACCATGAAATTGGTTATTGTTCCCTAATCTATCAGTGAGATATTCAAAATACAGAAACTCAGCAAATTCAGAGGGAAATGAAACTTACAAGTAGCTTCATCTAACTATACATTAATTTTGCAGTTCATATTAGTTGCCTAAGCGAATATTTCAACAACATTATATACCCCCATGCCATCTTTTTCCAACTAAATCGGTTAAACTAGAAGTGCAGATTGAGCTCGTGAAATAATTCATATAGAATCTATAGTGTTGTGTATCTATGTTCTTCGAATCATAATGCCAAAGGGATATAAATAGAAAATGCAAATTGAAAGGCATAGATGGAAACATGTTATGTCCTTACTTATCTGCAATGAATGAAAAACTCTGGCCATTAGGGAGACCAGTAACACAGAGCTTGCGTAGTGAACCCGAACTTCTAGTTATCAGCATTTGAAGCATGCGATCAAGGGTCTCGGGCCGGCATTGTTGGCTCCATTGTTCGATGTCGATGTCCTGCCAGCAATAAGGTCCACTAACTGCTCTCTGCCATGATTTGCACACCCTTGGGATTACAGTGAGTATCTCCTGGAGTGAAAGATTCTTGAAAATCAACCCAAGTGCATCTGGAATCAATTCATCCCAGCACCTGAATTCACCATCCTCTTCCATCTGCAAAAAGTAAGGCATAAAAATAGTTCAATAAACAAATTACTGAAAATTATTTCTTTAAAAAAAAAAAAAGACAAGCTAATTGAAACTGAATCATAATCTTCTAGTAGGAAGAAAATAAAGATACATGTAGCTCAACAGAAGCTAATGAAAAATGGGGCCTAAATTGGATTAAATGAAACAACAACAACAAATAAAATCAGGGTTTACTAGTAAAAGAGAAAAATGAAGAACAAACACTATACCTGTGCACCACAAACCTATATAGTCTTTTCAAGCATCTAGAAATCCAAATCCAAACACCTTCTGAAATTTTCTACTCCAACCACATTGATCAGATACCTAAGGAAAATAAACAATACCCATATCAAGAAAGAGCTAAAAGAATCCAATTATGCAACCAAAAAAAAAAATTAAAGCAAGCAAGCAAGAAAGAAGACTTTTTACCCAACAAACCAAAAAGGTCTTTACTAGTTAGAAAAAAAATGGGATCAAAGAGAAACAAGTAGCATCATTAAACAAGTCAATGCAATAACACTGTACCACACACACACACACACACACAAAAAAAAAAAAAAAAGAACTTTTCTTTGAACAATAAAAGCAAAACTGACAAGAGAAAAGCTTTACACTTTACAGATAGCAAGAAGAAAAAGAAAACCATAAGAACAAAAAGATTTTCACCAGAAGATGGGTTTTTTTCTGGTGCTGGATCTTAAAACAACGCGGTTTATACGGCAGAAAGAAAGGGTAAAGAGAGAAGAAAGGTGAAAGAAGAGAAGGGGGGAGTGAGTGACAGCAGATGACAACAGAAAGAACAAGGGAAAAAGCAAAAAAGAGAAACGTGAAAGAAAGAGTTTTAAGTAAAATTATTGAATGAGGAAATGTCGGGTAACAATGGGAATTTAGATATTATATAAATATCATCAGATATTTCATATTTGTCTGCTATTTTTATATATGTATTTTAATTCTAATTTTTCTTTTTATTTAATTATATTTGAGTTTAGCAGTAGCTGAACAGATAGACGTCAGAGGAATTGATGGTTGCCACTGTCTGGTTGGTTTTCACTTGATGATAGATAATTTATATATTTTTTTTCCAATTTTTATTGGTAAAGTGAATCATTTCTTTTCTTAAAATATCTATATTGGTAAGACGGATTATACATGGTTAGCTTGTTAGCTTGTTAAAATGGTTACGGAAAGAAATATAGATGTACATGTGTCTAAAGACACTTGCTCTTGGGATACATAAATTATGATTGTTTAATATAGGTAGTTTATGTTTATTTATCAAAAAATATCTATATTGGATAATTATATTAGATTCTATTTTAATTTAGAGTGGAGTTAAATTAGATATCTAGGTGAAAGTTCTATAAATTTTGGGCTCTAGTCCCCTCTAAAATGAAATTTTTTTCTTCAAGGCTATTAAAATTTAGTAAAATTATATTTTAGTCCCTCAAAAATGATAAAAATTTAATTTAATCCTTTAAAAATTATAAAAATATAGGCTTTATTAATTTTTTTAGGGATAAATATCAAAAGAGTAAATTGTTTTTTGGAGTTTGAATTTGATAATTATTTTCATATTAGGGTTTGAATTTTTTTGGTCTAAATTAAGCTTTGAACTTGGCATTTATTTTCGTATGGGGCCTCAAAATTTTTTTTGTCCTAAACTTGGTAATTGTTCCCACATTGGGGTTTGACTTTTTTTTTTCATATTAATCTCTTATATTTTTTTTGAAAACTCTAAAGTTCAAGTTGAGAACGATTGTCATGCTCAGAAACTAATTTGGACAAAAAAAAGCTCAAGCTCTATTGTGGGAACAATTAGGGGTGTTCAATCAGTTAATCGACCGATTAACCAACCCGAACTACTATTAACCGAATTAACCAACCACTTTTAAACTCTTCACTGTTAACCGAACCAAAATTTTTTCAAAAAAATTAACCGAATCGAACTTTTCCGGTTAATTTGGTCGATTAACAGAATTAACCGAAATTTATATATATATTTTTTATTTTTGGTTACAATAAGTATAAAATATATAAAAAATTAACCGACTTAACCGACCGATTAATTTATATTTCCAAAAAATTAACCGAACTGACCGAATACTTATATAATATAGTATTATTTATTAAATTTGGTTAATTCGGTTAACCGACCGATTTCGAACCGAATTAACTGTTAACCGAACTTTCAAAAAATTATTAATCGACCCCCGACCGAATTAATTCGGTTTTACCTGAAATTTGCACACCCCTAGGAACAATCAGGCTCTGAATTATGATTTAACCCAATATCAAAATCATACATGAACTTTGATCAAATATGTAATTTTATACATGAATTTTGATTTTGTATGATTTTATATAAGAAATTTTTATTTGATTTAATTTTCATAAATCACTAACAATATAACCGAATTAGCATTATTTTACGCAGATATATTATATACGCAAACAATTATATTAATTCAAAAAATAAATGTATGTATTCATTTCTTTAAATATACATAATTAAATCAAAATCAAAATTTTATATATACATATAAACTACAATTCAAGATTTATATATATAATTGTACTACATTAAAATAATATTCATATATACATTTAATATTTATTCCAATTTTTTCACTCAATCTAAATATTTCGGTTCGGTTAAATTTTTTTGAAAAAATTTCGATTTAATTAACGATTAAAAAATTAAAAAATTCAATTAATACTAATTCGATTTGATTAACCGTTATAACACATCAGATCTGTGTCGTTAACTTTAAAAACCATTGAAATTGAAGCGAAAAGCTATATATGACCATCTAATTGATAGTGGAGCCATACCAGTTGCACTTGTGTTGTTTCTAACAATATTTTAGGTGACAATGATCATAAAATGTATACGTTGGTTACTAGAATTGTCATACAAGGATCAAATATGTGATAGACATTGGCTACTAAGTTTGACCCAAAAAAACAAACAAACTTTCTAACAAGTACAAAGCAAACCTTCAAAGATGAGATTTTTCCATCATGCTAACAGCCCAACTTCATATGGGTGTGCATCAAATCTGCAAAGAATTGCAGACATTTGTGGATTCTGCAAATTCATAATTGTTCTTCTTTGTGCAGGAGAGATTACATCAACACCTCTTTTCATGGAGTATAACCATCAAGCAGATTATTTGAGAAGAACAAAGCGGGACATGAAAGACAAGCAAAAAGCCACCTTCCAATCTAATTATTGTCTTACTGCATGTTTATTTGACATAATTCTATTCACTATAACACACTATTATTCTTAGGTACTGTTTAATTAAACCTGAGTTATAAAAAAAATTGCGTAGAATATCTTAATGCATTAAATATTAATTCGTATATATTATATTTGGTCTGAATCATATTTCATCAATAATTTTAAAAGAATTATTGTGCATGAAATATTTTATTGTGATTCATTGACAATACATAAAACCGATGCACTATAAATTTTTATTCGATGAATCTTACATCTTTGTATCTAAATCTAGTCAACATAGGAGGCCAATTGACGTTAAAAGTATTATAGAAGCTCCTGTATTAGGAGAAAGATTGCATTTTGCCCACTTCACTGAAAAATGGGCAAATTAATTATTATACGTTGATCAAAGAGCAAATTGGTCATTTTTATTAAAAATTTCATTAATTTGTGTTGTTAAAACTGATGTGACTGATGAAATAATCAGACAGTAACATGTGGCGTACCATGTGTATCTCATGCTGATGTATAAGGATAAATTTTTAACGGTAAAAATGAATAAAACTTTTAACAGATGACCCATTTTATTCTTTGATTTAATGTACATGATAACATGCAATTTGACTCTTAACACAGAGGTGTCCTTAATACTTTTACCACCCATTAACTTACTAAAAATGAATCTTAGCACTTCATGTTCGCATCTAGTTGACGTAGGGTAAGAAAAACAGATGTTACTTTAAAATTTTTGTTGCTCTTTATTTTTTTTAACTTTCTCCTCACTCATATCTCTTCTTTGTTGTTGCCTTTTCTTTTTTGAACTTTCCCCTCACGCATATTTCACTTGTGGTCAGTTTATAAATGAAGTAGAACACAATACACTTCACAAGAAAAAGGGAGTAAAAAGAGCTCCATGGCTCCCACTCCATCTCTATCATGGTAACAAGCTCACAATGATCATATCAACAAGTCACATGCAGTCCTTTATCTTTGTCAGGCGTTCAATTTTAACTATCTAAATAAAATAAGGAATAGATGTGTTGAAGGAAGAAGATGAGGAAAAAGAAAGAAAAAAGAATGAAAAAAATAAATAAAAACAATTAAGAATTAAAAAATAAATGGATTTAACGGTTGAATAATCAATTTAATTAATGATAATGATCAAATTAATAAAAAACATTGAAATAATCAAAATAAAAATAATTTAATTTTAGAATGATTGACATAATGATTTACCTTCGTATAAATAATAACCACCGGTTAGAATTAATAAAGATAGAATTAAAGATTATGATAAACATTACTATTTATGTCATTAATAAACATTAATGAACATTGAAGATCAACTCAGCAGTTTAGGATTACAATAAAATAATGTAATCTTAGTTTTACAAGTGATTTTAGGGATGATTTTGTTCTCGTTCTATCTAGTTTGGTGAATGATAGACTTTTTTGTCCATTTCTGTTCGATGCTCTGGACCATTTGAGATTGACTTCTTTATCGTATTAAGCGCTTGCAATCATTCTAAATATATTATGCTTGAGTTGTGACAAAACCAATTATTAAATTGTTATGATGTTCTATTGATACTGAGGCTAAACCCTTTATTGTGTTGATGGAGCTTGTCTTTTACCATCTACGATGAGTGTTTGTTATTTTTTTCCTTAAATTTTATGTTCCATTCATTAAATGAATTAATGGATTTATCTTTCAAAAAAAAGTTAAAATATTCTCCATTTTTTTGTATATTTAGAATTTATCCTTTTAATTTTATAAATTTAGTTTCTCTACTTTTTAAAATTAAAAATTTAAGTACAATTGTTATCAGTTTTAAAATTATATTGTTAAATTTACTGATGATGAAATTGTAATAAATCTAAATTTAACAAAATAATTTGATGATGTTAATAATTAAACTTATATTTTTTAATCCAAAAAATAGATAAATTAAATTCCTAAAAAATAAAAAAATAAATTTTAAATATATGAATAGTACATGTATCTGAAGCTTATTTTTACCTTAAAAATAATACTTTAAAATAATTAGACATAGTACAAATGACTTGGGTTGATTTTAAGATTAAATTTACCCCAAATACAGAGTGGAAACTTTTGGGCAAGCCCCTCCCTTTTCCTTTTAACCAGCGGCTAAAATAAAATTCTAAATTACAAACACAAATTATTTTAAATTATGTATTTGGAAAGTGGAAGTAAGTCAAATGGTACAGTATTAATTGTAATATCATTGCTATTAAAGTCAAATGGTACAGTATTAATTGTAACATCGTTGTTATTAAAATTATACTTACAAATTCACGGTAGATAAATTTATATATTATTATATATAAGTATAATAAAAATAATTTGACCCATGATTTAATCTGGGATACGATCAGGTATATCCATAATTCAAACATTAAAAAGGAGCATATCTTTATGATTCGGGAATAATACTAAAAACACCTCATTTTTTATGATTTTTTTCTCTGTTCTTTAATTAGGATACTATTTTTCTCCTCAATTTGACCTCCGGTGATATTGTGTATCAACATATATTATTACACTCTTTTTAGGGATCCGAATCTATTATAATTAGAATCAAGTATTATAAAATATAATTTAACTAATAGAAATATATTGGTGTTAATGATGTTATGCAGAATTTGGTTTTATCAAAATAGGTTTTGCTGAAAGAAGGAATCTGTGTCGAAGATTACCATTTTATCTTTTGGCATAACTCATTTGCAGGGCTGGTTAAGCGTAAGATCGGTGTTCGATAAAGTATAAGGTGCTGTTGGTCATTTGAGCATTGACGGTAGATGAAGCCACCTGAAATTTGGTTGAAATGTAACGTTGATGCGGCAAGCTTTGGGGTGGACCAATCAACTAGTTTTGTAGTTGTAGTGAGGGATTCCAATGGTCTTCTTGATAAGAGCCTTACGAGTCATCACCGAGCCAACTTGGAGCCTAAGTTGGCTGAAACTTTTGCGATCCAGGACACTCTTTCTTAGTCGTAGGTTCTTTGTATGGATAATGTCTTTTAATAGAAATTTATTAAGTAATTTTATTTAACAAATATTTTAGTAAATTTAGATAATATATAAATAAATAAATATATAATGTTAAAAGGCAAGTTTTTGATGTGGCTTTTTAAGTGCCAATCTTATATTTTGTGAACTTTAATATTTTTATTTATACATCAAGAAAACAAAACTCATTAAATGCGAAGAGGCAATAAAAGGGACAAAAGGAAACTATTCCTCTATTATTTTCTTAGATTATTTCTTAAAAGAAAAAAAAGTTTATTTTTATTATCTATACTATTATTTAATATTTTGATTGAATTAATGTTATTAGTATGTCAATCAATCAAGTCTTAAAAACAATAAATACTATTTTTAAAGTATTTTTATTTTATATTTATTTTATAAAATCTAAAAAATATTTATACAAAAGAATTTAAACTTAAAACGTCTCGACCTTCAACATTACAATTTCAACTAATTTTTATATTAATTTTGTTATCAATTTATTACGTAATTATTTCACCGACATTGTGAGAATACCATAATCTAATATATATTATATTAGTTTTTTTTTTGATTTATGAAAAATGAAAAAAGAAGTTGGTTTCTATGACAAGAACTAAAACTGATCACATGTTTGAAAATGAAGGTGGGATGGATTTTCTTCATTTGGGTTGGTCTACTCTACTAGTTTGGAATCTTGGTTTACCCTTTTAGCCCCTTTTTTTCAACTCTACTCTCCTATGTGGGCTTCCTCTTGTCTGCTTCAACTTTACACTACCTTTTATTTCTTTCATTTTAACTATTTTTTTTCATAATAAAATGTTAACCTAATTCAAACTATACTTATTTATTTAATGAGAATAACTCAAAAGAGAAAAAAAATCTGCCTTATCCCAACACTCAATTTTCAAAAAAAAAAAAAATGTTTGAACTCATTATATGAATCGTGGATTCAAATATTATATATGTACGAGCCAATTTCAGCCCGGGGCAAACAAAGCCCAAATACAAGACCCAATTGGGGCCACCTAAATTAAACTAACAGCAGCCCAATTTTTGAACCCAAACCAATCTAACCTACCCACTTACAACACCCCAAACCCGATGGCCCAAGTTTTTAACCCATTACAGAAATAGACCCCAACCCACTAAACCCAAACAGCCCACATAATGATCCCTATCCCGAAACCCTAATCCCTTTGCAACTTGCGCCGTTTGAGCCACATGCCTCTGACAGCCATCAAATCCACCGCCCACTGCCACTGTAGCCACCGCCCTTCGCTCCTGCAAGCATTAAAAAGGAAAGGACAGAAACTAATAGAAAATGATTGTAAAATGGCTATATAAAGCCGAATGAAATATGTAAAAAGGGTTGAAAAATCTTTACCGAGAAAGAAATAAAGGATCTCAGTTTCAAAAATCAAAAGGATACATCGATAATAGCAAAAACAGCGAAGGGATACCCCCCATCAGAGACTATACCAGAATCGAAACCCTAAACTTAAAGGTGACCCCCTTTTTTCTTTTACAAGTCGATTTTGTGCATATTGGTTCTAAAAATAATAATAACACTAAGAAATGGAAAAAATGTAAAAAAAATTTTAAAATTTACCTTTTCCGGCCACCGCGTGCGGTGGCCGGCACCGGCGACGGATGGCGGTCCGGTGACCGGCCGGTGGTCGGACCGACCACCGGAAATCGCCTCCGGCCCTCTGCTCTCCCCTCTCTCCTCATTTTTTTTTTCCTTCCCCGTTACAAATGATTTTTTTTCTCTGAAACGGGCCTTTTATAGCCCTCCAAAACGACACCGTTTTGGGGGCTATACTTAAGCCCCAAAACGGTGACGTTTTGAATGCGCGACCCGAACTCCGACCCGTACCCGCCTAGGATCCGCGTGTTTTTTAAGCGGAAGGGCTATTTGCGCAATCAGCCCTTCCGCTTTTTCAAGGCTTTACAATCAGGTTCTCGGTCTTTTAAATTGGCCCAATAATTTTCCCAGTTTTTCGATTTGGTCCCTCCATACTACGCTGCGTTTTAAACATGCGGAGAAATTGCCCTT
The DNA here is from genome assembly GCA_020496765.1 of Gossypium stocksii. Classification (NCBI taxonomy): domain Eukaryota; kingdom Viridiplantae; phylum Streptophyta; class Magnoliopsida; order Malvales; family Malvaceae; genus Gossypium; species Gossypium stocksii. The sequence goes on along the minus strand of CM035622.1, from coordinate 7,016,029 downwards.
TTGGCCCCTGTTATTTCATCCCGTGTTCAAATAGGCCCCCCTCATTCGTTTTTATTTAAAATCTGCCCGGGAATTATGGTTTTAGCCCAATTTGATCCCTTTTGCTATTTTTGTTAATTTTCTCTCTTATTTTTGGTTTATTATTAATATTAATATTACTATTATTATTATTGTCATTATTATTATTATTATTATTAATATACCATGTTTAGTATCATCATTCCGAATATTATATTTTTATATTATCGTTACCCATTTTTTAATATACATATTAGCATATTATCATATTTATTGTTCTATTATATCATCGACGTTAAGTTTTAATTATTTTAATACATTTATATACGTGCATATATATTTAAAACTATTATTTGTTATATCTTAATATTAACATTTCCAATATGCACATATTGTATATATATTTTAACCCATATATCATGCGTACATTCTTTTAATATATTCTTCGTATACATATACACATTAATACTACATTATGTATTTCTTTATCTATTTTATATATATCCTTGTTATTATATTTATATATCCGTATGCCATGTATATATATTCTTTTAATATATCTATATTAATATTATATCATGCATTTGTACTCACAACATTCTATCTTTACTTTTGTGTATATTATATTATACATATAAATATATATGTTCATAATTCTATACCATCTATATATGTATTTACTACTACATGCGTATATTTTGTATAATATATTCACTTATTTCCAACACCATATACCATATCATATATGCATCATATTTATATATATACATATGCGTTTTAGCTACATACTTTTTATATATTATATCGCATAAATGTTCGTACATTATACCTATACAATATTATTACGTATGTTTATTTCTATATATCTCTTTATCCCCATTATTTATACATATATACTCTTTCATATTTCCAATATATTTTCATGCGTTGCATATACCGTTTCCGTCTATGTCTTTTTAAAATTGCTTCTTTTCATATGTTATGTACATGTCACGTGTTACATACGCATAGTATGATTTGTCTTTAAAGCATGTTTTCGTCACCTTACTTAATTATTGTATTGTTTCATCTTGTGTTTAAAGCTATTATTATTACATGCATTGTTAGTATTCCATTTTATTTTATTTTATTTTATTTTATTTTATTATATGAATCATGTACGTTGGCGTTGATATCTTTGTGACCTGCTAATATTATATTCTTACCTCATTATTTTAAAAACGTATTCCTCAATCCAAAAATGTTCTAAAAAACGAGGCAATGTTTTTGTATTTAGAGATTCGGGAAATAGTACCCTAACGTGCTGGGTTGCGATTTCTCGTTCGTCTAAATACCTAAAATACCCTCCGAAACAAAACTTACAACTCGCGAGATAACTTTAGTTTCGTGGAATTTGAGAGCTTCGTGTCCAATCGTGCTGGATGTGATGTTCGTATTCTTTCGAAGCGAAGGAACCTCGATTTTTTCAAACCATCTCATTTTAATTCAAAAATGTCTAAAGAACGAGGCAATGCTTTCGTGTTTAGAGAGTCGAGAAATAGTACCCTAACGTGCTGGGTTGCGATTTTTCGCCCGTCTAAATACCTAAAATACCCTCCGAAATTTTACAATTTGCGAGATATCTCTAGTTTCGAGGAATTCACGAATCTCGTGTCCAATCGTGCTGGATATGATGTTCGTATTCCACCGAAACAAAGGAATCACGATCCTTTTTTAACTCAAATAATTCCAGTTTCAAAAAGAATCCTATTTTTAAATCTTTCCAAATTCCGACTTAAGACAGAAAATTGCTCAATTTGGTACCAATTTTGGGCGTTGCGGGGGTGCTAATCCTTCCCCGCGCGTAACCGACTCCCGAATCCATTTTCTCTAATTGTCGTAGACCAAAGAGTTTTATAAGGTGATCCAATCACACCTAAAAAGATTGGTGGCGACTCCTCTTTTTTCATTTTTTTAAGTCGACATCCGTTTTTCTTCTAAAAAATGGTTACGACAATATATACGTGATTTATTTTTATGTATTTAAATATTACGGAATAATTAAAAAAATTGAAAATATTTAACCCTATGTCATTCCTAAATTCAAGTTATTTTTCCACTTGTAGTTTATATCAATTTATAAAATATTATTTATTTTAATAACTTGATAAAATTTCAAGACAAACATTTATATATATTGAAGTCAAAATAAATCATACAAATACCAAAGTGTATAACTAATTCAATAATTAACTTAATTTTTACCGATTTACTAGAATAAATCTATATTGAGAATCTATATATTTATGTTGCTATCTTAAGTTGTTTATTTGCTTAACATGACAAACACAATAAAAGTATTAGATTACAGTGGTCATTACCACTTGACATTGCAAAACTGTGCAAATAAAATAAAAATAATACTGAGGATTTGTTTATGCAGTTCGGTTTCCCTATGTTTGTGGAGTCTAATTCAATGAGAAATCCCAGTATCTTTAGTCAACAATGCAACAAGTGACTCGCACTCTATTACTCTCCAACTATAGAGACTTCACCATTGTACCTAAATACTAGAACTCTAACCTCCAAATTGTCCCCCTAAGAACTTGGGTAGTAAATACTCTTAATAATGTTTACAATACAACCTTTACACTCTATCACAAAAACAGTTCCTCAATGAATAGGTTGAAGTGCTCTCAATAAGCTCTCTTTTCAAAACCTAGACAAGCCTTACAATATATATTCAATTTAGCTTGCTAACATAGAATCTAATTGAATACAAAGTAACTTATTCAAAGTAGCTATTACAATTACAATACAATTAATCAAAGATTTGATTTCCAAAACAACTACATAGTATCTTCCATGTTTTATTCATTAAATTACCAAACCAAATAAGGCAAGTATTAAAACTACCTTAGTAGCAGTTTGCAGATGACATTGATGAGTGTCACTTAGCAACTATCAGTTCATTTTTTACTGTTAAAAAATGGTGTGGTTAATAGAATAATCTCATTTTGATGTATAAGAATCTATTTTTAATAGTAAAAATTAATGAAATTTTTAATAAAAAACTGGTTTGCTCATTACTTAAATATCTAATGACTAATTTATCTATTTCTTAAATAGATAAAGACAAAATTCTATCAAAATTCTAATACAAATAACCCCATAACACTTTATAATTTATAAGTACATTAGTAAATATAAAAAAATCAAAATTATTTACAAAGTGGAGGTCGGTTGTTAGCATATCAAAATCAAGGAAACAAATACCTAAGAATCTTTTTTTCTACATCTATTGTACTAAGACAAGACACATAATATATATATATATATTCTAAAGGCATGCGTAAATCTAACTACTGCTCGCTAGGGTCTTCCAACGTGTTTAAAGTTGGTGAGTAAAATGGAATCTCAATTTTGTACGATTGGTTTCTTCAATTTCAAGAAGATTTTTTCCTTCAAGGTGAAAAAAACTTGTGGATAATTTTAGATTTAAGATAATTAAACCTTCTTCTATCTTCATATAAATGGAATTTATGTGTGCCTATGATCCTTTTAATTACTTGTTTTAAGCTCATATTTAACCAACATAAATATAATATTAAAATTTTATTTTTTTAAAAAAATTAGACGAACATAATATTATTACATACTTATAAATAATTATCAATCAATTCAAAATCCGAAGCATCATAAAAATAAATTTGGGTTGAATTGGAATACAAATGATTATGTCTGCTCAGCATGCATAATTGGATTGGTGTGAATAAAAACAAAAATGAAAAATGTGAAAAATTACAATGATGATGTCGAAACTATTTTTTATTTTGTAAAACGAGATCGATTCTTAAAAAACGAAAATAAAGTCGTCATCAATCTTTTTTTGAGGTGTGATCGGGTCACCTTGAGATTGATCATTTTAATAAAACATTTTGATTTATTAAAACAATGATTTTGGTCTACGAAATTTGAAAAAACGGGTTCGGGAGTCGGTTACGCACGAGGAAGGATTAGCACCCTCGTAATGCCCAAAATTGATACCTAATCGATTAATTAATGTCTTAATGTCGAAAATTTGAAAAGATTTTAAAGTATGATACTTTTTATTAAAAAAAAATGCTTTAATAAATCAAAATGGATGTTAAGACTCTCTTGTCCCGAAGTAATAGAAATATCACATCTAGTACGTTAGGAAACGCCATTTTAAACCCTTGAAACTAAGCTTGTCTTTTGATTTTAAAAAATCATGCATTTAAATTCTAAAAGGATATTCGATTATTTAGATTAAAAGAGAAAAATCGAAACCCAGTAAGTTAGGGCACGATTTCTCAAATCTCCAAATATGGAATATTGCCTTTATTTTTAAAAATAAAATTCAATATATCGAATAAAGATTAATGTAATTTAGTAGTAAATGTGAAATGAATTACAATATTAATATGCATAACAGAATAATAATAATAATAATGCATCCATTAATATAAATGATAATATGAAGGGTATAAATAAAAGCCAATCATAAGAGACAAATAATAGGTAAAAGACTCACATTTGAAACTAGACTAAAAAAGGCTAATATTAAACCAATACATAAATACGGCAATATTAATAATGATATAACGAAAATCTAAAGTTTTAAAATCGTGCAAAAGAGTATAAATAAGCAATAATACGACTAAAGTAAAATAAGTGTATTTTAATATATATATATATATATATATATATATATTATAGATAAACGAATACAACAAGGAAAATATAATAATAGTAAATATAATGAAATTAATGATATAATAAGTATAATACGTAATAAATGATCCTAGAAAGAAAATATAATTATAGTCAAAATAATAATAATAATAATAATAATAATAATAATAATAATAATAATAAGTAAAAAACAATAATACATTAATAATATATGTACTAATAATAATAATAATGTCAAAGATAGAAAATGATACTATATTAATAAAAATAACAATCGTAGGTTAATAATAATAGTAATAAAAGAGATAAAAATAATAACAATAGAATATATTAATACTTGTACTGACTACGATTAATACTAATAATAATAGATATAATAGTAGTAATATTAATAATAGTAAATATAGTAATAATAATATTAAAAATAATTAATTTGAGAATAAATAGCAAAAGTACTCGAAAAGGGACTAAACTGAATTGAAAACCAAAGTTTTAGGGTAAAATCAGAAATAAATAAAAGGGGAAGGACCGGATTGCAGCGTGCGAATGAAATAGAGGGGCCTAGAAAGTAAATATCCCTCCCCTCAAAACGCATCACCTTGCGCGGGGTCGGATTGAAAAGAAGGAAAATTATAGGGCCAAATTAGAAATAAAAGGGAACTTAATTGTAAAACCATAAAAAAGCGGAAGGGCCTAGAGCGCAATTAGCCCATCCAAGAAAAACACGCGGATCCTCCCCTTCGAGAGGGTCGGGTCGTAGGTCAGAGGCCCAAAACGACGTCGTTTTGGCTTCTAAACCCAACTCCCAAAACGGCGCCGTTTTAAACATATTATAAAACCCAAATTTTTCCAAAAAATCTCATTTTGAGCCTCCTTTTCCAAGAACTTCAAAAATCCTCTCAACACATTCTCCCCCTTATGATTTCCGGCACTGGTCTGGCCACCGGACTACAGCGGCGGCTACCGGTGGCCGGTAACGGCATCGCCGCTCTCAGTGGCCAGAGAAGCCCAAAAGTTCCCCTTTTGAAGCCCGTCGCATGTGGAGCGAGGATTCGAGACCAAAACATCCAAAACCCAGCCAAACACCATCGAAAGACAAAGAAACATTTCGTTTCTACTCCTCTGGCATGGCCTTCGACGGCGAATGGATGATCAAAGGTAAGGTTTTCGCTACCCTTTTTATTTGTTTCGAAAAAAGAAAAAAATAAAAAGAAAATGAAAATACAACACCTTTGATATTCGAATCAACTTCTCTTTGGAATATATTTTTATTGATAAAAAATTCCTTACAATCTGATTTTCATTGTGGCTTTATATCCGAGTACAAAAAGTTTTTACTTTCTACTGTTTTTGCTCTATTTCCTTCATTTTTTGCAGGTGTTAGGTCAACAACGGCGAAAATCTCGGCTTTCCGCCATTTTGGTGCTACAGCAACAGAGGAGCAAACTTCGGGGCGCGAGTCTTGGGCGTTGTGCCCGTTCATGTGGAGAGCAGCGCACATAGAGGGATTAGGGTTAGGGTTTTTTGGAAGAGTTAAGGTTGTGGGCTCTCTTTTGTATTTTGGGTTGGGGTTATTTAATATTTTGGGTTTGTTATTTTAGGCTGATGTAATGAGTGTGGGTTTAATTTAGTTAGGTTATGGGATTTTTGTATTTTGGCCTCAGTTTAGGTCATATGAACATTGGACTTATTTATTATTATTATTATTATTGGTTTTTGTTTTTGGTATGGGCCCGGGCTAAATTGGCCCATTACAGATGATATGGAAATATGTGAATTTGAGGTCTGTGTAAACTTAGTTAGGATACTATTGATATGTCAATAGGTTCTTATGTGCGCTGGTACGGGATATGTGATTATACGAAAATTATCACAGACAGTGGCGAAGCTAGAAATTTTTTTGGGAGGCTGGAATTAAGTTGTATATAATTTTTACGATAGTAAAAATGTAATTTCATCATTTTAATAGTCTATATCTTTATAAAATTTAAAGGATTAAATCAAATTTTTATCATTTGGGGGGCCAAAGTGTAATTTTACCATTAATAATTTAAATTTTTATAAATTATAAAGGGCCTAAATGAAAATTTTTTCATTTTAGGGGGGACAGGGCCCCTGCCAACTCCCTGGCTCCGCTACTGACCATAGATCATATCGGGATCTAACATTTGTTGCAGATTATTGAGTACTATATGTCTTTATAAATACCCTGGTGTAGTGGAGGGATGTATTAGCATATGAATATGTACATGATGCCTATGGGCTTTGGACTTCGGTGTCCTGGCGTGGTGTAATTTTAGCTCGGACGAGTAACTTGGTATGATGTAGTTTATTTGTATATCCGAGTCCGTTTACTAAGGTTCTATTGGGCAAAATGTTAAACTGAAGTTGGAAACATGGAAATGTGAAGATATAGATTGACAATCAATTTGATATGCTATTGAAATGAATCATATGTATTTGGTGAAATTTTAAAGATTAATAATGGAGCACATCATTGAATTGAACTATGTGTATGTTTGATATAATCAATAGATTAAAATGGACTGTGGCATTGAAATGAACCATTTGAAACTTATATGTTTTTAAGGATTAGCAATAGAATGTCTTTAGGATAAGTTATGTGATTATGATATGAAATGGTATCTTTTAGTTTCTTATGTTATCAAATATACATGAATACTTATGTTCACTTGTTGATATTTATAAGTGTTGTGTTCTAAATAAACTTGTGCCAAATTAAGGTAGCTAACATGCTTGTGAACAAATAAGGTAAGTATAGTATTTTCCATTTGAATTTACTAAGCATTCTAAATGCTTACTCTAGTTGTTACTTTCTCTTATAAATCGCCACCTAGCAAAACTTGCCAAGCTGGAACAACGTAAAGCACATACTATTAAAAGACAATAGAATTATGTTCTTTTGGGTCCAAATTTTGCGGCATGTATATAGAGGCACCTTAGTGTGCAAATAGTCATTTTGGATAGTTGGTTATATGGCAATTGTGACATAGCTCATATTGTGTAATATGTTTTCCTTGTGACTTAATAAATGTATGGTATTGATCATGTTTCATGCTAGAATGAGTGATTATATAAACTTGTATGTTTTGGTACGTAGAAGGTTATAAAATGTGGTAAATAGGGTAATTAAGTTGATGAATGGTTGGCATTAATATATTTGAATGTTACGCTTGGAAATATAGTTGATGTATGTTTTGTTTTGGTTCAAACTAAGGTCATATAAGTTCATGGTGTACAAAAATGAAATGTATAGGTAAGCTTGTGGTAAACTTGAATGCCATATTTGATATGCTTTGGTGAACAAATGGATTGGTTAAGTCTAAATGATGAACATGGATTGAAAGTCATGTTAAATGGTTGTATTCAAATGTTACAAACTTGCTATAATAGGTTTTGTCATTATCTGAAATAGGTAGAATTGGTAAATTGATTGAATGTGAACATATGATTTGGTTCAAAATTATTGAATAGGTAAAAAAAAAAAAAAGTATTTTGCCAAGAACATGGGTAACGTTGCAACCAAGAAATTCCAACATCACAACTTCATCCTGTAGTAAGTGGCGTTGCGATGTGGAGAGGTTTGACGTTGCGACGTAACTCACTGAGTTGATGCGGTCGTGATAAGGAAATTATAAAGTCGCAACGTCGGCCTAAAATTTTTAAAACTTTATAATTTGGTCCTAATTCATGCTCAGGTTAGTAAAAGAGCTTTCGTAAGCTTGTGTGGGACTCAGAAATGATTGTGTAACATACTTTGAATGGGAATGATACCTAGGTTTTGTCATGATTTGGCATAGGTAGGATTGGTAAATGATTGAATGTGAACATATGATTTGGTTGGAAATTATTGAATAGGTACAAAAAAAAAAGTGTATTTTATCAAAAATAGGGGCAACATTGCAACCAAGAAATTTTGACTTCGCAACTTCGTCCTACAGTAAGTGGTGTCGCGATGTGGAGAGGCTTGACGTTGCGACCTAACTCACGGAGTTGATGCGGTTGCATTGAGGAAATTATGAAGTCGTGATGTCAACCCGGAATTTTAAAACATTATAGTTTGGTCCTAATTCATGCCCGAGTTAACAAAAGAGCTTTCATAAGCTCGTGTGGGACTCGAAAATGATTGTGTAATATACTTTGAATGGGAATGATACTTAGTTACGAGTAAGAATGACTGAATGTTGCAAAACTGTCTATAATTGCTCTGACGATGGTTGTGTCATCCTGCAGCTCGAACCCAATGATTGAGCCAGGTGAGGGGTGTTAGAAGTTATTAGTGAAGGGTAGATCAATGACTAATGTAGAAAGGCTTTGAAGGGGTTTATCTGAAATTGAAGAATATGGTATATGTGGTGCAAGCAAAGAGACGGAGTCGCTTGTAGTTCGCAACTATCCCATTATGGTAACCATGTGGATGAGAGTCATTTTGCAACATATGTATGGGGAATTTTTCTCCCCGAATCTGAGTAATTGGATCAGTAGCAACATTCTTAATACGAATAATTTAAAGTGGACGGGGTGGATTGGAGCAACCTTTTTGAATTCCTTTGCTGGAGAATATGGAAACGAAGTAACGTTGTGGTTTTCTCGAGTGAGACTCGTTGGTTTGAAGATGCGGTTGAGTGTAGTATCAGCTGGGCTAAAATTTTCAAGCAATATAACCATGTTTATTCTTCTACTTGCGTGCTAGATTCAAGGCATGAAGAATGAAGACCACCACTTGCAGGATGGTCAAATTAAATACGGATGGTTTGTGCCAATTAAATTCTCAATGTGTAGGTTCAGGTGGTTTATCGGGAGATAGGACAGGTAGATGGTTGTTGGGATTTATAAGGTGTTTGGGGGCTCTTTTCCACTCCAAGTAGAGTTATGGGCTACGTTCGGTGGTCTCTCGTTAGTTTGGAACGAGGGTTATCGCAATGTGTTTCTTGAGATGAAAATGATAATATTATTGGACTGTCAATGGAATGTTAAAATTGAACATGTGTATAGGGAAGGCAATGTGGCTGCAAACTGCTTGGCTCATGGGCTCTAATGCTGGTTATGATTTATGCAGTTTAAGGGATGTTCCTCATAGGTTAGAGTCCATTCTGTTTGATGATTAATCTGGTATTGCTCGTGGGCAAATGTGCCCCGATGCTGCGCCTAATAGTTAAGGCTGTGTAGCCTCTTTTATTGATCCAAAAAAGAAAAAAGGTCCAAAGTCTTACAATAGATACTTTGATCGGATCGAAGATCAATTAGAGATTAGAATTTTTCTTAAGCTCATTTTGTTATTTTATTTTGCTAATTATTCTTTATAATTTTAATCGAGCATAGGTGCATAGAAAATTCGGTAAAATTCTAATTCATGTACCCTAAGAGCTATGCACTTGTTTAAGGTGCTCTGGATACGAAGCAATATTGGGATCAAAGTGAGTCTTGAAGCAAACCTTCCATTTTGGGGGGGTCAAAGTATTGAAGCAAAAATGATAATTTTGTAGTTATTAAATGCTGTAAATTAATCACTACTGCCTCCCCTAACGCATTTTTCACCCAATTCCAAGTACCCAAAAAAAATTTAAATTGTATTTTAATTCGGTCAATTTTAATTTTTATATTTTTTGAATTGGTCAATTTTTATTTTTGTACTTTTCAAATTTTAAAATTTCAGTCTTGACCCAGATAATAATATTTAAATTTGTTTGACTAAATTTTGTTATTAGTTTTGCATTATAATAAAGTTGTAAATTTAGTCCATAGTCTCCAATTTGATCATTTTTAGTCGTCATACTTTTCAGATTTTGATATTTCAGTCTTGATTCAAACGATGGTCATTAATTGACTTTTTTGTGAGTAATATATAAAAAACATGACATTACACATGGAATAACATATTTGTTGCATAATATTTTAGAAATAATAGAACTTAATGAATTCAATAACTACCATTTGGTCAGGATTGAAATTTTAAAATTCGAAAAGTACAATGATAAAAAATGAGGAAATTAAAGTATATGAACTAAATTTTCATGCATAACACACGAACTAATAGTAAAATTTAACCAAAAGAGGCTTTAGCTTTTTTAATAGCTAGAATGAGGCAGACCTAACCATGAGGTGTAATATGGTGGTTGCTCATATCATCTTTTAACAATGTGGTTGGAGTTTAATCCTCACTCATAGGAATATAATATATTTCATGGTCAACTGATTACTTTTTTAAAAAAGTATCAGCGATGAATAGATTAACTTGATTATGACTAAAATCAGAGACAGACCCAATCCAATGAAGTAAGAGGAAAGTGATTAAAGTACTTAATGGTATTTCAACGAAGAAAGTTGAAACATTTTCATGTAATTCCCAATTTATAAAAGATAAAATTAGAGTTATTTGGTCCCCTCCCCTTTCCTTTCTAATGCAGATTCTCCCAATTTGTTTGCCAATTCTGTATTATTCTTTTCACTCTTCTGCCACACTTCCCGCCCCCCCCTCCCTCTCTCTCTCTCCCATGTACATTAAAGCTTAGACCACCACCCACCACCACATACACCAATTTATGAAATCTTCCCTTCCTTTTCTTCCTACTCACTTTTCTCATCGCTGACCCTATTTCTTCTCTATCTTGCTTTGGGTTTTTTACTTCGCAGCAGAAGTAAATTAGTTTCATATGTACTTGAAGTTAGAGTTCCATTACTATTCCCATCTTTTTAGTTTACTTCCTTGGGTACATGAAACCCTTTCATCATCATGACCTCACTTGTTTCTCCACTCCTTAACACCTTCACATTTCTTTTGCCTCTTTCCTTTCTTCTTCTTTCCTCTCCAACCTCTTCCCTTGTTCAGGTTAGGTTTCAGCTCATATATCTTTCATTCTTTTCACCATGTTTATATATTTGATCTTTGATGATGTTTGGGTTTTCAACAGGGTTTATATTTTGAAGACAAAACAAGGTTGGGATCAACTCCTCCAAGCTGCCACAACAGATGTAATGGATGCCACCCTTGCAAGGCAGTTCAAGTACCTACTACACCATTACTTAGCCATTACCACCAATTTCAACCACCTGGTTCGAGCAAAGCAATCACTAATCCCATGGAGGTTTTTTACCCATCATCAGGCAGTCAATACTCTAATTACAAGCCCCTTGGTTGGAAATGCCACTGTGATGATCACTTTTACAACCCTTGAAAAAGATGAAAAGCCTTTTAGCATGTAAAAGAAAATTGTTTACTAGGTGATTTTGGTGTGTTTCTGGGAATTTTTTGCTTCAGATTTTTAGCATTAATGTATACATTATTATATCTTATAACCATTATGTACAAAACTTTATTCTCCTCAACTTAGCTTTTGATTTTGTTCGCTTCTCCCCTTATCTTCTCGGGATTTTCACGCCCTCCTTGCTTTGGATAATTTATAAAGATATATTCATGGTATATGTTTTTTTACATTAATTGCTTATTTTTTTAATATAATAACTTTAACTCTCAACATTTTTACATTATATTAATTTAGTCTTGATTCTAAAAAATTTAATCCTTAACTTTTATAAATTATGTAATTTACTCTATTTATTTTTCAATTTTATTTTTCTTTATGATCATTTCTAAAAAAATAAATTATCAACTAAATTTAATAAAAATATACCAAAAATATAACCACTAAAAATTAAAAATAATTATTTTCATATTTTTTTATTATTTTAAACCTAACTCTCAATGTCATAAATAAAAATTAAATTCCAAAAAATAAAATAAAATTACATAATATGTAAATACAGAGAATTAATTTTTTTGAAATCAAGACTAAACTGTCATAATATAAATATATTAAAAATTAAAATTAATATTATACTAATTTTAAAAGCTATAAAATTATCTTCTATAAATGACTAAAAAAAAAATCGAGTGATCAACAATGTAATTTATCCTAAAATTAAAAACTCTAATAATATTTCTAGTATTATCGCTCAACCTTTAAAGTTTCCACCCATATTTTAGTTCGGGTCGGGTGACATCTCGGGCCAAGCAATGCCCGTATTACCATCCGTATAACGAACTGAGCTCGAACCGGATTTTAAGAAGAGCAAGGGTTTCGCAGTGAGCTTACTGGTTGCATTTCTTCGTTTAACATTGAAAAAAACTTGTAAAAATGGAGTGCGTAGTTCAAGGAATTATAGAGACACAGGTAAAAAAATTCACACCCAAAATCATTATTTTATTTCTATTTTAGAAATTTTCTAAATTTGGGGATTGATTTAAACATATTTGTTTTTGTTCTTTTTTTTTTTTGGGTGAGATTTGCAGTATGTTGAGGCACTTGAAATTCTACTTCAAGGTCTTTGCGGTGTAAATAGAGAACGCTTGAGGGTACATGAAATTTGCCTTAAAAGTGGTCCAAATCTTGGTAAGTCTCTCACATTTTCATTACACAGAAGAGTTAATTATAGTCTACTAATCTATCCATGGCGTATTTGATGGTATAAGCATTTTCCCTGTTTAGTTAATTTTGTAAATAACTCTCCTGCTGAATCATGTACTAATTTGTAATTTATAAAACAGCAATATAAATTAATTGATCAAGTTGTTAGGTTCTGCCTTGCTAATGCCTAAGAATTTTACAGGATTTGTTACTTCCGAGGTCAGATTATTATGTGATCTTGAACAGTCCGAGCCTACTTGGTAATTTGGAGTTTTTAATTGTGCTTTTATTATATCAATTCTATATAATTCGGACATGGATGTGTGAGTGTTTAGGATGGATATATTCAATTTTTTTCAAAGGTTGCTCCGTGTTTGGGGTTTCATATTCTCATATCCATGTCTAGATATTCGGTGGATACAGTGTTGGACATGAATACTTCAAAAAAAGTAAAGGGTCAAGAATAACGTAGTTGGTGTTATTTTCTGTTGTGTTGGGTGGTTATTAAGTTTGTATAATGTTTGTAGGACTGTGAAACATGTTGGGGGTGCAATGAGGGGTGCTGGAGCAGAGCAAATCTCTGTGCTGGTTAGAAGTATGGTAGAAAGCAAAGCCAGCAAGAACGTGCTTCGATTATTTTATTCGCTTGGATATAAGTTGGATCATGAGTTGTTGAGAGTGGGATTCACCTTTCATTTCAAAAGGGCTGCTCAGATAACCGTGACTGTCTCATCAGTTAATAAGATGCTGAAACTGCACGCAACGGATGAGGCTGTCCCGGTAACACCTGGTATACAGATGGTTGAAGTGACCGCGCCTGCAACATCGGAAAATTATAATGAAGTCGTTGCTTCTGTGTCTTCTTTTTGTGAATATCTTGCACCGTAAGAGCCTTTTTTTCTTCTTGCTTATTAAGATGCATGGCTATTATCAAACTTGTCTACCTGAAAATAGGATCCTCAAACATGATTTTGTGATCGTTATTTCGTGGTTTTGATTCTTTCCAATGATGATATTTACTTCAATTGACTAGACAGCATTCATTACACTATGCAACTACTAGGGGGACTGCCGGATATGAGTATTGGTCACTGGTCACATGAGTGTTAGACATGAGTGTTCCTGGGAAAATGAGAAGTCGAAATAACATAACTTTGCAAAACGCGATGCACAACAAGAATTTAAGTAATTGGTCTAATCATAATCTAGTCTTTTAAGCTCATGATGATTGTATATATCATCATAAATATGAATTATCATTTGTATTAGGCAGCAGGAAAACCAGTTTCTAGTGAGTATAATAGATTAGTGTTTCCTATACTATGGTTATGATTTTAGATATTCAGCTTTTAGCACATAGGATATGGTATTTTGTGGATCCTGAATGAAGGATTTGTGTTAGCGTAAGAAATTGGTGGCTTTGTCATCTAATTTTGATTGTATTATTTGTATCTCGGACAAAGCTTTGTGGTGTTTGATTTTGCAGGCTGCTGCATTTGTCAAAGCCAGGCGTTTCAACTGGGGTTGTCCCGACAGCTGCTGCAGCTGCCGCATCTCTTATGTCAGATGGTGGAGGCACAACTTTGTAATAGGTTTTGTAAAGGTTGCAGAATGTTTATAACAGGGTACTTTTTGCATAATTGATGATTCATCACATTTCTCCCCTCTATTATTATGGCTATCACTCAAAGATGCTATTTTTGATCCCATGTTTCAACTTCAAGACGATTTGTGGAAACTGGAGTTTCCATAATGTGTTGGTGGAACTACGGTGTAACTTAGTCGTTTATGTTAGGCTTGACTTGAAATCCGATTCAAATTAAATTTGATTAAATATAAAACTAACTTGAATCATGGTATTTGAACGATTTTTGAAATACAAATTAAAAGAATGTGGTTTCTTAAGCTGAGCCAAAATTTATTTTCATTTAATTTATGATTAATATTTACTTTTCTTTGACTTCATTTGTAATCTTATATCAAATTGGTTAATTGAATTGAGAATCGATTGAGATACTAATTCCGAGAGAGGGTTAGAGGGGTTGGCATGCAAATCCAATTGCAAAATTGTATGCGTTAAAAGGTAACGTTGAGGCTGGAGAGATATCCACAGCCACACGAACCAAACCCGCCAAAAAATTACCTCCTTTTTAACTCGAAAACTCGCCATTTTAGACCAATCAGTGAAGCAAATCAGCCATGGCATCTCACTCCACACTCTTTATCTCTCCTCAAAACCTCTCCTCCAACTTCTCTTCTCTCTTTTATTACTCACCACAGTCCCTCACTTTCAAAACCAAAAAGTCTTCCTCCCTTTCCTTAACCACCACAAAGCCCCGACGACTCTCCCTCTCTGTCTCAGCTTCCAATTCCCTTCAAGCTCTCATTTTCGACTGCGATGGTGTCATTCTAGAATCCGAGCACTTGCACCGCGAAGCTTACAACGACGCTTTCGCTCACTTCAATGTTCGTTGCCCTCCTTCTTCACAGCCCCTTAATTGGGACCTTCAATTTTATGATGTGCTCCAGAACCTGATTGGTGGTGGCAAACCCAAGATGAGATGGTTCTTTCTTTCTTTTTTCTAAAATATTTTTGGATTTCTTTTATTGTTCTTAATTTTTCTTGTTGCTGATCGGTTTCATGGAGATTTTTGGTGTTTCTGAAGGTACTTCAAGGAACATGGATGGCCATCTTCTACCATATTTGAGACGCCTCCTGAGAGTGATGAGGAACGAGCTAAGTTAATTGACACTCTTCAGGTATTATTAATAATTATATAGCTTTGATGTAGTGACTGCCAATGCCAATGAAATCAAGGGGAAACAGGGAATGGAGATCCAATTAAGCTTAAATTTGATCTTTGTATAGGAATTATGAAATTCTCTTTATTGAAGAACTTATGTATGTGGTGCTGTTACATCTTTGTAGGATTGGAAGACTGAAAGGTACAAAGACATAATCAAATCTGGAACTGTAAGCAAACGTTATTGTTTACCACATTGAATTTTCTTTTATCTCTTCATTGATTCTGAATTGGTTATCCATATTATTGAATAAAAAGAGAGTGGTATTGTTTTGATCAGGTGGAACCTAGACCTGGAGTTTTAAGATTGATGGATGAGGCCAAGGCAGCTGTAAGATACTCTTCTTATTTATCAATTGAGATTGATAATCAATTCATGATCCTTTCATTGCAATCAATCCAAATGAATTCAATACAATCCTTTGTTTGTGATGCCATTTTCTTTCTCCAATTTGCAGGGGAAAATGCTAGCTGTTTGCTCCGCAGCAACTAAAAGTTCAGTTGTACTCTGTCTTGAGAACCTTATTGGAATGGTAATTTCTGGTGGCGATTCATACCTAAACTGCGAGGTATTGTCCACTTTGATCCAAAAGTTTCGTGGTTTGTCTCATTAAAGACATCTCTTGTGAGACAAAACCATGAGAGTTTCGAGTGAAAACCAAACAATATCTCGCAGTTTCAATTCCAAAATTATTGATCAACAAGTATCCTCACTTCTGTTTCCTTATTCTTATATTACTTTCCCCTTGTTATAGGAGCGATTTAAGGGGCTTGATTGCTTCCTTGCAGGTATACTGACTACTTCTAAAACGTATGTTTTTGTTGTTAGATATATTTTAGACCTGTGTGAATCAAAATATGCACTGAATACTTTCACAAGTCTGATTCTTCTAAATGAACTGAGCTCCTTATAAAAGTCTTCTAGACAAGCTCATTTATAACCTTGACCTGTTTCTAAAGCAATAACTTCATTGATTGCCTTTTGTTCATTGGTCCCTCTAGCTATGCATTTTGGCCCATTTCATTTTGCCATTTCTTTCTTTTATGATGATTCTGTTCTTAAAACCCAATTTTCATTTTTTTTTCTTTATGCTTGTAGGAGATGATGTGAAGGAAAAGAAGCCAGACCCATTGATATATCTGACAGCTGCCAAGGTAACTAACTAGTTAACTTTGTCATGTGCACTTAACCATAATGTTACCTATGCTTATATTTTTCATCTCAGTATTTGCTAGCTATATCTGTATCTGATTCAGAAATCTTATTTATGACAGAGATTAGGTGTGTCAGAGAAAGATTGCTTGGTGGTAGAAGATAGTGTGATTGGGCTTCAGGTAATGCTTCTATTCTCTAGAAAAGAGATACCATGTCTCCAAATGTTAGTTTGGGCATTGTATGTGATGGTCACTAAACTAACTATAAATATGACTAAAGTAAGCGCACTTATCGAACAATAGTATAGTTATGGTGAGTAGAGAATATCGTATCCACGAGGATTAAAAGCACTAGTAATTATCGTTTTTCTATTATTTAACCGATAAATTAAAATGTTTATTTTTTAATTTAAATTTACTAATCTAATCTAATTAAGAATGCAACAGAGAATGAAATAGGAAAATAATCGAAGATAACCAATAAGATAGACAATACTTAGAAAAAAATCCACCTATACTTCACTTATTATTATGAATTTGAGTTAAACAATTTATTCACTTATATCTTGATCCGTAGAAATTCTTAAATTATGTTAATATCTCTTTCGAGAGCAAGAACAACTGACTCTAACTTGATTAATTAAAATCTCTTTCTAATTAAAACTCCTATTGTCACATTAACTCAATTTATGGATTCCCCTATTAGATTTGACTCTAATCCAGTTCATTTATATCATCCTATTTCTAGAATTGCATGAAACTCCACTCAATTATGCTAGATCTACTCTTAAATAGGGATTTTTGCTCTATTAAAATAAACACACTAAACTTGAATTAATATCTCAGAAATATTAAAATAAGAAATAAGCATACATAATTGAGAATAAGAATCAAGTATTTATGACGTAAATCAGAAATCAAATAATAAGATTCATTATAGGTTTTATCTTTCCTAGGTATTTAAGAAATTTAATTTATAATCCTGAATGAAAATATCTCAAAGTTAGAATAACCACAAGACATAAAGAAACTCAATAAAATTTTGAAAGAAATTAAACGGAGATCTTCAATCTTGAAGGAGATCCACTTTCGAGTTGATTTCGATAGCCTTTTTTGAGTGCTTTCTTTGATCTTCTCTGCGTGTCCGCTTAGGTCTTCTTCTAATTGGTATTTATAGACTTTAGAATGCTCAAAAAACTTAAAAATTGAGTTTTTCTGCGTATTTGGAATACAGAGTGCGATATCGACACGAGCTGGCACATGGGTTGTGGCCAGCCTATGTGGCTCACACGGGCGTGTGACCAGACCGTGTGGAAATGCCCAGACCGTGTGGATCTTGGAAACAACTCTATTTGTCTGATTTTGGCTTGTTTTTCGCTCCTTTCGCTCCCAAATGCTCTCCTAAATATAGAAACATGAATTTTAAGGATTAAGAGTATCAAATTCACTAATTTACATAATTAATCATTCAAAAACGCATTAAGAATGGAATTAAAATATGTTACTTTTACAACTTATCAGTATGCATTGAACAAATATATCACCTATTCTGTGCAGGCAGCAACTAAAGCTGGGATGTCATGTGTAATTACCTATACTTCTTCAACTGCTGACCAGGTAAGTTCTCAAAGCAATACTTGCTGACAGCCAATGTTACATCGTTTAACACTCACATCTGATACATATATTGACATGAAAACGGGGACATGGCTTCACAAGGACCCTCCAAATACATGGAAAAACTTGAAAATAAAATTGAACATACTCGTGTTAAATATACGCTTCGTATCCAACACTCGCACCTGAATCCGATTAACATAGCTAATAAGTGATAGCTCCATAGTTTGCTCATTGAGTAACTAAGTTCTTTTTCCAAATTCAATTCAGGATTTTGAAGATTCTATAGCAATTTACCCTGATTTGAGTAATGTGAGGTATGCCACCATTTCATTTCAGGCGGCCTATTTTTCCTTTTTCTCTGTCAACTATTTTTTTTTTTTTTAAATTTCTGTGGAATCTGTTTTTCTATGCAGATTGAGTGACTTGGAGTTATTGCTCCAAAATAAGGTTGCTGCTAGCTAAGGGATTCAGCCATCAGCACAATCCTTGGATTACAAAGTAAGATCTGCCACTGATCTTATAATTTTTTTTTCTTTTTTCTACTTGCCTTTAAGCATTTGTTGTTATAATCATACAAGTCAGCCATTTATTTTACTTACCTTGCCCCCTTAAAGAAAAAAGAGGAAAATGCATGGAAATTTCAGAGATTGGTAGTGTACTTTTATATGCATGTGCTGGGAAATTGTAAATGTATAAGAATTGTAACATTTGAGGCAGCAATATATTGGAATGATTTGATTTTAGATGTCTCTCTTTGTTGGTGCATATTCATGCATACAGTTGATATCTTGTTGGTTGGGAGTAGGTTGTGCTCTTAGATTGCTTTTGAGCTGGCGGCATATCCAACACATGCATATAATTTTGTATAGTATATTTAAATAAGGTTAACACAATTACATGATTGCTTGTTACAATAAAATATGAGATTAGGATCACAATATCAACATCTTCTCTAAGACTATTTTGTCTCCTTGGTACCAAAATTATTATATATGAAATACGCTTTCAGTTGCTGTTTCGTCTAACACAAACAGAGATGTCCATGTTAGCTCTGCATCATCCATCCTTCATCAATGTGGAGTAAAGGTTGCCATACCCTTTTCCTATAGCAACATGAGGCACAGATGGATAGTTAATTTTCTTTTTTAAAGTAGCTGCTAACAATTAAATGTTAAAATATGTCATAAGTCCTTGTATTCTTCACTAATTTGGAATTTAGTCCTTTTATATTTGTAAGGGCCCAATTTCGTTCAGCCCAACAAAAACCAAACAAATAAATAAAAATAATAAAAAGTCCATTATTGAAGTCCATTTACAAAAAATAATGACCCAAATACAAAACACCCTAAAGTCCACTATCTTAAAATTTTTAGAAACCTTAAGAAAAAAAACCTAATTCTAGTCGCCGTTGCTCTTCTGTCACCACGTTAGTGGGCATGCTTCCCGAAGTCCTCTTGCCCGAGGTCTGCTTTCTCTGTTGTCATTTCACCAAAATGGCAAGGGCTTGTTTCTCCCATCGTCGTTGACCACCATTGCGACTTGCAAAGAAGAAAGAAAAGACAAGCAGAAAAGCAAAAACAAATACAAATATTTGTAATCAATCGGCTATAAAAGCCAAAAAAATAGATTGTATTTACACACACAAGCAATCGAATAGATTCAAAAAAAAAGATACAAAATGAAAAAGTTTCAAAAGAAAAAATGTAGTATTTTTATTTCTTTTACTTCGAAGCAAAAATAAAAAAAAAGAAAGAAATTTTACTTGAAAATGCTGTTGCCGTCACGAGTCCCTTTCCTTCGACTCGAGAAGCCTTGGAACCCCTTAGGGTTGTGTCGAGGGCCTCGTCGGAAAAGGGAGAAACCTTTCGATTTCTTTTCCTTTGGTAGAGCATCAATTAAATTTTTGGGGATTTAAACCCCAGATCTATTTTCTACTCGAAGAGAGGGTTTAAAAGAGATTTTTTGAGTTTTTGGGTCACCGGAGGCGGCGGTCGTCGTTGCTGATGACTGGTGGCCACGACAGATGGGTGACGACCCTTGCTTGAGAGAAAAAATAATGGAAGGAAAGGAGTTTTTTTTTAAACCGGTTTGAAATAAATTTTTTAAAATAAATTTTACCTTATATAGGCTCTCAAAACGACGTCATTTTGGACTTGCCTTCAAAAGTCCCAAAACGACGTCGTTTTGAGTTTGACCCGACGATCTGACCTGACCCCTCCCAAGATCTGCGTGTTTTTGAAGGGAGGAGCTATTTGCTATTTCGGCCCTTTTGCTTTTTAGTATGTATTTAAATTAGTCCTGCATATTTTTTATTTTATTTCCTTTTTACCCTGTTATTTTTATTTCCTTGCGATTTGGTCCTTTGACCCATTGTCAAACTTAAGGGAATGACACGGATGGAAAAATAACCTTATGAGTCCTTGTATATTTCTACGTTGTTTCAATTTGATCCTTTATTTTTATTTTTTTATTTTTTACGATTTATGCCTTAATTTTTTTATATATTCAATTCAGTCCTTATACTATCGACCCTTTGGGAGTGACATGTGCTAGGTCTGGGATTATTTGCCTTTTGAGTCCCTATATTTTTTTTACTTTAATCTTTATTTTGAATTTTTTCATAATTCATCGTTTAAATTTTACCACAGACTTGATTGGGCTCCTATTTTAATGTAAAGCATTTATTTTTATTGTATTCTTGTATTCTTAATTTTATTTTATTTTATTGTGTTAATTTTGCTACTTACATTTTTACCCTCTAAATTAAACAATTTTTACTTTATCCTTAATTTATTATTACTATCATTTTGTTTTATTATTATTAAACATGACATTAATTACATCATTATCGTCATTATTATTATTATTATAATTATCATCATTAATTTATTATTAAAGCTGCTTCATCACCATTTGACATTTGATAATTGCATCTACCATTTTTTTGTTCTTATATTATTATTTTACGATACTCATTTCAAATTTTATTTATGTTTTATTTTTTTATGTAGTTATTTTATTTTATTATAGTTATTACCATGTTGACCATTATGCTTAGATATATTTATTCATTCTCGCATTATGCTCAATCGCATATCATATCAAGTGATACATTCGTTTTTACATAACTCATGAGAAGAAATTAAAACTAAGGTGATATTCTTTATTTTGAGGATTCGATAAATTGTGCCCCTAACTTACGGGGTACGATTTTTCCTTAAATTAAAATAATTGAATATCCCTGTAACACCCCTAACTCGTATCCATCACCGGAATAGGGTTATGAGGTATTATCGATCAATCACATCAATTAAACATTTATTCATCAAACAATAAGCAATTATAATCCAATATCATTCATACATATACACATTGTCCCTTATATAGGTTTATGAGACCTTAAACATGCTTTAAAGAAGGTTCAAGACTAAACCAATCATACACAAAAATTTTGGAAAACTTAGAAAATTTTCATGCATACAGGGGTCACACGGGGTCACACGCCCATGTGAATAGGCTGTGTGCTTCACACGGTTACGGACACGCCCGTATCACAAGTCGTGTGAAAACATAGCATACATCCTAACTTGGGTCACACGAACAGTCACACACCTGTGTGTCTAGCCCGTGTGCCTATTCAAAATGGCCTCACACGCCCGTGTCTAGGCCATGTGCTAGGCCGTGCCAAATTTGTAGGGTACACTAACTTAAGCCACATGGTCATGTACATGCTCGTGTGTGAGGCTGTGTGGTACATACTGACTTAGTTTGAATTGCAACATTAGGGGACACATGACCGTGTACTAAGGCCATGTGTCACACACAGTCGAGCCACACGCCCGTGTGCTCAATCGTGCTGATTAATTAGGCTAGTTACAAGTCACATTTCTCACCCAAATTTACACACCTACAACAAGATCAAATGATACTATTTCCATACATAAATATGCATCCAAACTTCCTCAAATTATCACATTATAAGCCATTATGACAACCACCATACTTAACATTTACCATAATTCATCTATTAAAACGTAACATTTGCCTAACCAAAAACATACCCAAATCATCATCTATATTAACCTTACTTCATATATTTCATATACCAAAACATCATACTTTATTAGCCCAATTAGCAACCGATTACTAAACCAAAATTAGGCATATTTCAAGTTAATACACAACACAAACAATTAGCCATTTGAGCAACTTTAACCATTATCAAGCATACCAAATATACCATATCACAAGGCAATATATATATCTCACATGACTCATACCATTTGCACCATATCACATAGCCACAACCACATATCAACTTATAAATGAACCAACTTATAAGACCATCTATATATCAAACCTTACATCATTAACTAGCCAAATCTCATGGCTAATACATTTCAAACATATAGGCATCAATTGCCAAAATTACTTATACACTTCATAAACCAACTAGCCTATACATGCCATATAACAAAATCACAAAATATATAAATACCGAAATTAACTTCTGGATAGTGTGATGCGATCTCCGTCGACTTCCAACCCCAGCAAACGTTCAAAATACTATAAAACATAGAAAAATAATATAAAGTAAGCTATAAAGCTTAGTAAGCTCGTATAATATTAAACTTATCTTATGGAATAAACACATTAAATATTTACATATACTATAATGTAACTCATTTATTCACATCTTTATAACATAAATCCAATCACATAATTAACTAAAAGTTTTACAAGTTTGTTCATTTCCATGCTCATATGGATCAAATACGTTCTTATAAATTCCTTCTCACTTACATATGCATAAATGAATATCATTATAACTTTATTCGATTCAATATTCATCACATTTTCTTTAGCCAAATGAATCACGTGCAATATCATCAAATAACGATAATTTGCACTCTATGTGCCTTGCATGTTAACAGTTAAAACATCTATAACTTACATATCATATATCATTCAATTTATACCTCATTATAGCCAATTAAACATAATTTGACATAAAACATACTTATACACATATCTTTCTAATTTTATATACATGTTACGATATAAACTTACCAAGTTACCTTCATTCGATTCACACATAGGTTCTGTACATACCTGTATTACTTAATTCAATCATACTTTTATTCACATCTTGACTATGCCCGTTGAACCATTCGAAATCACTAAGGATACTCGGGAATTCCACATAGATCGTACAATGCCATATCCCATATATGGTCTTACATGTATCTCATACCGATGCCAATAGCCCAACTATGGTCTTACACAAAATCTCGTATCGATGCCATGTCCCAAACATGGTCTTACATGTAATAGCATACTGATGCCATATCCTAGAGATAGTCTTACACGTAATATCAGTACCCTTAATGTCATGACATTAGTATCCTATATTATTCCTTAGGTTCGTACGAGACTTTCACTCGTTGATTCTTTGTCATTCATGTCTTGAAGGCTTATATATAATCATTTCAATTAAATTTAATGATAATAATGCATAAATAACACAATTCAATAACGTTTATTATCATACGAACTTACCTCGTTCACTGTATCGACAATTTAGGTCAACTAATCTAAAACTTTATTTTTTCCCCATTCTGGATCCAATTCTCATTCATTAATTCATTCAATTTTAACACAATTTATACATTTTGGCAAAATTACACTTTTTCCTCTACTATTTCACATTTTTACAATTTAGTCCATTGGCTTGTAAAAAAAAATTCATTCAATTTCAACACAACCCAAGCCTAGCCGGATATTTATCATATTTATAACAGCCCATAAATTTCACATATTCACACTTTTACCACACAAATTATCACATTTCTCAATTTAGTCCTTAATTGACATTTTTATCAAAAATCACTTTACAAAACTTGTAAATCTAATAACAATGACTTATTTCCATCATTAACTAACAAAATACTCATGCATTAAACAATGGCAACATCAAATACTTTAAAAATTTTGAAATCGGAAGTACGAGCTAGCTAGATTACAAAGCAACGATCTCAAAAATATAGAAATCATTAAAAACGAAGCTAAAATCGTACCTAATTGAGCATTTGAAGCTTGGCCGAATGTAAAAGATGAACATGGCTTCTTCTTTGCTTCATAATCGATTTAGGAAGATGATGGAAATACAAATATAACTTTTGGTTTTATTAATTATAACCTTTATTAACTAATTACTTAATTAACCTTTAAAAACATTAGTAATTACACCATATACCACTCCACTATCACCTAGTAACTTATAAATGGGTTATTTATCACAGAAAGACCTTCACTTTAAAGTTCTATAGCTATTAGACACTTTTACTTATAAAACACAACTTTCACACTTTAGCCGATTTAGTCCTTTTTATCAAATTGAGCATTCAAATAATAAAATTTCTTTACGAAAATTTCACACAACTCTAATATCATACAGTAGACATTAAAATAATAATAAAATAAATTTTTTGATGTCGGATTTATGATTCCAAAACCACTATTCTGATTTGACCCAAAAACGGGCTGTTACAATCCCTTCATTTTAAAAAAAAAATAGTAATAATAAAAAAATAAGATTGTAAGATTTGGGCTATAATTAAATGGAGAGTGTCCTTAGTTTCGAGAATTCGAGATTTTGTGCCCCAACTTACGGGATATGATTTTTCGTCTTGATTGACTCAAAATGAGAACACATCCTCATTAAAAATTTAATTTAGATTGGATTTCTTTCAATACCATCAAATAACATGATGCAAAGAGGGATCATATTTTAAATTCTCTTTAAATTTTCAATTTTCAACATCAAAACATCAAGTAATCAACTAGGTACCAATTTTGGGCATTATGAGGGTGCTAATCCTTCCTCACACGTAATTGACTCCCGAACCTATTTTCTTAGATTTTGTAGGCCAAAAATCATTGTTTTGGTAAACCTAACCTTTTATGATTAAATTTTGAGGTGATCCAATCACACATAAATAAAAAGAATTGGTGGCGATTCCATTTTCCTTTTTTTAATAAAAAGTCGATTTCCAGAAGGTTTCGACAATATTTACTTCCTAGAATTTAGTAAGGTGGAATGAAAAATTAGAAAGATGGAAAATTAAAGGGGCAAAAATAGAAAGATGGAAAATATAAATTTTCTTTCCATATATACACTTGGTAGAAAAGATAGAAAAATTGAAAGAATTTACCCATGGCTTAGTAGAGTTGAAAAATGAAAGGAAAAAAAAACCTTTGAAAGATGTATAATTTTTGACAAACATATAACCTTATAATTTTTTCTTCTCTTATGTTTCAAATATGAAATAATTGATTTTTATGCATTAAGACAAAAAATAATTATTTTTCCTATTTTCTTTCCACTTACTTTTTTTCATTATCAAGCAACTCACCAAGCGCATCCTTAGTCCCTCTACTTTTTAAATTTTAAAATTCAAGTTCAATTGTTAACATTCTTAAATTTTTGAAAAAAATCGGTAGCAATGTAACTAAAAAATAACGTTGTAATGAACTTGAATTTTAAAAAATAATTTTAATAGTGTTAATCATTAAACCTGAAGTTTGAAATATGAAAAGTAGAGAGATTAAATTCCTAAACATAAGTTGAAGAATGGATATGTGTAAAGAATAAATACGTTTAAGTGAAAAACAACATGATGTTTAGATTAGAGGTGTGCATGGGCTGGGTGACCCGGCCAGGCCCGAAGGCCCACTTGAAATGTGGGAGAGTTTGGGTAAAAATACAGGCCCGAAAAATGGGTTTGGACAAAAAAATAAGGCTTGTTTAAAAAATAGGCCGGCCCTCGGGTAAGGCCCGGGCCCGGCCCGGCCTGGCCCGAATTCACTAATAACAAAAAAAATCTGTTTTTTTTAAATATTATTTTTTATTGTTTTCTCCCTATTTTGCTACCATTTTATTATTATGTTGCAACTATTTTGTTGTTATTGTTTAGATATTGTATAAAACTTATCTTATTGTTAATTTTGTTATTATTTTAAAGACATTTGTTAATTTTGTTATTATTTTAGAGGCATTTGCTTGTTAAGTTGCATCTATTTTATTGTTATTTAAGTATACATATTTTTTAAAATTTATTTTTAATTTGTTGAGAAATATTTATTTTGATGTTTTTAGTATTTTTGATGGTTTATATATATTTTAAACTTATATAAAAAATAATATAAAAATTAATATAGGCGGGCCGGGTCGGGCCCGGGTTTAACATTTTTATTCGAGTAGGGCTTAGGCAAAATTCTAAGCTCATTTTTCAGGCCGAGCCAAGCCCGGGCCTAGCAAACGGGCCTAAATTTTTTATTGGGCCTGGCCCGGCCCATGCACTCCCATATTGAATTTTGGACGCATGGAATGAAGGGTCAAATACAACAAAGAGTAAAAAACACCAATCACACTAGTCATAGGATTCTCAGCTCAACCATCGATAACACCTACAGGATTCATGGCGAAAAGAGCCTCTACATGCTAATGTTTGCGTAAATAATAGAATACGAAAGCAACAGCTTCCCTCTCTTTACCCAATATAAGCTTCACTTAATAGTACTTACCTTACCGCCATGAGGCCACATATAATGTGACATCAGAAGAACAACCTCACCAAACATATTAATAATGTACGACATTTCATTTGGCGTCACTCCATTTAGACTACTTTTTTAAGCAAAACCTTCAAAAATTTACGGTCCAAATTTCGACAAATGTAGCTTCACGGCTCTCTAAATTAATAGTGTTTAAACTTCAGTTAAAATTAAATTAATTGATCGAATTAATCTAATTCGACTATTAACCGATCTAGTTTAGTCGAAAGTCGGTTAAAGGTTTTTTAGAATTTCGATTAACAATTAATTCGGTTCGAAATCGGGTAATTAACCGAATTAATCGAACTTAATAAATAATATGATATATTATATGTATTAGACTATTACTAATTTGGTTAATTCGATCAAATGAACATTGTCAATTTTTGATATGTTTTATACTTATTTTAACAAAAAAATGAAACAAAACATATAATTAACAGACTGAATTAATTGAAATATTTCTATTCGGTTAATTTTTTTAAAAAAAATTAGTTCGGTTAACAGTTAAAGGATTCAAAAGTTTGATTAATATTAATTCGGTTCGGTTAACTGTTTGAACACCCTTATCTTAAATGACGATACTATCTCTTGGTAGAAGACCTGCCCAAAGAGGGAGTAATAAGTCAAGCGGGTGCAAGTTTCACAAGTTAGAACTTTAGTCTAGTGTTTCATGCGACCTTAGACGATCTTTTCAATGTAAACACGCCCAAGTCAGCCTAACCACTAAACAATTGGGGATTCACAAAAAATTTCTCCAATGCATCAATTTAACACATGAGAGGTGTTTTGAGTAAATGCTCTCAAAGAATTCTATTACTCTTAAGAATTTAAGATACAATGGATGATTTACAAGTGAGGGGAGGCTCTCTATTTATTGTTGAGCTTCTTCAAAACCGGCGATCTAGTTCAAGTTACATCGACGAACAAGATTAATCTATCCCTTAAATCTAGGGATTTACAAGATTACATAATTAATTTACATAATCAAATCAAATCTAATCTTACAAGATATGATTCCCTTAATCTTTTAAGATTAGTTCCTATATTTATCAAGGTAGCCTATCTTTCCAAATATGTAGTATTGGGCCACCTAGACTTCAATTTGTCCTCGATTTATCGTAACAAAACGCGTATCAATCAATCAACTTTGTTGAATAAGTAATATTAATAATATTAAATTATAAGACTCACCAATTTGAATTAGCATGTACAATATGTTGGAACCTACATCATGCTTTTGAAAACTTAAGAAACCAAAGTATCTTGGTACTTTCTCATGAGTTGATCCTGAAGGAAATTGATTAGAAAATTTTTGGTAAATCGTTGATTCATCTGGTGTTTAACTATATTTATTTTCAAGTTTACTAGATTGAAATAGGCTTCTCCAATAACTCTTTGAATCGAGACAGTTCTCGTGGGCTAAATGATCTCTATTATCAATGATAGACCTCCATAAGATGTATTGTGTACGATGGTCACGGGCTTTAAACTACGACCGGTGACACAAGGATAGTCCATGATAAGAGAATGAAATCATTCCTTATCAAAATATATTTACTAGGTTAGAAGACGATGTCCCCAGGAATTTGATATACAATGAACATTTTGTAATTTTAGGGATGGAACTCCCCAATGCTAAAAGAACCACTAAAAAAAGAGTAAACATAATCCGAAAGCTAGTTGTGGAAGGATTTTTTTCCTATGTTTTGTATAATCAGAAAAAAATATGCCAGCAACCACCAATATGCCTCTGACACATGATAAGCTTATAAGACCCTCACAAACCATTAGTTCAGAGGCAGATGAAAACAATCCTAACATAGATGCAGGGGAGAATGAAGCCTTGTCCATGGGTCGTCACTTTGTTGATTTGATGAACACTTGACGGCATTGAAAACTCATATCTATTGTGCACACATTGCAGACATCGTAAATGTAGCATAGTCATCATCTCTTTCATTGTCGTGGTACATAAAAACTCTCTACCTTCCACTACGATGTTCTCTATTAGAGAATTGTTAGTCAACGATGTTCTCTATTAGAGAATTGTTAGTCGTTTTTGTGGTTATTTTACCAACTTAAAACAATTAAATATTTATAAGAGCAATTCGAGTTCAAAAATATTTACGAGAATGATAAAAAAGGAACAATATCTTGGGGTTATACTACCCTTGTGGTCGGCACCCATATTTCTAATCTCCAAATAACAACTCGATAATTGAAATTGTGATTAAAATAATATTTTTTGGGTGTAGGTAGTGCAATAGTTGACTTCCATGTTTTTTTAACCCGTATTTTATAAAATATGTGTAATATCGAGTTTTAAAAAATATTTTTTTGGTGCCGTGTAACAGGTGATTGACACTCATTTTCAATTTTTTTTAATATTTTGGATGCCAACACTAAGGTAATCAACATTCCTTTTTAATAGATTTTTTTTTTTTATTTTTAGTGTCCGCATTGTGATCGCCTGCACCTAGATAAAAATAATTCTTTTTACTCAAATATTGTTTATTATTATCGTTTAGTACACAATAATCTAATTTTATTCACGTGGGTGTAGTATGTCCAACGCATATGGAATCACAGAGTAAATAAAATCATTCAGAGGAAGGCTAAGTTTTTGGAGGTGAAGAAGGCGGAAGAGGGTGCTGGAGGAATTGATGTAGCCATAAAGGCAACTGCTGCTGAGATCCAGGCCTATCACCAGACCAGTGTTTCGGTCACACTCTATGCCAGCCGATGAACAGCAATCAACGCTTTGAGGATTCCAATTATCAACCTTAGGATAAGCACACAAACCAGCAGCAAATGCCTGCTTCTCGATGATGCAGCTATCCTTCTCGATGATACAGCAAAGCAAGCTGCTCATCGCTGTGACAAAGTACTGCAGGCTGCTTGGACAAGAAAGAAAAGGCAGTAAATTGGAAAGAGTAATATTGAAAAGAAAGCATGCAAATGCAAAAGAGTAATATATGGATGTTAAAGTGTACTAAACGACAATAGTAGACAATATTAGAGTAAAATTCTTTTTTACTTTGGGGTGCCGGCACAAGAAATTAAAAAAAATTTTTTTTTATTGTAAAAGGGTTGTCTACTATTTTAGTGCCAACATTAAAAAAAAATTAAAAAAAGACACCCTAAAAAATAATTTTTTAAAATCTAGTATTACATGTATTGTATAAAATACGGATAAAAAAAATACACATGAGGGTGCCATAACCCTAGGACATTGTTCCTTTCAAGTTATTACTGTAAATGTTTTTGAATCTTGGTCATTTTTATAAATATTTAATTGTTTTGAGTTAATTTAGTAAAATAACCTATTTTTGTGGAAGCATGTAAGAAACACAGAAGCTAAAGAAGGAACAGCAAAATCCCACCACAAAGAATATTTTACTAAACTAGCCCAAAACAATTAAATATTTATAAAAATAACTCAAGTTCAAAAATATTTACGAGACTGACTTGAAAGTAACAGTGTCCGGGGGTTTTGGGACCCTTATGGCCAACACCAATGTCATCAATCCTTAAATTTTTTTTTTTAAGGTGCTGGCCGACTAGAGGTGCTCATGGGCAGGGCCGGGCCGGGTTCGGGCCGGGCTCAACTAAAAATCTAGGCCCATTCATCGGGCTCGGGCCGGGCCGGGCCTAAAAAATGGGCCTAAAATTTTGCCCAAGCCCGACCCATATAAAAATGCTAAACCCGAGCCCGGCCCGGCCTGCCCATATTAATTTTTTATATTATTTTATATAATTTTTAAATATATATAATACATAAAAAATAATAAAAAATTAAAATAAATATTTCCCAAAAAATTGAAAATTAATTTTAAAAAATATGTAAACTTAAATAACACTAAGATAAATGCAAATTAACAAGCAAATACCTCGAAAATAATAACAAAATTAACAAATGCCTTTAAAATAATAACAAAATTAACAATAAAATAAGTTTTATACAATATCCAAACAATAACAACAAAATAGTAGCAACATAATAGTAATGTTGTATCAAAATAGGGAGAAAACATCAAGAAAATAACATTCAAAAATAAAAAAAATTGTAGATTTTTTTTTCATTTAGTAAATTCGGGCCGGGCCGGGCGGGCCCGGGCCAAAAATACCTTACCCGAGGCCCGGCCCATTTTTTAAACGGGCCTTATTTTTTTGCCCAAGCCCATTTTTCGGGCCTATATTTTTGCCCAAACCCTCCCACATTTTGGGCGGGCCTTCGG
Source organism: Gossypium stocksii (assembly GCA_020496765.1). Taxonomy (NCBI): domain Eukaryota; kingdom Viridiplantae; phylum Streptophyta; class Magnoliopsida; order Malvales; family Malvaceae; genus Gossypium; species Gossypium stocksii. Next base: position 6,984,454 of record CM035622.1, on the reverse strand, counting down.
GCCTGGCCGGGCCGCCCGACCCATGAGCAGGTCTATGGCCGACACATATATGTATTTTTTCACCAATATTTTGTACAATACATATAATATATCCATTTTCAATTTTTTTTAGTGCCGACACTGTGGTGGCCAGTACCCATTTTCAGTAAAAAACTATGATAAGCTTGCAAGAGAGATTTCATTAGATAAAGCAAAGATTGATCGATATGAAAAGGACTAAAATACCAATTTTTAGAAAAAAATTACGAAAATAGGCCAAAATTTTAAAAATTTACAGGAATAGGCCGATTTTGGTAAAACACTTGCGTTTTTAGGGGAAGCCCAAAAAAACGCTTCCAAAAGCGTCTTCAGCATATTGACAGAAAAATGCTTCCAGCTGAAAGTATTTTTCCTACATTAGCACTAAAAGTGGCAGCACCAAATTTTTTATTTATTTTGGTGCCACCTATTAATGTGAAAATAAAACTTACAAAATAGGCTTTTATATAGACCAAAAGTCTCATTTCCCTTGTTTTCTTAAGCAATGTGAGATATGAAACATGTGTATATATAGACTCATGAATAGATTTACAACTTGTTTCTAAATTTTGATATATATAAATATTGTGTATATATAGAATCATGAATAGGGGTCTTCCACCACTTTGCCTAAATAGTTATTTTATTAAGATAAAACTCAAATTATTTAATTTAAATATTTTTTTCACCATTTTTTGAGTATCACTGTTTTACATTATTTAAAATAATAATATTTATGGACAGAAACAAAGATAATAGGTGGGCTACACTCTTCCAAATTCTTTAGGATTTGGAGCAGCATGGCCCTCCTACTATCTTTGTTTTTGTCCATGCATATTATTATTTTTTGTTAAAATAGATTGAATTCTCTGTATTCTTCATAAGTTTGGAATTTAAACATTTTATTTTTATTTCAAATAATTTAGTTTTACTATTTTTTAAATTTAAAAATATAAGTCTAATTATTAACATTGTTAAAATCATTTTGTTAAATTTATTGGTGTGACTATGTGACACCTTATACCCAACCTAGTTGTTGGATCCGAATATAAAATGCCATATTCCATTGTCGAAGCAACTTACTTTTCTATTTTACTCTTTTTTTAAAAAAAGAAACGTAGTGGTAAAATTATTTTATAAAAATTTCGGTAACATTTCTTCCTATTTTACATAAAACCCATTGCAAAATTTAGATTTCACAAAATATCCACATTCAAATAATCTCCCAAATCAATTTGCAACACTTCAATTTCTCAAAACATATCCATAAACTAGATTTCTACGCTTTACTGCTTCATCAAAACATTAGTTATAAAGTGCTAGCAAAGAAAATATAATGAAAATATTTAAATTCAGTTTACGACATAATATTATATATATGCAAGCCTAGGTACATGCCATTTACATCAATTATAAAGTAAACTTTTCACCAACATTATTTGAGCTGAACTTTGGTTCTTCGAATGCTGCTGGAATGATCTAACGAATCTAACTACTTGCGAACGGAAAAATAGAAAAAACCGTACGTTGATCAATTTTTATGCTCAGTGATGCTAATAACATATAAATCATTTCATAAGTATTGAACATAAATTAATTGATAGAAATAAATTAAAACATAATTATAAATATAATTAATAATATCACAATAAAAGAAAATTATATTATTAATAAACTTTAATATTACGATATTGACAAATTAAATAACGAAAATAAGTTTTTTTTTAATCTAATTCAAAGCCGTGTAATTAATTTAATTTGCACAATATGGAAATTCAAATAAATCCAACTTTTGTTTTACTTTTCTTTCAATTTAGACCCTATACTAAAGTTTAGTGATAAGTGATAATAGTACATGTTTTAATCCTATTCTTAATACATTTTTGGATGATTATTCAATGTAAAATGGTGAATTTTATGTTCCTAATCCTTTAAATTCACGTTTCTATACTTAGGAGAACATTTGGAAGGAAAAGAAGTGAAAAACGAGCAAAAAATGAAAAATTAGAGCAAGGTAAAGGAGCCACACGGGATGGGCACAAGGCTGTGTAAGCCACATGGGCATGCGTTAGACCGTGTGGAAATAGTGAATTGCACTTTAGAAATGTAAAAAAAAATAATTTTAAGGTTTTTCGGGCATTCTAAGACCTATATATGACAAAGATAAGAAGAGAGGAGGGAGCTATCATAGAATACTGAAGAAAACAACTCGAAAAACGCCATTGAAGTTGACTCTGAAGTAGATTTTCATCAAGATTGAAGATCTCCTTTTGATTTCTTTGAAGTTTATTATAAGTTTATTAAAAGTTTCTTTGTTTCTTGTGGTTATATTGCCTTTGGGATAATTTTATTTGCTATCATGAACTAATTTTTCAAATACCTAGGGAGATGAACCCTAGGATAGATTCTATTATTTGATATTTATTTTTTACGCAATAAATACTTGGATCTTGTTTTCAATTATGTTTGCTTAATTTTTGGTTTAATATTTCTAGACTATTAATCCATGTTTGATGTGCTTAAATTAGAGGAGGAATAGACATTGTTTAAGAGTAGATCTATCGTAATTGAGTAGAGTTGTATGCAGTCTTAGAAATGGGATGACATAAATCTACCAGATTGGAGTAAAATCTAATAAGGGGTCCATAGATCAAGTTAATGCGATAATAGGAGTTTTAATTAGAAAAAAAAATTAATTAATCAACCTAAAGTCAGTTGCTCTTCCTCTCGAAATAGATATTATCATAATTTAGGGATTTCTATAGATCAAGATATTAAGTGAAGAAATTGTTTAATTCAGATTGATAATGACAGATGAAATCTAGGTCAATTCTTTCTTGGGTATTGTTTCACTTCTTGGTTGTTAATAATTTGTTTTCCTGATTCGTTCTTTGTCGTGTTCTTTACTTAATTAATTTAGTTAATTTTAGTTTTAATCAACCTCTCCAATTTGTCGGTTAAATAATAGAAAGAAAGTAATTACTAATACTTTTAGTCCTTATGGGAACAATATATTTTCTCATCATAGCTATAATATTAATTGATAGGTGCACTTACCATTGCCAGGGAGTGAAATATTAGGAAAATTTTATTTTTATTAATTTAGCCATTTTTTATTTTTATTTTAATATTTTTGTTTTTAACTTAATGTTTATATTATAATTTTTTTGTTTGTTTGATTTTGACAGGTTCTTTTGGTTTATGACTAGAGAAAACTTGTTGGATCTATTGCTTTTTGACAGTGAGATTGAAAAGACTATTCATAGAAATTGTAAAGAGGTTAGGGAAAATCAACAGAATTTAGTAAACGATCAAGAGGAAAATAATATTACTGTGGAGGTGGGTGATAATCACAATAATTAGCTACCTCTTGCAAATCATGATCCCCGTACTATGTATTATTATGCTAAGCTTAGTCTAATTGGGGCTGAATCGAGTATTGTGAGACCCACCATTACTGCAAAAAATTTTGAGTTGAATGCAAACACAATTTAGATGGTACAACCATATGTCTAGTTTGATAGTTTGCAAGATGAAGATCTAAATACTCATTTGGCTAACTTTCTAGAGATTTGTGATACTTTCAAGATTAATGGTGCTACTGATGACGCCATACACTCATGGTTGTTCCCATTCTCTTTGAGGAGCAAGGCAAAATAGTGGTTGAATTCATTGCCACGAGGTTCTATCACTACCTAGGCACAAATGACTGAAAAATTTCTGTTGAAGTATTTCTAGTAGTTAAAACAACTAAGTTGAGGAATGATATCTCTTCTTTTGCTCAAATTGATTTGGTGACATTATATGATGCATGAGAGAGATTTAAGGATCTGTTGAGAAGGTGCCTAGTTACCTTTATGGTTGCACTTTCAAACCTTTTACAACGATTTAATCTCTCAACTAGGCAACTAATTGATGTAATAGTTGGTGGAACACTAAATAATAAAACACCCGAGGTAGCTCAAGAGTTTATTGAGGAGATGACATTGAATAACTATTAGTGATAAGTAATGAGAACAAAACCGATTAAAGAAATCGGTGTTTTTAATATTGATGCAATTTCTATGTTAGCAAATCAGGTTGAAGTTCTTGATAAGAAAATTGATGGGTTGAATTTTTCTAAGTAGGTGAATCCGATAGGGTAATATGATGCGAATGAAGAAGGGATGATCAATCCAGAATGTTCACCTCTCAGTACGAGCATGGAGTATGAGCAAGTCAACTTTATGGGTAACAATTCTAGACATCAAAATAACCCTTATAGTAATAACTATAATGCAGGTTGGAGGAACCGCCCAAATTTCTCTTGGGGTGGTCTAGGAAATCAAAAGTCACAACCCCTTCCGGGTTTTTAGCAGCCTTATCAGTAAGAGAAGAAACCAAACCTTGAGGAGATGTTAGCTAAATTTATTTCTGTGTCAGAAATTCGATTTCAAAACATTGGAACATCAATGAAAAATCAGCAAGCATCATTTCATGGGATTGAAAATCAAATTGGATAGCTTGCCAAACTTGTTTCGGAAAGACCACATGTAATATTCCTAAACCGGGTCTAGAAGTTTCGGGTATATTTTTCGAGTTTCGAGTGTGAAACTAGGAATTTATAGGGTTTCTAGTAATTTTTAATTTAATTTAGGAGATTAATTTCATCTAAAATCGATTAAACAATAATCCAAAAAAATAAAAATATTTTTTGAAAATTAATTTTAAAGTAATTAAATATTATTACTGAAAATGATTAATTTGGGTAAAAAAATTTAAAATAAATTTTATTGGGGGTTAATTTGAGTTAAATTTAAATATTAATTAAATTGAGTTTAATTGCAAAACAGGCAAAAATTTAGAGTATTTATTTGGTAAATAAACCTTAAATTTCAAAATTTTGGAGGGAAAAAACCAATTGGTAAAGTAAGGGAAATATTGGAGTGGCCATTAGGCAAATTCCCCAATTTTTAAATTTCTGGTGGGTGGTTTCAGTTTTAAACACAATGCATCTAGCCTACTTTTGACACCATTTACATCAGATTAGAGAGCTATAAATTCCTTTTCTTTTCATGGTTTTAAAGATATATTATCAGAGAATAGATTTTGTAACACCCCTAACCCGTGTCCGTCACTGGACTAAAGGTAGAAGCATTATCAGACAATTCAAAACATATTCGAACATTCCACAATCATCATTATCATATCATAAACAAATATCATCAATAGGTCCCTTATGAAGGTCTACGAGACTTTAAGCATGTATTAGAAGAAGGTCGGGACTAAACCGATAACATTTGAAACTTCTACGAGACTTAAGAAAATTTTCCTCTAAAACAGGGCACACGCCTGTGTGGCTAGGCCGTGTACCTCACACGACTGTGCCTCAAATCATCCATAGCCCTTGTGCAACACTGACTTGGTCGTACAGTCACCAGACATGCCCGTGTGTCCAGCCCGTGTGTGATCTTGACTTGCCATATGGTCACTAGACACGCCCTGTGTCCAGCCCACGTGCTATATTGTCCAAATTAGCTACAAAATAGGGTTCACACGGTCGAGACACACGCCTGTGTGCTCAGTCTATGTGGCATGAAAATAGGCTCAATTTAAGCCACATTTCACACCCCATTTCTTTTGTACCTACAAGCATCATATAAGTATCAAATAAGCCACAATTTCAACCAAATTCACTCACAAAACATTCACCATTATAACTGTAACGCCCCAATAATTCTTTATATTTATTTCTGTATGTTGTGGCAGAAAAGCATGTCTGCTTCAATGGTTAAGTGTTCGGGGAAGTGTTTGAGGAGTCCCAAGTTCAAGCCTTAGCTTGGAAAAAAAATTGTTTGTAATGGAATAAACCCCTAACTCTAGTCGGTAGGCTTATTAATAAATATTGGTAAAAACAAAGCAGAATGAGCCTGCTTGTCTGGAGGTTAAGGGGAGTGTAATTGAGCAGAAGGTCTAGAGTTCGAGTGCCTACGTCAACATGAGACTTATTTTTATTGTTTGGTGATCTCGTGATTTGTGATGGAGTAATAAAATCTAATCGTACCTGTAAACTAACTAATATCACGATAAAAGGCAAGTGCACCTATCGAATAGTAGTATAGTTAGTGGCAAGACCGGAATATCGAATCCAAGGAACTATGAGTACTAGTAATGACTTTCTTTCTATTATCTAGCCTAAAAATAAAGAGGGTTTGGTTGTAAACTAAACTAAACTAAACTAAACTAACTAAAGAAGCGATAAAGAGAAAGTTGGGAAATTACTTTTTGGGAAAGACTGATTGATTAAGGCAATACCTAAGGAAGAATCCATTTAGACTTCACTTTTTATCTAACTCTGAACCAGATGATTTCTTCATTTGATTTGATCCGTAGAGATCCTTAAATTATGTTAATACCTCCGTCGAGGATAAGAACAACTAATCCTAGGTTGATTAATAGAAATCTCTTTCTAGTTAAAACCCCTAGTCTCGCATTAACTCGATCTATGGCTCCCCATATTAGATTTGACTCTAATCCGGTAGATTTTCATCGTCCTATGTCTAGGATTGTGATCAACTCCACGTAATTGTGTTGGATCTACTCCTATGCAGGGACTTTTGCTCCTCCACATAGGCACATTCGACTTAAATCAATACCCAGACATATCAATTTAAGAGTTAAAAACACAAGTAAGACCAAATCAAATATTTATCACATAGCTTAGATAACAATAACAAGATCTATCTTAGGTTTCATCCCCTTAGGTATTTAGGGTTTTAGTTCATAATTATAAAAGACAACATCTCACAAGAAATAAAATAACAACACATAAGAAAACCCAAAACTCCAAAAAGGATTGAAGGGAGATCCTCTATCTTGATGTAGATCCTGGCTTTTGAGATGGATCAATCGGCTTCCCTTCGAGTAATTCCCTCCTTTAACTCCCCGTCTTGGTAGGAATATAGCGTCTCCTTGGGGGGAGAAAAGTACACCCTTAGCGGGGATTTAAGCACACCCTTGTAGTTGCCTCCTAGAGTCTTTATATAGAGTTTTGGAATGCCTTTCTTAGCCCCTAAGTAGCCTTTTTCGAGTGAAATTGAACTTCTTCCCGACAGGGATACGCCCGTGTGCCACGCCCGTATGTATCGAGGCCCAGGCCGTGCTTGAGCCTGTTAAAGTGGCACGACCGTGTGCCACGCCCGTGTGACCCAATTTCTATATATACTTCCCCCTAAATTTCACTATTCATCTTCTCCTACCCTAAAAAACCTAAGCCGCTGCCCCTCAGCTAACCACAGCTCCGGCCACCGCTCTCATAGCTCTCCCCTTTTCACTCATTTTACTCCTCTCTCTTTCCCCTTCTGCTCAAAAACCCCAAACTACCCCTCCCCCATTCTCTACCCACCCATAGTTAAAAACCACCAACCTCCTTACCTCTCCACCACCATCACCACCGACGACCCACTACCACCCAAACACTAGCCTACGCAGACCACGCCCGTGCGCCACTACCACGCTCATGCACCGACCTCACACCACCTCCTGCCACCACCATCTGCCCTATTGGTTCCCATTTTTCGCCTTTGTTTTAATTGTTATTTTTATCTTATTTATTTATTTTTCATTACTTATTTACCTCTCATATGTTTCTCATAATCTATTAACTTTGATTACTTTTATGCCATTTTGCACTTTTCTTTTACTACTATCTCATAAGAAGTTCTTCTTAATCATAATTTTCTTGTGCAAATTGCTTACCATAACAACCAGCATCTTCATTGTTTTGCTAGTTCTATGCCTAGGATACTTCGAACAATTAATCTACTTATTGAAATTAACTCTTGCATCGAGTATTCGTTAGTTCTTGATTGAACATGCTACTAAAATAATTTTTTTAGTTCGTTACTCAATTGATTAACTCATGAATATTGATAGTCTTCATCCATTTTTTTCCATTTGTTAATCCTTTGCTTTTTTAGGTACAATATGTTGACTTCACGTGGCAAGAAAACCGTCGTCCCTACTTCGAAAAAGAGTAAGGGACCTGGCACTACCTCGTCTAGTGCCACCACTGAGATTCGACACCCATTCCTCCAATTCCTGCAAGGTTCCCAAGAGGAACTATTTCAGATCCTTAGAGCAAGACCGCTTGGAGTGGGGTGATGTATTGAATGGGCCGCACTAGAGCGGGTCCAGCTAGCAGACGCGATTTGGGCCCTATTCTCTACGAATCCATGGGACCTGTTCTTCGAGATCATCGAGCCCACATACCTCGAGCTCACTTTAGAGCTCTGCTCTACCTTCCACCTACAGACGGTCATGTCCCAGTATAACGATCTCGGAACGGTCTAGTTCCGTCTCGGCAGTTTGGTACGCCAACTAAGCGTACCTGAGTTTAATGTCACCTTAGGCCTATATACCGATAGATTCATGGAGGAAGAAGACCTATCCGAACTCTATCGTCACATCCACTACTTTCCATCAAAATGTTGGAGGGCCCGGGTCTCTACTGTAGCCACCTACGATCCTAGCCGCTCTAAAGCGACGGCTCTCTCCCCATCATTGAGATACCTACACGCCATCCTCGCACATACATTGACTGGGAGACGCGAGAGCATCGATGTCGTTAACACCCACAATGCCTATTTTCTGTAGAGTATGGCACACGGGCATGTGTTCGACCTCGCCTATTTCATCGCCCTCGCCATTCAACGTCAGGCAGAGCGACATCAAAAGGGGGTAATTTCTAGGGGCCCATATGTGACGCAACTCGCGAGACACTTCGTTCTCCTCAACACTGCGGCATAATCATCCTCTCTCACTCTTATAGGCTAGATGTCCCCACAAGGCATCCAAAGCATGCTACACATGAGGATGATCGAGCGCCGACGTGGGACTGATCCTCCTCAGTACCATCTAGCTTGATCTACCGAGCAGGAGGACCTAGAGGACATTACTGATGATGTCCCTCCATCTCATGAGGAGCCACTGTCTCAGCCACTGCCAATTCACTGTCCAGTTCATGTGGCTGCTTCACACTCTGACATATTTGAGCACCTTACACGATTCAAGAAACAGTATTTTCAGCACCTTGATCACATTGATGCTACTCTCTATCAGATTTATCAGCATCTCCACATCTCACCACCACCCCCACCTCATGAACCATCTGAGGATTAGGACTTTCAAGTCCTTTTATCTTTTTCTTTATTTTCCTTTTTATTTTGTTCTTTATTTTTATTTTTATTGTTATCTTTCTTTTTTAAGTTTCTTTAGCTTTATTTAAACTTCAATATTCTAATATATTTTGAACGTTTTATATCGGCTATTTCTTAACGAGTAACCATGCTAATTTATATTCCCTAAAGTCTTATTTATATTATCACAGTTACACAGAGCCTAAAAGCTCAAAAGTACTTTGTCAAATTCAACTCTAATGGGAAAACTACTCCACGACTGCCATGTCCTGCTCAACCACGACTATAGCCACAAAGTTTTTGACACAAAAATTGTGGATAGACAATCTCTACAAACTCAGAATACCCTCCTCCAACCTCACTTTTGCCCTAGCCTCAGAATCAAGTTTCCACACTTCCAACTCAAAGATACCATCCAATTTTCAGGGAGTTTCACTTTTCCCCCTATCTTATGATTTTATGCTTATATTTTAAATAAATCTATCCTTGTACATTGAGGGCAATGTATATCTTAAGTGTGGGGGGGACTCACTTTCACTTTTTGCATTGTTCTCAAATCCCTGAATTTTGTCTTGTCCCTCAAGTCACTTTCTCATATCACTATTAGAATGAATTTTGATTGATTTATGATTTTTGTTAATATGTTTAGGGTTAAGACATAGGTAATTATGCTATGATTATTCGAACTTTAAGAAATTAGAGAATCAAGCATGATAAGTTGAAATTCTTAATTTTTTTCTAGGTTATTTCCCCAAATTTAGGTATTATCTTGAAATGTGAAATTTACAGGATTGACTTCAAAAGCCATAATTCTAGTGAGATTCTTGAGCCTTTTGAACATACATCCTTTCATGCTCACTTGTATTGTTGCTTTGAATGAGTCAATTTTGATTTGTTGTTCTAGAACTTGCTTCGATTATGCATGTCAAGACCACATCATTGATTTGATATGTCAAGATGACAAAGGCATTTAGGTTTAACCCACTTACTCCATAAAAGCCTACCCTCATAATTCAACCATTAGTGAACCCCCTTAGGCCTAACAAACCATTTATTGATTTACCCTTAATATTAACCCGTAAGCCTATTTTTGATTCATTGAGAATTTCCCTCACTCTAATTTGATCCCATTTTTGTCGAGATTTGAGTTGAATGACTATCTAGCTATGCTCTTTCCCTTTATTAGTAAAGTTTACTATTCAATTTGTTCTTAAAAAAAATCAGTTGTAATTTAAAAGTTTAGCATATTATTTTGTAATTATGTACTATGGATCTTAAATGATTTTATTCATGAGGAAAAAACTCAAATTTAGGAATATATTTCAGTGATAGAGATTTTTCTAGTTAGATGATTTTTCAGTTTAATCTCGATTCTAACCCTCTTTTTCAGCTTGTGACCACATCCCTAACCAAAGCCCCATTACAACCCTCTAAAGACCTTTTGATTGACGTATCATCTCAATCTATAGTGGTGGAGATTTGATTTGCATGCAAGCTTATGGTAATAACTTTTCATGTTGACTAATGAGTGCTTAATTTTCGAACCTTGAACACTTCGAGTGGATAGAGTGAATCTTTAGTAAGGATGTCAACTCTTGTTGATTTTGAATTCAAGGTAATTACTTAAAAGAGGGGAGAATACTTATGTTTTTTATGATAAAATTCTCAACTTAGATTGTTTGAAACTTTGATGTTCTTTTAGTTGAATTTTTGATGTATGATTACTCATGGATTGATTCGAAACATTATTGATAAGACTAATAAGTCGAGAAGAATGATTTTCAAGTATGAGTTGAGGATTTTGCTTGAGGACAAGCAAAGGCTTAAGTGTGGGGGTATTTGATAAACCATAATTTATACATGTTTTTACCCCATGCTTAGCATAATTTTGGATGAATTATCCCTTGAATTGTGGAATTTGATGCTCCTAATCCTTTAAATTCATGTTTTATACTTAGGTGAGCATAGGAGAACAAAAAGAACGAGAAACGGGCCAAAAATGGAGAAAATAAGCCAAAGTAAGAAATCAACACGGCCTGGAGTTCCTCACACGGGTACACCACAAGCCTGTGCCACATTAGCAGACTTGAACACGGCCTGGGCTCTACTCACACGGGCATGCCACTCGGGTGTGCCCTTATAGTGACGACTTTTAATTTCACGTGGAAAAGGCTACTTAGAGGCTAAGAAAGGTATTCCGGAGTCATATAAAAACCCTAGGAGCAGACTTAAAAGGGGGAGCCGATACACAGAGTAGAAGGCAAGGAATTACTCAAGGAAAACCGATTGATCCATCTCAGAAGCAATGATCTACATCAAGACTGAATATCTCCCTTCAATTCTTTCAGGAGTTTTGGGTTTTCTTTACATTTTGTTGTTTTCCTTATTTTGAGATGTTTTCTCTTTTTATTATGAACTAAACCCCTAAATACCTAAGGAGGATGAAACCTAAGACGGATCTTGTTATTGTTATCTGAATTATATGATAAATATTTGATTTGTTCTTAATTGTGTTTTTAATTCTTGAGTTGATATTTCAGGATATTAATTCAAGTCAAACGTGCTTATTCAGGGAGCAAAAGTCCCTGTTTAAAAGTAGATCCAACGCAATTAAGCGGAGTTGATCGCAATCTTAGACATAGGACGACAAAAATATCCCGGATTAGAGTCAAATCTAATAGGGGGATCCATAGATCGAGTTAATAGAAAACTAGTGGTTTTAATTAGAAACAGATTTCAATTAATGAACCTAGGGTTAGTTGTTCTTATTCTCGACGGAGATATTAACATAATTTAGGGATCTCTACGGATCAAGTCGAATGAAGAAATCGTCTAATTCAGAGTTAAATAACAAGTGAAGTCTAGGTGGAGTCTTCCTCGGGTATTGCCTTTATCATTCAGTTTTTCCTAAAGTAATTCCCCAATTTACTCTTTGTCGCGTCTTTAGTTAATTAGAATTTTTAGTTTACAAACAACCTCCCTTTATTTCTAGGTTAGATAATAGGAAGAAAGTTATTACTAGTACTTTTACTTCCTTGGATTCGACATTCCGATCTTGCCACTAACTATACTACTATTCGATAGGCGCACTTGCCTTTTATCGTGATAATAGTTAGTTTCTAGGTACGATCATTATTATTACTTCATCACAATCACGATCAGACCACATGGTTCAGCACCATTGGCTCAAGGGCCCATTTTCACTTTTTGATTTCTAAGATGGCACAGGTCGCCCGAGACTACTGTGGACCTACTATTGGGTCGGTAAGCTTACATAGACCCCTAATTGACTAAATGGCTTTTATGCCCTTGTGTGATATATATATACATATGTGCTTGTATGACTATATTTTAGCATGCTGTTTTAACTATATTGAATACATGTATGATATCCTGATATGACATGACATGATTGCATGATGCATTGCATGGGGGTGGGTTTTATATTGATCGGAGGAAGTGTACTGAAAGGCTTCGAGCCTAAATTACTAGTAGCCTAGCTGCATATCACTGTATAGTGCCGTATTTGGTACTCTCTGGAGTGTAGGGATGGTAGGTTGATTATATCCCCACATGGAGTGTAGGGTTGGGTGGAGATGGAGTGTAGAGGCTGGATGGGTAGGATTTATATACTGTTTAAACTGTTACTACACTGATTATTGTTATTGTAATTGGTCAAGGCCCAAACACATGACTGTTTCTATATTGAGATAGGCTAAAGCCCAAACCGATATTGTTACTGATACTGAAAAGGGCTTAGGCCCAGATTGTGGTTCTTTTCCGTCTGTTTGCTATGGGATTACACATTGAGTTTTCGTATACTCACCCTTCTGTTCTACTGTACAGGTAATCCTCATACATAGGCGGATCAGTGTAAAGGAGGACTCAGAGGTGGCCACACGACCTGATAAACTGTAAATTATACATATTTCTAGCCCACATTTAGCACATTTATGGATGAATTATCATTGAATTTGTGGAATTTGATGCTCCTAATCCTTTAATTTTATGTTTTATACTGATGAGAGCATATAGAGTGAAAAGAACGAGAAACGGGCTGAAAACGGAGAAAATGGGCCAAAGTAAGGAAACAACACAGTCTGGAGTTCAAGAAAACGGGCAAACTACACGGCCGTGCCATATTAACAGGCTTGAACACGACCTAAACTCGACTCACATGGGTGTGCCACACGGGCGTGTCCCTGTCGTAATGAAGTTCAATTTCATGTGGAAAAGGCTACTTAGGGGCTAAGAAAGACATTTCAAACTCTATATAAAGACCCTAGGAGGCAACTACAAGAGCACGGTGTCTCCACGAAGACTCAGAGTTGAGGACAAGGAATTACTCGAAGGAAAGCCGATTGATCCATCTCAGAAGCAAGGATCAAAATCAAGATTGAAGATCTCCCTTCAATTCTTTCAGTGGTTTTGAGTTTTCTTTATGTTTTGTTGTTCTCTTTCTTCTAAGATGTTCTATTTTATAATTATGAACTAAACCCCTAAATACTTGAGGGGGATGAAACCTTAGATGAATCTTGTTATTGTTATTTGAACTATATGATAAATATTTGATTTGTTCTTAATTGTGTTTTTAATTCTTGAATTGATATTTCTAGGATATTAATTTAAGTTGAATGTGCTTAGGTAGAGGAGTAAAAGTCCCTGTTTAAGAGTAGATCCAACACAATTAAGCGGAGTTGATTGCAATCCTAGACATAGGATGAAAAAATCTGCCGGATTAGAGTCAAATCTAATATGGGGATCCATAGATCGAGTTAATGCAAGACTAGGGGTTTTAATTAGAAAGAGATTTCAATTAATCAACGTAGGCTTAATTGTTCTTGTTCTCAACGGAGATATTAACATAATTTAGGGATCTCTACAGATCAAGTCAAATAAAGAAATCGTCTAGTTCAGAGTTAGATAACAAGTGAAGTCTAGGTGGATTCTTCCTTAGGTTTTGCCTTTATCATTCAGTCTTCCCAAAGTAGTTTCCCAATTTACTCTTTACCGTATCTTTAGTTTAAGTTAGATTAGTTAGTTTACAACCAAAACCTCCTTTATTTTTAGGCTAGATAATAGGGTGAAAGTCATTACTAGTACTTTTAGTTCATTGGATTCGATATTCCGGTCTTACCACTAGCTATACTACTATTTGATAGGTGCGTTTGCCTTTTATCGTGATAATAGTTAGTTTCTAGGTACGATCAATTTTATTACTTCATCAGATCACGATCAAGTTTTTGGCCCCGTTGCCGGGGAACTAAAATATTAGGAACACTCGATTTCTATTACTTTAGCCATCTTTCCTTTTATTTCAATTTGTTTACTATTTTCTTCTTAGGTTTTATTTACTAAATTTTTCTTCCTTATTTTGCTTTTCCCTGACAGGTATCTCTAGTTTATGACTAGAAGAAACCCGTCAGGACCTTTGCTTTTTGATGGCGACTTAGAAGCCACAGTTCGCAGAAATCGCAGAGAGATAAGAAGAAGCCTACAGTACTCAGAACAGGGATAAGAAGAAGAACCCGAATCTACTAAAGAGATGGCAGAAAATCAAGATAATCAGCTACCTCCTGTTCTAGTTGCAAATCCTGTCGAGCAAAATCTTATTTTGTGCACTATGTATGATTATGCTAAACCTAATTTGGCTGGTATTGAATCTAGTATTGTTAGGCCTACTATTGCTGCAAATAATTTTGAACTGAAGCCTAACACTATTCAAATGATACAATAGTTTGTTCAGTTTGATGGTTTGCAGGATGAAGATCCTAACGCTCATTTAGCCAACTTTTTGGAATTCTAAGACACATTTAAAATAAATGGTGTTTCTGATGATGCCATTCATCTTCGGTTATCCTATTTTCCTTAAGGAACAAAGCTAAATAGTGGTTAAATTCTCTACCACGAGGGTCTATCACTACATGGGAACAAATGACCGAAAAATTTTTACTGAAATATTTTCTATCGGCTAAAACAGCTAAACTAAGGAATGATATCTCTTCTTTTGTGCAGATGGATTTAGAGACACTCTACGATGCTTGGGAGAGATACAAGGACTTATTGATAAGGTGTCCTCACCATGGGTTACCTCTTTGGTTACAAGTTTAAAATTTTCATAACGGTTTGAACTCTTCAACGAGACAGATGATCGATGCAGCCGCTGATGGGACCATAAATAACAAAACACCAGAAGCAACTTACGAGTTTATAGAGGAGATGTCACTGAATAACTATTAGTGGAAAGTCATGAGAACAAAGCTGCAAAAAGCTGCCGGGGTTTTTAATGTTGATGCAGTCACAATGCTGTCAAATCAGGTATAACTTCTTAATAAAAAGATTGATAATTTTGTTGGTTCTATGCAGGTACATCCAGTGATGCAGTGTGACTCAATTCAAGGAAACATGAGCAATTCTGAGTACCCCATGTATGGATATGGCATGGAAAACGAACAAGCCAACTATATGGGTAATAATTCTAGATCTCAAAATAACCCTTATAGTAATACTTACAATGCAGGATGGAGGAACTACCCTAATTTTTCATGGGGAGGACAAGGCAACCAAGGAAATTAGAGACCACCACTTCCTCTGGGATTTCAGCAACCACCTTACCAGCAAGAAAAAAAACCAAACCTTGAGGAGATGCTCATGAAATTTATCTCCATGTCAGAAACCCGTTTCCAGAACACCGAGACGACACTTAAAAACCAGCAAGCATCCATTCAAGGACTCCAAATTCAAATAGGCCAACTCGCTAAGCTAATTTTTGAAAGACCACAAGGTGGTTTACCAAGCAACACCGAGAATAACCCTAAGAAGCAACTTTACGCGGTCGACATGATTGATAAAGGAGGGTTAGCTAAAAGCAAATCAGAGCTAAGGAGACTGTGGTAAGTAGAGGTAAGGATGAGGTAAGTCACAAAGAACCAATATGTCAACAAGTATAAGCCTCGTGTCCTATATCCTAATGTGATAAGGAAAGACTGCACAAATGAGCAATTCGGTAAATTCCTTAAACTATTAAAAAAATTACATATTAACTTACCGTTTGTTGAAGCTCTTTTATAGATGCCAAACGTCGTTAAGTTCTCACGAGAGCTTCTGACAACCAAATGAAGGTTGGATGAGTCATCATATGTAGAGCTGAATACAGTCTGCTCAGCCATTTTGCAAAACAAGCTACCCAACAAACTAAAAGATCCAGAGAGTTTTACGATTCCTTGTCTACTTAGTAGTTTAGATGTTAAAAATGCCTTAGCTGCTTTAGGGGCAAGTATTAATGTAATGCCCTATAAACTATTTAAACAATTAGGTATTGGGAAACCCAAACAAACTAGGATGAGCATTCAATTAGCTGATAAAACCATTAGATTTCCTAAGGGTATAATTGAAGATGTGCTTGTCAAAATTGATAAATTTATATTCGCAGTCGATTTTGTTATTTTAGACATAGATGGAGATAGCAATGTGCCATTAATTCTAGGGCGACCCTTCTTAGCAACTACAAGAACTATAAGTAGGGACAGGTGAACTCACACTTCATATAGGTGATGATACAATTTCTTTGCAAGCTTGTAATTCTAATAAGACTGTTAATGATAAAGATGTTATTACGAGTCCTTGTCCTACAAATGATCTCACTATCCAACCTTCTCTATAGGGTACTCCTCATAGAAGTGCAACAGAGCCACATTCAATTTCATATGATAACAAAGGAACCACCCATGAAAAACGAATGCTACAGATTGAAGAACTGGACGAGTGGCTGAACTACCGCCAAGAGAAACCAAAAATATGCCACATCGAACAAAAGCATCACCATGACGACCCTAAGGTAAAAATGAATCAATTTAAGGTAGGGGATAAGGTATTCTTAGAGGAGGAAGATCCTCGAATTTTGAATTCAGAACTTCATACAGGTGAGACACCTTCCTTCACGATAATGAAAATTTTTCCTTATGGTACAGTCGAGATAACACATAAGACGTTCGGCACTTTCAAGGTAAATTATACTCGACTCAAACCTTATTTAGATGTTGAGACTGATAGTAGGAGAGAGGAGTTCAAACTCTTCAAACCACTATGACTGTGCAAGCTTGAAAGAAGTCGAGCTTAGATTATAAACAAGCATTTTTTGAGAGGAAACCTGAGCACTAACATAGTAAATTTCTTTTATTTAAGCTATCATTCATCAACTAACTTTCTAAATGTAGGTTCTTCAAGCCACACGGCCATGCCCACGAGTGCACCTAAAGCTGTTCGGACAGCATGGGCAAAGACACAGCGGTGCAATACGGCCGTGCACAAGCAGGACAAAATTTTCCCAACACACAGGCTGCGACAAATAGCCACGATCGTGCGATGCAGCTGTGGCCAATCTTGACAAATTGACACGGGCGTGTGACATGCCCATGTCCCCAGAGCATGGTCGAACCTGTTAAATTGACACGGGCAGGAGACACGCACGTGCCCTAACCCCGTGGTCGAACCTGCCAATTCATACACGGGCATGTGACCCCATACACGAGCGTGGGAGAAGCGAACATCGAAGGACACAGCTGTATGACACGGCCGTGTACCCTAACACGCCCAAAGAACACCGGCGTGTGCCGCGACTCAGGTGCGCCAAAACCCTTAAAATTCGAACCACACGGGCTAAAAACGATTTACACGGGCATGTGACACGCCTGTGTGCCCCAATTTGTATGTAAACCCCTCACTATTAATCATTTTCTCCACTTAAAACCCTAGTCCCCCTCCCATCGCTACTCCTACCAGCCATTCCTTGCACCGCCGTCGACCCAACCAACACCACCACGCCCGTGTAGCAACACCACGACCGTGCTCTGCCCTAATTCCTACATTTTTGGTTCCTCTTTCTCTCTTTTCTCTTAATTTTTACTTTATTTTAACTATTTATATCTTCATTGTTACATCTATTCAGTTATTTACCATATTATTTATGTGATTCTCAAACATTTTACATGATTAATTTAGAAATCATATTATGCCATTTTGAACCATTCTTTGACTGCCACTTTTAGCTATATTAAGTAATTGATTTTTTGTATATATTATTACCTCCATTGTTAAAATCTATGCTTAGGACACCAAACTTATTTTGAAACTATTAAGAATTTAGTAGTCTCGATTAGTTTAATCTGTCAATTAGTTTAGGAATTCATGAGTATTCATAGTTTATGTTCATTTTCTCTATTTTCATTAAACCATTACTCTTATTTGCTTTCAGGAACAATGTCATCATCAAAAGGAAAGAAAGCCACTGTCCCCGCCTCTAAAAAACGAAAGGGGCCCGGTGGTTCCTCTTCCAGAGAACCCACTGAATTTAGACATTCCTTCCTTCAGTTCCCGTAAAGTTCCTGAGAGAAACTATTTCAAATTATGAGAGCAGGGCCCCTTGGTGTGGGGAGGTGCATTGATTAGGCCGTATTAGAGCATGTCCAATTAGCAGACATAGTTCGGGCCTTGTTAATGATGGACCCATGGGACTAATTTTTTCAGATCATCGAGCCTACATAACTCGAGCTTACTTTAGAGCTCTGCTCCACTTTCACCTCTAGACAGTCATGACCAGATATGACAATCCCGGAATGGTCCAGTTTTGCCTCGGGGGCCTAGTTGACAGCTCAGTGTTCCTGAGTTCGGTATAGCACTGGGCTTATATACTAAGCAATTCATGGAGGAGGAAGACCTCTTCGAGCTCCACCGCCACATCCACTTCTCTCCATCAAAGTGCTGGCAGACCCTAGTCCCTGTTTCACCCACATATGACCCCAGTCACTCCAAGGCGACAACTCTCACTCCTTCACTGAGGTACCTCCATGCCCTACTCGAGCATACATTGACGGGCAGACGAGAGAGCACCAGCGTCGTTAACACCCACGAAGCATTTTTCTTGTGGAGCATGGTGCACGGGCATGTACTCGACCTCGCCTACTTCATAGCCCATGCCATTCAACATCAGACGGAGTGACATCGTTGAAGTGCGATCTTGATGGGCCCATATGTGACTCACCTGGCCCGCCAGTTTGGCCTTCTTAACATAGCGTCCCAGACATCCTCCTACACTCTCATCGGCCAGTTGTCCCCACAGGGCATCCAAAGCATGCTTCATATGAGGATGATCGAGTGCCGACGCGGGACCGATCCTCCTCAATACCGTTTATCTCTATCCACCGAGCAGGAGGACCTAGAGGACATTACTAATGATGTCCCCCCATCTCACGAGGAGCCATCGCCCATTCGTTGTCCAGTTCATGCGGCAACTTCAGATTCTGACATCTCTGAGCACTTTACACGATTCGAGCAACAGTGTTTTCAGCGCTTAGATCACATTGACGCTACTCTTTATCAGATTTGTCAGCATCTTCACATCTCACCCCTACCCCCACCTTACGAACCATCTGAGGATTAGGACTCTCGAGTCCTCTTATCTTTTTCTTTATTTTTCTTTTCCTTTTTCTTTTTATTTTTATTCTTCCTTTTATTTTGATTAAACTTTATCTTTTTCATTATTTGAATTTCAGTATTCTAAAAATTTAGCGTAGTTTATTTTAAACATTTTATATCGGCTATTTTCTAACGAGTACATTTTGCTAATCTAAATACCCTAAAATTTTATTAATGCTATCGTAGTTTCAAAGAGCCTAAAAGCTCAAATCCAACTCTAATGGGAAGACCCTACCACGACTGCTGGGTCCTACTTGACCACGATCAGAGCCACCACGATAATACACTTTTGGCACAGAGATTGTGGACCGACATCTTTTCTTACAAGTTTCCACACTTCCAACTCAAGGATACTATCTAATTTTTAGGGAGTTCCATTTCTCCCCCTATATTATGATTTTATGCTTCTATTTTCACTATCTTTATCTTTGTACATTGAGGGTAATGTACATCTTAAGTGTGTGGGGGAGGGATTCACTTTCACTTTTTGCATTATCCTCGAACGCCTGAAAATTTTTGCCACTAACTTTTTGCATTGTTCTCGATCCCCTGAATCTTGGCCTTAACAATTAGAATGAATTCTGATTGATTTATGATTTGTATTGATATGTTGAGGATTAAGACATAGGTATTTACACTTTGATTATTCAAACTTTAAGACATTAGAGAATCAAGCATGATAAGTTGAAGTTTTTAAGAATTTAAATTTTTCTAGGTTGTTTTCCCCAATTTTAAGTATTATCTTTAGATTTGAAATTCACAGGATTGACATCAAAAGCCATAATTCTGGTGAGATTTTTGAGCCTTTTGAGCATACACCCTTTTGTGCTCACTTTTATTGTTGCTTTGAGTGAGTCAATATTGATCTGTTATTCTAGAACTTGCTTTGATTATACATGTCGAGACCACATTGATTTGATATACTGAAATGATAAAGACACCTAGGTTTTAACCCACTTATTCCATAAAAGACTACCTTCATAATTAACCCCTAGTGAACCCCATTGAGCCAACAAACCATTCATTGACTTACCCTCAATATTAACCTATAACCCGTTTTTTGTTGAAATCCCTTCAATTATTTTGATCCCTATTTTTTGTCGAGATTTGAGTTGAATAATTATCTAGCCATGTTCTCCTTTTCAGCTTGTACGTTTATAAATATTCAATTTTTTCTTAAAAAAAACATATGTATATTTCAGTTGTAATTCAATGTTCACATATTTCCTTGTAATTTTGAGCTTCTGTTCTTAAACGATGTTATCCAAAAGAGAAAGTCTTTATTCTAGGAATATGTTTCAGTGATAAAGATTTTTCTAGTTAGATGATTTTTTAGTTCGATCTCGATTCTAACCCTCTTTTTCAGCTTGTGACCATACCCCTACCTAAGGCCACATTACAACCCTTGAAAGACCTTTTGATCGATGTATCATGTCAATACATAGTGGTGGAGATTTGATTTTCCTGCAAGCTTATGGAAATAACTTTTCATGTTCATTAATGAGTGCTTAATTTCTGAACCCTAAACACTTTGAGTGGATAGAGTGAATATGTAGTGAGGATGTCAACTTTTGTTGATTTTGAATCAAAGGTAATTACTTAGAAGAGGGGAGGAAGCCTATGTTTCTGTGATAAAATTCTCAACTTAGATTGTTTGAGACTTTAATTTTCTTTCAGTTGAATACTCAATGTATGATTAGTTGTGGATTATTTTGAAACATTATTGATAAAGATTGTAAGTGGAGAAGAATGATTTTTTTTTGTGAGTTGACATTTTGCTTGAGGACAAGCAAAGGCTCAAGTGTGGGGGTATGTGATAAACTGTAAATAATACATATTTCTAGCCCACATTTAGCATATTTATGGATGAATTATCATTGAATTTGTGGAATTTGATGCTCCTAATCCTTTAATTTCATGTTTTATACTTAGAAGAGCATAGGAGAGTGAAAAGAACGAGAAACGGGCCAAAAACAGAGAAAATGGGCAAAAGTAAGGAAACAACACGGCCTGGAGTTTGTCACACGGGTGAACCACACGGTCGTGCCATATTAACAGGCTTGAACACGGCCTAAACTCGACTCACACGGGCGTGCCACACTGGCGTGTCCCTGTAGTAATGAAGTTCAATTTCACGCGAAAAAGGCTACTTAGGGGCTAAGAAAGACATTCCAAACTCTATGTAAAGACCCTAGGAGGCAACTACAAGAGTTCGATGTCCCCACCAAGACTCAGAGTAGAAGATAGGGAATTACTTAAAGGAAAGCCGATTGATCCATCTCAGAAGCAAGGATCAACATCAAGACTGAAGATCTCCCCTCAATTCGTTCAGGGGTTTTGGGTTTTCTTTAGGTTTTATTGTTCTCTTTCTTCTAAGATGTTCTCTTTTATAATTATGAACTAAACCCCTAAATACCTGAGGGGGATGAAACCTAAGATGAATCTTGTTATTGTTATCTGAACTATATGATAAATATTCGATTTGTTCTTAACTGTGTTTTTAATTCTTGAATTGATATTTTTGGGATATTAATTTAAGTCGAATGTGCTTAGGCAGAGGAGCAAAAGTCCCTGTTTAAGAGTGATCCAACACAATTAAGCGGAGTTGATTGCAATCCTAGACATAGGATGACAAAAATCTACCGGATTAGAGTCAAATCTAATATGGGGATCCATAGATCGAGTTAATACAAGACTAGGGGTTTTAATTAGAAAGAGATTTCAATTAATCAGCGTAGGATTAGTTGTTCTTATTATCGATGGAGATATTAACATAATTTAGGGATCTCTACGGATCAAGTTGAATGAAGAAATCGTCTAGTTCAGAGTTAGATAACAAGTGAAGTCTAGGTGGATTCTTCCTTAGGTATTGCCTTTATCATTCAGTCTTTCCAAAGTAGTTTCCCAATTTACTCTTTTTCGTATCTTTAGTTTAAGTTAGATTAGTTAGTTTACAACCAAAACCTCCTTTATTTTTAGGCTAGATAATAGGGTGAAAGTCATTACTAGTACTTTTAGTTCCTTGGATTCGATATTCCGGTCTTGCCACTAGCTATACTACTATTCGATAGGTGCACTTGCCTTTTATCGTGATAATAATTAGTTTCTAGGTACAATCAATTTTATTACTTCATCAGGTCACGATCACGACCCAACTAATCCGATTTTGTATTTTATGATTTTAACTTAATTTTTGGGGAATTTTTTTTTATAACAATGGCCTTTGGATTTATATTTTTCATTTGGGATTTAATTGTTATTTTGGTTTATAACTGCTAGCAGTAGGAAAAAAACGTAAGTTTTCAAAAGAAAAATGTTTTATCAAAATTACCTCAAATACGTAATTGGTTTAAAAGCTTCTGTAGTAAATGACGTTTTGGGAATTAATAACGTTTTTAAAAGTGATTGACTTTTTGATGATTCATGTTTTAGGAATGAACAACATGTTTTTAGACCTATCTTGTGTAATACAAAGTGATTAAATAGAAATAAGGGCTTTCATTGACATCACACTTTACAAAAAGCACTTCAATGTGGCACCACCAGATTTAACCATAACGTCTAGGCCGGGTTTTGGGTGTTACATTTAGTGGTATCAGAGCCAGGTTGTAAAATTCAGCTGTAGATTTGGGTTTTTTAAAAAAACTTGAATTTCTAAAGAACTACTTGCAAATGATTTGAAAGGTTTTGAAATGTTTTACCGAAGGTATGGTACACCAAGACTCCGACGTCGATTCTGTAAGTTGATCTCGTGATTTGTGATGAAGCAATAAAATTTGATCGTACCTGTAAACTAACTAATATCATGATAAAAGGCAAGTGCACCTATCGAATAGTAGTATAGTTAGTGGCAAGACCAGAATATCACCTATCGAATAGTAGTATAGTTAGTGGCAAGACCGGAATATCGAATCCAAAGAACTATGAATACTAGTAATGACTTTCTTTCTATTATCTAGCCTAAAAATAAAGAGGGTTTGGTTATAAACTAAACTAAACTAACTAAAGAAGCGATAAAGAGAAAGTTGGGAAATTACTTTTTGGAAAAGACTGATTGATTAAGGCAATACCTAAGGAAGAATCCACCTAGACTTCACTTGTTATCTAACTCTGAACTAGATGATTTCTTCATTTGATTTGATCTGTAGAGATTCCTAATTTATGTTAATACCTTCGTCGAGGATAAGAACAACTAATCCTATGTTGATTAACTGAAATCTCTTTCTAGTTAAAACCCCTAATCTCGTATTAACTCGATCTATGGCTACCCATATTAGATTTGACTCTAATCCGGTAGATTTTCATCGTCCTATGTCTAGGATTATGATCAACTTCGCTTAATTGTGTTGGATCTACTCCTATGCAGGGACTTTTGCTCCCCCACATAGGCACATTCGACTTAAATTAATATCCCAGACATATCAATTTAAGAGTTAAAAACACAATTACGAACAAATCAAATATTTATCACACAACTTAGATAACAATAACAAGATCTGTCTTAGGTTTCATCCCCTTAGGTATTTAGGGTTTTAGTTCATAATTATAAAAGAAAACATCTCAGAAGAAATAAAATAACAAAACATAAGAAAACCCAAAACTCCTAAAAAGATTGAAAGGAGATTTTCTATCTTGATGTAGATCCTGGCTTCTGAGATGGATCAATCGGCTTCCCTTCGAGTGATTCCCTTTCTTTAACTCCCTGTCTTGGTGGGAAAAAAGCACACCTTTAGCGGAGATTTTAGCACACTTTTGTAGTTGCCTCCTAGGGTCTTTATATAGAGTTTTGGAATGCCTTTCTGAGCCACTAAGTAGCCTTTTCTGAGTGAAATTGAACTTCCTCACGACAGGGACACGCCCGTGTGCCACGCCCGTGTGTATCGGGGCCTATGCCATGCTTGAGCCTATTAAAGTGGCACGGCCGTGTGCACGGCTGTATGCCAAATCTTCAGGCCGTGTTGATTACTGAATTGGGCCTAATTTGCCCATTTTTGGCCTGTTCCTTACTCTTTTCTCTTCCTTATGCTTAGCTAAGTATAAAACATGAAATAAAAGGATTAGGAGCACCAATTTCCACAAATTCAATGGTAATTCATCCAGAATTTGGGCTAAGTATGAGGTAAGAACATGTATAATTTATGGTTTATCAAATACCCCCACACTTAAGCCTCTGCTTGTCCTCAAGCAAAATCTCAACTCACAATTAAGAATCATTCTTCTCAACTTATAATCATTATCAATAATGTTTCAAACTAATCCACAAGTAATCATACAATGAAAATTCAACCAGAAGAATATTAAAGTCTCAAACACTCTAAGTTTAGAATTTTATCACAGAAACATGGGTTTTCTCCCTTATCCTATGTAATTACCTTTCAATCAAAAGCAACAAGAGTTGACATCCTCACGAAAGATTCACTCTATCCACTCAAAGTGTTTTAAGCACTCATTAGTCAATCTGAAAAGTTATTACCATAGGCTTGCAGGAAAATCAAATCTCTACCACTATAGATTGATATGACACATTGATCAAAAGGTCTTTCAATGATTGTAATAGGGCTTTGGTTAGGGGTATTCTCACAAGCTTGAAAAGAGGATTAGAATCGAGATTGATTTGAAAAAAATAATCTAGCTAGAAAAATCTCTATCACTAGAAGATATTCCTAGAGCTAAGCCTTATGACGACATCGTTCTGGATTCGGTAGCTTATAATAAAAATATACAAAAATATTAAACAATAACTAAAATATGAATTACAACTGAATTGACTGTATAAACACTTTTTTTAAGAACAAATCAAATACAATACTTTGAATGTTTACAAACTTTACAAACTGAAAAAGAGAACAAAGCTAGATAATAATTCAACTCAAATCTCAACAAAAATAGGGATCAAAATAATTGAATGGTATTCAACAAAAAATGGGTTATGGGTTATTATTAGAGGTAAGTCAAGGAATGGGTTGTTAGGCTCAATGGGGTTCACTAGGGGTTAATTTATGGAGGTATGCTTTTATGGAGTAAGTGGGTTATACCTAGGTGCCTTTATCATTTCGGTATGTCAAATCAATGATGTGGTCTCGACATGTATAATTGAAACAAGTTCTAGAATAACAAATCAGTATTGACTCACTCAAAGCAACAATAAAAGTGAGCACGAAATGATGTATGCTCAAAAGGCTAAAAAATCTCACCAGAATTATGGCTTTTGATGTCAATCCTGCAAATTTTAAATCTCAAGATAATACTTAAAATTAGGGAAAATAACTAGAAAAAATTTAAATTCCTCAAAAATTTCAACTTATCATGCTTGATTCTCTAATGTCTTAAAGTTTGAATACTCAAAGCATAAGTACCTATGTCTTAATTCTCAACATAGCAATAAAAATCATAAATAAATCAGAATTAATTCCTAATAGGAGGTTGAGACTCATGCAGAGAGTGAAAGTGAGAATACGAAATTTTGAGAATAATGCAAAAGTTAGTTGCAAAATTTTTCAGGGGTTCGAAGAGAATGCAATGACTGAAAGTAAGTTTTCCCCCCACACTTAAGATGTACATTACCCTTAATATACAAAGCTACTTTAGTAGCAATAGAAGCATAAAATCATAAGATAGGAAGAGAAGTGAAACTCCCTAAATTGGATGAATTTTGTGAGGTAGAGGTGGCTGTAAAGTGTCTGGGACAAAAGAGGTGAATACTCCGGTGGTGGTAGCGGTTGTTTGTCCACAGCTGCTATGCCGAGAAGGTATGTTTGTCAGTATTAGGTGGCTAAGGGTCCCATTAGATTTTGGATTTGAGCTGTAGAGCTTCTTTGAAACTGTGAAAGCATTTATTAGTTTTAGGGAATTTGGATTAGCAAAGTGTACTCGTTAGGAAATAGCCGATATGAAATAATTGAAAAAAAATGAACTAAGTTCTAAAAATACTAAAATTCAAATAATGAAAAAGATAAAATAAAATAAGACGAAAAAACAAAAAGGCAAATAGAAAAGAAGATAAGAGGATTAGGAAGTTCTAATCCTCAGATGGTCCGCGAAGTAGGGATGGTGGTGCGATGTGAAGATGCTGATAAATCTGAGCTAAGGTTGCATCAATGTGATCAAATCACTAAAAACATTGTTGCTCGATTCGTGTGAAGCACTCAGCTAAGTCAGTATAAGAAGCTGCCATATGAACTGGTTGGTGAGAGGGTGGTGGTTCAGTCGGTGCCTCCTCCGGTGGTGGGACATCATCAGTAATATCCTCAGGGTCCTCCTGCTCGGTGTCCCAGAATAGACGGTATTGTGAAGGATCAGTCCTAGGTCGGCGCTGAATCATCCTTATATTCAACATAGTTTGGATACCCTGTGGGGACATCTGGCCGATTAATGTATAGGAGGATGTCTGGGCCGCAGTGTTAAGTAGGCCGAAGTGGTGTACCAGTCGAGTGATGTACGAACGAGGCCTCCGAGCCAGAATTGTATCGTTCCTGGATCATCGTGTTGGTTCATCACTGTCTGGAGGTGGAATGTGACGCAGAACTCGAGGGTGAGTTCGAGATAGGAGGGCTCTATGATTTGAAAGAACTGCTCCCATGGGTCCGTTGTTAATAAGGCTCAGACCTCGTCAGCTAGCTGGACCTATTCTAGTACGGCCCAGTCGATGTACCTTCTGACTCTGAGGGGTCTTGCCCGTAATATCTGAAATAACTCCTCTTAGGAGTTCTGCGGGAATTAGAGAAATGGGTGTCGGACTTTAACAGTAGGTCTAGAAGAGGAACCACCGGGTCCCTTGCATTTTTTAGAGGTAAGGACAGCAGCTTTCTTCCCTCTTGAAGACGACATTGTACCTAAAATGCAAAAAAATAATAAGATGGATATCTATCATTCCTAAAAAGAATATGGTAATAATAAGTTCTTAAGCTAAACGACAATTTAAACAAAGCAAAACATTATTGAGTATTGTATTGAAACGTTGATTTCACTAACCTAAATAAGATATTCTATTCATCCTAAGCATGGCATCAAATGATGGAGGGATGGGTATCAATTTATACTAAACAACAAACTATTTAAGGTAGGTAAAGGTGGCAGCCAAAGGATAGGTCTAAATGGCATAATGAATTTTTCTACAGTAATCATACTGAATGAATGAATTTCCTATCAATAATAAAGCCAATAACTAAATAAATGAGATTACTAACAGATAATTAGATAAAAGACATTAAAAACAAAGAGAAAAAGTGAGAAAAGGGGAGCCGAATGGGTGGTTATGGGGCAGAGCACGGTCGTGGCAAGGTTGCACAGGCATGGTGGCATGGTTGAGACCGACAGCGGCGCTAGAGATGGTTGGTATGGGAGTTGGGTTGAGAGGTTTTTAGGGTTTAGGTGAGGAAAAAAGTGAATAGTGATAGGATTTTGGGTCACACGGGCAAGGCACACTCCCGTGTGGCTCGGGGTTAGCCCGTGTGGTTCAAAATTTGGGGATTTGGCACGCTGGATTCGTGACACATGCTCGTGTTCCTAGGGCTTATTGGGGCACACGACTGTGTCCCTCGATGTTCGCTTCTCCCATGGTCGTGTTGAAGGTCACATACTCATGTATGAAATGGCAGGTTCGACCACGGTTTTGAGGCACGGGCGTGTCGCACGCCCATGTTAAATTAATAGGTTTGGCCACGGCCACATCGCACGGCCGTGGCAAGTTATCAAAGCCCATGTGTAGGAAAATCTTACCCTACTCATATACGGCCATTACGCACAGTCGTGTCTTTACTCGTAGTGGCCACACGGCCTTAAACACGCCCATGGGCATGGCCGTGTGGCTCAAAAAACCTGCAGTCAAAGGGTTAGCCGATGTATTAGATAGCCTAAATAAAAGATTTTACTAAGTCAGTGCTCAGGTTGCCTCCCGAGAAGTGCTTATTTATAATCTAAGCTCGACTTTTCTCAAGCTTGTTTGGTCACGGTGGCTTAAAGAGTTGATACTCTTCTATCCTGCTTACAATTTCATTATCAACCTAATATTTGAGTCGAGTGTGATTTACCTTGAAAGTGCCAAGTGACTCATATTTTATCTCGACTGTACCGTAGGGAAAGATTTTCATTACCGTGAAGTAAGGTGTATCACTTGTATGTTCTTTTGAATTCAAGATTCGAGGTTTGTCTTCCCCTAAGATTACCTTATGCCCTACCTTGATTTGATTCGTTGTTACCTGAGGGCCGTCTTGGTGATGCTCTGGGTTGGTGTGGCATATTCTGGGCTTTTCGTGATAGTTCAGCCACTCATCTAGTTCTTCAGTCTGAAGCATTTGCTTTTCAGGTGCGTCTCCCTTGGATGGGCTTGTCTGTGGTTGGGTCGCCTTTATATGGAGTGTATCCTGCACAGAAGGCTGGGTGGTGAGTTTAGTGTTTTTACAAGGACTCGTAACTATATTCTTATTATCAACAGCCTTAATCGAGTTTCGAGCTTGTAAAGTAACTTTGTCATCGCCTACACATAGTGTAAGCTCACCTGTTTCTACATCAATTATTGTTCTAGCAGTTGCTAAAAAGGGTCGTCCTAGAATTAAGGGTGCATTGCTATCCTCATCAATGTCTAAAACAACAAAGTCAACTGGGAATATAAATTTATCAATTTTGAAAAGCACATCCTCAATTATTCCCTTTGGAAACCTAATGGTCTTATCAGCCAATTGGATGCTCATCTTAGTTTGTTTAGGTTTTCCAAGACCTAGTTGTTTAAACAGTTTATAAGGCATGACATTAATACTAGCTCCTAAATCTGCTAAAGCATTTTTGGCTTCTAAACACTAAGTAAACAAGGAATAGTAAAATTCCCTGTATCTTTTAGTTTGTTGGGTAGCTGATTCTGTAAAATGGCTGAGCATACTGCATTCAACTCCACATGAGATTTCTCATCTAGCTTCCGCTTGTTTGTCAAGAGCTCTCTTAAAAACTTAACAGCATTTGGCATCTGCGAAAGAGCTTCAATAAACGGTAAGTTGATAT
The DNA here is from genome assembly GCA_020496765.1 of Gossypium stocksii. Lineage (NCBI taxonomy): Eukaryota > Viridiplantae > Streptophyta > Magnoliopsida > Malvales > Malvaceae > Gossypium > Gossypium stocksii. The sequence continues at coordinate 6,954,794 of CM035622.1, read as the reverse complement.
GTAATTTTTTTAAGAGTTTAAGAAACTTACCGAATTGCTCATCTGTGCGGTCTTTCTTTAACGCATTTAGGTATGGGATACGAGGTTTATACTCTTTCACAATTGCTTCTTTAGAACTTACCTCATCCTTACCTTTACTTACCACAGTCTCTTTACGTGGCTCTGGGTTGGTTTTGGCTAACCCTTTCTCATCTATTGTATCCACGGCATTGAGTTGCTCCTTAGGGTTAGTCTCAGTGTTGCTTGGTAATCCACCTTGCGGTCTTTCTGAAATTTGCTTAACGAGCTAGCCTATTTGAGTTTCGAGACCTTGAATAGATGCTTGCTGGTTCTTCAATGCTGTTTCGGTGTTTTGGAAACGGGTTTCTGATACGGCAATAAATTTTGTGAGCATCTCTTCAAGATTTGGCTTTTTCTCTTGTTAGAATAGTGGCTGTTGAAATCCCTGAGGAGGTGGTTGTCTTTGATTTCCTTGTCCTCCCCATGAAAAATTGGGGTGGTTCTGCCAACCTGCATTATAAGTGTTACTATAAGGGTTATTCTGAGGTCCAGAGTTATTAGCCATATAGTTGGCTTGCTCGGTTTCCATGCCATGTCCATAGGAGGAGTAATCTGGATTGTACATATTTCCTTGAATGGAGTCACATTGCATCACTGGGTGTACCTGTGTAGAACCAACAAAGTTGCCAATCTTTTTATTAAGAAGTTCCATTTGATTAGAAAGCATCGTGACTGCATCAATATTAAAAACGCCTGCAGCTTTTTGTGGCTTTGTTCGCATAACTTGCCACTGATAGTTATTCAGTGACATCTCTTCTATAAACTCGTAAGTTGCTTCGCGTGTTTTGTTGTTGATTGTTCCACTGGCGACTGCATCGATCATCTACCTTGTTGAAGGATTCAGACCGTTGTGAAAGGTTTGAACTTGTAACCGCAAAGGTAGTCCATGGTGAGGACACCTTCTCAAGAGATCTTTGTATCTCTCCCAAGCATCGTAAAGTGTTTCTAAATCCATCTGCACAAAAGAAGAAATATCATTCCTTAATTTAGCTGTTTTAGCCGGAGGAAAATACTTAAGTAAAAACTTCTCGGCCATTTGTTCCCATGTAGTGACGGACCCTCGTGGTAAAGAATTTAACCACTATTTAGCTTTGTTTCTCAAGGAGAACGGGAATAGCCTAAGATGAATGGCATTATCAGAAACGCCAAAAAAGTTGGCTAGATGTGAGTTAGGATCCTTATCCTACAAACCATCAAACTGAACAAATTGTTATATCATTTGAATAGTGTTAGGTTTCAGTTCAAAATTATTTGCAGCAATAGTAGGCCTAATAATGCTAGATTCAGTACCTGCTAAATTAGGTCTAGCATAATCATACATAGTACGCGAAGCAGGATTTTTCTCGACAGGATTTGCGGCTACTACAGGAGGTACCTGATTATCCTGATTTGCTTCCATCTCTTCGGTAGGTTCTGGTTCTTCTTCTTGTCCTTGCTCTGGGTATTGCAAACTTCTTCTTATCTCTCGGTGATTTTTGCGAATTGTAGCTTCTAAATCATCGTCAAAAAGCTGTAGTCCTCCTGGGTTTCTTCTAGTCATAAACTAGAGATACCTAGAAGGAAAGAAAATTTTAGTAAAATAAATAAAAATAAAAGCAAAAATAAAAACTGAAAATAAATAAAAGTAATAATGGCTAGAGTAATAGAAATAGAGTGTTCTTAATATCTTAGTTCCCCGACAACAACGTCAAAAACTTGATCTCATGATTTGTGATGAAGTAATAAAATCTGATCATACCTGTAAACTAACTAATATCACGATAAAAGGCAAGTGCACCTATCGAATAGTAGTGTAGATAGTGGCAAGACCGGAATATCGAATCCAAGGAACTATGAGTACTAGTAATGACTTTCTTTCTATTATCTAGCCTAAAAATAAAGAGGGTTTGGTTGTAAACTAAACTAAACTAACTAAAGAAGCGATAAAGAGAAAGTTGGGAAATTACTTTTTGGGAAAGACAGATTGATTAAGGCAATACCTAAGGAAGAATCCACCTAGACTTCACTTGTTAACTAACTTTGAACCAGATGATTTCTTCATTTGATTTGATCCGTAGAGATCCCTAAATTATGTTAATACCTCTATCGAGGATAAGAACAACTAATCCTAGGTTGATTAACCAAAATCTCTTTCTAGTTAAAACCCCTAGTCTCGCATTAACTCGATCTATGGCTCCCTATATTAGATTTGACTCTAATCCGACAGATTTTTGTCGTCCTATGTCTAGGATTGCGATCAAATCTGCTTAATTGTGTTGGATCTACTCCTATGCAGGGACTTTTGCTCTTCCACATAGGCACATTCGACTTAAATCAATATCTCAGACATATCAATTTAAGAGTTAAAAACACAATTAAGAACAAAGCAAATATTTATCACACAGCTTAGATAACAATAACAAGATCTGTCTTAGGTTTCATCCCCTTAGGTATTTAGGGTTTTAGTTCATAATTATAAAAGAAAACATCTCAGAAGAAATAAAATAACAAAACATAAGAAAACCCAAAACTCCTGAAAAGATTAAAGGGAGATCCTCTGTTTGGATGTAGATCCTGACTTCTGAGATGGATCGATCGACTTCCCTTCGAGTGATTCCCTTCCTTTAACTCCCCGTCTTGACGGGAATAAAGCACACCTTTAGCGGGGATTTTAGCACACTTTTGTAGTTGCCTCCTAGGGTATTTATATAGAGTTTAGAATGCCTTTCTTAGCCCCTAAGTAGCATTTTCCGAGTGAAATTGAACTTCCTCATGACAGGGACATGCCTGTGTGCCACACCCGTGTGTATCCAAGCCCAGGCTGTGCTTGAGCCCGTTAAAGTGGGACGGCCGTGTGTCAAATCTTCAGGTCATGTTGATTACTAAATTGGGCCTAATTTGCTCATTTTTGGCCCATTCCTTGCTCTTTTCTCTTCCTTGTGCTCAGCTAAGTATAAAACATGAAATAAAAGGATTAAGAGCACCAATTTCCACAAATTCAATGATAATTCATCCAGAATTTAGGCTAAGTATGAGGTAAAAACATGTATAATTTACGGTTTATGATAAGTCTTCTGAAATTGTTGTTTGTTTTAAACTAAAGTGCTATAAATAGAAAATACTGAGACTACTGTAGGTAGTATACTGTACTGAAACACTCTAGTTAGTGTAAACTAAAAACTGTAGGAAACTAAAAATGGTAGTAATATTGCTATCGATGAAAACAAATTTGAATTACTGATGTTGTTTTTCATAAAATATCTGCTAATAATTACTGAAACTGTAAGCTGATCTGCATTAAACTATTAATTCAGATAATACAAGATTAGAAAATGAACGCACGTGGTACTCGCGGATGGGGTACAAGAGACCGTGGTAGAGGCCGTAGGGGTGCTCGAGCTGGGTCCTCGTCTTCTGGCCACATACTGAATTTGGAAACTAGTGAGACACCGACTTCACTAGTGATTGAGACTGGGTCTCATGATCGAGTGGCTGGGGACGACGCATTGTCCTAAGCCATGTTAAGGATTCTAGAGAGGGTCGCGGGGACCAATACTGGTACTGGGGGCCGAGGGTTAGTTACGGACGACTCCGGTCCAATGGAGTGGAGATTTTTAAGGGTATTGCTGGAGTTGCCCCTAACGTGGCTGAGTACTGGACAAAGTCCATAGATAGAATTATGGACAACTTAGATTGAACTTCCAAGCAAAAATTAAAGGGTGTTGTTTTGCTGCTACGAGATGAGGCATATCAGTGGTGGCTCACTATTAAGGAGGGCACCCAGCCCGATCGATTGACTTGGGAGTTTTTCCAAACTGCCTTTCAGGGAAAGTATATGGGTGCCAGCTATATGGATGCATGGAGGAGAGAGTTTCTAAATTTAACCCAGTAGAACAGATCAGTGGCCGAGTATGAGGCCGAGTTCTTAAGATTGAGCCGCTGTGCGAAAAGTATAGTGGCTACTGAGTATGAGCGATGTGTTCACTTCAAGGACGACCTCAAAGATAGCTTAAGGGTTCTGATAGCTCTATAGAAGGAGCGAGACTTTGCTACACTAGTTGATAAGGCAAAGATCGCTGAGGAAGTGAAGCACGCTGAGCGCTAGAACAAAGAGAGAGGTAGGAACAAGAAGGATTCGGAGCCCTCGAGTTCCATTCAAAGGCCTAAGAAAAATGCCAGAGTTGATGGGCCGATCAGAGTAGGAGCCCATATTGCAGCTGCCAGACAGCCGCCATGTACTAACTGTGGGAGACGCCATCAGGGCGAGTGCTGGAGGAGAACTTGGACATGTTTGAGGTGTGGTTCTTTAGAGCACTGTATTAGAGATTCTCCGTGAAAGTCTGATCAGATGCAAGCATCTGGTATGGGTACTGCACCATCGAGAGTAGTTCAGCAGCCACCGAGAGGCCGTGGAGGCTAGAGGTGGTAGTAGTTAGGGTCGTAGTCAGAAAACACCGGGCAGAGGTGCTAATTAGACTGAGGCAAGGCAGCCTGCTTTAGTATATGTTACACATTGCCGATAGGAGGGAGATGCTCCAAACATTGTCACGGGTACATTCTTTATTAATAATGTACCTTATACTGCACTGATAGATATAGGATCCACTTATTTCTACATAGCATGTACCGTATCTGTAAACTTGGGTATACTGGTTGAGAGCACTACGAGTGAGGTCACTGTACTGAGTCTGTTGGGGTAGTCAATAAGGGTTAATAAGCTGTTTAGAAATGTTCTATTAGCAATACAAGCGATTATCTTTCTGGTTGATCTTATGGAACTTTTTTCTGGAAAATTTGATCTCATACTGGGTATGGATTGGCTGGTTAAACACCGAGTGAGCTTGGATTGTGCCACTAAATGGGTTGTACTGAGAACTGAGGAGGACAACGAGGTAGTTGTAATCGGGGAACGTCAGAACTACTTGAGTAATGTGATATCTGTACTGAAGGTGGAAAAGATGGTTCGTAAGGGATGTGAGGCGTATCTGGCTTACATAAGTGTTTCAGATTTGGGGGATTTTTCTGTTAAAGATATCATAACGTTAAGGATTTTCTAGATGTGTTTCTTGATGAGCTACTAGTGTTACCTCCAAACTGTGAAGTTGAGTTTGGGATTGAGCTCCTTCCTAGTACAGCTCTGGTGTCTATCACCCCTTATGGAATGGCACTGAAGGAGCTTGTGGGGCTTAAGGCTCAAATCCAAGAACTACTGGATCATGGGTTCATCTGTCCTAGTGTGTCTCCGTGGGGGGCACCAGTTTTGTTTGTGAAAAAAAAAGGATGGATCCATGCATATGTGCATTAATTACCGGCAACTAAACAAACTGACCATTAAGATCAAATACCCCCTACTGAGGATAGACGATCTGTTCAACTATTTTGGAGGAGCTTCAATTTTCTCTAAGATTGATGTCGAATCTAAGTACCCTCAATTGAGAGTCAAAGAGACTGATGTGCATAAGACTGCATTTAGGACTCGCTATTGTCACTATGAGTTCTTAGTGATGCCGTTTGGACTGACAAATGCACCAGTAGCTTTTATGGATCTGATGAACTGAGCGTTCTATCCTTATCTAGACTGGTTCGTAGTAGTGTTTATTGATGACATTCGGGTGTATTTGAGGACTGAGGACGAACATGATGAACATCTTCGAGTAGTTTTGCAAATTTTGAGAGAGAAGCAACTGTATGCCAAGTTCAGTAAGTGTGAGTTCTGGTTACGAGAGGTAACATTTTGTGGGCCATGTGGTATCTACTGAGGGGATTAGGGTCGATCCTCAAAAGATTGAGGCTGTTTTGGATTGGAAGCAGCCTAAGACTGTATCAGAGATTCATAGTTTTCTAGGACTGACTCTGTATTATCAATAATTTGTAGAGGGCTTTTTTATAAATGCAACACCATTGACTAAGCTGCTACTTAAGGGTGTACCATTTAATTGGATTGAGGCACAGCAAGAGAGCTTTGAGAAGCTCAAGACTGCACTAACTGAGGCCCCTGTTCTGATATTACCAGAGTTTGGAAAGGAATTTACGGTTTATAGTGATGCATCACACGTCGGCTTAGGATGTGTACTGATGCAAGAGGCTAATGTAGTTATGTATGTGTCTTGATAGCTTAAGACTCATGAGGGAAATCATCCGATACATGACTTGGAGTTGGCCGTAGTGGTATTCGCACTAAAATCTGGAGACACTACTTGTATGGGGAGAAGCGTATCATTTACACTGATCACATGAGTCTTAAATATCTCCTTACTTAGAAGGTGCTAAACTTTAGGTAGCATAGATGGATCGAGCTACTAAAGGATTACGACTGTATGATAGAATACCATTTGGGTAAGGCTAATATGGTGGCGGATGCACTGAGCCGTAGGGCTATGACAGATCTAAGGGTGATGTTTGCTCGCCTCAGTTTATTTGATGACAGTAGTCTGTTGGCTGAGCTCTAGGTTAAACCGATGTGGATTGAGCAGATTAAGAGTAAACAATTGGAGGATGAGTCACTAGGTCTTCGTTTCCGACAAGTTGAGAGTGGTTTCACATCAAATTTTGGATTGAATAGCGAAGGGGTACTTTGTTTCTGTGGGAGAGTCTATGTACCAAATAATGCCGAGTTAAGGCAATCGATACTGCGAGAGGCGCATAATAGCCCTTATGCTATGCATCCTGGCGCAAATAAGTTGTTCTGAGACCTTTATGAGTTGTATTGGTGGCTAGGTCTTAAGCGAGAGGTGATCGATTTCGTGAGTAAATGTTTAACATGCCAGCAGGTTAAGGCTGAGCATCAGCTACCCTCGGGGTTATTGCAGCCTGTTAAAATACCACTTTGGAAGTGGGAGAGAGTAACTATGGACTTTGTTAATGGGTTACCCCTAACGCCTACTAAGAAAGATTCAGTATGGGTCATCATGGATCGATTGACCAAGTCTACACATTTCATACTAGTTCGGGTTGACTACTCGCTACAAAAGCTGGCTAAGCTGTATGTGTCCGAAGTAGTGAGACTGCATAGGGTGCCAGTTTCAATAATATCTAATAGAAATCCTCGCTTCATGTCTCGGTTCTGGGGGAAGCTACATGAGGCTTTGGGTACAAGGTTGGACTCCAGTACTGTGTTCCATCCTTAGAAAGATGGTCAATCTAAGAGGGTGATTCAGATACCGGAGGATATGTTAAGGGATTGTGTAATAGACTTCCGAGGTAGTTGGGAGGACTATTTGCCATTGGCGGAGTTCGCTTACAACAACAGTTACCAATCTAGCATACAGATGACACCTTATGAGGCACTATATGGGCATAGGTGTCGCACTCCTTTGTGTTGGACTGAGTTGGGCGAGCATCGTGTTTTGGGTTTTGAACTAGTTTCTGATACCGAGGATAAGGTCAGGTTGATTTGAGATTGGCTGAAAGAGGCATCTGATAGACAAAAGTCGTATGTAGATCTGAAGCGCCGGGAGAGAGAGTATTCTGTGGGAGACTTCGTGTTCCTCAAGGTCTCACCATGGAAGAAGATACTGAGATTTAGACGTAAGGGTAAGTTGAGCCCTAGATTCATTAGGCCTTATCGCATACTAAGACCAGTGGGACTAGTTGCCTACTAGTTAGAGCTACGTCTAGAGTTGGAGTGAATTCATGACATGTTCCATGTCTCTATGTTGAGGCGTTACTGCTCTGATCCCATACATATTGTTCCAGTTAAAGAGATCGAGGTTAGGCCATATCTGACCTTCGAGGAAGAGCCGGTGTAAATATTGGACCGCGATGTTAAAGTTCTGAGAAGAAAGTCGATCCCACTGGTTAAAGTTCTTTGGCATAATCATAGTTTTGAAGAGGCCATGTGGGAGCCCGAGGATGCAATACGACAATAGTATCCACATCTATTTCGATCAGGTAAAGTTTCGAGGCCGAAATTTTCTTTAAGGGGGTAGAGTTGTAACGCCCCAATAATTCTTTATATTTATTTACGTATGTTGTGGTAGAAAAGCATGTCTGCTTCAATGGTTAAGTGTTCGAAGAAGTGTCTGAGGAGTCCCAAGTTCAAGCCTTAGCTTGGAAAAAAATATTTTTAATGGAATAAACCATTAACTCTAGTCGGTAGGCTTATTAATAAATATTGGTAAAAATAAAGTAGAATGGGCCTGCTGGTTTGGAGGTTAAAGGGAATGTAATTGAGCAGAAGGTCTAGAGTTCCAGTGCCTACGTCAACATGGGACTTATTTTTATTGTTTGGCCATGGAGGTATTGTGGTTTGACTGAAATTTGAGTTTTTGAGGAATGTGGGGAGTTATGGTCGATTTTTAAGAGGTGGTTGAGGGAAATTTTGGTTGTTGGGGATTTAGGGAGTGTTTTGGGGAGAAAAATAAGGGAATTTGAGGATATGGGAGTGTTAGTGCCGAACTTGAACTCTTGTTCCTTAAGAGTTCAGTTTTGAGAGGTTCTTCTCTCCATTTTGTTTTATTTTTCTGCCGATTGTTCCCCTCTCCAACTCTTTCTTTTTCTTGGATTGTTTCTGTTGAATTTTGTCTCCCTTTATTTCAGATTTCTTCTTTTCTACTCCTCTCTTTACTGCTTGTTTCTTTAGTGTGATTGTTATCTTCTCTTTTTGAAGGGCCGATGATATCGCGTGATATGAAGTAATAAAATTTATAAAGAACTTGATCACACCCAAACTAACTAATATCACGACGTTTAAGGCAAGCGCACCTATCGAACAGTAGTATAGCTTAGTGGCAAGACTGAGTTATCGTACCCAAGGGAACCAAAAGTAATATTACTTACTTCCTTTCTATTATCTAGCTTAAGAATAAAAGAGGGGTTTGTTTAAACTACTTCTAAAACTAACTAAGAAAAGCAGAAAGAGTAAATTGGGAAAACTTTTTAGGGAAAAGCTGATTGATATGGACAATACTTAAGGGAGAATCCACCTAGACTTCACTTGTTATTGTTTTCTTGAACTATATGATTTGTTTACTTGACTTGATCCGTAGAGATCCCTAATCTATGCTAAACCCTCCGTCGAGGCGTAGAGCAACTAGGCCTAAGTTGTTAATTAAAGTTCCCTTATTAATTAACTCCCTAGGTTGCATTAATTCGATCTATGGTTCCCCATATTAGGTTTGACCCTAATCCGACAGATTTATGTCGCCCTATGTCTAGGGTTGCATGCAACTCTGCTTAATTATGGTAGATCTACTCTTATCACAGGGACTTTTGCTCCTCTGCTCTAAGCACATCCAATTCTTAAAATAAAACCTAGGACTATTAAATCAAGAATGAAGAACACATAATTAAGAACAATTCAAGTATTTATCATATAAATCAAGAATAAATAACAAGATCTATCTTAGGTTTCATCCCCCTCAAGTATTTGAGGGGTTTAGTTCATAATAAAGAAAGAAAACATCTCAGTAGATATAAAATAACAAAACATAAAAGAACCCGAAAACCCCTGAAGGAATTTAGGGAGATCCTCTATATTGCTGCAGAATTCTGGCTTCTGGGATGAATCAATCAGCTTCCCTGCGAGTAATCCCTACTTCCACTCTCTATGTTGGCAGCAAAGAATACTTCCCTTTTGGGGGAAATAAGCACACCCCTAGAGTTACCTCCTAGGGTCTTTATATAGAGCTTCGGAGAGCCTTTCTTAGCCTCCAAGTATCCCAATTCGAGTGAAATTCCTCTTCCTCACGACTAGAACACGCCCGTGTGCCACGCCCGTGTGACTTCGATAAAGGCCGTATGATTTGGCACGGCCGTATGGCTTGCCTGTACTTGTCAAGGGCTAGACCGTGTGGTCTTCATGTGGCACGGCCGTGTGGCACGGCCGTGTGGTGATTCCTTGGGCCGTGTGTTATTTCATTTTTGGCCCATTTTCCTCATTTTCGGTTCATTTCCTATTCTTTTCTCTTCCATATGCTCTCCTGAGTATAAGATATGAAAAAGAAGGATTAAAAGCACCAATTCTCACTAAATTGATAATAATTCATCCAAAATATAGGCTAAACATGAGGTAAAAATATGTATAATTTATTGTTTATCAAATACCCCCACACTTAAAACTTTGCTTGTCTTCAAGCAAAATCTCAATCCCTAAATAAGAATTATTCCTCTCAACCTACAATCTTTATCAATAATGTTTCAAACTAGTCCACAGGTAATCATACAACGGGTAATTCAATCAGAAGAACATTAAAGACTCAATCACTCTAAGTTGAGAATTTTATCATTGAAAACATAAGTCTCTTCCTTTCTTCTAAGTAGTTATCTCTCCATCTTAAGTAACAGGAGTTGACATCCTCACTAAAGGTTCACTCTATCCACTCAAAGTGTTTAGGGTTCAAAATTTAAGCACTCCTTAGTCAACCTGAAAAGTTATTACCATAAGCTTGCAAGAAAATCAAATCTCCACCACTAAAGTTTGATATGATACATTGATCAAAAGGTCTTTTAATGGTTGTAACAGGGCTTAGTTAGGGGTGTTGTCTCAGGCTGGAAAAAGAATGTTAGAATCGAGATTGAATTGAAAAATTATCTAGCTAGAAAAATCTCTATCACTGGAATATATTTCTCAGCTAATTCTTATGATACTATTATTTCTGCCTTGGTAGCCTTAAAATAGAAATATGCAAAAACTTGTTCAACTATTACAAGTTACAACTGAATTTCACTGTATGTACATAAATATATATATATATATTTTTCTTTTTTTCTTTTTTTTCTTTTTTTTTAAGAACAATTCAAGTAATGTAATAAATTGAATAAAACTTTACAATTTGGAAAGGAGAAAAAAAAAGCTAGATGAAAAATTCAAATCAAATCTCGACAAAAATAGGGGTCAAAATAATTGAATGCAATTCAACAAAAATAGGTTATTAGTTAATAATTGAGGGTAAGTCAAGGAAAAGGTTGTTAGGCTCAATGGGATTTACTAGGGGTTAATTTATGGAGGTAGGCTTTTTGTGGGGTAAGTGGGTTAAATCCTAGGTGCCTTTATCATTTCGGTATATCAAATCAATGATGTGGTCTCGACATGTATAATCGAAGCAAGTTCTAGAATAACAATTCAGTTTTGACTCACTCAAAACAATAATAAAAGTGAGCACGAAAGAATGTATGCTCAAAAAGGCTCAAAAATCTCACCAGAATTATGGCTTTTGATGTCAATCCTGCGAATTTCAAATCTCAAGATAACACTTAAATTTAGGGAAGATAACTTAAGCAAAAAAAAAATTTGGGGTTCTCAAAAATTTCAACTTAACATGCTTGATTCCCTAATATTTTAAAGTTTGAATAATCAAAGTACAAGCACCTATATCTTAATTCTCAACATATCGGTAGAAATCATAAATCAATCAGAATAAATTCCTAATAGGAGATTGAGAATTAGTTAAGAACAATGCATGAAGTACAATTTCAGGGATTTTCATAGATAATGTAAAGATTTCAAGTAAGCTTCCCCCCACACTTAAGATGTAAATTGCCCTCAATGTACAAAGTTATATAAATAGCAAGAGAAGTATAATATCATAAGATAGGGAGAGAATTGAAACTCCCTGAATTTAGGATGAATTTGTGAGGAAGAGTCGGTAATTGTGGCAGGGGTGGTCCCATTTCTGTTCGAATATGATCTGTAGACCTCCTTTTTTTGAAACTGTGGAAATATTTAATTAGTCGTAGAAATTTTGGATTAATAGAGATTACTCGTTAGGGATTGGCCGATATGAAAGATAGAAAATTAAATAACAGAAAATTGATAAACTAAGTTCTAAAAAATACTAATACGATAATGATTAAAATGATTAAATATAAAAATAAATTTTGAAATGAAAAGGAAACTAATAAAGGAAAAAAATGAGAAAAAATAGAACCGAATGAGAGAATAGAGGCACATGCCCGTGTGTCTCGGGGTTAGCCCGTGTTGGCCATATTACACGGCCGTTGTGAACTTGTTCGCTTTTCGCGCAGTCGTGTAGGTAGTCACACGGCCGTGTCTGATTTGACAGTGTTGGCCATGGCTTGGGGACACGGGCGTGTGGCGTTGTGTGAGCCTGTGTTGATACTGCAGGGTTGCCACGACCATGTTGCACGGCCGTGGGAAATTGTTGATAGCCCGTGTGGAATTCGTAAAGTTGCCACGGCCATATCACACGACCGTGGTGATTTGTCGACCTCCCGTGCTTTTGGGAAACTTCTGCTCTGTTTGTACACGGTCTGGGTGCACGACCGTGTCTCTGTTTTAAGATGTCACACGGCCTTAGGCACGCCCGTGTGGCTGGCCGTGTGGCCTAGATTTATGCATAAAAAATGTTATTTGCTGCATAAAAATACTAGAAAAATTTTAAACAAAGAAAAGTTATTAAGTTATTGCTCGAGTTGCCTCCCGAGAAGCGCTTGTTTATAGTCTAAGCTCGACTTTTCTTAAGCTTGTTCGTTCATGGTGGTTTGAAGAGTTGATACTCTTCTATCCTGCTTGCAATTTTATTATTAACATAAGATTTGAGTCGAGTATGGTTTACCTTGAAAGTGCCAAGTGACTCATGTTTTATTTTTACTGTACCATAAGGGAAGATTTTCATTACCGTGAAGTAAGGTATGTCACTTGTATGTTCTTTCGAGTTTAAGATTCGGGGGTCGTCTTCCCCTAGAAGTACTTTATCCCCTACCTTGATTTGACACATTTTTACCTGAGGGTCGTCTTGGTGATGCTCTGGGTTGGTGTGGCATATTTTGGGTTTTTCATGATAGTTCAGCCACTCATCTAGTTCCTCGATCTGAAGCGTTCGCTTTTTAGGTGCCTCTCCATTGGATGGACTTGTCTGTGATTGGGTTGCCTTTATGTGAAGTGTATCCTGCACAGAAGGTTGGGTGGTGAGTTCAATGTTTTTACAAGGACTCGTGACTATATTATTATCAACAGTTTTAATTGCGTTTTGAGCTTGTAAAGTAACTTTGTCATCATCTACACGTAGTGTAAGTTCACCTGTTCCTAAATCAATTATTGTTCTGGCAGTTGCTAAGAAGGGTCGCCCTAGAATTAAGGGTATATCGCTATCCTCATCAATGTCTAAAACAACAAAGTCAACTGGGAATATAAATTTATCAATTTTGACGAGCACATCTTCAATTATTCCCTTAGGAGACCTAATAGTTTTATTAGCTAGTTGAATGCTCATCTTAGTTTGCTTAGGCTTTCCAAGACCTAGTTGTTTAAACAGTTTATAAGGCATGACATTTATACTAGCTCCTAAATCAGCTAAAGCATTTTTGGTGTCTAGGCTACCAAATAAACAAGGAATAGTAAAACTCCCTGGATCTTTCAGTTTGGTTGGCAGTTTATTTTGGAGAATAGCTGAGCATTCCTCGTTGAGTTCCACTATGGACAGTTCTTCCAACTTCCTTTTATTTGTGAAAAGTTCCTTTAAAAGTTTTGCGTACTCTGGCATCTGCATAATTGCTTCAGCAAAAGGTAAGTTAATATGTAATTTCTTTAACAGTTTAAGAAACTTACCGAATTGCTGATCTGTGCGGTCCTTTTTTAGCGCGTTTGGGTATGGGATATGAGGTTTAAATTCTTTGACGATTTCATCTTTGGGACTTGCCTCATCCTTTCCTTTACTTACCACAGGCTCCTTGCATGGCTTTGGGTTGGTTTTGGTTATCCCCTCATCATCTATTGTATCCACAACATTGAGTTGCTCGTTAGGGTTAGTCTCAGTATTGCTTGATAACCCACCTCGCGGTTTTTCAGAGATTAGCTTGGCAAGCTGGCCTATTTGAGTTTCAAATCCTTGAATGGATGCCTGCTGGTTCCTCAATGCAGTTTCGGTGTTTTGGAAACGTGTTTCTGATACGACAATAAATTTTGTGACCATCTCTTCAAAGTTCAGCTTTTTCTTTTGTTGGAATGGTGGCTGTTGCAATCTTAGAGGAGGTGGTTGTCTTTGATTTCCTTGTCCTTCCCATGAAAAACTGGGGTGACTCCGCCAACCTGCATTATAAGTATTACTATAAGGGTTATTTTGAAGTCTAGAATTGTTACCCATATAGTTGGCTTGCTGAGTTTCCATGCCATGTCCAAAAGAGGAGTAATTTGGATTGAACATATTTCCTGGAGTTGCATTGCATTGCATAACTGGCTGTACCTACGTAGAACCAACAAAATTATCAAACTTTTTATTTAAAAGTTCCACCTGATTAGTAAGCATAGTAACAGCATCAATATTATAAACTCCTGCAACTTTTGTCGGCTTTGTCCTCATGATTTGCCACTGATAGTTATTCAATGACATTCCTTCAATAAATTCATAAGCTGCTTCTGGCGTTTTATTATCAATTGTTCCTCCTGCGGCTGCATCAACCATTTGTCATGTGGATGGATTCAAACCGTTGTGGAAGGTTTGAACTTGTAGCCATAAAGGTAGTCCATAATGAGGACATCTTCTCAAAAGATCCTTGTATCTCTCCCAGGCATCGTAGAGTGTTTCTAAATCCATCTGCACAAAGGAAGAAATATCGTTTCGTAATTTAGCTATTTTAGTGGGAGGAAAATATTTAAGTAAAAATTTTTCTGTCATCTGTTCCCATGTGGTGATTGAGCCTCGTGGTAGAGAATTTAACTACTGTTTGGCTTTGTTTCTCAGAGAGAATGGAAATAGCCTTAGTCGAATAGCATCATCAGAAACGCCATTAATTTTAAAAGTATCGCACAATTCCAAAAAGTTTGCTAAATGAGCGTTGGGATCTTCATCCTGTAAACCATCAAACTGTACAAACTGCTGAATCATCTGAATAGTGTTAGGTTTTAGTTCAAAATTATTAGCAGCAATAGCAGGTCTAACAATGCTAGTTTGAGTACCAATCAAACTAGGTTTAGCATGATCATACATAGTTCAAGGAGCTTCATCCTGGTTTACTGGTTCTGCTGGTAGTGCTGGATGTGGTGGAATGTTTTGATTTGCTTCCATCTCTTCTGTAGGTTCTGGCTCGTGCTCAGGTTCTTGCTCTGGATAATGTAGGCTTCGTCTGATCTCTCTGCGATTTCTACGAACTGTAGCTTCTAAATCTTCGTAAAAAAAGTAATGGTCCTGTTGGGTTGTTTCTAGTCATAAACTAGAAAAACCTAGAAAAATAAAAAAAGAACGAAAATAAAATAAAAATAAAAAATAAACTTAGAAAAACCTAGAAAAAAATAAGAAGAAAATAAAAAATAAAAATAAAAATAAAAATAAAAATAAAAAAATAAAAAAATAAATATATTAATGGCTAAAGTAATAGAAATCGAGTGTTCGTAATATTTTAGTTCCCCGGCAACGGCGCCAAAAACTTGATATCGCGTGATATGAAGTAATAAAATTTATAAAGAACTTGATCACACCCAAACTAACTAATATCACGACGTTTAAGGCAAGCGCACCTATCGAACAGTAGTATAGCTTAGTAGCAAGACCGAGTTATCGTACCTAAGGGAACCAAAAGTAATATTACTTACTTCCTTTCTATTATCTAGCCTAAGAATAAAAGAGGGGTTTGTTTAAACTACTTCTAAAACTAACTAAGAAAAGCAGAAAGAGTAAATTGGGAAAACTTTTTAGGGAAAAGCTGATTGATATGGACAATACTTAAGGGAGAATCCACCTAGACTTCACTTGTTATTGTTTTCTTGAACTATATGATTTGTTTACTTGACTTGATCCGTAGAGATCCCTAATCTATGCTAAACCCTCCGTCAAGGCGTAGAGCAACTAGGCCTAAGTTGTTAATTAAAGTTCCCTTATTAATTAACTCCCTAGGTTGCATTAATTCGATCTATGGTTCCCCATATTAGGTTTGACCCTAATCCGGCAGATTTATGTCGCCCTATGTGTAGGGTTGCATGCAACTCCGCTTAATTATGGTAGATCTACTCTTATCACAGGGACTTTTGCTCCTCTACTCTAAGCACATCCAATTCTTGAAATAATACCTAGGACTATTAAATCAAGAATGAAGAACACATAATTAAGAACAATTCAAGTATTTATCATATAAATCAAGAATAAATAACAAGATCTATCTTAGGTTTCATCCCCCACAAGTATTTGAGGGGTTTAGTTCATAATAAAGAAAGAAAACATCTCAGAAGATATAAAATAACAAAACATAAAAGAACCTGAAAACCCCTGAAGGAATTTAGGGAGATCCTCTATATTGCTGCAGAATTCCAGCTTCTGGGATGAATCAATCAGCTTCCCTGCGAGTAATCCCTACTTCCACTCTCTATGTTGGCAGCAAAGAATACTTCCTTTTTGGGGGAAATAAGCACACCCCTAGAGTTGCCTCCTAGGGTCTTTATATAGAGCTTTGGAGAGCCTTTCTTAGCCTCCAAGTATCCCAATTCGAGTGAAATTCCTCTTCCTCACGACTAGAACACGCCCGTGTGCCACACTCGTGTGACTTCGACAAAGGCCGTGTGATTTGGCACGGCCGTGTGGCTTGCCCGTGCTTGTCGAGGGCTGGACCGTGTGGTCTTCATGTGGCACGGCCGTATGGTGATTCCTTGGGCCGTGTGTTATGTCATTTTTGGCCTATTTTCCTCATTTTCGGTTCATTTCCTATTCTTTTCTCTTCCATATGCTCTCCTGAGTATAAGATATGAAAAAGAAGGATTAAGAGCACCAATTCTCACTAAATTGATAATAATTCATCCAAAATATAGGCTAAACATGAGGTAAAAATATGTATAATTTATTGTTTATCAGCCGAATACTGCTGAAGCACTATAAGGGAGTGTGTGCTTTGGCTTCCTCAATTTGGTGGACTGTATTTGATATTTGCGGGAGTTCAGAGATCCGTTTATCTGATGTATGATCACCCAATTAAGCCATAAGAAGTGTATGCCAATATATATATATATATATATATCTATGAGAGATTGTTGCTATATCAGTTGATGATTGAAAGCCATGAATAATTGATTTTTGGTATTGAAAATCCTTATGGAAAATTTAGTTGACATGTTTAATTATTTTGGCTGACAATTGGTGAATGATTGGTTGTGAATTAAGCATGAATTGGATGTTAATTTACTTGTCGTTTTTATTAACATTCACTGAGCTTTTTAAAGTTCAAACCCTCACTTTTGTGCAGATAATCGTCGAGATTGAGGAGTTGAGCAAAAGCGTTCCAAAAGATTTAGGCTTAGTAGAGACTTTATTTCACATTTTAGAGACTGTAATCGAGCATTATGGAACTTTCAAGAATTAGTTTGATTTTGGTTGTAATTGGGACATTGGACATTGGACATTTTATTCGAGTGATTTTAAAATAATTTTGAGGCATATTTGAGTTTAATTATTGAATGATTTACGGTGTTTTTTTGCTTGATAGCACAGTGTGTGAAGCATGGAATTTTTACTAACGATTATTTAAATGAAGCTTCCATGGAGTGGTTTACGAGCGACTAAGGTACGACACCTGTTTGATTTATTCGGTGTTTGATATACATAAAATTGATTACCAAATTCTATTTAATTGAGGCTTAATTGATGCCAATAAATTCAATTGAAGGTGTATGTATATGTATGTTAATTAATTGTATTTAATTTGGGTTTAATTGGCCATTAAAATATACAAAATCGGGTTTTAAAATGAGTTTTTTACAAAAATAGGTGATCTCGTGATTGTGATGAAGTAAAAAAATCTGATCATACCTGGAAACTAACTAATATCACGATAAAAGGCAAGTGCACCTATCGAATAGTAGTATAGTCAGTGGCATGACCGAAATATCGAATCCAAGGAACTATGAGTACTAGTAATGACTTTCTTCCCATTATCTAGCCTAAAAATAAAAGGGATGGTTTGATTGTAAATATTCTAGACTAAACTAAGGAGACGACAAAGAGTAAATTGGGAAATTGCTTTTGGAAAAACTGATTGATAAAGCAATACCTAAGGAAGAATCCACCTAGACTGCACTTGTTATCTAACTCTGAACCAGATGATTTCTTTATTTGATTTGATCCGTAGACATCCCTAAATTATGTTAATACCTTCATCGAGGATAAGAACAACTAATTCTAGGTTGATTAACCGAAATCTCTTTCTAGTTAAAACCCCTAGTCTTGCATTAACTCGATTTATGGCTCCCCATATTGGATTTGACTCTAATCCGGCAGATTTTCGTCGCCCTATCTCTAGGATTGCGATCAACTCCGCTTAATTGTGTTGGATCTACTCCTATGTAGGGACTTTTGCTCCTTTACATAAGCATATTTGACTTAAAACAATATCCCGGAAATATCAATTTAAGAGTTAAAAACACAATTAAGAACAAATCAAATATTTATCAAACAGTTCAAATAACAATAACAAGATCTGTCTTAGGTTTCATTCCCCTTAGATATTTGGGGTTTTAGTTCATAATTATAAAAAAAAACATCTCAGAAGAAATAAAATAACAAAACATAAGAAAACCCAAAACTCCTGAAAGGATTGAAGGGAGATCCTTGTCTTGATGTAGATCCTGGCTTCTGAGATGGATCAATCAGCTTCCCTTCGAGTAATTCCCTACCTTTAACTCCCCGTCTTGGTGGGCAATTCATTTTTCCTCTATGGTTGCCTCCTAGGGTCTTTATATAGAGTTTAGAATGTCTTCTTAGCCCCTAAGTAGCCTTTTCCGAGTGAAATTGAACTACCTCACGACAGGGACACGCCCGTGTGCCATGCTCATGTGAGTCGACTTCTTGGCCATGTTCGAGCCTATTAATGTGGCACGGCTGTGTGACACGCCTGTGTGGCGAACCTCCAGGCCTTGTTGATTATTAAATTGGGCCTAATTTGCCCGTTTTCTGCCCGTTCCTTGCTCTTTTCTTTTCCTTATGCTCACCTAGGTATAAAACATGAAATAAAAGGATTAGGAGCACCAATGTCCACAAATTCAATGATAATTCATCTAGAATTTAGGCTAAGCATGGGGTAAAAATATGTGTAATTTATGGTTTATCAAATACCCCCACACTTAAGCCTTTGCTTGTCCTCAAGCAAAATCTCAACCCACAATTAAAAATCATTCTTCTCAACTTATAATCCTTATCAATAATGTTTCAAACTAATCCACAAGTAATCATACAATGAAAATTCAACCAGTAGAACATTAAAGTCTCAAACACTCTAGTTGAGAATCTTATCACAGAAACATAGGTTTTCTCCCTTCTCCTAAGTAATTACCTTTCAATCAAAATCAATAAGAGTTGAAATCCTCACTAAAGATTCACTCTATCCACTCGAAGTGTTTAGGGTTCAAAAATTAAGCACTCATTAGTCAACCTGAAAAGTTATTACCATAAGCTTGCAGAAAAATCAAATCTCCACCACTATGGATTGATATGGCATATCGATCAAAAGGTCTTTCAATGGTTGTAATGGGGCTTTGGTTAGGGGTGTTGTCATAAGCTAAAAAAGAGTGTTAGAATCGAGATTAAACTGAAAAATCATCTAGCTAGAAAAATCTCTTATCACTGAAACATATTTCTAGAGCTAAGCCTTTTTGATGACATCGTTCTAGATTCGGAAGCTTATAATAGAAATATGCAAAAAATATTGGATTACAACTAAAATATGAATTACACTAAATTAACTGTATATACACTTTTTTTTTAGGAATAAATCAAATAATAACAAATTGAATATTTATAAATTTTACAAACCGAAAAAGAGAACAAAGCTAGATAATAATTCAACTCAAATCTCAATAAAAATAGGGCTCAAAATAATTCAAGGTAATTCAACAAAAATGGATTATAGGTTAATATTGAAGGTAAGTCAAAGAATAGGTTGTTAGGCTCAATGGGGTTCACTAGGGGTTAATTTATGGAGGTAGGCTTTTATGGAGTAAGTGGGTTAAAACCTAGGTGCCTTTATCATTTCGGTATACCAAATCAATGATGTGGCCTCGACATGTATAATCAAAGCAAGTTCTAGAATAACAAATCAGTATTGACTCACTCAAAGCAACAATAAAAGTGAGTATGAAAGGATGTATGCTCAAAAGGCTCATGTGACACCCTTAAAACGACCCTAGTCGGAATGTGGTTTCGGGACCACAAAATCGAGGCACAAAAATAATTTAATAATTATTTTGATGCCCATTGCATGTGTCAATTCATGTGTGACATCTTAGGTGCTTTAATTTAGCCTTATAATTATGAATTTCACCTAAAAGGGCTTAATTATGAGCTTTGAAAATATGCTAGTTGAATGTGTTATGACTAAATAATAGCATAGTTTAAAAACATGGGCTTGCATGTCAAATTTCCCTTTTTCTTTTAAGTGGCCGGCCAACTCACATCATGATGATGTTTTGGTTGTTTGTGTTTTGTATTTTAATGATTATAAGTGCTTATTTTTGCATAAAATAAAAGTTAAAATAATATTATGAATTAAAGATAAATTAAATTAAGAAAAATGGGTGACAAAAACAATGTTTTGTTCATTCTTCCTCCTTCATTGCTGTAGCTAGTTAAAGAAGAAGAGAAAATTTTTTTTTGGGGTTCGGCCATGAGTGAAGCTAATCTAAGGTATGTTTGATGCATCAATTGAAACTATCCTATGCTTTGAGTTGTTTAGAAAGCCTTTTCCTTGGTTCATGTTAAAAATTTTTGAAGAATGAAGGATAAATTGCATTCGGCTAAGCTAGGAGATTGAGGAATAAATTCCTGGTTTTTGTTGTTATTTTGGGAGGGGTTTAAGGTGATTTTGTAGCTCCTAGCATAACCCATGTGAAAATTGTTGTGTTTATGGAGCATGTAGCATTCGGTCATGGCCTTAAATGGTCAAGTTGATTGAGTTTTGTTGTTCATGAGTTCTATGCAATTCTATCTTAATTTCCCAAAATGCATTCCTTGATTTGGTGGTGGTCTCATGCTCGGTGTTGGAGGAGAGGTCGCAAATTGGAAATTTTGATGGAAAAAAAAATAATGAATTTTTGAAGTTGGTGTTTGAAATTAAGGAATGAATATATATGAATCTAGATTAGTTAAATCTTGTTATGAGTGACTAACATGAGCTAATTGCTTTCGGCTAATGATGTTTTATATTTAGCAAGCACATTTGGTTGAGTGATAAGCCATGAAGTCTTGATATGTCATGTTATGTGCCAAGGTAAAAGGGTGGAAGAATGCTTTTTGTTTGGAGAATTATGCATTCAGCTAGGGGTCCATGTTCCCTTAATTGACATATGGATGTTTTGATATTATGCTTCTATACAAGAGTGAATTGCCGTGGCTAGTATAAGTTTTTGAACTCAAAATTTGACCTTTTATGTGATGTTAATGCCGCATATTAAGTTGAGCAATTAAATTTAGTTTTAATTTGATTCTAAATGAATGTACATGATAGATGCCACTTTGAAATCGGATAGAAAGCTTGTTGATGTTTATATTGCCGAATGTGAATTTAAGTAGCATGTTAGTAGTGTTAATGTTTTAATTTGTGATTAAGAACATGTTGAATATGTGCTTTGGTGGTCATGAAATAATCGGCTAATGTGGAGTGGTACCTTTATATTTGCCGAATATAGGATTTGTAAGAATTAAAGTTTAGCAAATGGGAATTTGTAAATTAGCTATGAGCACTAAAGACCTTAGGTGGTATTCAACCTTTGGGAAACTTGTGCACAAAAAATATTTGAATGTTGTTTAGTAAATTTTCTAATAGTCGATTTTACTTAATATTAAAGCATGACTAGCTCAATTGAGGGAGGATAGGATAGAGTCACCTTATGCCAATGAGCTTACAAAGGGTCATGCAAGGATTAGTTGAGTTCAATGAGGAGTGCCGAATATGATTGTGCATGAATATAACCTTGTGTGTGTGTTCGATAAATTAGGTAATGTGACCTTGATAAAAGTGGCCTAAATAAGTATTGAAATTCGGCTAAGTGAGTAAGTGTAAGCTTAATGAAATGAAAATTTTATGTATGCATTTATATGCCTAATGTATGTGTCTTGTGTTATAGAGACATTCAGCTACATGGTTAAATTCATGCATAAGGTAGATGGATGAGATATGTGAATCTATGCTTGTGTGCACAAATTAGACAAAGATCAAATAAGCATGAATTCAAATTATGGCATAATGCATAAAGTATAATGTATATTGAAATTCTATGTGATTGCCGAATGTGTGTTTATGATAAGGAAAGTATATGTGTTTCTTATTTTGATTGTAAGTGAAATGATCAAGTGAGATTTTGAATAAGGATTAATGAAATTAAATTGTTTAATTTAGCTCAAGAGCATATAGGGACAAGTTCGGATAAAGGGAAGGCTAAAGTGGTCGAATAGCTAACTCATAGTTGCTCGGAAAAGTTCAAGGTAAGTTTTGAGTAATTGAATTTGGTATTTAATTTAAAATGCCATGATATACATGTATGATAGATGAATGATGTCCCATTGTCCTTACCATAACAAGGTTATTGAAAAAGAAACCTTATACATGTTTGTTATATAGCCAAATGGCTATTAGAGAATTAAACAAAGAACAAGATTGGGGATATATGCTTATGTGTGTTTGCTTATTGAGCTGAAATTTTAGTAAAAGAAGTATACATGTATTGGATTTGAATGATGTTTACGATACAAAGTCAATGAGCATGTTATATGTCTATATGCGAATGAGTGGACTTGAATTACAAATGTGATTTCGGGATTAAAGACCCGATGACTATATGTAGAGATTATGTCTGGGTTAAGACCCGAAGGCTATATGCGGAGACTATGTCCGGGTTAAGACCCGATGGCTATATGCGGTGACTATGTCCGGGTTAAGACCCGGTAGCGTTGTGTGGAGATTTTATCTGAGCTAAAGGTCTCGCCGATGATCCGAGTAAAGTTTGAAGCTATAAGACTTCACAGTAAGAATTGCTTATGAATACGTTCAATGCAAAAATTTAAACAGGTATGTACTTCGAGCTTATATGTGAGCTTGATTTGGACTAAATCATAAGGTAGTATGTGATGCATAAGTGAGCAATCAATGAGACTGTTTCTATAATTATGTGGCATCGGGTCAATGTGAAAGGTTATGTGAAATTATGCAATATATCTATATTTACATGAGCTCACTTTCATGTGAAAGTTTATCTGCCTATTGTATATGATGAGATTGTGTATATTCGGCTAAGGGGTGATATACCCAAAAGATAAGTGAAACAAAAATGCGAACCACTAAGTTATAATTTGATTTTTTTATCTATTGTCATTGCTTAAAACTTACTAAGCCTTGTAGTGCTTACTCCGTTTACTTTGTTTCCTCTGTTTTATAGATATCATTTTAAAGCTACGGATTCGGGGATTGAAGCTTTAATCACCTACACTATCGTCGTTATTTTGGTACATTCGATAGTTATTTTGAGAACAATGGCATGTATAGGCTAATCTCCTTTCGTGAAACTGAATTACATTTTGAGTTGTATTTATTCTAGCCATGCGAAAATGGCTTGCTTAATCTCTAAGTTGATGTATATGCTTTGTTGGAAATTTTATGTGCCTTATTACTTCGATGCATGGGTTATATGATGTGATGATGGTATGCTTAATACCCAGAAATTCGATTACACCTATTGGTTGGTAGTTGTTTGACAACCTTGATAGTATTCACATAGTAAATATACATGATATGGTTGCATTAGTCGAATTACCATGAGAGTTGGATTGTTCGGATCTAGAAATTAAAATTGATCTCTAATCGTAATCGATGTACAACCGAATCCATGTCTTGTATGTATCTATGAACCTCAGTAAGTTGTATTTAGTTATGTAATACCTTAATACCCTATTCCGGCGACGGACAGGGGTATATGGTGTTACATTTTTATTAGTATCAGAGCTACGATTTAGTCGATTCTCAGACTAACGTAGCGCGTGTGAGTATAGCTATACATGCCATTTTATGAGAATACGATAGTGTGGTGATTTCTGACATTTGAAATGTGTTTTTCGTATAGTAATGGATCCCGATCCCGATCGAGCCGTAGCAGAGGATATTGAGAGTGTAGCGGCTGCTCCCGCTCAAGGGACCGCGCCGATCGACTCTCAGCCGAACATCACTCAACGAGATGATGACATGAGGCAGAATTTTTATGCTATGATGAATGATTGGTTCACTCAATTCCTTCGAACTAATCCGGCTGTTCCACAACCTCCTCCCCCGAATAATCCACTTCCGACCCCTGTGACTCCTCCTGAGACCGACCCTGTGAGGTCGAGTAAACCCCCAGTCGACAAAATTAGAAAATACAGGGCTGAAGAGTTTTGGGCTACAATTGATGATGATACTGAGCGGGCTGAGTTTTGGCTCGATAATGTAATCCGCGTGTTTGATGAATTGTCCTGTACGCCCGAGGAGTGTTTGAAATGTGCCGTATCTCTGTTACCTGATTCTGCCTACTATTGGTGGAACACATTGGTTTCAGTTGTACCGAGAGAGCGGGTTACTTGGGAGTTTTTCCAAATTGAATTCCGTAAAAAGTATATCAGCCAGAGATTTATTGATCAGAAACGGAAAGACTTTCTTGAGCTTAAGCAGGGCCGAATGTCAGTGACCGAGTATGAAAGAGAATTCGTGTGGCTCAGCCGATATGCTCGCGAGTGCATATCATCCGAAGCTATTATTTGTAAACGCTTCAAGGACGGGTTAAATGAAGACATCAAACTACTGGTTGGCATTCTCGAAATTTAAGAGTTCGTTGTTCTTGTCGAGCGAGCCTGCAAGGCCGAAGAGCTCAGAAATGAAAAGCGAAAAGCTGATAGTGGAGCCAGAGATTTTCGTAAGAGATCTTCGGGGAAGTCTATTCAAAAATCCTCAAAGAAATTTCGAGGTGACTCGGACAGACCTAATGCTACCTTAGATTTTTCTAGACGAGATCGTGATCGACCCCTTGTGAGTACACGAGTCACTTTTTCTGCTAGTGTTGGGAACGACCGTCAAGACAGAGCCGAGTGCAAGTATTGTGGAAAATGGCATTCGGGGAGCTGCAGATTTCATGATCGCTCCTGTTATAAGTGTGGATCGGCTGATCACTTCATAAGAGATTGCCCCAGATGGTCTGAGTAGAATGTGAATCAGAGTGGGAAACCGAGTACTAATTCAGCACGAGGTAGACCACCTAGGAACACGGGAAATGCTAGCGGCGGTCAGAGAAGAACGAAAGATGTTACGACCAAATCTGAGACTCATGCCCCTGCTAGAGCTTACGCTATACGTGCACGCGAGGATGCCTCTTCCCCAGATGTTATTACCGGTACTTTTACTCTCTTTGATTCTGATGTGATTGCTTTGATTGACCCTGGTTCAACCCATTCATATGTATGTGAAACTTTGGCATCCAGTAAGACTCTCCCTGTTGAGTCTACTGAGTTTGTGATTCGAGTATCCAATCCCTTGGGTCGTTATGTTTTAGTTGATAGAGTGTGTAAGAAATGTCCCCTTATGATTTGGGATTCCTATTTTCTGGCCGATTTGATGCTTTTGCCATTCGATGAATTCAACGTTATTCTCGGAATGGATTGGTTGACTGTTCACGATGCGGTAGTGAATTGCAAGCGAAAGACTATTGATTTGCGATGTTCGAATAATGAGATAATTCGGATTGAGTCTACGGATCTAAACGGGCTACCGGTGGTAATATCTTCTATACTGGCTGAGAAATTTATGAAAAAGGGTTGCAAGGCTTACCTTGCTTATGTTTTGGATAGCAAAATATCTGAACAAAAGCTTGAGGCTGTACCTGTGGTTTGTGAGTATTTGGACGTGTTTCCTGAAGAATTACCGGGATTACCACCTGTTAGAGAGGTTGAGTTCGGCATTGAGTTAGCTCCGGGTACAACTCCGATTTCGATTGCTCCGTATCGTATGGCTCCAACAGAGTTGAAAGAGTTGAAATCTCAGTTGCAAGAGTTGACTAATAGAGGTTTCGCAAGACCGAGCTTTTCACCTTAGGGTGCACTAGTCTTGTTCGTGAAAAAGAAAGACGGGACTTTGAGAATGTGTATTGACTATCTGTAGCTGAACAAAGTGACTATAAAGAATAAGTATCCGTTGCCTCGTATTGACGACTTATTTGATCAGCTAAAGGGGGCTTCAGTGTTTTCAAAGATTGACTTGCGATCTGGCTATTATCAGTTGCGAGTTCGAGACTCGGACGTACCTAAGACTGCTTTCAAAACGAGATATGGACACTACAAGTTCTTAGTGATGCCGTTTGGGCTCACTAATGCCCCTGCAGTTTTCATGGATCTGATGAATCGGGTGTTTAAGCAGTATCTAGAGCGATTTGTGGTGGTGTTTATCGATGACATTTTGATTTATTCTCACGATGAGTTTGAGCATACCGAGCATTTGAGACTTGTGCTTCAAATTTTGCTTGATAATCAGCTGTATGCGAAGTTCAGCAAATGTGAGTTCTGGTTGCACGAGGTTAACTTTCTGGGACATATTGTATCTGCTTCAGGAATACGAGTTGATCCGAATAAAATTTTAGCTATCCTTAATTGGAAGCCTCCTAGAAATGTCTCCAAAGTTCGGAGCTTTTTGGGACTTGTCGGTTACTACTGACGATTTGTGAAAGACTTCTCAATGATCTCTACCCCGTTGACAAAGCTATTGCAGAAAGATGTTAAATTTGAGTGGTCTAAAAAGTGCCAAAAAGGTTTCGACCAATTGAAAGCCCTTTTGACGGAAGCCCCAGTTTTAGTTTAGCCCGAGTCCAGTAAAGAGTTTGTGGTTTATAGTGACGCGTCTTTGAATGGCTTGGGGTGTGTTTTGATGCAAGAGGGCAGAGTTGTTGCGTATGCTTCGAGACAGTTAAAGCCTCATGAGAAAAACTATCTAACTCACGATCTCGAATTAGCTGCTAATGTGTTTGCTCTGAAGATTTGGCGTCACTACCTTTTTGGTGAGAAATGTCATGTCTTTTCTGACCATAAAAGCCTCAAATACTTGATGACCCAAAGAGATTTGAATCTGAGACAAAGGCGTTGGCTTGAATTGTTAAAGGATTATGAGCTTGTCATTGACTATCATCCGGGAAAGGCGAATGTAGTTGCTGATGCTCTTAGCCGAAAATCATTGTTAGCTTTACGAGCCATGAATGTACATTTATTAGTATCTGATGATGGTGTGATGATAGCGGAATTAAAAGCAAAATTGGTGTTTCTACGACAAGTTTGTGAAGCTCAGAAAGCTGATGACGATTTAATTGCCAAGCGAGCTCAATGCGATTTAAATGTGGATTCTGAGTTTCAAGTTGATGACAATGATTGTTTGAGGTTCCGAGGCCGAGTATGTATTCCGAGAAGTTTAGAGTTGGTTTCGATGATTTTAAATGAAGCTCATAATAGCCGAATGTCGGTTCACCCGGGAAGTACAAAAATGTACAACGATTTGAAACGTCAGTATTGGTGGCATGGTATGAAACGAGACATCTCAAATTTTGTGTCAAAGTGTTTGATATGCCAACAAGCAAAAGCGAAACATCAGGTGCCTTCGGGTTTGTTGCAACCGATTTTGATACCCGAGTGGAAATGGGATAAGATTACGATGGATTTTGTATCGGGGCTACCGTTGACACCGAGCAAGAAGGATGTGATTTGGGTTATCGTGGATCGATTAACTAAATCGGCTCATTTTATTCCCGTGCGTACGGATTACTCACTTGATAAGTTAGAAAAATTGTATGTTTCTCAGATCGTCAGACTGCACAGGGTGCCTATCTCTATCTTATCGGATAGAGACCCGAGATTTACATCGCGGTTTTGGAAGAAACTACAAGATTCTCTAGGTACTAAGCTACATTTTAGTACTGCATTTCATCCTCAGACGAACGGTCAATCGGAACGAGTAATTCAAATACTCAAGGATATTTTGAGATGTTGTATCCTTGAGTTTAATGGTTCGTGGGAACGGTATTTACCTTTGATTGAATTCGCTTACAACAACAGTTTCCAATCAAGCATTAAGATGGCACCTTATGAGGCTTTATACGGTCGCAAATGTTGTACACCGTTGTTTTGGATCGAGCTCAGTGAAAGTAAGATTTTTGGGGTCGATTTGATTAGAGATGCCGAGCAGAAAGTAAAAGTGATCCGTGATAGTCTTAAGGCAACTTCAGATCGTCAAAAGTCATACGCGGATTTAAAGCGGAAATATATTGAGTATCAGGTCGGAGACAAAGTATTTCTTAACGTATCACCTTGGAAAAAGGTGGTTAGATTCTGCCGTAAGGGTAAATTGAGTCCGAGGTTCATCGGGCCATATGAAATATCTGAACGGATTGGACCGATAGCATATCGATTGATTTTGCCTCCCGAACTTGAAAAGATTCACAACGTTTTTCATGTTTCGATGCTTCGACGATATAGATCCGACCTATCGCATGTGATTAATCCATCTGACATTGAAATTCAATCAGATTTGAGTTATGAGGAGGAACCAATTCGTATTTTGGCACACGAGGTTAAAGAGTTGCGGAATAAGAGGATTTCGTTAGTGAAAGTGTTGTGGGTCAAACACGGGGTGGAAGAAGCTACTTGGGAGCTTGAGAATTCGATAAAAGAACGTTACCCAAACTTATTTTCCGGTAAGATTTTCGGGGACGAAAATTTCTTAAGTGGGGGAGAGTTGTGACAGCCTTAAAACGACCCTAGTCGGAATGTGGTTTCGGGACCACAAAATCGAGGCACAAAAATAATTTAATAATTATTTTGATGCCCATTGCATGTGTCAATTCATGTGTGACATCTTGGGTGCTTTAATTTAGCCTTATAATTACAAATTTCACCTAAAAGGGCTTAATTATGAACTTTGAAAATATGCTAGTTGAATGTGTTATGACTAAATAATAGCATAGTTTAAAAACATGGGCTTGCATGTCAAATTTCCCTTTTTCTTTTAAGTGGCCGGCCAACTCACCTCATGATGATGTTTTGGTTGTTTGTGTTTTGTATTTTAATGATTATAAGTGCTTATTTTTGCATAAAATAAAAGTTAAAATAATATTATGAATTAAAGATAAATTAAATTAAGAAAAATGGGTGACAAAAATAATGTTTTGTTCATTCTTCCTCATTCATTACCGTAGCTAGTTAAAGAAGAAGAGAAATTTTTTTTTTGGGGTTCGGCCATGAGTGAAGCTAATCTAAGGTATGTTTGATGCCTCAATTGAAACTATCTTATGCTTTGAGTTGTTTAGAAAGCCTTTTCCTTGGTTCATGTTAAAAATTTTTGAAGAATGAAGGATAAATTGCATTCGGCTAAGCTAGGAGATTGAGGAATAAATTCCTGGTTTTTGTTGTTATTTTGGGAGGGGTTTAAGGTGATTTTGTAGCTCCTTGCATAACCCATGTGAAAATTGTTGTGTTTATGGAGCATGTAGCATTCGGTCATGGCCTTAAATGGTCAAGTTGATTGAGTTTTGTTGTTCATGAGTTCTATGCAATTCTATCTTAATTTCCCGAAATGCATTCCTTGATTTGGTGGTGGTCTCATGCTCGGTGTTGGAGGAGAGGTCGCAAATTGGAAATTTTGATGGAAAAAAAAATAATGAATTTTTGAAGTTGGTGTTTGAAATTAAGGAATGAATATATATGAATCTAGATTAGTTAAATCTTGTTATGAGTGACTAACATGAGCTAATTGCTTTCGGCTAATGATGTTTTATATTTAGCAAGCACATTTGGTTGAGTGATAAACCATGAAGTCTTGATATGTCATGTTATGTGCCAAGGTAAAAGGGTGGAAGAATGTTTTTTGTTTGGAGAATTATGCATTCGGCTAGGGGTCCATGTTCCCTTAATTGACATATGGATGTTTTGATATTATGCTTCTATACAAGAGTGAATTGCCGTGGCTAGTATAAGTTTTTGAACTCAAAATTTGACCTTTTATGTGATGTTAATGCCGCATATTAAGTTGAGTAATTAAATTTAGTTTTAGCTTGATTCTAAATGAATGTACATGATAGATGCCACTTTGAAATAGGATAGAAAGCTTGTCAATGTTTATATTGCCGAATGTGAATTTAAGTAGCATGTTAGTAGTGTTAATGTTTTAATTTGTGATTAAGAACATGTTGAATATGTGCTTTGGTGGTCATGAAATAATCGGCTAATATGGAGTGGTACCTTTATATTTGCCGAATATAGGATTTGTAAGAATTAAAGTTTAGCAAATGGGAATTTGTAAATTAGCTATGAGCAGTAAAGGCCTTAGGTGGTATTCAACCTTTGGGAAACTTGTGCACAAAAATATTTGAATGTTGTTTAGTAAATTTTCTAATAGTCGATTTTACTTAATACTAAAGCATGACTAGCTCAATTGAGGGAGGATAGGATAGGGTCACCTTATGCCAATGAGCTTACAAAGGGTTATGCAAGGATTAGTTGAGTTCAATGGGGGGTGCCGAATATGATTGTGCATGAATATAACCTTGTGTGTGTGTTCGATAAATTAGGTAATGTGACCTTGATAAAAGTGGCCCAAATAAGTATTGAAATTCGGCTAAGTGAGTAAGTATAAGCTTAATGAAATGAAAATTTTAGGTATGCATTTATATGCCTAATGTATGTGTCTTGTGTTATAGAGACATTCGGCTACATGGTTAAATTCATGCATAAGGTAGATGGATGAGATACGTGAATCTATGCTTGTGTGTACAAATTAGACAAAGATCAAATAAGCATGAAATCGAATTATGGCATAATATATAAAGTATAATGTATATTGAAATTCTATGTGATTGCCGAATGTGTGTTTATGATAAGGAAAGTATATGTGTTTCTTATTTTGATTGTAAGTGAAATGATCAAGTGAGATTTTGAATAAGGATTAATGAAATTAAATTATTTAATTTAGCTCAAGAGCTTAGAGGGACAAGTTCGGATAAAGGGAAGGCTAAAGTGGTCGAATAGCTAACTCATAGTTGCTCGGAAAAGTTCAAGGTAAGTTTTGAGTAATTGAATTTGGTATTTAATTTAAAATGCCATGATATACATGTATGATAGATGAATGATGTCCCATTGTCCTTACCATAACAAGGTTATTGAAAAAGAAACCTTATACATGTTTGTTATATAGCTGAATGGCTATTAGAGAATTAAACAAAGAACAAGATTGGGGATATATGTTTATGTGTGTTTGCTTATTGAGCTGAAAGTTTAGTAAAAGAAGTATACATGTATTAGATTTGAATGATGTTTACGACACAAAGTCAATGAGCATGTTATATGTCTATATGCGAATGAGTGGACTTGAATTACAAATGTGATTTTGCTATGTGAAATGTGGTAACATGTGAATAGATATGCATGAAACTCTGTGATGTGGATCCAGGATTAAAGACCCGATGACTATATGTGGATACTATGTTCGGGTTGAGACCCGATGGCTATATGCGGTGACTATGTCCGGGTTAAGACCAGCTGACTTCGTGTGGTGATTTCATCTGAGCTAAAGGTCTCGCCGATGATCGGAGTAAAGTTTAAAGCTATAAGACTTCACAATAAGAATTGCTTATGAATACGTTCAATGCGAAAAGTGAAACAGGTATGTACTCCGAGCTTATATGTGAGCTTGATTTGGACTAAATCATAAGGTAGTATGTGATGCATAAGTGAGCAATCAATGAGACTGTTTCTATGATTATATGGCATCGGGTCAATGTGAAAGGTTATGTGAAATTATGCAATATATCTATATTTACATGAGCTCACTTTCATGTGAAAGTTTATCTGCCTATTGTATATGATGAGATTGTGTATATTCGGCTAAGGGGTGATATACCCAAAAGATGAGTGAAACAAAAATGCGAACCACTAAGTTATAATTTGAATTTTTTTTATCTGTTTTCATTGCTTAAAACTTACTAAGCCTTGTAGTGCTTACTCCGTTTACTTTGTTTCCTCTGTTTTATAGATCTCATTTTAAAGCTACGGACTCGGGGATTGAAGCTTTAATCACCTACACTATCGTCGTTATTTTGGTACATTCGATAGTTATTTTGAGAACAATGGCATGTATAGGCTAATCTCCTTTCGTGAAACCGAATTACATTTTGAGTTGTATTTATTCTAGCCATGCGAAAATGGCTTGCTTAATCTCTAAGTTGATGTACATGCTTTGTTGGAAATTTTGTATGCCTTGTTACTTCGATGCATGGGGTTATATAATGTGATGATGGTATGCTTAATACCCAGAAATTCGATTACACCTATTGGTTGGTAGTCGTTTGACAACCTTGATAGTATTCACATAGTAAATATACGTGATATGGTTGCATTAGTCGAATTACCATGAAAGTTGGATTGTTTGGATTTAGAAATTAAAATTGATCTCTAATCGTAATCGATGTACAACTGAATCCATGTTTTGTACATATCTATGAACCTCAGTAAGTTGTATTTAGTTATGTAATACCTTAATACCCTATTCCGGCGACGGACAGGGGTATAGGGTGTTACAGCTCAAAAGTCTCACCAGAATTATGGCTTTTGATGTCAATCCTACGAATTTCAAATCTCAAGATAACATTTAAATTTAGGGAAAATAACCTAGAAAAATTTAAATTCTCAAAAATTTCAACTTATCATGCTTGATTCCCTAATGTCTTAAAGTTTGAATAATCAAAGCATAAGTACTTATGTCTTAATTCTCCACATATCAATAAAAATCATAAATCAATCAGAATTCATCTTAATAGGGGATTGAGAGTGATGCAGAGAGTGGTAAAAATTGAGTTTCCCCCCCACACTTAAGATGTACATTGCCCTCAATGTACAAAGATACATTAGTAGCAATAGAAGCATAAAATCATAAGATAGGGAGAAAAGTGAAACTCCCTGAATATTTGGATGAATTCCTTGAGTTGGAGGTGGGAAGACTTGGAGAAAGGACTACTTGAAGTTCGTAATTCTGGGCAATTGAAGGGAAGTACAACTGTGTGTAACTTTCAAAGATTACTCAATAAGAATTTAAAAATAAGGGGAAAAAGGGAATATAAAGTAAAGAAAATGAAAATTTAAAATTTAACTAATAGAAATTTGGCCCTACGGCTGTGGCGCACGGCCGTGTGGCATGTGGATTGGTCGTGTGTCTCGTGGTCTTATTGATGTGGCCACGATTGGTCGGCACAGGCGTGTCCTATACCCGTGGTAATTTCTCAGTCTTGCCCACGCCTCATTGGCACGAGCGTGTTAGGATACACAACCATATAGCACGGTCGTGTCTTTTGGTGTTCGCTTCTCCCACAGTTGTGTTTGAAATCACACGCTCGTGTATGAATTAATAGGTTCAGCCACGATAGTATCGCACGGCTATGTTGCAAATCGTAGGGTGTGCACGGCATTCAACACGCCCGTGTGTCTGGTTGTGTGGTCCTAGGGAATTTGTGTTTTAAGGAGTTAGTTATGAATCTAAGAAAATCAAACTTGTTAGTGCTTGGGTTGCCTTCCGAGAAGCGCTTGTTTATAGTCTAAGCTCGACTTTCTCAAGCTTGTTCAGTCATGGTGGTTTGAAGAGTTGAAACTCTTCTATCCTGCTTTTAATTTCATTATCAATATAAGGTTTGAGTCGAGTATGATTTACCTTGAAAGTGCCGAGTGACTCATGTTTTATCTCGACTGTGCCATAGGGAAAGATTTTCATTACCGTGAAGTAAGGTGTGTCACTTGTATGTTCTTTTGAATTCAAAATCTGAGGATCATCCTCCCCTAAGATTACCTTATCTCCTACCTTGATTTGATTTGTTTTTACTTGAGGGTCGTCTTGGTGATGCTCTGGGTTGGTGTGGCATATTCTGGGCCTTTCTTGATAATTTAGCCACTCATCTAGTTCCTCGATCTGAAGCATTTATTTTTCATGTATGTCTCCCTTGGATGGACTCGACTGTGGTTGGGTTGCCCTTATGTGAAATGTATCCTGCAAAGAAGGTTGGATGGTGAGATCATTCTTTTTACAAGGATTCGAAACAATATTTTTATCATCAACAATCTTAATCGAGTTTCGGGCTTGTAAAGTAACTTTGTCATCACCTACACGTAGTGTAAGCTCGCCTGTTCCTACATCAATTATTGTTCTAGCAGTTGCTAAAAAGGGACGCCTTAGAATTATGGGTACATTGCTATCCTCATCAATGTCTAGAACAACAAAGTCGACTAGGAATATGAATTTATCAATTTTGACAAGCACATCTTCAATTATGCCCTTAGGAATCTAATAGTTTTATCAGCCAATTAAATGCTCATCTTAGTTTGTTTAGGTTTCCCAAGACCTAGTTGTTTAAACAATTTATAAGGCATTACATTAATACTAGCCCCTAAATCAGCTAAAGCATTTTTGATGTCTAGCTACCAAGTAAACAAGGAATTGTAAAACTCCCTGGATCTTTCAGTTTGTTGGGCAGCTTATTCTGTAGAATAGCTGAGCACACTGCATTCAGTTCCACATGAGATGTCTCATCTAGCTTCTGTTTATTCGTCAGTAGCTCCCTTAAAAATTTAACAGCGTTTGGCATCTACGACAGAGCTTCAATAAATGATAAGTTAATGTGTAATTTCTTTAATAGTTTAAGGAATTTACCAAATTGTTCATCTGTGCGGTCTTTCCTTAGCATATTTGGGTATGGGATACGAGGCTTATACTCTTTGACAATTACATCTTTGGAACTTACCTTATCTTTACCTTTACTTACCACAGTCTCCTTACATGGCTCTGGGTTGGTTTTGGTTAACCCTTCCTCATCTGTTGTATCCACGGCATTAAGTTGCTCCTTAGGGTTAGTCTCAATGTTGCTTGGTAACGCACCTTATGGTCTTTCAGAAATTAGCGTAGCGAGCTGGCCTATTTGAGTTTCGAGTCCTTGAATAGGTGCTTGTTGGTTCTTCAATGCCGTTTCGTTGTTCTGAAAGCGGGTTTCTGACACGGCGATAAATTTTGTGAGCATATCTTTAAGGTTCGGCTTTTTTTCTTGTTGGAACAGTGGTTGTTGAAATCCTGGAGGAGGTGGTTGTCTTTGATTTCCTTGTCCTCCCGATGAAAAATTGGGGTGGTTCCTCCAACCTGCATTGTAAGTATTACTATAAGGGTTATTTTGATATCTAGAATTATTACCCATATAGTTAGCTTGCTGGGTTTCCATGCCATGTCCATAGGAGGAGTAATCAGGATTGTACGTGTTTCCTTAATTTGAGTCACACTGCATCACTGGGTGTACCTGTGTAGAACCAACAAATTATCAATCTTTTTATTAAGAAGTTCTACTTGATTAGAAAGCATAGTGACTGCATCAATATTAAAAACTCTAGCAGCTTTTTGTGGCTTTGTTCTCATGACTTGCCATTGATAGTTATTCAGTGGCATCTCTTCTACAAACTCATAAGCTACTTCTGGTGTTTTGTTGTTGATTGTTCCACTAGCGGCTGCATCGATCATCTGCCTTGTTAAGGGATTCAAACTGTTGTGAAAAGTTTGAACTTGTAACCACAGAGGTAATCCATGGTGAGGGCACATTCTCAAGAGATCTTTGTATCTCTTCCATGCGTCGTAGAGTTTAAATCCATCTGCACAAAAGAAGAGATATCATTCCTTAATTTAGCTATTTTAACCGGCGGGAAATACTTAAGTAAAAACTTCTCGGTCATTTGTTCCCATGTAGTGATAGACCCTCGTGGTAGAGAGTTCAACCATTGTTTGGCTTTGTTTCTCAAGGAGAATGGGAATATCTGAAGACGAATGGCATCATCAAAAACTGATAAACGATAAATTATACATGTTTTTACCTCATGATTAGCTTAATTTATGGATGAATTATCATTAAATTCATGGAAATCGGTGCTCTTAATCCTTCTATTTCATGTTTTATGCCCTCGTAAGGTTAAGGAAGAGAAAAGAGCAAGGAACAGGCCAAAAACGGGCAAATTAGGCCTAATTCAATAATCAACACGGCTCGGAGATTCACCACATGGCCGTGTCACACGACCGTGCCACCTAAAGTCCAACATGGCCTAGCCCCGACAAGCACGGCTGGAACACACGGCTGTGCCACCATCAACAGACCCGACCACGGCCTGGGCCTTGATCCATACGGGCGTGGCACACAGGCATGTCCCTGTAGTGAGGAAGTGCAATTTCACTCAGAAAAGGATGCTTAGAGGCTAAGAAAGGCATTCCAAAGCTCTATATAAAGACCATAGGGGGCAACTAGAAAAAGGTACTTTTCTCTCCTCAAAAGGGTGCTTTATTTCTGCCAACACAGAGAGTGAAAGCAAGGGATTACTCCAAGGGGAGCCAATTGAGTCATCCCAGAAGCCGAATTCTACATCAAGACAGAGGATCTCCCTTCAATCCTTCAGGGGTTTTTGGGTTCTTTATGTTTTGCTATTTTAATTCTTCTGAGATGTTTTCTTTATCAAATATGAACTAAATCCCTCAAATACTTGAGGGGGATGAAACCTAAGACAGATCTTGTTATTATTTTATCTTGAGTTATATGATAAATACCTGATTTGTTCTTAATTATGTGTTCTTAATTCTTGTTTTAATATTCCTAGGTATTAATTCAAGTATTGATGTGCTTAATCAGATGAGCAAAAGTCCCTGTTTAAGAGTAGATCTACATAGAGCGACATAAATCTGTCAGATTAGGGTCAAACCTAATAAGGGGATCCATAGATCGAATTAATGCAATACTAGGGGTTTTAACTAGAAAGAGATTTCAGTTAATCAACCTAGGATTAGTTGTTCTTATCTCGACGGAGGTATTAACATAAATTAGGGATTTTTATGGATCAAGTCAAGTGAATAAATTGTCTAGCTCAAGAATTGATAACAAGTGAAGTCTAGGTGGATTCTCCCTTGAGTATTGTCCAAATCAATCAGTTTTTCCCAAGAGTTTTTCCCCAATTTACTTTTTGTGCATTCTTAGTTTAGTTTTAGAATTAGTTTAGCCTTCATAAAAACCCCTTTTATTTTTAGGTTAAATAATAGAAAGAAAGTTAGTACTAGTACTTTTAGTTCCCTTGGGTACGATATCTCGGTCTTGCCACTAAACTATACTACTGTTCGATAGCTGCGCTTGCCTTAAAATCGTGATATTAGTTAGTTTCTGGTGTGATCATTACTATAAATTTTATTACTTTATATCACACATATCAAAACGCCATTTATTTTGAATGTATCGCATAATTCCAAAAAGTTGGCTAGATGCGAGTTAGGATCCTCATCCTGTAAACCATCAAACTGAACAAACTGCTGTATCATCTGAATAGTGTTAGGTTTTAGTTCAAAATTGTTTGCAGCAATAGTAGGCCTAACAATGCTAGATCCAGTGCCTGCTAAATTAGGTTTAGCATAATCATACATAGTACGCGGAGCAGGATTTTGCTCAACAGGATTTGCGGCTACTACAGGAGGTAGCTGATTATCCTGATTGGCTTCCATCTCTTCAGTAGGTTCAGGTTCTTCTTCTTGACCTTGTTCTGGATATTGCAAGCTTCTTCTTATCTCTCTGCAGTTCGACAAACTGTAGCTTCTAAATCATCATCAAACAATAATGGTCCTCCCGAGTTTCTTCTAGTCATAAACTAGAGATACCTAGAAGGGAAAAAGAAAAAGAAAATTTTGGTAAATAAAGCCTAAAATAAAATAGGAAATAAATTGCAATAAAAATAAAAAAAATGGCTAAAGTAATAGGAATCGAGTGTTCCTAATATCTTAGTTCCCCGGCAACGGCACCAAAAACTTGATCTCGTAATTGTGATGAAGTAATAAATCTGATCGTACCTGGAAACTAACTAATATCATGATAAAAGGCAAGTGCACCTATCGAGTAGTAGTATAGTCAGTGGCAAGACTGGAATATCGAATCCAAGGAAATATGAGTACTAGTAATGACTTTCTTCTTATTATCTAGCCTAAAAATAAAGGGATGGTTTGATTGTAACAATTCTAGACTAAACTAAAGAGACGACAAAGAGTAAATTGGGAAATTGCTTTTGGGAAAACTGATTGATAAGGAAATACCTAAGGAAGAATCCACCTAGACTTCACTTGTTATCTAACTCTGAACCAGATGATTTCTTCATTTTATTTGATTCGTAGAGATCCCTAAATTATGTTAATACCTCCGTCGAGGATAAGAACAACTAATCCTAGGTTGATTAACTGAAATCTCTTTCTAGTTAAAACCCCTAGTCTTGCATTAACTCGATCTATGGCTCCCTATATTGGATTTGACTCTAATCCGGCAGATTTTCGTCGTCCTATCTCTAGGATTGCAATCAACTCTGCTTAATTGTGTTGGATCTACTCCTATGTAGGGACTTTTGCTCCTTTACATAAGCACATTCGACTTAAATCAATATCCCGAAAATATCAATTTAAGAGTTAAAAACCCAATAAGAACAAATCAAATATTTATCACACAGTTCAGATAATAATAACAAGATCTATCTTAGGTTTCATCCCCCTTAGATATTTGGGGTTTTAGTTCATAATTATAAAAGAAAACATCTCAGAAGAAATAAAATAACAAAACATAAGAAAACCCAAAACTTCTGAAAGGATTGAAGGGAGA
Organism: Gossypium stocksii; assembly: GCA_020496765.1. Classification (NCBI taxonomy): domain Eukaryota; kingdom Viridiplantae; phylum Streptophyta; class Magnoliopsida; order Malvales; family Malvaceae; genus Gossypium; species Gossypium stocksii. Next base: position 6,916,153 of record CM035622.1, on the reverse strand, counting down.
TTCTCTATCTTGATGTAGATCCTGGCTTCTGAGATGGATCAATCGGCTTCCCTTCGAGTAATTCCCTGCCTTTAACTCCCCGTCTTGGCAGGCAATTTGTGTATCCACTATGGTTGCCTCCTAGGGTCTTTATATAGAGTTTAGAATGTCTTTCTTAGCCCCTAAGTAGCCTTTTCCGAGTGAAATTAAACTACCTCACGATAGGGACACGCCCGTGTGCCACGCCTCATGTGAGTCAACTTCTAGGTCGTGTTCGAGCCTGTTAATGTGGCACGACTGCGTGACACGCCCGTGTGGCGAACCTCCAGGTCGTGTTGATTATTGAATTAGGCCTAATTTACCCATTTTCGGCCTGTTCCTTGCTCTTTTCTCTTCCTTATGCTCACCTAAGTATAAAACATGAAATAAAAGGATTAGGAGCACCAATTTCCACAAATTCAATGATAATTCATCCTGAATTTAGGCTAAGCATGGGGTAAAAATATGTATAATTTACGGTTTATCAATAGGTCCAGTGGTTTTCACACGGGCATGTGGTTGTCCACATGGGCATGTGAGGGGTTGCACATGGGCATGTGGGTAAGTGACACGGACGTGTCGAAACTGGAGCTATCATATAGGCATGTGCGGTGTGTTAAAAAGTTTTTCACAACCCGAACACAAGCATTTAATGACACAGGGTCTGGGGGGACACGGCCATATGGGTTTTTGGAGGGGTTGAATTTTTGTCTTTTTAAATTGGTATTCTAATTTGTTTAAGTTACAATTTAGTCTTGAAAATTGATTAGTCTAATTAGAGCCCGAAATGATAAGGAAACCTGGTAAAAATTTAGGATTAGTCTCGTAATAGGTAAAATTCAATAGAAACACACTTAATTTTTAATTTGAAATAGGTCTTCATAGTTTGTATTTGTTACAATTTAGTCCTTAATACTACAACTTGAATTAAACATAACAAATGAGCTCAGTTTAAGCTGAAATTTTTAGGCTTGCATAATTTTGACTAAAAGAAAGTTGATAAACATTTAAATCTAAAATAGGGTTAGTTTTACCATATGGGGTAAAATGACTAAAATGCCTTTAGGTTAAATTACCTAGGAAAAGTTTAAAATTGGCTCATAATTTTCTTCCGCATTAAAAAATAACTAATATTGAGATAAGAATGAGGTGTTATATGGTTGGGGTGTGTCTTGGGTGGTCATTAGATAAAGATGTGGTCGTTAGACAAAGAGTCACTTAAGTGACTAATGTAACGCTTCAAATTTGGGTCAGTCCGTTCAGGTTGGGTTGGGGTGTCACACCACAAGGTAGCTTAGCTAGCAAAACTAAAACTAACCCAAAGGAGCAATTCCACGCAATCACTGTTTCAAATATGAAAGGGTTAATCAAGTCTAAAAAGAGGTCGAAACTAGAAGCTATTGTGAAAAGTGATAAGGTTGGAGAAGGTAAGAAAGAGTATATACTGGTAATTAGAGAATACAAATCTCGAATCCCATATCCAGAAACATTGAAGAGAGAGCACATAAAAGAACAATATGATAAATTTCTTGAGCTCTTAAAAAAAATTCACATTAACTTACCGTTTGTTAAAGTCCTTTCGCAGATGCGAAATTTAAAGGAGCTGTTAACAAATAAAAGGAAGTTAGACGACTTGTCGACTGTAGAGCTCAATGCAGTTTGCTCGGCCATTCTTAAAAAAAAAACTACCTAGCAAACTTAAAGATTTAGGGAGTTTTACTATTTATTGTCTCATTGGTAGTTTAAATGTTGAAAGCATTTTGACTGATTTGGGGGCTAGTATATATGTCATGTCTTATAAGATGTTCAAATAACTTGGTCTTGGGGAACCCCAACCCACTAGGATGAGTATTAAATTTGCAGATAGATCAATTAGATATCCTAAGGATATTATTGAGGAGGTTCTTGTGAAAGTCGATAAATTTATAACTCTTATTGATTTTGTTGTATTGGACACGAATGAGGATATTAAGGTGCTGATAACGACTCGCGATATTAAGTAATAAAATTTATAAAACTGATCACACCAAAACTAACTAATATCACGATATTAAAGGCAAGCACACCTATCAAATAGTAGTATAGTATAGTGGCAAGACCGAGTTATCGTACCCAAGGGAACCAAAAGTACTAATATTTACTTCCTTTCTATTATCTAGCCTAAAAATAAAAGAGGATTGATTGGAACTAATTCTAAAACTAACTAAAGAGCACAAAAAGTAAATTGGGGAAAACTTTAGGGAATAGCTGATTGATATGAGCAATACTTAAGGGAGAATCCACCTAGACTTCACTTGTAATTGACTTCTTGAACTAGACAATTTATTCACTTGACTTGATCTGTAGAGATCCCTAATTTATGCTAAACCCTCCTTCGAGGTGAAGAGCAACTAGACCTAGGTTGTTAACTAAAGTTTCTTTATTAATTAACACCATAGGTTGTATTAATTCGATCTATGTTTCCCCCTATTAGGTTTGACCCTAATCCGGTAGATTTATGTCACCCTATGTCCAGGGTTGCATGCAACTCCGCTTAATTATGGTAGATCTGCTCTTAAAACAGAGACTTTTGCTCCTCTGCCTAGGCACATCAAGTTCTTGAAGTAATACCTAGGATTATTAAATCAAGAATGAAGAACACATAATTAAGAACAATTCAAGTATTTATCATATAATTCAAGAATAAATAATAACAAGATCTGTCTTAGGTTTCATCTCCCTCAAGTATTTGAGGGGTTTAGTTCATAATAAAGAAAGAAAACATCTCAGAACTATTAAAATAACAAAACACAAAGAACCCAAAAACCTCTAAAGGAATTTAGGGAGATCCTCTGTCTTGATGTAGAATTCTGGCTTCTGGGATAAATCAATCGGCTTCCCTTGGAGTAATCCCTTGCTTTCACTTCTTGTGTTGGCAGAATTATGGCACTCTTTCTTAAGAGAAGAGAGTACATCTTTAGAGTTGCCTCTTGGGGTCTTTATATAGAGTTTAGAATGGCTTTCTTAGCCCCTAAGTATCCAAATCCGAGTGAAATTCCTCTTCCTCACGACTAGAACACACCCGTGTGCCACGCCCGTGTGATTTTGACAAGAGGCCGTGTTCGGGACTATTTAGGTGGCACGGCCGTTTGCCCTGGCCGTGCTTGTCAGGGGCTGGACCGTGTGGTTTTCGTGTGGCACGGTAGTGTGCCACGACCGTGTGGTGACTCTTTGGGCTGTGTCGATTACACATTTTGGCCCATTTTCTCCGTTTTCGGTCCATTTTCCGTTCTTTTCTCTTCCCTATGCTCTCCTGAGTATAAGATATGAAAAAGAAAGATTAAGAGCACCAATTCTCACTAATTTGATAATAATTCATCTAAAATAAAGGCTAAACATGGGGTAAAAATATGTATAATTTATCATTTATCAAATACCCCCACACTTAAGCCTTTGCTTGTCCTCAATCAAAATCTCAATCCCTAATAAAGAATCATTCTTCTCAACTTACAATCTTTATCAATAATGTTTCAAACTAATTCACATGTATTCATACAATGATAATTCAATCAGAAGAACATGAAAGATTCAATCATTCTAAGCTGAGAATTTTATCATTGAAACATAAGTTTTCTCCTTTCTCCTAAGTAATTATCTCTTAATCTTAATTAACAGAAGTTGACATCCTCACTAAAGATTTACTCTATCCACTTGAAGTGTTTAGGGTTCAAAAATTAAGTACTTTCTAGTCAACTTGAAAAGTTATTACCATAGGCTTGCAAGAAAATCACATCTCCACCACTATAGATTGACATGATACATCGATCAAAAGGTCTTTCAATGGTTGTAATGGGGCTTGGTTAGGGGTTTTGTCACAGGCTGCAAAAGCGGGTTAGAATCGAGATTGAACTGAAAAATTATCTAGCTAGAAAAATCTCTATCATTGGAACATATTCTTTAGGCTAATTATTATGATAACATCATTTTTGCCTTGGTAGCCTTAAAATAGAAATATGCAAAAATCATTTAACTATTACAGATTACAACTGAGCATACTTTTTTTTTTATAATAACAATTCAAGTATCTTACATTGAAATTTTATAACTTTACAATATGGAAAAGAGAATAAAGCTAGATAATAAGTTCAACTCAAATCTCGACAAAAATAGGGATCAAAGTAATTGAATGGAATTCAACAAAAATGGGTTATAGGTTAATATTAGGAGGTAAGTCAAAGAATGGGTTGTTAGGCTCAACAGGGTTCACTAGGGGTTAATTTATGGAGGTAGGCCTTTATGGAGTAAGTGGGTTAAATCCTAAGTGCCATTATCATCTCGGTATATCAAATCAATGATGTGGTCTTGACATGTATAATCAAAGCAAGTTCTAGAATAACAAATCAGTGTTGACTCGCTCAAAGCAATAATAAAAGTGAGCACGAAAGAATGTATGCTCAAAAGGCCCAAAAATCTCACCAGAATTGTGGCTTTTGATGTCAATCCTACGAATTTCAAATATCAAGATAACACTTAGAATTAAGGAAAAGAACTTATGAAAAAAAATCGGGGTTCTCAAAAATTTCAACTTATCATGCTGGATTCCCTAATGTTTTAAAGTTTGAATAATCAAAGTACAAGCACCTATGTCTTCGTTCTTTAACATATCAATAAAAATCATAAATCAATCAGAATATATCCTTAATAGGGACTGAAGATGATGCGGTTGAGAACAATGCAAAATGTTAGAAAAGTTCAGGGATTTCAAAGATAATATAAAGATTTAAAGTAAGTTCCCCCCATACTTAAGATGTACATTGCCCACAATGTACAAAGATAACATTAGTAGCAATAGAAGCATAATATCAAAAGATAGGGAGAGAATTGAAACTCCCTGCTTTGGATGGATTAGTGAGGCGGAGGTGGGAAAAGAGAGTTTGGATGAGAGAAATTTGGAGTTTTGAGTGAAGAAGGAAATGAATAGTGGCCCTTATTTATAGTTTTTGGGTTACACGGGCATGTCACACGCCCGTGTGAGTCGTGTTTTGCCCATGTCTTTCGAAATCTAGAGGTTTTGATGTACCTGGTTCACAGTGCACGCCCGTGGGCATGTTGTACACGACCGTGGAAGATCGGTTCCTCGTCACTCACATGGTCGTATGATGAGATACACGGCCATGTGCGATCATGTTTGTGCGTTACACGGTCGTGTGACATGGTCCACGGCCGTGTGGAATTTGACAGTGTCTTCCACGGTCTGGGAACACGGGCGTGTAGAGTTGTGTGAGCTCGTGTTGATACTGCAGGGTTGCCACGGCCATGTCGCACGGCCGTGGGGTTATATCGGTGGCCCGTGTTTTGGGAAATTTTGTACTCTATTTGTACACGGCCTCAGTACACGACCGTGTCTCTGTTTAAAGGGTTTACACGGCCTGGGACACATCTGTGGGCACGACCGTGTGGTCCTAAATCTCTGCATTAAAAAGGGTTAGTGTGATGCATGAAAAAGACTAAAAACAAAATAGATGAAAAATTACTAAGTTAGTGCTCGAGTTGCCTCCCGAGAAGTGCTTATTTAGAGTCTAAGCTTGACTTTGCTTGGATGTATCATGGAGGGATTTCGTGGAGCTGAAGCTCCTCTCTTTTATATTTAACATTCTCACCTCTATAATGTTTAAGCCTATGACCGTTTACCTTGAATGTACCGAAGTTGGGGTGAGTTACCTCAATTGTGCCGTATGGAAAGACAGTTTGAATAGTGAATGGACCTGACCACCTTGACTTGAGTTTTCCGGGAAATAGTTTCAGCCTGGAGTTGTAGAGTAAGACAAGATCACCTGTTTTGAACTGTTTAGGTTGTTTCAGTCTTTTGTCATGACGTCGCTTCATGGCTTCCTTATATAGTCGTGAGCTCTCGTAGGCATTGCAACGCCATTCATCAAGTTCATTCAACTACATTAATCGCTTCTCACCTGCAAGCTTAAAATCAAGGTTTAAAAATTTGATAGCCCAGAATGCTTTATGTTCAAGTTCAAATGGCAAATGACAACTTTTTCCATAGACAAGCTTATAAGGAGATGTACCTATGGGTGTTTTAAAGGCAGTTCTATAAGCCCATAAAGCATTGTCTATTTTCCTTGACCAATCATTTCTATTTGTTTCTATTGTTTTCTCTAAGATACGTTTTAATTCTCTATTTGTTAATTCGACTTGGCCACTGGTTTGTGGGTGATAAGGGGTAGCTGTTCTATTGTGTACTCCATACCTTTTCAAGACTCCTTCAAATTAGGCATTGTAAAAATGTGTGCCTCTGTCACTGATAATTATCCTAGGTGTTCCAAATCGAGAGAAAAGTTTCTTCAAAAATCATACTACCATTCTAGCATCATTAGTAGGTAAGGCTTGGGCTTCTACCCATTTTGACATGTAATCTACTACTACTAGTATGTACTTATTCCCAAATGAAGTAGGAAATGGACCCATGAAATCAATACCCCATACATCAAATATTTCGTATGAAAGTATATAGTTCTGAGGCATTTCATTACGTTGAGAGATATTACCTGTTCGTTGACATTTATCACAATAGGTCACATACCTGTTGGCATCCTGAAAAGTGTAGGCCAATAGAAACCTGATTCGAGTACTTTATGAGCAGTTCTAGCTCCACTGTGATGTCCTCCTGTGGGTCCTGAATGGCAGTAATATAAAAATTGGTACGCTTCTGTTTCATCTATGCATCTTCGAATAACCTGATCTGCACAAATTCGAAAGAAGAAAGGATCCTCCCAAAAGTAGTTTTTCACATCAGCGAAGAATCGCTTCTTTTGCTGATGGGTCATCCCTTTTGGGGTTATGTTAGCTGCTAAATAATTTGCAAAATCAGCAAACCAAGGAACTGTTGCATCTGCTAAGGCTAGAAGTTGTTCTTCAGGAAACAAATCGTTTATCTTATCAAGGTTCCTAGGTTACGTGTTTGCTAGCCTTGAAAGGTGATCTGCTGCTAAGTTTTCAGCTCCTTTCTTGTCCTTTGTTTCCAAATCAAATTCCTGCAGCAATAGAATCCATCTTATTAATCGAGGTTTTGCATCGGTTGTAGTTAAGAGGTAACGAAGAGCTGAATGGTCTGTATAAACAATGACTTTTGACAAAATCAAATAAGATCTGAATTTATCAAATGCAAAAATAAAAGCTAGCAATTCTTTTTCTGTGGTAGTATAATTTGCTTGAACGGTTGTCAAAGTTCTGCTAGCATAATAGATCGGTTGAAAGTGCTTGTCTCTTCGTTGTCCCAAAACTACACCTACTGTAAAATCACTTGCATCGCACATTAGTTCAAAAGGTAGATTCCAATCAGGTGAAATTATAATCGGGGCATTGACTAACTTTTCTTTAAGAGTGTTAAAAGAGTCTAAACATTCTTGGTCAAAGTTGAAAAGCACATCTTTTTCTAGCAACTTTGTTAAAGGCTTAGCTATTTTAGAAAAATCTTTAATGAATCTGCGATAAAAATCGGCATGTCCTAAAAAGCTTCGTATAGCCTTAACTGAGTTAGGGGGAGGTAATTTTTCAATGATTTCAATTTTTGCTTTATCTACCTCTATCCCTTTACTAGAAATTTTATGTCCTAAAACAATACCCTCTTGAACCATAAAGTGGCATTTTTTTCAGTTTAGCACTAAATTTGTCTCTTCACATCTTATCAAAACACGTTTTAGATTATTAAGACAAAGTTGGAAAGAGTTATCGAAAACTGAGAAATCATCCATAAATACCTCTATGATGTCTTCCATGAATTCATTGAAGATAGCTAGCATACATCGCTGAAAAGTAGCAGGAGCATTACATAAACCAAAAGGTATTCTACGATAAGCAAACGTACCATAAGGACATGTGAATGTCGTTTTCTCCTGATCTTCTGGAGCTATCGGGATCTGGAAGTAACTAGAGAGGCCGTCTAGGAAACAATAATACATGTGACCTGACAATCTTTCCAACATCTGATCAATAAACGGTAAAGAAAAATGATCTGTCCGAGTGGCGTCATTCAGCTTCCTGTAATCAATGCAAACTCTCCATCCTGTAACTGTTCTTGTAGGTATTAACTCTTCCTTGTCATTAGACATCACAGTCAATCCACCTTTCTTAGGAATAACCTGCACAGGGCTTACCCAAGAACTGTCAGAAATAGGATAAATAATACCTGCATCTAGAAGTTTAATTACCTCGGCCTTTACAACTTCCTTCATGTTGGGATTCAATCGTCTTTGGGCTTGTACTGATGGTTTGAATTCGTCCTCCATTAAAATTTTGTGGGTGCAGAAAGAAGGATTTATTCCCTTGATATCTGAAATTTTCCAAGCTATAGCACGTCTGTGTTCTCGTAACACATGGAGTAATTCCTCTTTTTCTACGATGCTTAGATCTGATGCGATAATAACTGGTAAAGTTGATTCTTCCCCTAAAAAGGCATACTCTAAATGATCTAGTAGTTGTTTTAACTCTAATTTAGGGGGTTCAGCAATGGAAGGTTTCTGTCTTAATTCATCACTCATCTTTATATTTTCATAACTTATGTGCCTAGTGATGATTTCATTAGATTCTAACTCCTTCCTTACTTCCTCTATCTCAGTGATGGCTTCATCTTCCCCTCATCTTGAACAAGACACAGTTCCAACGTGTCTGCGAGAGAAAGTTCCTGAAATTTATCTTGAACAAGATGATCAATAATATCAACGAAATAATAGGAATCATCTTGTTCTTTAGAAAATCTTATGGCATCATAGATTTTGAAAACAACTTCTTCATCACCAACTCTAAGCACTAATTTACCATCCCCTACATCAATAACAGCTCTAGTAGTGGCTAAGAATGGACGTCCCAAAATTAAAGGTACCTCAATATCCTCATCCATGTCAAGCACGACAAAATCAACAGGGAATATAAATTTATCTACCTTTACTAGCACATCTTCAATGATTCCCCTAGGATATTTAACAAATCTATCCTCTAATTGAATACTCATTCTAGTGGGCTTGGGTTCCCCTAGACCTAGTTGCTTGAACATTTTGTAAGACATGAGATTAATGCTAGTACCTAAATCAGCTAATGCTTTATTAATAAGTAAACTACTAATCAAACATGGAATAGTAAAACTCCCTGGATCTTTCAATTTTGCCGGCAGTTTATTTTGGAGAATAGTTGAGCATTCCTCGTTAAGTTCCACTGTGACTAATTCTTCCAACTTTCTTTTATTTGTCAGGAGTTCTTTAAGGAACTTCGCATACTTTGGCATCTGTGAAATTGCTTCAACAAAAGGTAAGTTAATGTGTAATTGTTTAAAAAGTTCGAGAAACTTACCGAATTGAGCGTCTGTACGGTCTTTCTTTAATCTTGCCGGATATGGGACAGGCGGTTTGTATTCTTTGAGTGCTGGCAGAGTGTTTTCCTTGGGTTCCTCTGCCTTTTCTTCTGAAGGTTTTGGAGTAGTCTTCTTTTCTAGCTTAGCTAAGACCTTTCCATCTCTTAAAGTAATCGCTTTGACATGTTCTCTAGGATTTGGCTCAGTGTTACTTGGTAATCCACCTTGTGGTCTTTCTGAAATCAATTTCGCAAGTTGACCGATTTGGTTTTGAAGCCCTTGAATTGATGCTTGTTGATTCTTTAGTGCTGTGTCAGTGTTTTGAAAATGAGTTTTTGAAGCGGCCATAAATTTGGTAAACATCTCTTCAAGATTCGGCTTCTTCTCTTATTGTGGTGGTGGCTGCTAAAATCCTGGGGGAGGCTGTTGTCTTTGATTTCCTTGTCCTGCCCATGAAAAATTTGGGTGATTTCTCCAACCTGCATTGTAAGTGTTACTATAAGGGTTATTTTGAGATCTAGAATTGTTACCCATATAGTTGGCTTGTTCAGCTTCCATGCTGTGTCCATAAGATGCGAAATCTGGATTGAACGTGTTTCCTTGAGTCGTGTTGAATTGCATCACTAGTTGTGCCTGCGTAAAACTAACAAAATTATCAAACTTTTTATTTAGAAGTTCTACTTGGTTAGTAAGCATAGTAATAGCATCAATGTTAAAAACTCCTGCAGCTTTCGTCAGTTTTGTCCTCATGACTTGCCACTGATAGTTATTCAGTGGCATCTCTTCGATAAATTCATAAGCTACTTCAGGTGTTTTGTTGTTGATTGTTCCTCCTACGGCTGCATCGATCATTTGTCTGGTTGATGGGTTCAAACCGTTGTGGAAGGTTTGAACTTGTAGCCACAAAGGTAGACCATGATGAGGGCACCTTCTTAAAAGATCTTTGTATCTCTCCCAGGCATCATAAAGTGTTTCTAAATCCATTTGCATAAAGAAAGAAATATCGTTTCGTAATTTAGCTGTTTTAGCTGGAGGAAAATATTTAAGTAAAAATTTTTCGGTCATCTGCTCCCATGTGGTGATTGAGCCTCATGGTAAAGAATTTAACCACTGTTTGGCTTTATTTCTCAGAGAGAATGGAAATAGCCTTAAGTGAATGGCATCATCAGAAACGCTATTTATTTTAAAGGTATCACAAAATTCCAAGAAATTTGCTAGATACGAATTGGGATCTTCATCCTGCAAACCATCAAACTGCTCAAATTGTTGTATCATTTGAATAGTGTTAGGCTTTAATTCAAAGTTATTAGCAGCAATAGCAGGTCGAATAATGCTAGTTTGGGTACCAATCAAACTAGGTTAGCATAATCATACATAGTACGAGCAGCTTCATCCTGGTTTACTGGTTCTGCTGGTAGTGCTGGAGGTGGTGGAATGTTTTGATTCGCGTCCATCTCTTCTGTAGGTTCTGGCCCTTGCCCAGGTTCTTGTTCTGGATAATGTAAACTGAGTCTAATTTCTCTGCGATTTTTGCAAACTGTCACTTCTAGATCTTCGTCAAAAAGCAGTGGTCCTGTTGGGTTGTTTCTAGTCATAAACTAAAAATACCTAAAAGGAAAAAGCAAAGAAAATTAAAAAATTTAAAAGAAAATAAAAATAAATAAATAAAAACTGAAAATAAATAAATAAATAAATAAATAATAGCTAAAGTAATAGAAATCGAGTTTTCTTAATATTTCAGTTCCTCGGCAACGGTGCCAAAAACTTGATAACGACTCGCGATATTAAGTAATAAAATTTATAAAATTGATCACACCAAAACTAACTAATATCACGATATTAAAGGCAAGCGCACCTATCGAACAGTAGTATAGTTTAGTGGCAAGACTGAGTTATCTTACCCAAGGGAACCAAAAGTACTATTACTTACTTCCTTTCTATTATCTAGCCTAAAAATAAAAGAGGATTGATTGGAACTAATTCTAAAACTAACTAAAGTGCACAAAAAGTAAATTGGGGAAAACTTTAGGGAAAAGCTGATTGATATGAGCAATACTTAAAGGAGAATCCACCTAGACTTCACTTGTTATTGACTTCTTGAACTAGACGATTTATTCACTTGACTTGATCCGTAGAGATCCCTAATTTATGCTAAACCCTCCTTCGAGGCAAAGAGCAACTAGACCTAGGTTGTTAACTAAAGTTTCTTTATTAATTAACACCCTAGGTTGCGTTAATTCGATCTATGGTTCCCCCTATTAGGTTTGACCCTAATCCGGCAGATTTATGTCGCCCTATGTCTAGGGTTGCATGCAACTCCGCTTAATTATGGTAGATCTACTCTTAAAATAGGGACTTTTGCTCCTCTGCCTAAGCACATCAAGTTCTTGAAGTAATACCTAGGGTTATTAAATCAAGAATGAAGAACACATAATTAAGAACAATTCAAGTATTTATCATATAATTCAAGAATAAACAATAACAAGATCTGTCTTAGGTTTCATCCCCCTCAAGTATTTGAGTGGTTTAGTTCATAATAAAGAAAGAAAACATCTCAGAAGTATTAAAATAACAAAACATAAAGAACCCAAAAACCCCTGAACGAATTTAGGGAGATCCTCTGTCTTGATGTAGAATTTGGCTTCTGGGATAAATCAATCGGCTTCCCTTGGAGTAATCCCTTGCTTTCACTCCTTGTGTTGGCAGAATTATGGCACTCTTTCTTGAGAGAAGAGAGTATATCTTTAGAGTTGCCTCTTGGGGTCTTTATATAGAGTTTAGGATGGCTTTCTTAGCCCCTAAGTATCCAAATCCGAGTGAAATTCCTCTTCCTCATGACTAGAAAACGCCCGTGTGCCACGCCTGTGTGATTTCGACAAGAGGCTGTATTCGGGACTGTTTAGGTGGCACGACCGTGTGCCCTGGCCGTGCTTGTCGGGGGCTGGACCGTGTGGTTTTCATGTGGCACGGCCGTGTGCCACGACCGTGTGGTGACTCCTTGGGTCGTGTCGATTACACATTTTGGCGTATTTTCTCCGTTTTCAGTCCATTTTCCGTTCTTTTCTCTTCCCTATGCTCTCCTGAGTATAAGATATGAAAAAGAAAGATTAAGAGCACAAATTCTCACTAATTTGAAAATAATTCATCCAAAATAAAGGCTAAACATGGGGTAAAAATATGTATAATTTGTCATTTATCAGGTGCCTATGATCTTAGGTTGACCCTTTTTAGCCACTACTAGAACTGTTATTAATGTGGGTATTGGTGAACTCGTGCTTCATATTGGTGATGAAAAGATTACTATTCAAGCACATGATTTTGTGAGAGTCCCTAGTGAGCGAGATGATACTAATTGTTCTATTAATGTTATTAATCACGTGGCTCAACATTCTTTGCAAGAATTTACTAATGAATACATGTTCGAACAATATCTGTCTTAAAGTGATAAAAATCAAGGAACGAGTGGAGAGAAAATGACGCAACTTGATGAATTAGATGAATGGCTTACAAAGGTTGATGAGAACCCAATAATGGTTAAAGAAATAACTAAGCTACGCAATAGTGTGCATCTCAAAAGGCCAAACCAATTCAAGGTTGGGGGACAAGGTGCTACTAGACAAATGATCCTGCAGATGATACTTTGAAGCAGACATCCTCCTTTACACTAGTTAGACAGATGGTCCCGCACGGGTTGTCTATTATGAGTCATATGAGGATGATTGAGCGCCAACACAGAGCGAGTGCCCGTCAATATATATTGCCTCATTCCGGTCCTCAAGATGAGCATGAAGAGTTTCTAGATGATGATCCTCCTCGCCATGCGGACCCACCTCATTCTCCTTCGTCAAGTCACCTTACCACTGCTCCCGTTGTTACACTCAAGGACCTCTCCGAGCAGTTTGACTGCTTTGAGCAGCGACGCTTTGAACAGTTCGACAACTTTGACGCAGTTTTGCATCAGATTCATCAGCACCTCCATATCTCTTATCCTACTCATGCGCCTCTCGATCCTGACACTTCTCACGATGACGATTACTGATCTATTTTTGCTTTATTTGTTTTATTTATTTTTATTTTCAGTTGTACTTTTATTTTTTTATTTTTATTTGTGAGACTTCTTTATTTTATTTTTATTTTGAACTATGCTGTTATTTTTATTATTTTGATGGTTGTTTTTATTCGAGTTTGCAATCTCTTTATCTTCTTATTTTTTTTTATTTTCTCATTAGTTTGCTTGGAAATATGCACTTCATTTAAACTTGTCCATGATTCTGGTTTTCACTATTCTGGCGATTTCATCCAAATTTAGGGTAGTTTCAGTTCTCTCCTTCTCTTTTGATATTGTGCTTATTGTGATTATATTTGTTTGTCCATTAAGGACAATGTACATCTTAAGTGTGTGGAGGTTGTTTATATACTTATGCAATAAAATCCACGGATTATTTGTTGTGTTTAAGTAAGTCTTTCATATACTCCATTAGAGTGAATTTTTTTATTTGGAATTTTTATTGATTTTTTTTGGATTAATTTGTGGGTTTTTATGTATTAGTTGATTTATACTTTAAGACACAAGAGAGTCAAGCATGATAAGTTGTTTTTAAGAAATAAATATTTTTGGTTGTCTCCATAAATTAAATTATTATCTTGAAATATTGAAATTGCTAGTTTGACATCCAAACCACAATTTTTTGTGAGCTTTTGAGCATATAGAGCATATATTTTATTTCATGCTCATTTTATTTTTGGTTGTGAGTGTGTCAATTTGATTTGTTATTCTAGAACTTGCTTCAATTATGCATGTTGAAACCATGTTATTGATTTGATATACTGAGATGATAGAGACACTTACGATTTAACCCCTAGTAAACCCCTTTAATCCTAACACATTTTTTTTCAAACTCGTCTTTATTAACCCATAACCCATATGTATGTTGTAAAATTATCCTTATTATTGACTCCCTTTTTGTTGAGATTTGATTTGGTTAGTTTCCTAACCATGTTTTTGGAAACACAAAAATATATATACTTTTTCAACACCTTTTCAGCTCTAATTCATGTAGTTTCATAGTAATTTTAGTCGAAATTTGTACTTTAATTATAAAATAATCAATTTGCACTCAAATTATTATCATATTGAATTTTAATTATTTTTATAATGAATTTACAAAAATTTGGCTTATTTTTTACATTTTTGCATAAAGGGTGAAAATCGGCTTGGTAGTCACCTTGAGTATTCGTGAAGGGCTTGGATCAACAGAACAAGCATAGAAAGGAAAGGAGCACACTAGTGTGGCTTTAGATAAATACTAGATTTGCTTTCTAGTTCCTTTCTCTTTAATTTTCTTGTTTATGTTGTGATCATGAACATGGATATTTTTTGTGTTGTTATTCTTGATTTAATTAAAATGACTTAAATTTAATTTGTGTTAGATTGATTGCAAACTGTTCACTTTAATTATTAAAATCATGTTTATGTTGTTATTAGGCCTTGGTAGATTGTTCAATTAAATAAAACCATGCTTAAGTTATACTTGCATTACAATTGTAAGGTAACAAATGAATTAAGTATTAATAATATTGAAATTATAATTAATTGACACAATATTTAATTGGTGTATGTTTAATCTTTTAAGGCAACTGAAGGTTAAATTAGCGACAAAATTAAACGATACATTAGCCTTGCAAAACTTGCAAGATTATTGTGATTAAATTGTTTCAATATAGAAATATATTGTTACTTCACTTAATCTTATACTTGCTTATGAAAATTGATTAATTGTTTGAATTGACAAAGTAATATGTTCAAGAGATTAATTGGTTTAGTAAGTTTGTATGTGCATTAGTTAGCAAAATACCAAGTTGCTGTGAAATTATTCGTAAAAGCATAAACATGAGTTTAGTAATTTTAAGTTAAAGAATGTAACTGATCTACACAATAATGTCATATTGATTAAAACCCATCTTTTAGACATCGTGCATTGGATTATTTTACTCTTTTTTATTTACTTTGTTAAATTAGTTTTAGTTTTTAGGTCACTTCTTCAAATGAACTATTTTTTTCACCACCAACTTGTTTAATTTTATATTTCATTATTTTCTTTTATAGTCTCTATGGGTACGATAAATCGACTTTTACTTGTTACTTTATTACTTGTTAACGATTGTGTACACTTTTACATCTCTGTCATTTCAAGATTTTGGCACCATTATCAGCGACTGTTTTCAAATACATTATTTGTGAAATTGTTAGTTTTGCATTTTCTTTTTTTTTTTGTTAAATTTTAGTTCTATTTTTTTGTGTTTTTTAGGTGTTTATGAGTATTGATAAAATTATTGAGTTACTCATTATAGAACTTGAAATTGAAAGGACTTTCAGACAAAGGAGAAGATAAACGAACCAAAGAAGGACCGAAGAGATGATTTCGAAAATCAAAACCAAAATCAAAAGAGGAGCATTCACTTATAATACTCACAATTCGATCATTGTTGCTAATGATAGAAACTGCATCATTCAACAATATGTCATTCCTCTATTCAACGGGCTCAATCCGAGTATTGTGAGACCCAAAATTGAGGCACCGTAATTCGAACTAAAGCCAATCATGTTCCAAATGTTGCTAAATATGGGTCAATTTAGTGGGATGCTTACTAAAGATCCACATTTTCATATTCGACTATTCATGGAAGTGAGTGACTCATTCAAACCAATCGGGATGACCAAAGATGCATTGAGACTGAGATTATTTCCATACTCCTTAAGAGATAGAGCACAAGCATGGTTGAACTCCCTACCATCCCATTCCATAACTACATGGCAGGAGTTGGTTGAACATTTCTTAATGAAATGCTTTCCTCCATCTCTGACTGCCAAGATTCGAAATGAAATCACTTCATTTCAGCAACTTGATGGAAAATCTTTATATGAGGCATGAGAGCAGTTCAAAGAGTTATTACGAAAGTGCTCTTATCGTGGCATTCTTTACTGTGTTCAAATGGAGACTTTCTATATTGGTCTCAATATTCATACTAGAATGATGGTGGATGCTTTGGCAAATGGAGTCATTCTTTCTAAGTCTTATAACAATGCTTACGAGATTATTGAAAGAATTGCCAACAATAACTATCAATGGCCAACCAACCGAGTAGCCTCAGAAAGATGAGTAACTAGAGTACATGAAACGAACACATTTGCTTCTTTTGTAGCCAAGTATCCTCTATGTCTTCTATTCTTAAGAACGTAATTGTTAATGATTTTAATGGTAATCTGACAAGTCAGCAGCCGAACCTGTTCGAGAATATTTCTTACGAATACTGTAGAGATGGCTATTTCCTTGAAAATTGCCCATTGAATCAAGATTCAAAATATTACATGGGAAATCAAAATTAGAATGGTCCATAATCAAATTCTTGCAACTCTTCATGGCAGAATCATCCAAATTCTCCATTGAGTAATCAATGGGCGGACCATAGTAGCTCTTTTATGCCATATCGACCAAATTATCCACCAGAATTTTCCCAACAAGTATAACAACCCCCACCAACTGAATATTCATGTAAACTTGATAGTTTACTGAAGGCGTACATAGCAAAGAATGATGAACTAATCCAAAGCCAAGCATCAACATTAAAGAATTTAGGAAACCAAGTAGGATAGTTAGCCAATGAGCTCAGAAAAAAATCCCAAGGTATTTGGCTGAGCAACATAGAAAATCTAAGAATTTCAGGCAATGAACATTGCAAAGTGGTCACTTTGCCAAGTGGAAAGACATTGCAAAGTGTTGAAACTCCTATTTCATAGAAGTCAGATTTTATGATCCTTGATGAGGTAAACTCTAAACTAGTTAGTTTTGATTATCTAACACCCTTGTCAGTTGCAGAAAAATTTCCACAGAAAACTTGTTTAGTTAAAGCTAAGATTCCACTACTTCCTTATCCTTAACGATTCCAGAAGAAGCAACAAGATACTCAATTAAAAGAAATTTTTGATGACGAGGTGAATTTTAATGACTTTGATACTGCTAAATCCCCAAATATAGTTGAAGGCTGCTCTACTATTTCCAAGATAGAATCACTGGCTTCTACAAAATTAGAGCTCAATTTTCTAGATGATTTGTTAGAATGTATTCTGCTAGTGAATTCACCAAGTGATGGTGAAGACGAGGAATGTTTGGCTTTGTGATAAGCTATAAAAGTAACATATTTTAATCTCATTCTTGATGCATTTTTGGATGATTTATTATGTAAATTAGTGAATTTGATGCTCTTAATCCTTTAAATTCATGTTCCTATACTTAGGTGAGCATAGGGAAGTGAAATGAGCGAAAAATGGGCCAAAATCAGACAAAAAGAGTTGTTTTCAGGATCCACACGGCCTGAGCATTTCCACACGGGCTGGCCACACGCCCATGTGCCAGCCTGTGTTGATTTCGAAGCTTGCTTCCCTTTTACATGGAAAAACCTAATTTTTAGGGTTTCTGAGCATTCTAAAGTCTATAAATACACACTAGAAAAAAAACTAAGGGGACACGCAGAGTAGAACAAAGAAATTACTTGAAGGAAGCCGTTAGAATCAACTCAGAAGCAAATCTCCTTCAAGATTGAAGATCTCCATTCAAATTTCCTTCGAAGTTTTATTGGGTTTCTTATGTCTTGTTGTTATTCTAATTTTATGATGTTTTCATCCCAGATTATGAACTACAATTCCTAAATACCTAGGGAAGATAAAACCTATACGAATCTTATTATTTAATTTTTGAATTACATGAGAAATACTTGATTCTTGTTTTCAATTATGCATGCTTAATTCATATTTTAATATTTTCAGGATATTAATTTATGCTTAATGTGCTTATTTCAGTGGAGCAAAAGCCTCTATTTAAGAGGAGATCTAGCATAATTGAGTGGAATTGCATGCAATCCTAAAAATAGGACGACATAAATTTATCAGATTAGAGTCAAATCTAATAGGGGAATCCATAGATCAAGTTAATGCGATAATAAGGTTTTAATTGGAAAGAGATTTCAATTAATCAACCTAGAGTTAGTTGTTCTTACTCTCGAAAGAGATATTAACATAATTTAGGGATTTCTATGGATCAAGGCATAAGTGAATAAATCATTTAATTCAGATTTAGAATAATTAGTGAAGTCTAGGTGGATTCTTTCTTGGATATTGTCTATCTCATTGGTATTTTCCCAATTCGCTCTCTATTGCGTTATTAGTAATTAGTTTAGTTAATTTTAGATTAAAAACAATCCTCTAAATTTATCTGCTAAATAATAGAAAAATAGCAATTACTAGTACTTTTAGTCCTTGTGGATATGATATTCCTTACCAACATAGCTATACTATTATTCGATAGGTGCACTTGCCTTTGTCGTAGTTTTAGTTAGTTTATTGACACATCACTTTTTTTGAAGCTAAAAGGAAGGGATTCACTCAGGAAGGTCCTCTTGAATCATTAGATTTATTATCTTCGGAGTACACACAACCAAAAGTGTTGATTGAAGAGCCAGTTGGATTGGAAATGAAAATTTTGCCTCCTCATTTGAAATATGATTATTTGGGTTTATCTCTTACTTTACCTATCATGGTTTCAATTGAGTTCACCAAGAATCAAGAAGAAGAGTAACATATTGTTTTGGAAAATCATAAGAAGGGTGTCAGATGGATTATTGCAGATATTCGAGTAATAAGTTGGAGGATTTGCATGGATTACAAGAAGTTAAACAAGGCCACCATAAAAGATCATTTCTGGTTTTCTTTTCCAAATCAAATGTTGGAAAAATTTGTTGGGCAAGAGTATGATTACTTCCTAAATGAGTATGGTTGGTATGATATATGGCCCTTTGACACTGTCTCGGTCGGTGACGATCCTGAATAAAATGGAGGGAGTTCTCTTCACTTTTTCTATTCTTATTTTATATTTTCAAATTTTTCTCGTTTGGATAAAATGACAGACTTAGATAAAATTTTCTTTGGATCTTACATTAATTAAATTTTTGTCTAGGAGATTGGGACCTAAGTGGGACCATCTGTGATCCCTCCAGTCTTTCCTAGGAGTTTAATTTAATGTAATTTTTTGAAAAATATTTTTCTAAGTGGCCAGAAGAATTTATTTATTTATTTTGTCACATAAATGGTCAACTTTTGACCCAAGCATTAATTTCTTTGATTTTTTTTCAGTCTACTTTTATTACATGAGCTTAGGATCTAAAACGGTGTTGCCATTGGGGGGCTTAAGACACTGCTAGGAAGGGAAATATTCAGCCCTTTTTCACACAATCCTGCAACCTTTACCTTGCTCCACCACCACTCCCAAGTAGCCCTATAGTGCATCACCCTTAACCCCTTAATGCCGTAGCCATTAACTCCTTAAATCACCACCTCAAACACCTTCATTCAAAGCCACCAACCACTACACCTAAACTATCCTTAAACCTGCCGCCCCCTCCAACTCTAAACCTTACCGTTGACTACTCACCTACTTGTCCAAAACTAAAACAACCCTTAACATATTTTCTAACTCCAACGCCAAGAGTCCCTTCGTCTAGCACCATTCCATAAAGTGAACAATCTGCTATAATGGATATGCTACAACATATGTAGTGGTAGCAACAAACTTATTGCAGATACTAAAAAATATGAGACGACTCAATGAGAGGCATTTTCATGAAAATATTTTAGGACCCATTTGTTTTTATGCCTGAATTTTCAGACTTTATATTTGAACTATAGACTCTAATGTCGAGAGGGAATGAGGAGATTCAAGCAAAAACAAGGACGATGGAGCAAAAGATAGGTCAGATTCTGAGGGGTCTGTAAATAAATAAAAGGGGGGATCTTGTCTCTACTTTATTTTGTTTTATTTGTTAGGATATTTTAAGTTGTTTAGGCTTAGGTCTTTTAGGATTTTATTTCTCGCATAATAAAATAAGAGGTGAAAATCATAATAAAATTGAACAATTTGCAAATAAGAAGTGTGGCAATAGATATGTACATGTCTAGGATTAGATCTACTTAGGATAAGCTTGGTTTTTAAATAGTCAAATTTGACTCACCTCCCTTTCTTATGGTCCTACATGGTGTATAATGTCTATTCACTTCTTTATTTTTGTTTTCTATTATTTTTAACAACGACGACATTGTTCATCTTAAGTAGGGGGACCAAAATTGAAATTGTTCTATTTTTTTCAGAATACATTTTTCTTATAATTATGAGCAAGTTATATTTTGTTCAAAAATTTGAATTTTTGTTAATTATGCTAAAATTTAGTATAAATAAAGTTCTATTATCTCAATAATTGCTATGTTAGTTGAATTATGACATAAATGTTACTCTTAATAAAGTATGTAAATTGTACCATAAAATTTTAATTCCTTAGGAAAGCTAAGCATGCATGAAAGTTTAAGTCTCTAAAATTGACTTAGTAATTTCTTGAGGCGAAATCCTAGGAAGCGTGAATTTTTAAAATGATTTAGGCAAACTTTGTTTGGACCGTTTGAACCTTTCAAGCCAATCTTAACGAATACTTATCCCCTGAAACCCAACTTTGAGACTATATGGCCTGATTTTATTTGAACCATTGCAATATTAAGCCATCACTTCTCTCATAATTATCTCTAAATTGTCTCGAACACCAGACTTAATCTATCTAGAATATTCTTTGAAAATAAGTTTGGGGGAGCTGAAAAGAAGCATCAAATGCTCAAAATTGCATTACATACAATAAAATGCTCAAAAAAAGAAAAGAGAAAGAGCATATGTACTCAAAAGAAATAGATGTAAAAAGAGCATGTGTACTCAAATGCAAAATGAGTTGAATGTATTTATTTCAAAGGTTCGATGCAAGCTGAGTCTAGGGATTTTAGCTTAAAATTATCTATATTTTACCTAGCCTTAGCCTAGCCACGTTACAACCCATTTAAAAGACCTAATGATTCAGATTACTATGTTGCCTATATTAGTGGAGAGAAATTGCTAAGTTCAACATATGGATGCATAAGTTAAACTTAGTGATTGAAATCTAGCCTTAAATGAGAGAATAAAAATTAATTGGTAAGAATTTAGCGTATTTTTATTGAGAAAACATTTAGTCTATTCTTGCTATCATGATAATAATTGAGAATAATTCAAGCAATATGTATACTTGAGTTGCATAATTTCAAAATTCTTGTTCTTGAGCATAATTACACTAAACTAATAATTGTAGCAGAAATGTGTTCTAAATATATTTTTCAAAGGTGATTTCAAGCAACTTCTTTTGCAATTTGTGTATTACTCGGGACGAGCAATAAATTAAGTTTGGGGGTGTGGAAACACAAAAATGTAACTTTTCTAGCACCTTTTGAGCTCTAATTCATGCAGTTTCATAGTAATTTTTGTCGAAATTCGTACTTTAATTATAAAATAATTAATTTGCACTCAAATTATTAACATATTAAATTTTAATTATTTTTATAATGAATTTACACAAATTTGGTTTATTTTCAACAGTTTTGCACAAAGGGTGAAAATCGGCTTGGTAGTCACCTCGAAAGGCTTGAATTGTTAAGGAAATTTTTGCATCAAGTGAATCAAGATTATAGTTAATTAATTCTCCAGCCATGGAAAATCCAATATTATGTGTTAAACATACTTTATATTTAATTTTGATTCGACTTTAATTGGGTTAAAAATTAATATAAAGTTTGAAGAAGAACATGGGCCTAAATTGTGTTAAGAAGAGGATTGGTCCACCAAGGGATTTGGAGGCCCAAACCATCGATATAAGCTGACCCAATCAGCTTATTTAGTTGATTTTATTAATTTCAAAACAACCCTTGAATATCCCCTTAATTCTGTTCAAACCCCTTCTCTTTTTATGCCTTTTATTTTTAGCCCCAGGCTAAAAATAACAAGTTTGAATCACTCAAACTTGCACCAAGCATGGCCGGCCAAGGGAGATGGAACGACTGATTTTTTTTTTTTTTTTGCTATTTTTAGTAGCCACTCCCACCTATAAATACCCCTCTTCCTTTCTTCATTTCACACCATTCATTCCCACACATATATCTCTTTCATTCACTTTCTCTCTTCCGTTCCCTTCTTTGTTTTCCCATTTTTCTTGTTTCATTCCCTTGCATACTTCCCTCTTGAAAAAGAGCTTTCATCCTCCTTGGAATAGCGGCATTCAAGTGTTTGTGAAGGCCTCAGATCAATAGAACAAGCAGAGAAAGAAGAGGAGTGCACTAGTCTGGCTTTAGAGAAATACTGGATTTGCTATCTAGTTCCCTTCTCTTTAATTTTCCTTTTTATGTTGTGATCATGAACATGAATTTTTGTTGCGTTGTTGCTCTTGATTTAATTAAAATGAATTAAATTTAATTCATGTTAAATTGATTGCATTCTGTTTGATTTAATTATTAAAATCATGTTTATGTTGTTACTAGGCCTTGGTAGATTGTTCAATTAAATAAAACCATGCTTAGATTATACTTGCATTACAATTGTAAGGTAACAAATGAATTAAGTATTAATCGTATTGAAATTGTAATTAATTGACACATTATTTAATTGGTGTATGTTTAATCTTCTAAGGTAGCTGAAGGTTAAATTAACGACAGTATTAAATGATACATTAGCCTTGCATAACTAGCAAGATTATTGTGATTAAATTGGTTCAATGTAGAAATATATTGTTACTTCACTTAATCTTATACATGCTTATAAAAATTGATTAACTGTTTGAATTGACATAGTAATATGTTCAAGAGATTAATTGGTTTAGTAAGTTTGTATGTGCATTAGTTAGCAAAATATCAAGTTGCCATGAAATTATTCGTAACAGCATGAACATGAGTTTAGTAATTTTAAGTTAATGAATGTAATTGATCTAACACAATTATGTTATATTGATTAAAACCCATCTTTTAAAAATCGTGCATTGGATTATTTTACTTTTTTTTTTACTTAGTTAAATTAGTTTTAGTTTTTAGATCATTTCTTCAAATCAACTATCGTTTTCACCACAAAATTGTTTAATTTTACATTTCATAAATTTTTTCTTTCACAGTCCCTGTGGATATGATAAATTGATATTATTACTTGTCAACGATTGTGTACACTTGCACATTTCTGTTGTTCCAGTTTTATTTTTTTTATTGAGCTTGAATAGTTAGTTTGTAATTTCTTTTAATTCAACAATTGATTATTTTTCTAATTTTGTAACTTATCAACTCGATCTGGATTATAACCAACTTTTCGAGCCTTTTCCATACCATTAACATAAGCCCCATGAAAACCTTTTAAAGACCTCTTGATTGGAGTGTCCTTATTTTATAGTGTGGAGATTTAATTTTCAAGTAAGCTTATGGTAATGACATTTCTTATTCGGCTATTGAGTGCATAGTACTTGAACATTAAACACTTTGAGTGCTTTGAGTGAATCTTTAGTTAGGATTTCAATTCTTGTTTCAATTTAAGGTAATTATTTAGATAAGAGGAGACACCTATGTTTTTGTGCTTTAAAAATTTCAGCTTGGACTGCTTGAGTCTTTAGTGTCCTTTTAGTTGAATTTCCAATGCATGATTGTTTGCTAATTATCTTGAAACATTATTGATGGAAATGTTAAATTGTTAAAATTAACTTGAATGCGGGTTGAGGATTTTACTTGAGGACAATCAAACGCTTAAGTGTGGGGATATTTGATAAGTGATAATAGCAACATGTTTTAATCCCATTCTTAATGCAATTTTGGATGATTATTCAATGTAAAATGGTAAATTTTATGCTATTAATCCTTTAAATTCATGTTTCTATACTTAGGAGAGCATTTGGGAGCAAAAGAGTGAAAAACAAGCAAAAAACAAAAAACGCAAGGTAAAAGAGCCATATGGGCTAGGCATACTACCGTGTGAGGCACACAAGCATGTGCCAAACCGTGTAGGAATCACGCATTGCAGTACGGAAATGTAATTTTTAGATTTTTTGGGCATTCTAATACCTATATATGACAAAGATAAGAAGAGAGGAGGGAGTCATCATAGAATACTGAAGAAAATAACTTGAAAAATATCATTGAAGCCGACTCTGAAGCAACCTAGACTCAGTTGCTCTTACTCTCGAAAAAGATATTAGCATAATTTAGGGATTTCTACAGATCAAGATACCAAGTGAAGAAATTGTTTAATTCAGATTGATAATGACAAATAAAATCTAAGTGGATTATTTCTTGGGTATTGTTTCACTTCTTGGCTGTTAATTGTTTATTTTCTTGATTCGTTCTATCGTGTTTTTTACTTAATTAATTTAAATAATTTTAGTTTTAATCAATCTCTCTAATTTGTCGGTTAAATAATAGAAAGACAGTAATTCTAGTACTTTTAATCCTCGTAGGAACGATATCTTTGCTCACCATATCTATACTATTAATTAATAGGTGTACTTGCCTTAGTCAGATTTTTAGTTAGTTTACGACGACAATCATTTAGACTCATAACTAGATATACGAATCTGCCACCCTGAGTTATTCGACAACAATAGCTATTAGAGTAGTCCACGACCTTCTGCGAATTGAGACTGCCCACGACCCTCTGGGGATTGGGGCTAATAATAAAATAAATTGACCAATTTGGTCTTTTCTCCCTCGACCCTCTTGTAATTGGAAAGATCTAAATCCTTTGATATAAAGACTCTATGGCATGTCAACTATATCTAATTTAGTCTAATTTAGTGAAACGGGGTAAAAACCAAGTTTCATGATCCGTTTCAATTCAATTCCATTTTCATATCATTCCCATTTCATGCTCAAATCATAAATCGCCTAATGTAAAATTAGGCTTCCAATACAAAAAATACTATACATTTGCTTGTTCAACCATTTGAAATCTTAATATTTAAATTTAACTCAAAATCATGAATTTACTAATTTTATCATTGAAATCATAGTTTTCAATTCAAAATATGAACTTTTAAATACTAATTAAATCATTCAAAAATCATTCATAATTCATAAGAATAAAATTTATATAGCTATTCATAGTAAAATAAATATTAAAAGCATTAGGTAATGAAAATAAGATATCAGCACAAACCGAAGTTTCAATTGCCTTACTCCACTTAGAGGTGCTCATGGGCCGGCGCTGAAAAATGGGCCTAAAATTTTTCCCAAGCCCTACCTAGATAAAAATGCTAAAACCTAGGCTTGACCCCGCCCGCCAGTATTAATTTTTATATTATTTCTATATAGTTTTTAAATATATATAATACATCAAAAAATACTAAAAATATCAAAATAAGAATTTCCCAAAAAATTAAAAATGAATTTTAAAAAATATCTAGACTTAAATAACACTAAGATAAATGCAACTTAACGAGTAAATACCTCTAAAATAATAGCAAAATTAACAATAAAATAAGTTTTATACAATATCCAAACAATAACAATAAAATAGTAGCAACATAATAGTAAAATGGTAGCAAAATAGGAAGAAAATAATAAGAAAATAACATTAAAAAAAAAAGAGTAGATTTTTTTTGTCCTTTAGTGAATTCGGGCCGAGCCCAGGCCAAAAATGTTTTACCCGAGGCCCAGCTCATTTTTTAAACGGGCTTTTTTTTGTCCAAGCTCATTTTTCGGGCATATATTTTTGCCCAAACCATCCCACATTACGGGCAGGCCTTCGGGCAGAGCCGGGTGGCCCGACCCATGATCAAGTCTAACTCCGCTACTTCAACTTTCTCCTTCAATATTTTTGCCTTATTTTTAGCTACAATAGGAGCAATTCAACACGAAACAATGCTATTTATCCATTATAATACTAAAACTAATAAAAAAAACTTAAATATGCATAGTTAATCATGTTGGCAACTTAAGTTTCCTAGTCCAAACTTTACATATCTTTTGACTCGATTATCCGCTTTCAATTTCGTCTTCACCATAGTACTCACTACTTTACAAGCTATCATTTAGCACTAATATTACACAAAGTGGAAAATTTTCTCTACTTCCCCTTTACTATGGCCAAATTATAATGCCCTAAAATTTATGTATTTGATTTGTGCATCCATGATACAAATATCTATCCGCTTTAGTGGTAAAGTGTTCTGGGAGTGTCTGAGAAGTCTTAGGGTTCAAGTCTTGCCTTGGGCAAAATTTTTGTTTTCATGTGAATAAAGCCTTACTCTTGTTCAGTAGGCTTAAGTTTAATAGCTTGCAAGTTATTGTCAGAATGGGCATACTAGTCTGGTGGTTAAGTGGGGTGTTAATATGCTAGAGGTCTTGTGTTTGAATACTGCTATGGGTATTATTATTATTTTTTAGTTAATTTCGGCAGGCGTTTGTGATGGATGGGAGACTGAGTAGTGGTTGTAGTGGGGAGAGTAGTAGAGAGATTTTAGGGGAAAGATTAAGGGGGAAATCGGTTGGTTGAGCATTATCTTTCTTTTTGGAAAAAAATTCAGTATTTTTCAAGTTCTCGATCTCTCTGATGTTGCCCCCTCTTTTGTCTGCATCTTTTGCTTCTTTTTGGCAAAATCTCGTTACTTTTCTCTCTTTTGGCTCACCTTACTGCCATTTACTTTCCTCTTTTGTCTTCTCTCTCGATCATTTTAGGTTGTTCTTCATAATAGTCGCGCTTTCGATAAGTGTTTCTTGTGAATGGGATTTTTACAATGCTTAGTGGTTGATTGGAGTTCTTTTTTTTGGGTGTTCGGCAATATCGTATCCCTGGGACCGAGACTCATTCCGTACTATTTCGTAAGCTAATGGATTTAGAGGCATTTGGGTAAGTTTCAAAGATTTCATAGTTGGGTAATTCGTTTTGGGATAAGTTAAATTCATTGTTTGAACGATTAATCGGGTGTGAATTTATCGATTTTAGGTACCGGAGCGCTCGGGAGTGATTACATGTCAAAATCAAACCAGGTGTGCACCTGAATTACTGAAATCGAGTCTCAACGAAAAGCTAAAAAAGCTTACTGTCGATGCCACATGGGTGTGTGGTCACCCGTGTGGTAGGCTGTGTGGCGATACACGAGCATGTGATCGATGAACCAGGCCGTGCACGCATGACACGGCCGTGTGATGGCTAATGAGGCCGTGTGTGAGACACGAGCTCTACCAGTTGGGTCGTATGGGCCACACGGGTGTGTGAGATTTTGGGCCCGGCCGTGTGGGCCGACACGAGTAGCCCAACACAGGCGTGTGAGTCCATTTTACTGATTTATTTGAAAAGGTTGCACGGGTCACCCGATACAACTGTGGACCTACTGTGGGGTCGGTAAGCCACTCTTAGACCCCTAATTATATGAAATGACTGCATGACTAATAGGTGATATTGAGCATGATTTAATTGCACTAAACTGCTACTGTATGTACTGATATCATGACATGGCATGTATAATTGTGTGATGCATTGCATGGGGTTGGGATAATATGATTTGAGGAAGTGTACTGTATTGGCAACTCTGCTGCAAATCACTGATGGCTTTAAGCCTACTGTTATACTAGCAGCTCTACTGCAAATACTATTTAGTGTCGCAACCGGTGCTAATTTGTAAGTGTAGGGATGGGTGGGTGATTTATTCCCCACAAGAGTGTAAGGTTGGACAGGAGATGGTGTATAGTGGAGGGTTGGGTAGGACTTGCATACTGTACACTGCATTATTTATTTATGATATTGTTGTGGGCTAAGGCCCTACTGATACTGCTATTGTTACCGTCACCGTTATTGAACTATAATTGGCTAAGGCCCTACTGCTTACTGTACTGAGATAGGCTAAGGCCCAAACTGATACTGTTATTGAGAAAGGCTTAGGCCCAGTCTGTTTCTGTTTACATTCTGATTGCATGACTGATGGGGATTACACACTTAGTTTTCGTAAACTCACCATTTTGCTTTTACTGTACAGGTAATCCCCAATCTTAAGCGGATCGGTGCAGCGAGGGACACTATGATGGCCACACGATCGCATTAATTACCGTACTAGTTTACGTTTTCTTTTAACTATTATCATTTGGGTATTTTATTATAATATGGCCATTATGGATTTTCGTTTGCTTGATTTGGGATTTACTTTTCGTTGATTTGATTTATAACTGCTAGAGATAGGGAATAACTGGTTTTCAAAAGAAACAACCATTTTATCAAACCAACACAATTATAATTTGTTCTGAAGCTTCCGCAAAGAAAAATGTTTTGAAACTAATTATGAATTAACAACGTCTTGAAAATGGATAATGTTTTTGAAACAACATAAGCTAACGAATAATTTCTAAAACAAAGAAATGGGCGTTTGCGATGTTGTAGTTTTCGAAAGCACTACCATGTAGCATTGCCAAATTCATCCATAACATCTAGGCTGGGTTTGGGGTGTTACGTTTAGTGGTATCAGAGCCAGGTTGCAAAACTCAGCTGTGGATTTAGGTTTTAAAATGAGAAAAACTTGATTTTAACTAATCTTTGAAATATTGAAATAGTTTTTGAATATATGGTACACCGAGTCTCTGACAATCGATCTTGTAAGTCTTCTGAAACTGTTGTCTATTTTAAACTGAAATGTTATAAGTAGTAAATGCTGAGACTACTGTAGGTACTTAGTATATTGTATTGCAAACACTTTAATAGGGTACACTGAGACTATAAAAACCTATAGTGACATTGCGATTTACAAGAACAAACACTAAACTACTGATGTTACTGTTTTTCGTAAAATATCTGCTAATAATTACTGGAACTATAAACTGATCTACATAAAACTAATTAATACAGATAATACGATATTAGACAATGAACGCTAGAGGTACTCGCCAACAGGGTACAAAAGGCCGAAGTAGAGGTCGTAGAGGGGCTCGAGCTAATTCCTTAGCATCTGATACGATTCTGAATATGGACACTAGCGAGACACCAGTGTCACCTGCTACTAATATTGGGTTAGGGTCTTATGATCATGTAGCTAGGGACGACTCGTTGTCCCAAGCCATGTTACGAATTCTAGAGAGGGTCGCTGGGCCTAACACCAGTAGTGAAGGCCGTGGGTCGGTTACAAAATGACTTCGGTGCTGAGATTTTTAGGGGTATTGCTAAAGTAGCCCCTAATGTGGTTGAGTATTGGATTGAGGCCACAGAAAGGATCATGGATAACTTAGACTACACCCCTGAATAGATACTGAAGGGTGTAGTGTCACTGCTGAGAGATAAGGCTTATCAGTGGTGGCTTACAGTTAATGAGGGCACTCAGCCCGGTTGACTGACCTGGGAATTCTTCAAATCTACCTTCTAGGAGAGATATGTGGGTGCTAGTTATGTGGATGCCAGGAGCAGAAAGTTTCTGAATCTGACCTAGGGGGATAGATCTGTGGCTGAATATGAGGCCGAATTTTTACAACTGAGCTGCTATACATGAGGTATTGTGGCGACTGAGTACGAGCGATGTCTTCACTTCGAGGACGGCCTAATAGATAATTTAAGGGTTCTGATAGCTCCATAGAGGGAGTGAGACTTCGCTGTACTGATAGATAAGGCGAAGATCGCCAAGGAAGTGAAGCGCACTAAGCGCCAGAATAGGGAAAAAGATAGGAATAAGAGGGATTCGAAGCCCTCAAGTTCCATTCAGAGGCCTAAGAAAAAGGCCACAGTGGATATGCTAGTCAGAGTTGGGGCCTTTAGTGCTGCTACTGGACAGCAGCCATGTGTTGACTGTGGTAGATGCCATCATGTGCTGCTAGAAAAGGATTGAGGCTTGTTTGAGGTGTGGTTCACTAGAGCACTGTATCAGAGAGTGTCCACGTAGGCCCGATCAGATGCAAGCTCCTAGTTTGGGTACTTGATATTCTCGCGATATTAAGTAATAAAATTTATAAAAACTGATCACACAAAAACTAACTAATATCATGATTTTAAAGGCAAGCTCACCTATCGAACAGTAGTATAGTTTAGCGACAAGTCCGAGTTATCGTACCTAAGGGAACCGAAAGTGCTAATACTTACTTCCTTTCTATTATCTAGCCTAAAAATAAAAGAGGATTGATTGAAACTAATTCTAAAACTAACTAAAAGTGCACAAAAAGTAAATTGGGGAAAGTTTTAGGGAAAAGCTGATTGATATGAGCAATACTTAAGGGAGAATCCACCTAGACTTCACTTGTTATTAATTTCTTGAACTAGATGATTTCTTCACTTGACTTGAGCTATAGAGATCCCTAACTTATGTTAATACCTCCATCGAGGATAAGAACAACTAATCTTAGGTGGTTAATTAAAGTTTCTTTATTAATTAACACCCCTAGGTTGAATTAATTCGATCTATGGATCCCCCTATTAGGTTCAACCCTAATCTGGCAGATATATGTCACCTTATGTCTAAGGTTGCATGCAACTCTGCTTAATTATGGTAGATCTACTCTTAAAATAGGGACTTTTGCTCCTCTACCTAAGCACATCAAGTTCTTGAAGTAATACGTAGGATTATTAAATCAAGAATGAAAAATACATAATTAAGAACAATTCAAGTATTTATCATATAATTCAAGAATAAATAATAGCAAGATCTGTCTTAGGTTTCATCCCCTCAAGTATTTGAGGGGTTTAGTTTATAAGTAATAAAGAAAACATCTCAAAAGAAATAAGATAACAAAACATAAAGAACCCAAAAACCCCTGAAGGAATTTAGAGAGATCCTCTGTTTTGATGTAGAATTTTGGCTTCTGAGATGAATCAATTGGCTTCCCTTGGAGTAATTCCTTGCTTTCACTCCTTGTGTTGATAGAATTATGGCGCTCTTTCTTGAGAGAAAAGAGTATATCTCTAGAGTTGCCTCCTGGGGTCTTTATATAGAGTTTAGAATGGCTTTCTTAGCCCCTAAGTATACAAATCCGAGTGAAATTACACTTCCTCATGACAGGGACACGTCCGTGTGCCACGCCCGTGTGGTTTCGATAAGGGCCATGTGCGGGCCTGTTGATGGTGGCACGGCTGTGTGGCCTGGCCGTGCTTGTCGGGGCTCGGCCGTGTGGATTTCGTGTGGCACGACCGTGTAGCACAGCCGTGTGGCGACTTCTTGGGCCGTGTCATTTTCACACTTTGGCCCATTTTTCCTCGTTTTTGGCCCGTTTTCTATTCTTTTCTCTTCCCTATGCTCTCCTGAGTATAAGACATGAAAAAAAAGGATTAAGAGTACCAATTCTCACAAAATTAATAATAATCCATCTAGAAATTAGTCTAAACATGAGGTAAAAATATGTATAATTTATCGTTTATCAAATACCCCCACACTTAAGCCTTTGCTTGTCCTCAAGCAAAATGTCAATCTACAATTAAGAATCATTCTTCTCAACTCACAATCTTTATCGATAAAATTTCAAATTAATTCACAGGTATTCATACAATGAAAATTCAATTAGAAGAACATTAAAGATTCAATCACTCCAAGTTGAGAATTTTATCATTGAAACATAAGTTTTCTCCTTTTTTCTACGTAGTTATCTCTCCATCTTAATTAACAGGAGTTGACATTCTCACTAAAGATTCACTCTATCCACTCAAAGTGTTTAGGGTTCAAGAATTAAGCACTCTCTAGTCAACCTGACAAGTATTACCATAGGCTTGCAAGAAAATCAAATCTCCACCACTGTAGATTGATATGACACATTGATCAAAAGGTCTTGTAATAGTTGTAACGGGGCTTGGTTAGGGGTGTTGTTACAAGCTGCAAAAGAGGGTTGGAATCGAGATTGAATTGAAAAATTATCTAGCTAGAAAAATATCTATCACTAGAACATATTTCTCGAGCTAATTCTTATGATAATATCATTTCCGCCTTGGTAGCTTTAAAATAGAAATATGCAAAAACCATTTGAACTATTACAAATTACAACTGAATTAATACATACTTTTTTTAATTAAAAACAATTCAAATATAATACAATAAATTGGATAAAATTTTACATTTTGGAAAAGAGAATAAAGCTAGATTAAAATTTTAACTCAAATCTCAACAAAAATAGGGGTCAAAATAATTGAATGGAATTCAACAAAAAATGGGTGAAAGGTTAAAATTAGAGGTAAGTTAAAGAAAAGGTTATTAGGCTCAATGGGGTTCACTAGGGGTTAATTTATGGAGGTAGGCTTTTGTGGAGTAAGTGGGTTAAATCCTAGGTGCCTTTATCATTTCAGTGTATCAAATCAATGATGTGGTCTCGACATGTACAATCAAAGCAAGTTCTAGAATAACAAATCAGTGTTGACTCACTCAAAGCAATAATAAAAGTGAGCACGAAAGAATGTATGCTCAAAAGGCTCAAAAATCTCACCAGAATTATGGCTTTTTATGTCAATCCTGTGAATTTCAAATCTTAAGATAACACTTAGAATTAATGAAAATATCTTATGAGAAAAAAATGGGGTTCTCAAAAATTTCAACTTATCATGCTTGATTCCCTAATGTTTTAAAGTTTGAATAATCAAAGTACAAGCACCCATCTCTTAATTCTCACATATAAAAAAATCATAAATCAATCAGAATATATCCCTAATAGGAGATTGAAGATAATGCAAACAGTGAAAGTGAGAATTTGAGAACAATGCAAAATGTTAGGAAAGTTCAGGGATTTCAAAGAGAGTGTAAAGACTGAAAATAGATTCCCCCCCACACTTAAGATGTACATTGCCCTCAATGTACAAAGATAACATTAGTATCAATAAAAGCACAAGATCATAAGTTAGGGAAGGACATGAAACTCCCTCCTTTGGATGGATTAGTGAGACGGAGATCGGAAGAGTTTGTAATTGTGGCAGGGTGTTCCCATTTTCGTAGAGATTTGAGCTGGAAAGCTCCTTTGAAACTGCAAAAGTATTTATTAGTCATGGGAAATTTGGATTAATAGAAATTACTCATTAGGGATTGGCCGATATGAAAAATAGAAAAAGAAATAAAAGGAAAATAATAAACTAAGTTCTAAAAAATACCAATATTCAAATAATGAAAAAGATAAAATAAATTAAAAATAAAAATAAAAAGGAAAATAAAGGAGAAGAAGTTAGAATGTGAAAATAGAGATCGGTGTTAAAATAAAAATTAAGATAAAAATAAAGTTAGGAGGAATAGAAATCTCTAATCCTCATGTGGGTCACGCGGCGGTGGTGGGGAAGTGATGTGTAGATGCTGGCATATCTGCTGTAAAGTCGCGTCGATGTGATCGAGGCGCTGGAAGCATTGCTGCTCGAATCTAAATAAGTGCTCAGATATGTCAGCATCGGTGGCTGCTGCATGAGATGGGCGGCAAGATGGTGGTGGCTCGGCTGGTACATCCTTCTTCGATGGTGGGACATCGTCAGGAATGTCCTCTGGCTACTCGCCCTCCTAGATGAAGTGGTATTGAAGGGGGTCGCCTCTAGGTCTGCGCTGTATCATCCTCATGTGTAGCATGGTCTAGATGCCCTGAGGGGACATCCGACCTATCAATGTATATGAGGATGTTTGGGCCGCGGTATTAAGGAGCCCGAAGTGACGAGCTAAGCTTGTGATGTAAGGGCCTATGGATATGACGCCCCGGCGGTGGCGCTCAGTCTGGTGCTGCATAGCATGTGCGATGAAGTAGGCGAGGTCGATGGGGTGCGCGTTCGCCATGCTCCATAAGAAATAGGCGTCGTGAGTGTTGACGACACCTATGCTTTCGCATCTACCTGTCAAAGTATGTGCAAGAAGAGCATGAATGTACCTCAATGACGGGGGAAGAGCGGTTGCCTTGTTGCTACTGGGATTGTATGTAGCTCCTCCCGGAACTAAGGTTTGCCAACATTTGACTGGTGAGATGTGAATACGACGGGGGAGATCAAGGAAGTCTTCGTCAGCTATGAATTCGTCTGTATAGAGTCCCAGTGCGATACCGAATTCGGCTATGGCTAATCGTTGTACTAAACCATCGAGGCGAAATTGGATGGTACCTAGGTCATCGTGATTCATCGAGATTTGCAAATGAAATGTCGAGCAACATTCTAATGTTAGCTCCAGATAGGTGGGCTTGACAATATAGAAAAATTGCTCTCAGGGTTCGGTGGTCAAGAGGGCCCAAATAGCATCTGCGAGTTGGACTCGTTCTAGAGCATCCCAATCAATACATCACCCAGTTCCTAGAGAATGGGCTCGTAGGAGTTGGAATAACTCCTCTTCGGTTTCTTGGTGAAATGTAAGGAACGAATGGCGAGCCTCGGAGGTGGGCCTCGATGATAACCCACTGGGTCCATTCCGTTTCTTTGAGGCAGGAACGGCAGCTTTTTTACCGCGTGATGACATGTTACCTAAAATAAGGTTAGAATTATTAGTTCTAAAAATCGAAGTTAAATATAAAATTAAATGTGTAGATTAAAATGACAATATGCCTTAAAAAAATAAAAATAAAATAGGGACTAACTGTGACAGCCCTATTTCGACCCCAGCTGGGAAGTGGTTTTGAGACCACTAAACCGAGTACAAAAATAATTAAATGTTAAATTTTATGATTATTATATGTGAACTTTGCATGTGTGAAATCTTGATGTTTAATTATGTCATTAGAATGTGGAAGTTTGATTAAGGACTTATGTGTTAAAAATCTAATTATAGACTAGAAAGAATAGGAATGATTTAATAATGTATTGAGTTACAAAGGAAGGAATTGCATGTCAAATCTCCCAAAATCAATGCACATGGCCGGCCAACTAGATAATGATGTCATTTTTGCTTTATTTGTTATGATTGTGTGGAATATATGTAAATATTCTATACATAAAACATAATTAAATAAAGAAATATAGTAAATGGGAGGAAAAACCAAGGAACAAAGGTCATTTTTTTTCCTTCCATTGCCGTAAGTAGAAGAAGAAGAAAACAAAGCATTTGGTCATCCATAGCTTGAATTTTGTATCTGAATTCTTGAAATTTCTTTTTAAAATTCTGGAAATTTGATGATAATGAGGTTCTTTGTATAACCCATGAATGAATTTTTAAGTTCTTGAGGCATAGGACATTCGACCATGTCTTGAATTTTACTAAAAAAGTTTGAAGCTTGTAGATTTGAAGCTATGAGTATTTAGATGAGCATTTAGGTGTTAAACTCATGAAATTTTGAAAGTTTATAAGTTTAATTGGACACTATGTGCTTGTTGTAGCTTAATGGAGAATAATGACCATTCAGTCATTAAGGTGCATATTCTTGATGTTGTTTGATGTTTTGTGTTTGGGAATAGATAATTAATGAATTGAACTTGGTAATATTTGATATTTGTGGCTAATTTTAAATTATGGCAATCGGCTAATGGGAATTTTACTAAATTGGTGTATAATTTGTAGCACCTAGTTGAGTGATAGCCGAAATTTAAATTAATTAAATAATTGACAAATGGTTTGTGTTTAAAGTGAGTAAATGCCTTGTTGATGTAATTTTCGGATATGAGCGTTAAGCTAGTTAATGAGCATATATGTGTATTGAAAATTTATCTTAAGGAAGTTGATTTGTATACATTGATATTGTGGTTATGAAGTTATAAGTGCCCGTAATAAGTACATGTAAAAATTTGATTACACATTTATCTTGTACATAGTGACATTTGGATGTATATGGTTGTGCATTTGGAAATATAAGAACTTGTGTACATTTGTTAAACTATTAAGGTTGTGGCTTTGTGAATATGAGATGAAGTGTCGAATTCATATGTATGTGTGTTTCTTTGAGAAATAAGTAGAATTGTAGTTAAATAATTGAAAGGATGTTGAATTAGTTCATTTGTTGAATTTGCTCAAGATCATAAGGAGCAAAGCTCGGCCAAAGGGAAAGCGAAGGTGGTTGACTAGCTGATCGGAGTTGTTCATCCAAAACAAGGTAAGTCGTTAAGTAATTTAATATATGGATATTCTAGCATATAAATGATACAAAGAACTTTGGATAAGAAATATTATTATGTGAATAAGCTTTGATGATCGGATGAAATGTTATCTACTAAACTAAGTCATTTTGATGTATAAGTAATGAGATAAAATATGGCACTATGTGTACATATATTCATGAGTTCAAATGGCACTATGTGTGCGTGTATTGATAAACTTGAATGGCACTATGTGTGTGTACATTCGTGAGCTTCAAATGGCACTGTGTGTGCTTATGCTTTCGAGCTTGAATGGCACTATGTGTGCATACATTCGCTAGATGGATATAACATCAGATACGTGAGAATGATAGAAAGATGTAACCAATTGGGTGAATAAAGTATATGAAGAATAATGGCTCTTTATGTGTAAATGGAAGGTAAGTTGATGATTATGGTTTGTGGAATGAAATTTGTAGTTAAATTTGGATGCATTTGAATACAATTGCCTAATTGCATTAGTTCGTATACGTGAAGAATTTGACTCTATTCTTATGGTTATTTAAGTTAAAGATTCTATTGAATATGTGATAAAGATGACTATAGAGAGATAGTTTAATTGGATAGAGGATTGTATAAATTATAATTTTTGCCGAAAGAACCTCATGAAAGTGTTTGCTATTTGAATTGAGATTCTCGGTTTAAGTTTGAAATGAGATGAATTGGGCTATATGATTTATGGAGCTAGTTGGTTCCTGAAATGAAGTAATAGAAAAAAACTTTGATCCTTGTTATTTATTATTTATACTAGTTAATCATTTTTGTCAAATGGCTTATGACTTACCGAGTTAACAACTTATTACGTTGGTCATTTTTCCTTTGTGGATAGATTAAAGATCCGTTGGAAGCTCGGGGCCATTTCCTTTTGAAGTCATCGCACCTATCAACTATAGATTTGTATTTTATAAAAGTTTAATATCAAGCATTATGGCATGTAATAGCTATAGTTTGTAATATGACTAGACAAGTCGAACCCTTTTGTTTACTAAGCCATACGAAAATGGCTAAGTTGAATTATTTGTATATGCTATCTTAAGTAAAATTTTAAGTGTGTTTTGTGTGAATGATGGTGGTATGGTATTAAGTAATGCTAATATGGTTATTTAAGTTTGGATACTAGTAAGTTTTAGACATGAATGATGGATATATAAATATATTCGATGTTTGAGATTTAGATTGAATTATTATGTGACTATTGAATTGAATTATATAGTCTAAGTATGAGTGTGTTCGGCCAAAGCATTAGAAATGACCAAATGAATAGTGTTTTGTAGTTTTATAAGGTTTTGATGGTTGTATGCAAAAATTGATGCATGTGTCAAGTTATATGTACTTTGAGAAACTACTTTTATATGTTCTCTTATAATGTGTTTAAATGGATAGTACACTTACTAGTATGATGCATAACTTCTATAATTGAAGTCACATGTAGTAATGGATTTTGTAACAATATGATAAACATTTAAAACATGTGCCCATGTATAAAATTTATGCTTGTATTAGTTAAATTAGATTATTTGTAATGACTATGATTTGCGTATATGTTATGTATCACAACGTTATATTGGACATTGATTGTTTATAAGATGTGTTTTGTCTGATAATACCTCGTAACCCATTCCGGCGACGGAGGTGTGTTATGGGTGTTACACTAACCAAAATAGTATATAAAATCCATTCTACGTGGTAACAAAAACAAACAATATGGGTATGTATTTATACTAAATTTGTGAGATAAATGGCAAGCAATTGAGCACTTAAATGGCATGCAATCCTAATATGTTCTCTAACATTCTAGATTATTTATCCTAATGTAACAAATTCAATGCTTGAAAGTAAAATTTAACTGAAAAAATGAAATATAAATAAATAAAATAAGGAAAATGAGAAAATAGAACCAAATATAGGGTTGCATAGTCGTGGGGGTGAGGTTGCACGGACGTGTGTCGGCTGTGTGTGAGCGTGGTAGTGGTTTTAAGGTTGGCCGCGGCATTTATGGTGATTGTGGAGAGGAGATTTTAGGGTTTGAGTGAAAAAGAGAATGAATAGTGGCTTCTTATTTATAGTTTTTGGGTCACACGGGCATGGAACATGCCCGTGTGACTTGGGGTTTGCCCGTGTGAATCGAAATTTGGTGGTTTTAGCGCGCCTGGTTCGAGGTACATGCCCGTGCTGTTATCTCGCATGGCCATTTGCGATCGTGTTCGCTTTTCACATGGTCGTGTGATAAGTTCCACGGCCGTTTACAATCGGTTTCGTTCTTCACACGGCCGTGTAGAAGGGCACACGGCCATTTCCAAATTGACAGTGTTGGCCACGGTCTGGGGACACGGGCGTGGGGATTTGAGCAAGCCCGTGTTTAAATTGAAGGGTTGCCACGGCCATGTCGCACGGCCGTGGGGATTTTTTGACAGCCCGTGTTTTGGGAAGATTTTTACTCTGTTTGTACACGGCCTAAGTGCACGACCGTGTCTCTGCTTTAAATCTTCACACGGCCTGAGGCACGCCCGCGTGCCAGGCCGTGTGGTCCTAAATTTCTGCATTTAAAAGGGTTAGTTGATGCATGAAAAATACTAAAAATTTTAAAGAAGGAAAAGTTACTAAGTTAGTGCTCGGGTTGCCTCCTAAGAAGCGCTTATTTAGAGTCTAAGCTCGACTCTTCCTGGATGTGTCACGAAGGGATTTCGTGGAGCTGAAGCTCCTCCCTGTAATCTTTAAAATTCTCACCTCTGTAGTGTTTAAGCCTATGTCTGTTTACCTTGAACGTACAATAGTTGGGGTGAGTTACCTCAATTGTGTCGTATGGAAAGATAGTTTGAATAGTGAATGGACCTGACCATCTTAACTTGAGTTTTCCAGGAAATAGTCTCAGCCTTGAGTTGTAGAGTAAGACAAGATCACTTGTTTTGAACTGCTTAGGTTGTTTCAGTTGTTTGTTATGACGTCGCTTCATGGCTTTTTTATATAGTCGTGAGCTCTCATAGGCATTGCAATGCCATTCATCGAGTTCATTTAATTGCTTTAATCTCTTCTCACCTGCAAGCTTAAAATCAAGGTTTAAAAATTTGATAGCCCAAAATGCTTTATGTTCAAGTTCAAATGGCAAATGACAACTTTTTCCATAGACATGCTTATAAGGAGATGTATCTATGGGTGTTTTAAAAGCAGTTCTATAAGCCCATAAAGTATCGTCTATTTTCCTTGACCAATCTTTTCTATTTGTTTCTATTGTTTTCTCTAAGATGCATTTTAGTTCCCTATTTGTCACTTCGACTTGGCCACTGGTTTGTGGGTGATAAGGGGTAGCTGTTCTATGGTGTACTCCATACCTTTTTAAGACTTTTTCAAACTGGGCATTAGAAAAATGTGTGCTCCTATCACTAATAATTATCCTAGGTGTTCCAAATCGAGAGAAAAGTTTCTTCAAAAATTGTACTACCATTCTAGCATCATTTATAGGTAAGGCTTGGGCTTCCACCCATTTTGACATATAATCTATAGCTACTAGGATGTACTTATTCCCAAATGAAGTAGGGAATGGACCTATGAAATCAATACCCCATACATCAAATATTTCGCATGAAAGTATATAGTTCTGAGGTATTTCATTATGTTGAGAAATATTACCTGTTCGCTGACATTTATCACAAGAGGTCACATACCTGTTGGCATCCCTGAAAAGTGTAGGCCAATAAAAGCCTGATTCGAGTACCTTATGAGCAGTTCTAGCTCCACTGTGATGTCCTCCTGTGGGTCCTGAATGGTAGTAATTTAAAATTTGGTATGCTTCTGTTTCAGTAACGCATCTTCGAATAACCTGATCTGCACAAATTTGAAAAAGAAAAGGATCCTCCCAAAAGTAGCTTTTCACATCAGCGAAGAATCGCTTCTTTTGCTAATGGGTCAGCCCTTTTGGGGTTATGTTAGCTGCTAAATAATTTGCAAAATCAACAAACCAAGGAACTGTTGCATCTGCTAAGGATAGCAGTTGTTCTTCAGGAAACAAATCATTTATTTTATTGAGGTACTTGGGTTGCCTGTTTTCTAATCTGGAAAGGTGATCTGCTGCCAAGTTTTTAGCTCCCTTCTTGTCCTTTATTTCTAAATCGAACTCCTGTAACAATAGAATTCATCTTATTAATCGAGGTTTTGCATCAGTTTTAGTTAAAAGGTAACGAAGAGCAGAATGGTTAGTATAAACAATAACTTTTGAAAAAATCAAATAAGATCTGAATTTATCAAATGTGAAAAAAACAGCTAGCAATTCTTTTTCTATGGTAGTATAATTTGCTTGAGCGGCTGTCAAAGCTCTGCTAGCATAATAAATCAGTTGAAAGTGCTTGTCTCTTCGTTGTCCCAAAACTGCACCTACTGCAAAATCACTTGCATCGCACATTAGTTCAAAAGGTAGATTCCAATCAGGTGAAATCATAATCGGGGCATTGACTAACTTTTCCTTAAGAGCATTAAAAGAGTCTAAACATTCTTGGTCAAAGTTGAAAAGCACGTCTTTTTCTAGAAACTTTGTTAAAGGCTTAGCTATTTTAGAAAAATCTTTAATAAATATGCGAAAAAAACTGGCGTGTCCTAAAAAGCTTCTTATAGCCTTAACTGAATTAGGGGGAGGTAATTTTTCAATGGTTTTAATTTTTGCTTTATCTACCTCTATCCCTTTACTAAAAATTTTATGTCCTAAAACAATACCCTCTTGAACCATAAAGTGGCATTTTTCCCAGTTTAGCACTAAATTTGTCTCTTCATATCTTATCAAAACACGTTCTAGATTATTAAGACAAAGTTGGAAAGAATTACTGAAAACTGAAAAATCATCCATAAATACCTCCATGATGTCTTCAACGAATTCATTGAAGATAGCTAGCATGTATCGCTAAAAAGTAGTAGGAGCGTTACATAAACCAAAAGGCATTCTACGATAAGCAAATGTACTGTATGGGCATGTGAATGTCATTTTCTCCTGATCTTTTGGAGCTATCGGGATTTGGAAGTAACCAGAGAGGCCATCTAGGAAACAATAATACATGTGACCTGATAATCTTTCCAACATTTGATCAATAAAAGGTAAGGGAAAATGATCTTTTCGAGTGGCGTCATTCAGCTTCCTATAATCAATGCAAACTCTCCATCCGGTGACTGTTCTTGTAGGTATTGACTCTTTTTTGTCATTAGACACCACAGTCATGCCTCTCTTTTTAAGAACAACCTGCACAGGACTTACCCAAGAACTGTCAGAAATAGGATAAATAATGCCAGCATCTAGAAGTTTAATTACCTCGTCTTTTACGACTTCCTTCATGTTGGGATTCAATCATCCCTGAGCTTGCACCGATGGTTTAAATTCATCTTCCATTAAAATTTTGTGGGTGCAGAAGGATGGATTAATTCTCTTAATATCTGAAATTTTCCAAGCTATAGCATGCTTGTGTTCCCTTAACACATGGAGTAGTTCCTCTTTTTCTACAATGCTCAAATCTGATGCGATAATGACTGGTAAAGTTAAATCTTCCCCTAAAAAGGCATATTCTAGATGATCTGGCAGTTGCTTTAATTCTAACTTAAGGGGTTCATCAATGGAAGGTTTCTATCTCAGTTTATCATTCATCTTTATACTTTCATAACTTATGTGTCTTGTGATGATTTCATTAGAATCTAACTCTTTTCCTACTTCCTTAATTTCATTGGTGACTTCGTCTTCTCCCCCATCTTGAACAAGACATAGTTCCAACATGTCTGTGATAGAAAGTTCCTGAAACTTATCTTGAACAAAGTAATCAATAATATCAACTAAATAACAGGAATCATCTTGTTCTTTAGAAAATTTCATAGCATTACAGATTTTAAAAACGACTTCTTCCTCACCAACTCTAAGTACTAATTTACCATCCCCTACATCAATAACAGCTGTAGCAGTGGCTAAGAATAGACGTCCCAAAATTAAAGGTACCTCAATTTCCTCATCCATATCAAGCACAACAAAATCAACAGGGAATATAAATTTATCTGCCTTTACTAGCACATCTTCTATGATTCCTCTAAGATATTTAACAGATCTATCAGCTAGTTGAATACTCATCCTAGTAGGCTTTGGTTCCCCTAGACCTAATTGCTTGAACATTTTGTAAGGCATGAGATTAATGCTAGCACCTAAATCGGCTAAGGCTTTATCAATAAGTAAACTACCAATTAAACAAGGAATATTAAAACTTCCTGGATCTTTCAGTTTTGCCAGCAGTTTATTTTGGAGAATAGTTGAGCATTCTTCGTTGAGTTCCACTGTGGCTAATTCTTCCAACTTCTTTTTATTTATTAGAAGTTCTTTAAGGAACTTCGCGTACTTTGACATCTGTGAAATTGCTTCAACAAAAGGTAAGTTAATGTGTAATTGTTTAAAAAGTTTAAGAAATTTACCGAATTAAACGTCTGTACGGTCTTTCTTCAACTTTGACGGATATGGAATGAGCGGTTTGTATTCTTTGAGTGTTGGTGGAGTGTTTTCCTTAGATTCCTCTGCCTTGTCTCTTGAAGATTCTGGAGTAGATTTCTTTTCTGGTTCAACTAATACTTTCCCATCTCTTAGAGTAATTGCTTTGACGTGTTCTCTGGGATTTGGCTCAATATTACTTGGTAGTCCACCTTGTGGTCTTTCTGAAATTAA
Source organism: Gossypium stocksii (assembly GCA_020496765.1). Classification (NCBI taxonomy): domain Eukaryota; kingdom Viridiplantae; phylum Streptophyta; class Magnoliopsida; order Malvales; family Malvaceae; genus Gossypium; species Gossypium stocksii. The sequence goes on along the minus strand of CM035622.1, from coordinate 6,873,243 downwards.
TTTTGCAAGCTGACCGATTTGATTCTCAAGCCCTTGAATTGATGCTTGCTGGTTTTTTAATACCGTTTTAGTGTTTTGGAAACGGGTTTCTGATGCGGCCATAAATTTGGTAAACATCTCTTCAAGATTCAGCTTTTTCTCTTGTTATGGTGGTGGCTGCTGAAATCCCAGAGGAGGCTGTTGTCTTTGATTTCCTTGTCTTTCCCATGAAAAATTGGGGTGATTTCTCCAACTTGCATTGTAAGTATTACTATAAGGGTTATTTTGAGGTCTAGAATTGTTACCCATATAGTTGGCTTGCTCAGTTTCCATGCTGTGTCCAGAGGATGAGTAGTCTAGATTGAACATATTTGCTGGAGTTGTGTCACACTGCATCACTGGCTGTGCCTGCGTAGAACCAACAAAATGATCAAACTTTTTATTTAAAAGTTCTACTTGGTTAGTAAGCATAGTGACAGTATCAATATTATAAACTCCTGCAGCTTTTGTCGGCTTTGTCCTCATGACTTGCCACTGATAGTTATTCAGTGACATCTCTTCAATAAATTCATAAGTTGCTTCGGGTGTTCTATTGTTGATCGTTCCTCCTGCGGCTATATCAATTATTTACCTTGTTGAAGGATTCAAACCGTTGTGAAAGGTTTGAACTTGTAGCCATAAAGGTAGGTCATGATGAGGGCATCTTCTCAAAAGATCTTTGTATCTCTCCCAGGCATCATATAGTGTTTCTAAATCCATCTGCACAAAAGAAGAGATATCATTTCGTAATTTAGCTGTTTTAGCTGGAGGAAAATATTTAAGTAAAAATTTTTCGGTCATCTGTTCCTATGTGGTGATTGAGCCTCGTGGTAAAGACTTTAACCATTGTTTGGCTTTGTTTCTCAAAGAGAATGGAAATAGCCTTAGACTAATGGCATCATTAGAAACGCCATTTATTTTAAAGGTATCGTAAAGTTCCAAAAAATTGGCTATGTGTGAATTTGGATCTTCATCCTGTAAACCATCAAACTGCACCAATTGCTGTATCATCTAAATAGTGTTAGGCTTTAATTCAAAATTATTAGCAGCAATAGTAGGTCTAAGAATGCTAGTTTGGGTACCAGCCAAACTAGGTTTAGCATAATCATACATAGTGCAAGGAGCTTGTTCCTGATTTGCTGGTGGCGCGACTATTGCGGGAGGTGGTGGAATGTTTTAATTTGCTTCCATCTCTTCTGTAGGTTCTGGCCTTTGTCCTTGATCTTGTTCTGGATACCGTAGGCTTCGTCTGATCTCTCTACGAGTTCTACGAACTGTCACTTCTAAATCTTCGTCAAAAAGCAATGGTCCTGCTGGGTTGTTTCTAGTCATAAACTAGAAATACCTAGAAGGAAAAAGCAAAGAAAAATACAATAAAATAAAAGAAAAGAAAAATAATAAAATAAAAATAAATAAAAACTGAAAATAGATAAATATAGTAATGGCTAAAGTAATAGAAATCGAGTTTTCTTAATATTTCAGTTCCCCGGCAACGGCGCCAAAAACTTGATATGCTCGCGATATTAAGTAATAAAATTTATAAAAACTGATCACACTAAAAACTAACTAATATCACGTTTTTAAAGGCAAGCGCACCTATCGAACAGTAGTATAGTTTAGCAGCAAGACCGAGTTATCGTACCCAAAGGAACCAAAAGTACTAATACTTAAAGAGGATTTATTGAAACTAATTCTAAAACTAACTAAAAGTGCACAAAAAGTAAATTGGGGAAAACTTTAGGGAAAAGCTGATTGATATGAGCAATACTTAAGGGAAAATCCACCTAGACTTCACTTGTTATTAATTTCTTAAACTAGATGATTTCTTCACTTGACTTGATCCGTAGAGATCCCTAACTTACGTTAATACCTCCGTCGACGATAAGAACAACTAATCCTAGGTGGTTAATTAAATTTTCTTTATTAATTAACACCCCTAGGTTGCATTAATTCAATCTATGGATCCCCCTATTAGGCTTGACCCTAATCCGGCAGATTTATGTCGCCCTATGTCTAGGGTTGCATGCAACTCTGCTTAATTATGGTAGATCTACTCTTAAAACAGGGACTTTTGCTCCTCTGCCTAAGCACATCAAGTTCTTGAAGTAATACCTAGGATTATTAAATCAAGAATGAAGAACACATAATTAAGAACAATTCAAGTATTTATCATATAATTCAAGAATAAATAATAGCAAGATCTGTCTTAAGTTTCATCCCCCTAAAGTATTTGAGGGGTTTAGTTCATAACTAATAAAAAAAACATCTCAGAAGAAATAAGATAACTAAACATAAAGAACCCAAAAACCCCTAAAGGAATTTAGGGAGATCGTCTATTTTGATGCAGAATTCTGGCTTCTGGGATGAATCAATCGACTTCCCTTGGAGTAATTCCTTACTTTCACTCCTTGTGTTGACAGAATTATGGCACTATTTCTTGAGAGAAAAGAGTATATATCTAGAGTTGCCTCCTGAGGTCGTTATATAGAGTTTAGAATGGCTTTCTTAGGCCCTAAGTATCCAAATCCGAGTGAAATTGCACTTCCTTACGATAGGGACACGCCCGTGTGCCACGCTCGTGTGGTTTCGATAAGGGCCGTGTGCAGGCCTGTTGATGGTGGCATGGCCGTGTGGCCTGGCCGTGCTTGTCGGGGCTGGGCCGTATGGCCTTCGTGTGGCACATCCATGTAGCACGACCGTGTGGAGACTTCTTGGGCCGTGTCGTTTTCACACTTTGGCCCATTTTTCCTCGTTTTTTGCCCGTTTTCTATTCTTTTCTCTTCTCTATGCTCTCCTGAGTATAAGACATGAAAAAAAAAGGATTAAGAGTACCAATTCTCACAAAATTAATTATAATTCATTTGGAAATTAGGCTAAACATGAGGTAAAAATATGTATAATTTATCGTTTATCAGTACTGCACAACCACAGAGAGGTGTTCAGCAGCCACTGAGAGGCCATGGTTAGGTTTGAGGTGGTAATGGGTTGGGCAAATGATTGAGAACACCAGGCAGAGGTGCTACTTAAACTGAGGCGAGATAGCCAGCTTTGGTGTATGTTGCACATCATCAAGAGGATGTGGATGCGCTGAAAGTCATCACGAGTACATTTCTCATTTTTGATGTACCCTATACTGCATTGATAGATATAGAATCTACTTATTCCTATGTTGCTTGCTTTGTTACTGAAAACTTAGGGATTCCGGTTGAGAATGCTTCGAGTGAAATTACTGTGTTAAGTCCATTGGGGCAGTCCGTCCGAGTTAATAATTTATTTAAAGATGTTCCTCTAGAGGTACAAGGAGTAATCTTCTTGGCTACTCTTATGGAGCTCAATTTAGGGAGTTCAACTTGATAGTGGGAATGGATTGGTTAGTCAAGCACCGAGTGAGTTTGGATTGTGCCACTAAACGAGTTGTACTGAGAACTAAAGAGGACAACAAGGTAGTTGTAATTGGGGAGCGTCGGAACTACCTGAGTAACGTGATTTCTGCATCGAGGGCCAAAAAGTTGGTTTGTAACGGATGTGAGACGTATTTGGCCTACATCAGTGTTTCAGATTCCGGGGATTCTTCTGTTAAAGATATCAGAACTATTAAGGATTTTTCGGATGTGTTTCTTGAAGAGCTACTTCGATTACCTCCAAACCGTGAAGTAGAGTTTGGGATTCAGCTCTTTCCTAGTACAACTCCGGTGTCTATTGCCCCTTATAGAATGGCACCCAAGGAGCTTGTAGAGCTTAAGGCTCAGATTCAAGAATTATTGGATTGTGGGTTCATCTGCCCTAGTGTGTCTCTGTAGGGAGCACCAGTTCTGTTCGTGAAAAAGAAAGATGAATCCATGCGTATGTGCATTGACTATTGCCAACTGAACAAGCTGACTATCAAAAATAAGTACCCCCTACCGAGGATAAACAATCTGTTAGACCAGTTTCGAGGAGCTTTGATTTTTTTCTAAGATTTATCTTCGATCTAGGTGCCATCAATTGAGGGTCAAAGAGTTTGATATGCATAAGACGGCGTTTAGGACTCGCTATGGTCATTATGAGTTCTTAGTGATGTTGTTTGAACTAATGAATGCACCAGTAACATTTATGGATTTGATGAACCGAGTGTTCCAACCCTATTTGGATCGGTTCATAGTAGTGTTTATTGATGATATTCTAGTTTATTTGAGGACTGAGGACAAGCACAATGAACATCTCCGAGGGGTTCTGCAGACTTTGAGGGAGAAGCAACTGTATGCCAAGTTCAGTAAGTGTGAGTTCTGGTTGAAGGAAGTTACATTTCTGAGCCATATGGTATCTGCTAAGGGGATTAGGGTCGATCCTCAAAAAATTGAGGCTGCTGTGGATTGGAAGCAGCCTAAGACTGTGTTAAAGATTCGTAGTTTTCTAGGACTGACTGGATATTATCGTCGTTTTGTAGAGGGATTTTTTGTAATTACGGCACCTTTGACTAAGCTACTACGTAAGGGTGTGCCGTTTAACTGGACTAATGCACAATAAGAGAGCTTTGGGAAGCTTAAGGCCGTACTAACTGAAGCCCCTGTTTTATTATAGCCAGTGTCTGGAAAGGAGTTTACTGTGTACAATGATGCATCACATGTTGGTTTCGGATGTGTTCTGATGCAAGAGGGTAAGGTAGTAGCTTATGCGTCTCGACAGCTTAAGACTCATGAGGTGAATTATCCGATGCATGACTTGGAGTTGGTTGCAGTGGTATTCGCACTGAAAATCTAGAGACATTACTTGTATGGTGAAAAGTGTATCATTTACATTGATCACAAGAGTCTCAAATATCTCCTTACTCAGAAGGAGCTGAACCTTAGGCAGCGTAGATAGATTGAGCTACTAAATGATTATGACTGTACAATTGAATACCATTCTGGTAAGGCCAATGTGGTGACCGACGCACTGAGCCGTAGGGCTATGACTAATTTGAGGGTGATGTTTACTCACCTTAGTATTTTTTATGATGGTAGTCTATTGGCCGAACTCCAGGTTAAACCGATGTATATTGAACAGATTACGGGTAAACAGTAGGAGGATGAGTCACTGGTTCTTTGACTTCGCTAAGTTGAGAGTGGGAACACTGTGGATTTTGAACTGAATAGCGAAAGGGTACTCTATTTCTATGGGAGAATTTGTGTACTGAAAGATAATGATTTGAGACAGTCGATACTGCGAGAGGCGCATAGTAGTCCCTATGCTATGCATCCTGGCAGGAATAAGATATACTAAGACCTTCGTGAGTTATACTGGTGGCCAGGACTTAAACGAGAGGTTACTGATTTTGTAAGTAAATGCTTAACATGCTCGCAGGTTAAGGCTGAGCATCAGCTACCTTTAGGTTTATTATAGCCAGTTAAGATTCCGCTTTGGAAGTGGAAGAGAGTGACTATGAACTTTGTTAGTGGGTTGCCCCTAACCCCCACTAAGAAAGATTCGGTATGGTTCATTATGGATCGATTGACCAAGTTTGGCCACTTCATACCGGTCCGTACTGATTATACACTGCAAAAGCTGGCTAAACTGTATGTTTCAGAGATAGTGTGACTGCATGGGGTACTGGTATGGATAATATCTGATAGAGATCCTCGCTTTACGTCTCAGTTCTGAAAGAAGCTACATAAAGCTCTAGGTACACGGTTGGACTTCAGTACTGCGTTCCATCCCTAGACAAATGGTCAATCGGAGAGGGTGACTTAGATACTAGAGGATATGTTGAGGGGTTGTGTAATTAACTTTCGAGGCAATTGGGAGGAGTTTTTACCATTGGCAGAGTTCGCTTATAACAATAGTTACTAGTCTAGCATACAAATGGTACCCTACGAGGCACTCTATGGTTGTAAGTTTCGCATTCCCTTGTGTTGGACTGAGTTGGGCGAGCGTCGTGTTCTAGGTCCTGAACTGGTTTCTGATATTGATGATAAGGTCAAGTTGATTCGAGATTGACTAAAAGAAGCATCAGATAGACAAAAGTCGAGAGATAGAGTATTATGTAGGAGACTTCATGTTTCTCAAGGTCTTACCATGGAAGAAGATACTAAGATTTGGTCGTAAGGGCAAGTTGAGCCCCAGATTCATTGGACCTTATCGCATACTGAGACGAGTGGGGCCAGTTGTCTAACAGTTGGAGCTACCCCCAGATATGAGTGGATTCACGATGTTTTCCACGTCTCGATGTTGAGGTGTTACTACTCTGATCCCACGCACATTGTCCCAGTGGAGGAGATTGAGGTTAGACCAAACTTATCTTTTGAGGAGGAGTTGGTTCAAATATTAGACTATGATATGAAAGTTCTGAGGAGAAAGTCAATTCCATTGGTTAAGGTTCTCTGGCGGAATCATAGCGCTGAGGAGGCTACGTGGGAGCTTGAGGATGCAATGCGACAGCAGTATCCTCATCTGTTTTGACTAGGTAAATTTTGAGGCTGAAATTTTCTTTTAGGGGGTAGAGTTGCAATGCCCCAAAATTAATGTATTTGATTTTGTGCATCTATGATACAAATATTTGTCTGCTTCAGTGGTTAAGTGTTCTGGGAGTGTTTAAGAAGTCTTGGGTTCAAGTCTTGCCTTGGGCAAAATTTTTGTTTTCATGTGAATAAAGCCTTACTCTTGTTCAGTAGGCTTAAGTTTAATAGCTTTCAAGTTATTGTTAGAATGGGCCTATTGGTCTGGTGGTTAAGTGGCGTGTTAATATGCTAGAGGTCCTGTGTTCGAATACTGATGTGGGTATTATTATGTTTTTTTTAGTTAATTTCGGTAGGAGTTTGTGATGGATGGGAGACTGAGTAGTGGTTGTAGTGGGAAGAGTATTAGAGAGATTTTAAGGGAAAGATTAAGGGGAAATTGGTTGGTTGAGCATTATCTTTCTTTTTGGAAAAAATTTCAGTATTTTTCAAGTTCTCGATCTCTCTGACGCCGCCCTCTCTTCTGTCTGCATCTTTTGCTTTCTTTTGGCAAACTCTCATTACTTTTCTCTCTTTTGGCTCACCTTACTGCCTTTTACTTTCCTCTCTCATCTTCTCTCTCGATCGTTTTAGGTTGTTCTTCATAATAGTCGCGCTTTCCGCAAGTGTTTCTTGTTAATGGGATTTTTACGATACTTAGTGGTTGATTGGAGTTCTTTTTTTTGGGTGTTCGGCAGCACCGTATACCTAGGACCGAGACTCATTCCATACTGTTTCGTAAGCTAACAGATTTAAACGCATTTGGGGTAAGTTTCAACGATTCCATAGTTGGGTAATTCGTTTCGGGATAAGTTAAATTCGTTGTTTAAACGATTAATCGGGTGTGAATTTATCGATTTTAGGTACTGGAGTGCTTGGGAGTGATTACATATCGAAATCAAACCAGGTGTATACCCGAATTACTAAAATCGAGTCTCGGTAAAAAGTCAAAAAAGCTCACTGTCAATGCCACACGGGTGTGTGGTCGCCCGTGTGGCGATACACGGGTATGTGGTCGCCCGTGTGGCGATACACGGGCGTGTGGTCGCCCGAAATGTAGGAGGGTTTGGGCAAAAATATAGGCCCAAAAAATGGGCTTGGACAAAAAATTAAGGCTCGTTTAAAAAATGGGTCGGGCCTCGGGTAAGACATTTTTGGCCCTGGCCCGGCCCGGTCCGAATTCACTAAATCACAAAAATAATATGATTTTTTTAATATTATTTTCTTGTTATTTTCTCCTCATTTTGCTACCATTTTAATATTATGCTGCTACTATTTTGTTATTATATTGTTTAGATATTGTATAAAACTTATTTTATTGTTAAATTTGTTATTATTTTAAAGACATTTGTTAAATTTTTTTATTATTTTGGAGATATTTGCTTGTTAAGTTGCATCTATCTTAGTTTATTTAAGTATACATATTTTTTAAAATTTATTTTCAAATTGTTGGGAAGTATTTATTTTGATATTTTTAGTATTTTTGATGTATTATATATATTTTAAAATACTATAGAAAAATAATATAAAAATTAATATGGATGGGCCAGGTCGGGCCTAGATTTTAACGTTTTTATTCAGGTCGGGTTTGGACAAAATATACCCATTTTTCAGGCCAGGCCAAACCCGGGCCTAACAAACGGGCTTGAATTTTTAATCTGGCCCAGCCCGAACCTAGCCTAACTTAGCCCATGCTCACCTCTATCTGTTACACGAGCATCTAAAAAAATAAATATTTTTGTTCTAGGGCATGCATGCACCCTATTTATTGTCAGTCAACCGTAGATAAATACACACTCCAAATAAAATAACCGCAAGTAAAAACAACAACTACCCAACTATCAATCAAGAAAAGTGGCACGTTCAAAAATAATTGAAGTAAAATATGGGACGAGTAAATGAACAATGATGATAATTAGAGACATCATGCAACGAATATACGAAAATAAATTACAATAGTTTTACAACTAAATAGAAACTTGAAAAATTAGAGATATCATCTCAATTTAACACATTATAATAATAAATATAGATAATTAATCAAAATCCATTAAAGATTGAATTAGAGATAAAATATTCATACCTGAAACCACTAACCAAATCCGATCTCTTATAATAAACTCAACTAAATGGAGCAATAAGTACCGTCTGCTTTATCCTGTTTATCTCTATCCCCTCACTTTCTGTATATAAATGTCACTAGTTAGGAAGGAATAATCATAAATGGTATCTTCAATTTTCACTAGCTACTTGACTTCTTTGCTTAATTATTATTTGCAGAAAGACGGGTTCAATTAAATCGCATGCAGTATGTCTTCCATTCCCAGCACAAGGTCATATTAACCCCATGATGCAACTGGCCAAGCTCTTGCACTCTAGAGGCTTCTATATAACCTTTGTCAACTCCGAGTTCAATCATAGACGGTTGATACGGTCTAGAGGGGAAGAAGCTGTTAAGGGTCTGCCTGATTTCCGGTTCGAAGCCATACCCGTTGGGCTGCCACCTTCCGATTCCGATGCGACTCAGTGCGTTCCGGCACTATGCGATTCCAAACGAAAAAATTGTTTGGCTCCATTCTTGCAGCTACTATCTAAGCTAAATTCATCACCCCAACTGCCCCCTGTTACTTGCATAGTTTGTGATGGAATCATGAACTCTGGTACCAAGGCAGCTCAACTCATTGGAGTGCCTTATGCTCAACTCTGGACTTCTTCAACCGCTAGCTTTCTGGGATTTCTGCACTACAAAGAACTAGCTCAAAGAGGCATTGTTCCATTCAAAGGTTACAAATTTTTTGTTTTATTTGGGCTTTATGTTCATTCATAATAATCTCTTTGAGGTTCTATGTGTTACATGCACCTCCATGCATATTCTTTTGCATATTGAAACAAAAATATGCTTTTTATTTTCCTTGTAGATGAACGTTTTGTTAGTGATGGGACACTTGAGATGCCCATTGATTGGATCCCTGGTATGCCTAACATGCGCCTCAAGGATCTTCCAAGCTTCATAAGAACCACCGACCCCGAAGACACCATGTTTAATTACATCCTGGAGGTATCACAAGAACGCTTAAATTCATCTTCAATAATCTTCAACACATTCGATGACTTGGACAAAGAAGTGCTACAAGTAATTGCTTCCAAATCCCCTAATATTTATGCAATTGGTCCACTCACCTCCCTAAGTAGGAACCTACTTGAAATCCAACATAACTCACTAAATTCAAGCCTATGGAAGGAAGATACAAATTGCATCGAATGGCTTAACACAATTGTAGCGACGTAAAATTTGCTTTAGTAGCTTAGGTCGCTAATTGTGGCGATTTAAAATCTTGAAAACGAATTTCGATTTATTTAAAGCAAAGGAGTCGCCACCGATCCTTTTTCTTAGGTGTGATCGGGCACCTATTAAAACTTCTTTTGGCTGAAAAATTCGTTTTTTTTAAGTAAAAAGGCTAAATTTAGGTCCACGTTGAAATTCAGAGAAAAGTAGGGTCCGGGAGTCGGTTACGCGCGGGGAAGGTGTTAGCACCCCCGCGACGCCCAAAAATTGGTATCTTTTCAAACATGCGTTGTCTTAATTTTCAAAAATACGAGTTCAATTTAAAATTTAGTTGTGGTCCGATCAAGATACGAGCATTTTAAGGGTTTTTTATTTTTAAGAAGGATATCCCACTTTTAACACGAGCCATTCGTGATTCACCCAACATAGCGATGAAATCACCGGCATAATATTAAAATCGGCACATTGCCTTATTTTTTAAAACATGAAAAGATTGATTAATATCAATGAAGAAATCGAGATATGAATTAACATGCTGAATTAGAAGTAAATAATGACAAAAGGTAAGAATGAACGAGATGAATATATATTAAACATATAATAATGCGCGCGTAATAATAATAATGATTATAATGATACGTATAGTACGGTAATAGTGATGCAGATATAAGGTGATAAATAAATATATACATATAACGTACTTAAGATAATATATAGATGGATAATAATAATAATAATAATAGTGAAAATAACAAGTGCGATACATTATTAAGATGTACACATCATACGTATAAATATCAAGCAAAAATAAATAATATAATGTTAATAATAGCAAAACATTAGTAAACAATCAATTTAATAATAATGAAAATAACAAAACGCGATAGTAATAATATCATATTAAAAAACCAATTAATAGCAATGACATAAGATAATAATAGTAATAAAGAGTACGTACATAAACGTGACACATATATTAATATATAAAAATAGATACGAAATATATACATAAATATACGGTAAAATATTAAAAGTATATAAAATGGTATAAATAACATGATGTAAGAAAATAATTATAGTATGAAGAGGATATACGTGATGTACGGTAAAATATATATATTAGTCATAATAAGAATATTCACGTAGTATAATAATACGTATGTACCTATGTATTAAAAGTAATAATACAATTACGAATGTAGTATTAACGTTTATATGTAAAAGAATATATATATACATAAGTATGTGTTAACCAAAAAATAACAATAATATTTAAAACTATTGGAAATATTATTTACTATGTATATGCATGGGTATGTAAAATGACGGTATTAAAAACTATTAATAACTTTATGAAAGATCTATATTAAAATAGGAATATAATATTACAAATATTAATATATAAAAACATAATATTGAAAATTGCATTTACATAAAGATAAAATATATACATAAAATAATATTTAAAACATGCATTGACACACAAATACATATATAACTAAAGTATTAAGTATTAATGCATAATATTATAATATATGAAAATACATAATAAATATATACATATACGTGATGTGGAATTTTAAAACATGCATAATATGTATTAAAAGAATGCATAATATGATGGGAATAATAATAAAACATTAATAACACTATATAATATATAAAAATAATGCCAATATTAATAGTGTAATTGCAAAATAAATAATACACAATAATAATATATAGTAAGAAAGGTAATACAAAGTAGTAATGCCAAATAATATATAATATACTAATAACAATAATAACAATAATAATAAAAGAAAAAAAAATAATAACATAGTGAACGGGACTAAATCAGAAGTAAAACAAAACTAGCGGGATAATTTTTAAGAAAATAAACGAGAAAAGGGGCCTATTAGAATACGGGTTAAATACGTAGGGGTCAAAAGAGCAATTTTACCGCATGCTTAAAACGCAGCGTGGCAGAGAGGATCAAATCGGAATACGCGACAAATCTCAGGGCCAATTTAAAGGATCCAGAGACTTAATTGCGAAACACCAAAGAAGCGGAAGGACTGATTCGGAAATAACCCCCCATGACGTCATAGCACGCGGATCCTCCTGGGTTCGGGTTGGGTCGACCCGACCCAGGTCGGTTAGTATAAAAGGGGCCATTTTTCGTTTTTGGCTCATTTGTCACCCGGGAAAGAAAAAGAGAGGGGAGAGAAGAGAGAGGGAAGAGGGAAGGAAGAGAGAAGGGGGGCTCCGGGCTCCGGTCGCCGGACCGGCCAACGTCCGATCACCGGCCGGTCACCGGCCGATGATCGGACCGCCGTGCGCCGTTCCGGCCACCGGAACGGTGGCCGGAAAAAGGTAATTTTTTTATTTTTTCCCCCTTTTTCTTATATATTTATTTTTAGTTATTTAAAGTATATACTTGTATTCAAATATTGTGAGTGTCAAAAATTTGAAAAACAGAGAAGGAAATCTGGTATTACCTTCGATATTGGTCTCTTTATTGATTGTTTCGGGGGTATTCCCTTCCCTGGATATTGCCAAAGTACTGCTGTTTTGTTTTGCTTTGAGTATTCTTGCCTTTACATTCAATATACTATTATTTAGATTTGTTTTCTCTCTATTTTGTATCTCAAAATCGAGCCCTTTACAATCTGTTCTTAATCGGCTTATATAGCCTCTACTTTTACAAATTGCTTTTCTGTTTTCTACTTTCTGTCCTGTCTCCTTTTAATTCTTTGCAGGGATTTGGGCGGTGCTGAAAGCAGAAGGACGTGACCGGGGCGGTGTAACAGAGGGCAGGTGCTGAGTCAGAGGGCAATGGCAGCAGTGCAAGTGGGCAGTAACTTGGATCGGGTTAGGGTTTCTAGTTTAAGTTTAGTTAGGGTCTGTTTGGGGGTTTTGGGCTGTAATCGGGTTTGGTTGTAATGGGTAGGGGTTAGTGGGTAGCTGTTAGGTAAATTGGGCTTCCGGGTCTGTTTGTAATTTGGGGTTTTGTAATGGGTATAGGGGAATGAATTGGGCTCTAAAATTGTAAATGGACATTTATTATTTGTTTTGATTTCTGTTTTGTTTTTTCGTTGTTTTTGGTTTGGGTTTATAATAGACGCAAAATTGGGCTATAACAACAATGAAACCCAGGTCGGTGGTGTATGTGAATTATGGGAGTGTAACAGTGATGTCTAATCATCATTTGGAAGAATTTGCTTGGGGACTTGCAAATAGTAAATACCCGTTTTTATGGATGGTTAGGCCTGATGTTGTGATGGGTGAATCGGCTATTTTGCCAAGAGAATTCATGGAGGCAATAAAAGGAAGGGCCTTCATAACAAGCTGGTGTTCCCAACAGCAAGTGTTGTCTTTCCCAGCAGTTGGTGTTTTCTTAACACATTGTGGATGGAATTCTCTGTTGGAAGCTGTATCCGAAGGAGTGCCTTTACTATGGTGGCCTTTCTTCGCTGATCAACAAACAAGTTGTCGATATTCGTGCACCACATGGGGCAATGGAATGGAAATCATCCCTGACGTAAAGCGTAAGGATGTGGAGGCTCTTATTAAAGAGATAATGGAAGGAGATAATGGGCAAAGGATAAGACAAAAGGCATTGGAATGGAAGAAAAAAGCTAAATCTGCCATTAGCGTTGGAGGATCTTCTATTACCAACTTTTATAGAATGATCAAGGAGGCCCTAAGTCAAGGTTGAACATTAAAAGCAGAATACTGTTGTGTTGTATGTTTTGTGTCTATGTTTTTCTTAATTTTATATTACACTATTAAATAAATGGGTTAGTATTTGATAAATCAATAGTATATATATTTTTTTTTAATTCCACAGGTAAACTTAAAAAAAATGTTATGTATTTGATTTATTTTATAATTTTTTATTATTATTTTACTATACGTTATACTTTCGAAGTACAACAACCCAATTAACTTTGTACAAAATATCTCTCTAAATATAAATACAAAATAAATTATCAAATGTCAAGATGAATCCAGAAAATTTAAATTTCTTAAAGTCTCATGGCCAAAATCTCATTACCAAATATAATAATTTAAATATAAGATATTTCACCTTCTATAACTATTGTTAGGAAATTTAAAAAAATAGTTCTAATAGTCAAGTTCTAATTCGTGAATAGGAAACGAAATAAGATTGTTGATTGACTAATCAAATCATGTCTTTCTAATAATGTTAATATAGTTTATGTTGATATTCTTACGCCTAATGTTAAGAGACTATTTTTAGAACATATCAAATGATTCCCATATATGAATAATTTGATTTAAGACCGTGTATTGGTTTCTCTTATCTAAAAAAAATATAACACATTCAATAATATGTTTATTGAAAAGTATTATTTTTTAATATAATGTGCCAAATTGTAGATCATAATGGGATTTGGTTTGTCGTTTCACCTGTTACCTTTATTGCCTCACCTTTATTTTTTATTTGTCTTCTTTTTCTTTGTTTCTTTTTGGGTCAAAGAAGAAACCAAACATCATAAAGTTCTCTCTGTAGAGGACAAAACAGATACAATATATATATATATATTGTATATTTTACAAATTTATTTTTAATATCTTATTATATTTTATAGGACACTTATAATCACTCAAACCCTATTTTATAAATTGTAGATCATATAATCGGATTTGTCTTGTTGTCTCACCTATAACTTTTATTGCCTCACCTTTATCTTTAATTTGTCTCTTTTTCTTAGTTTTTCTTTCGGTTCAAAGAAGAAACCAAACATCATAAAATTCCCATGTAGAGAGGGAAACATATACAATATAAATTAACACATATGAACTTTCTTAGATACGAGATTAATCTATAATTTTTTTTTGATATTATATTTTGATTAATTTAATTCTTGATCTATATAATAATTCTAATTCAGTTTATCAATTCCAGAAATTTAATATCATAATATGATATGCATGAATCTATTTTCTTTATTTTTTAAAAATTTTAAAGTTTCACATTTTGTTCAATTTAATCCTTGAAACTGAAACAATCATATTTTTCACATTTAAGCTTTGTTTTCAATCCGTTTTCAATTTACGGGATGTGACATTTTGTTATCTCAAGACGAGAGAGCCTTTAATGTTCGTTTCTGTTAGAATTAAGTGACCCAAATTCTTATTTAAATAAAATACGATGGAACATAAAATAAAAGTAATATCCAAATAGAACTAGACTTCTTTTATTTTATTTTAGAATAAGGTTTTTTAAACCTTATTAAACTCTATCTATTTTATATTGACTAGGATAAGGTGTTTCAATCTTACTATAATATGGCTTTACAAGCCTATAAATAGACATAGTCTACTCCTCTTGTATTGATTCGAATTCGACATAGTGAATTTTCTTCTCCTCTGCCCGTGGTTTTTTCCCGAAAGGGTTTCTACGTAAAATCTGTGTGTTCTTTATTTATTTTTTTATTTTTTATTTTTCAATATTTTGTCATTACCGGCAGTAATATATTTTCACAGTTTCAATTTATTCAAGCATTTTGTTAATAAATTAACATTAATAAAAAAGGGATCGTATTTTTAATTCTTTCCAAATTTTCAACATTTGACATTAAGACATTAATTAATCAATTAGGTATCAATTTTGGGTGTTACGAGGGTGCTAATCCTTCCTCGTACGTAACTGACTCCCGAACCCGTTTTCTCGAATTTTGTAGACCAAAATCGTTGTTTTAGTAAATCAACACATTTTATTAAAACAATCAAATTACGAGGTGATCCGATCACATCTCATAAAAAAGATTGGTGGCGACTCCATTTTCATTTTTAAATAAAAGTCGACCCTTTTCAAAAAATGATTTCGACAACCATAATTTAAAATAGCAAAATTATAAAAAAGTTTAACCGAGCTCCCGTTACACCGACCAATTCTAAGTCTGGGAGGTTGCCTGAAAGTTAGCAGACAGAAGTGAGCTTTCGAGCTCAATGTGTAACTCATAAAAACAGAAGCACAAATTTAATTTCAAATATGATTTTAGAAATCATTCAAACATATTTTATAACAGAGCAAAAGTAGAATATATCAGATGCAGAATCACAATCCTACCCCCATCCACTACACACCATCTCCAACTATCCTTACACACCATATAGGGTATTATATACTCATCCATCCCTACATGCCGCTTAGTGTCGATATGACACTTTTCAGAATATTTACAGCCAAGCTACCAGATCAATAGGCGATAATTCACCAATAACAAAAATCTATATGTGGCTAAGCCACTAGATACGGCAGATAAATTAAACTGCCCACACATCCTTCGCAACATATATCTCGCCCAATGCATATGCAAAAATAATAGATATAAAATATGTATATGACATATATGTTTATTATGATAGATACAGAACATGCTCAAGAGATAACATATTATAATTATCTTATTACAGATCATACTTATCATATTACAGACCAAACATAACATGCAACATAATAATCTTTGATACATAAGTCATATTTAACAGATACAGAACATCAGAAATCATGGTTTGCAGTCCAACTTGTACCATACAGACCCTACGGGAGGCCCATATTCGACTTGTATGACGAACACGGCCCTAGGGAAAATTTTTAAAATTCCGGATCACATGCCCGTGTGACCCACACAACCTAATTGGCCCAGATTGTGCGTCTCACATGGCCGTGTGGTGTTGACAGTTCTAGATTTCGACTTTTGCGCATCACTATTTTCTCAGATTTTCATTACATACCTTACCAGATTTTAATATAGAAGAAACCACAAGATTTCTAGAACCTAAACACAACAATTTAATCACCAATCAAGATGGTTTCCAACCCAAATCACCAAAAATTGATATCACCAAATCACAAATTACTTGCAAGAATCACCAAACCTTATTAACCTAAATTAACACTATAAACAAAAAGATACTTACAACGGTCTCTTGAACAATGATCACAAAACAGTTCAATGGCACCAATAACAAGGCAAAATGAGGAGAAGAAAGAAAGAAACGGTAAGAAGTGGATAAGGAAAAAAACGTAAACAACATGAAACACAAGAGGGAATTTTTGGGGAAAATAAAAATAAATTAAAATTCCCCACTACCCTCAACTACCCACTAAATCCAGAACACTAACCCATCCAACCTCCCCAAAATTTCAATTCTATCCAACAACTACTACATGCATGACACACACATGGAGGAGCAAAAATATTATCATTTTGCTTGCACAAGGACTTGAAAATAAAATTAAAGAATAAGTTAACACATTGTCACTAAACCAACAGACTCATTCTATCATGTGCACCGCTTGTGCGCCGCTGCCTTCGATCATGCTGCTCATGTGTGCCGCTGCCCTCGATCGTGCTACCCGCGCCTGTCCCTAGGCCTGACTCCTCCGCCATCACTTCATCAACGCAAAAGATCCCCTTTCCCATTGCTTCCAGCACCACTTGTAAGATGAAAGAGAACACACAACAGCAGCGCAAAAATAGGAAATAAACAGTGCATGAACAGTAGCAAACAGTGTATCGGCTATAAAAAGCCATCGTTTATCAATGTAAAGGACGAATTTTCAATTAAAAAAAAGAGAGAAAAATTCAAAAGAGAAAGAAACAGAAACAATCTAAATATTAAGGTGGTTGTTTTTTTTATATCTTTTTTTTTGCTTTAATATTTATTTGTACTTTTAAAAAAATACGAAATAAAAATGGGGAAGAGGGGCTTACCGGAGCCGTTTCATCTTCTTCATCGTTGAACACCGAAGAGTCCTTTCCCCTTTAGGCATTTTTGGCCATTTTCTAAAAAATAACTCTAGATCCGAGTTCTAGGGGTCGAAAGGAGGAAAAGAGGCACTTTTGGGTTTCTCTGGTGATTGGCGGTAGCCACTGTCGTCTGGTGACCGGACCTTGGCCGGATTCTGTAGGGGAGGGAGAGAGCTTGAGAAAGTTTTTAGTTTTTTTTTTTAAAGAAAAGTGAGAATATGAAAAAATAAATAAATAACTTAGCTTTTATAGACATGCAAAACAACACCATTTTGGGCTAATGCATAGACGCAACGGCTTTGTTTTGGGCCTCTGACCCACAACCTGACCCGCCAGCAAGGAGGATCCGCATGTTTTTAATAAAAGGGTTATTTACCCTTTTGGTCCTTCTGCATTCTTGGGTTGTTTTAATTTAGTCCTTTGTGTTCTTTTTTTTATTTTTAATTTTACCCCGTAATTTTGCGCCTATTTCATTTTAGTCCATGTTGAAACTGCATGTTTTGGAGGACAGGGAATATTTCCCATTTGATCCCTCCTTGTTATTCGCGCGTTACAACTCAGTCCTTCACCCTATTTTTATTCCCGATTTTTACCCAAAATTTCGTTTTAATTTCAATTTAGTCTTTTTCTTTTGTTACTATTATTATTGTATTATTAAACTAAATAATTTAATATTTAATATTTATTTTTTGGTTTATTTACTTATTATTATTATTATTTTCTAAATAGACTTTTTTTTATTATTACTTCTATTATTTTCATCTTATTATTTATTTATTTATTCATTTATATTATTATTATTATTATTATTATCATTTTTAATTTTTTTATTTAATATTTTTTATTCTCTTATTTATTTGCTTATTTTCAAAGTTTTTATTTAAAATTTTTATTAGTTTTTATTTGTTTATTTACTTATTATTTTTTTATTAGCTTTTATTTATTTATTTATCTTATTGATTATCTTTTTGCTCTTATTATTGCTATTTATATTATCGTATTTATTATTATTCTGTTATGCATGTTTATATCGTGATTTATTATTACTATTTTTTTATAGTTTTTATCAAACATATTATGCCGTTATCATTACAAATTTATGTCGCATTGTAACACCCCAACCCGTATCCATTGTCGAAATAAGGTTTCGGAGCATTACTCGGATTTATATATCATTTAGCAAAAATTTCCGTTAAATCTTATCGATTCAATGCATCATATAGATAATTATATTATCATTCAATCAATAGCTTGGCACTTGTCTTAGCATCAATCAACATTGTTAGTATACTTACGCATATTTTATATAATATGCTTTTAAGTAACATTCTCTTACCGTTTAAAATCATTTATTTCATTATATTATAATTTCATGTACCGTAATTTCCACATATTTCACTTATATTTATTCCGATAATAATTCATATCAAACTTAATATAAATCAAATTCTATATGCACATACTGTAACGCCCCTAACCCGAATCCAACACCGGATTAGAGTTACGGAGCATTACTAGAGTTATTGATTTATTTATCAAATATTTTATTTAACAATTTAACATTTATATATTTCGAACCACTTAAAATTAGACATATTTTTCCCCAAACATATTTTTTTTCGACGTATTCTATTTGGATATATTATTCGTCTCAACATACTTAATTTCCTTGTATCAACGTCTCAAAGGTAATCACATATGTACATGTCATGATAAATGTCATTTTTCTTTCCATATTCCAGTCTCGTATTTGAGTCATCCGGATTTTTTTATAATAAATTTGGTCATCGTTTTCATTTATTCTATATTCTAATACATTCAATTAATGATCTAGGAAAAATTACCATTTTGCCCCTAAATCTTTAATTAATAACGATTTTACCCTTAGGCCCAGAAAAATAAATTCTTGCAATTTAATCCTTATTTCCAACCGTTATCATCATACATATTGATAATAGCCCATAAATTCTATAAAATATCAGAATTTTTCCATAATTTCAACACTTTTCAATTTAATCCCTAAAACATATTTTTCCCCGGTCTTGAACTATATTAATAATTTCATACAGTTTCATAATTTAAATAATAAAATAATCCATTTCATGCGATTTCATCATTTTTGACATTTTTACAAAATTGCCCATAAAGTTTTACCTTTATTCAATTTAGTCCTTGAGTCTACAACTTGCAAATTAACCATGCCAACTAAATATTCATACATATTTTCCTCCTCCTCCACTCCATTCCACATCCTTAATTTATATAACATGCTTATGAGTAACATTATCAAAACTTTCACTATTTACTTATATGTATTTTCAAAGCTGTCCATTTGAGTCATAGTCACTAAATTATTTATATCTTGAGGTACAGAACTCCAAATTAAGATCCACTAATTTTCCCTGAAACTAGACTCACATATCTTCTTACCATAAAATTTTCAGAATTTTTGGTTTAGCCATTTAGTACAGTTTATTTATTAAATTCTCCCCTATTTTACTATTTGACAGTTCTGACCACTCTTTGGTAAAATTTAATTATCTCTTTGTACAGAATTCAAATGATGTTATAGTTTATTTCTTATAAAAATAGACTCATTAAAGAATCTAACCATATAAATTATGTCCCATAATCATTTTTATACAATTTTTAATGATTTTTCCAAGTCAGAACAGAGGATCCCGAAATCATTCTGAATCAGTCTCACAAAAATATAAATATCTCAGAATACAGAGTTCATTTACTTGTTCTGTTTCTTTTATATGAAAATAGACTCAACAAGATTTAATTGCATATCTTATTCAACTTCTAATTCAGTTTCTACCATTTTTGGTGATTTTTCAAAGTTAGCTTACTGCTGCTGTCCAAAACTGTTTTAATGCAAGATATTAATTACTAAGTTTATAACACTCTTATTTCCTTTCTCTACAATATTTCCCATCACTTTCTCTTATTTCTCTTCATTAATATATCAAAACATAGAACCATAAATAAGAAAACTCTACTTTAACATCTTTTCCATGCTTTTTCAATAATATCAAACTTAAAAATATATTGAAATCTTGATATACTTACCTTGTCTCATTGATTTCAATCTTTAACTTGATTTTTCTCTCTCTTCCAGCTTCTATTTCTTGAATCCAACTTGATATTCTAACTCCACATAGTCTCCTTAACATTTTTCTCTTTGGTAGCTATGAAAATTCTCTTGATTTCTAGGTAAATTTGGTGAATTTTTGGTGGAAGGACCAAATTGTAAAGAAAGTAAAACTTTCTCTCTTTCTCTCTTCTCTCACGTTGGTGCATGAAAAATGGTGGGTTGATGTGTTTTTTTTTCTCCCTTTCTTACTTTCCACACACATATAAATATACTAAATAAAATAATAAAATAATAAAATATCTTATTAAAATATTAATAAAGTAATATTTATCTTATTAAATAATTATAAAATATCATCACATCATCATTACCTTCTAGATTTCTCTCTCCTTCTAATTGACTATTTTGCCCTTCATGATCTTTTAAAATTCCATCCTTGAGTCATCACTTAATTTGGTAAAATTACGATTTAGTCCTTCATAATTATTCTCCTATTCAATTTGGTCCTAATTCATCCATTTTCCTTAGTTTCTAGATCATTCCATCCTTAAAATATTTGCACTATTGGTCCTTCAAATTTTTCATATTTACACTTTAACCCCTTAAATTTTGAGTATTTACTCTTGGGCCACAAGACTTTTTCTCACTTTTACGATTTAGTCCTTTCTTGGATTAATACATCATAATATACTTCCTATATAGATTTTATTGACATAGCTCAAAATTTCTCTTTTTATCACTTTATTTCCTTACTTAACTATATCAAGGATAATATCTTACTGTAAAAATATTCGGGGTGTTACATTTCTCTCCCCCTTAAAATAAATTTCGTCCTCGAAATTTCCTTACTTCTTTTAATCATGGACTTCATTGTCTCTATAATTCTATAGTTCCTTTCTTCATATTTTTATCTAATTTATTATTTATATCCATTCTCTATATTTTCAGTTCACAATTTATTTTTAATTCACTATTTTCAAGCATGAATTAGAGATAACCCCTTACCTTGTAACGAAAATTGTTTACCTTTTTAACAGAGGCTCATAGACTAAACAGAACACTTAGGATATACGAAATAGATATAAAAGTGTAATCTTATGCACTATTAACTAGAGAGCACTTGATGAGTAACAACATTTTATTTTCAGAGAATGCCTAGAATCCCTTAATGGTATACCACTAATATCTTAATAGATCTAATCTCCTCTACTTGTGCAAATTCCATTACGCACGCATATCACTCTTACACTTTTAGCATAACGCTTTTACATATTTTACAATTTAATCATTATACTAATAGTCATGTATGTTTATATCTTCTCTTTCTTTAATACCTGTAATATAATTTAAAATTCACTATTCATCAATCATCTGTAATTTACTAATAATCTTTATCATTTATTTCATACCTCACTTTTTAATTCCATTTTCTCTTTCAATTTATTCACAACTCAATTTAATTTCACTTTTCTCATTAATATAAATTCAATACTAAATTTACCCATTACTCAATTTAATTTCTATTCAATTCAACAATAACACTTACCTCATATTTCACTTACCATACACATAATTTAACATTTAACATTTAATAATAATAAATAATTTGAATTATAGTGATACAACTGTATACTAAGTACGTCTATATTCAGTAGTATTATCATAATTCAAATTATAAAAACTATAATAAATAATAGACATCAAACATGTAACAATATAAGTCATATGTGTTAATTTATATTTAATTTCATATCTAAATAGAAATCTTTCATCAAATGGCATCATATATAATCTATATTATCTTTAATCAAATCATGAACCTTTAGTTAAAGCTTTTAAATCTCATATCCCAACTAATTTTCAAAAATCTAATATCTCCATCCAGAACCCATCTTCACTTATTAACTCATTCTCAGTTTTGACTGCATTATCAATTGCTCAACTATTGAACTTTTTCACTTTTACCGTTTTGAACTTAATCAATATAAATCTCATAAATTTCATTGAATATAACTTAATCAATATAAAGCCTCATAATTTAATTTTCATGTATTTTCACTTAATCGATTTCCCGTTGATCTCATCGGAATATAATCGGATACAACAGAACGCATGCACATAAGTGTTATGCTCGCGGCTAAACCAAACTCAATAGTCCACAAATATGTAGCTCAAGCTACCATGTAACCCGCCCATAAGTGAACTCGGACTCAACTCAACGAGTTCGGGCGTTCGCATCCATAAGTGAACTCGGACTCAACTCAACGAGTTCGGATGCCTAGTTACATCTCACGAACTCGGACTCAACTCAACGAGTTCGGGCATACGCATCCATAAGTGAACTCGGACTCAACTCAACGAGTTCGGATGCCTAATTATATCTCACGAACTCGGACTCAACTCAACGAGTTCGGAACTCAAATATCCTAGTGACATGTCAGTTGTATCCTCATATATTCCTAAGGTTCAAATGGGAAATCTTTCTCTTCAACTTTTAATAATCTCATTCCTAGTCTACGTCAATTTGCAATTTTTATCAAATAATCAGTCTATAGGCAACCGCATCTCATATGATAACAAAATATAACAACATAAAAAGAATCGATAATTTATTTTCGTACAAACTTACTCATTTCATTTATCCGACCAATGCACATTTCAATTAATCACATATATTCTTAATTCAATACATTTCACTTTACCTTTCAATAACAAATATTCAAATTTCACAATAATCACTTATTCATATTTATCAAGTAGCTCACATAATTTGCATATTACTAAATAATAACCACAAAGCATAATATTTCATGATATTAATCATCATATCATACAAATATCATTAAATTACTTAAAATGACAATTATGTTACCACATTTACACATGAACTTACTATACACATAAATTTAAATGTAACATTTATTCATACCTTTACGAGTTCCGACTCGTCATAATCAACTTTTACTCATATATCCGAATATTGGTTTCAACATTATTGGAATTAGCTCGGTTGGAATAGCATCTTTATCTTTAAGTAAAATAAATCTCATCAGGGTTGGAAGATATCATAGTATCTTATCATAGGTTACATAGTTGCATGTATTTCTAGACTTCTCATATACTACATTCAGTCCGAGAACCGACTAAACCTTAGCTCTGATACCACTAATGTAACACCCCAACCCGTATCCGTTGTCGAAATAAGGTTTTGGAGCATTACTCGGATTTATATATCATTTAGCAAAAATTTCCGTTAAATACTTATCGATTCAATGCATCATATAGATAATTATATTATCATTCAATCAATAGCTTGGCACTTGTCTTAGCATCAATCAACATTGTTAGTATACTTACGCATATTTTATATAATATGCTTATAAGTAACATTCTCTTACCGTTTAAAATCATTTATTTCATTATATTATAATTTCATGTACCGTAATTTCCACATATTTCACTTATATTTATTCCGATAATAATTCATATCAAACTTAATATAAATCAAATTCTATATGCACATACTGTAACGCCCCTAACCCGAATCCAACACCGGATTAGAGTTACGGAGCATTACTAGAGTTATTGATTTATTTATCAAATATTTTATTTAACAATTTAACATTTATATATTTCGAACCACTTAAAATTAGACATATTTTTCCCCAAACATATTTTTTTCGACGTATTCTATTTGGATATATTATTCGTCTCAACATACTTAATTTCCTTGTATCAACGTCTGAAAGGTAATCACATATGTACATGTCATGATAAATGTCATTTTTCTTTCCATATTCCAATCTCGTATTTGAGTCATCCGGATTTTTTTATAATAAATTTGGTCATCGTTTTCATTTATTCTATATTCTAATACATTCAATTAATGATCTAGGAAAAATTACCATTTTGCCCCTAAATCTTTAATTAATAACGATTTTACCCTTAGGCCCAGAAAAATAAATTCTTGCAATTTAATCCTTATTTCCAACCGTTATCATCATACATATTGATAATCGCCCATAAATTCTATAAAATATCAGAATTTTTCTATAATTTCAACACTTTTCAATTTAATCCCTAAAACATGTTTTTCCCCGGTCTTGAACTATATTAATAATTTCATACAGTTTCATAATTTAAATAATAAAATAATCCATTTCATGCGATTTCATCATTTTTGACATTTTTACAAAATTGCCCATAAAGTTTTACCTTTATTCAATTTAGTCCTTGAGTCTACAACTTGCAAATTAACCATGCCAACTAAATATTCATACATATTTTCCTCCTCCTCCACTCCATTCCACATCCTTAATTTATATAACATGCTTATGAGTAACATTATCAAAACTTTCACTATTTACTTATATGTATTTTCAAAGCTGTCCATTTGAGTCATAGTCACTAAATTATTTATATCTTGAGGTACAGAACTCCAAATTAAGATCCACTAATTTTCCCTGAAACTAGACTCACATATCTTCTTACCATAAAATTTTCAGAATTTTTGGTTTAGCCATTTAGTACAGTTTATTTATTAAATTCTCCCCTATTTTACTATTTGACAGTTCTGACCACTCTTTGGTAAAATTTAATTATCTCTTTGTACAGAATTCAAATGATGTTATAGTTTATTTCTTATAAAAATAGACTCATTAAAGAATCTAACCATATAAATTATGTCCCATAATCATTTTTATACAATTTTTAATGATTTTTCCAAGTCAGAACAGAGGATCCCGAAATCATTCTGAATCAGTCTCACAAAAATATAAATATCTCAGAATACAGAGTTCATTTACTTGTTATGTTTCTTTTATATGAAAATAGACTCAACAAGATTTAATTGCATATCTTATTCAACTTCTAATTCAGTTTCTACCATTTTTGGTGATTTTTCAAAGTTAGCTTACTGCTGCTGTCCAAAACTGTTTTAATGCAAGATATTAATTACTAAGTTTATAACACTCTTATTTCCTTTCTCTACAATATTTCCCATCACTTTCTCTTATTTCTCTTCATTAATATATCAAAACATAGAACCATAAATAAGAAAACTCTACTTTAACATCTTTTCCATGCTTTTTCAATAATATCAAACTTAAAAATATATTGAAATCTTGATATACTTACCTTGTCTCATTGATTTCAATCTTTAACTTGATTTTTCTCTCTCTTCCAGCTTCTATTTCTTGAATCCAACTTGATATTCTAACTCCACATAGTCTCCTTAACATTTTTCTCTTTGGTAGCTATGAAAATTCTCTTGATTTCTAGGTAAATTTGGTGAATTTTTGGTGGAAGGACCAAATTGTAAAGAAAGTAAAACTTTCTCTCTTTCTCTCACGTTGGTGCATGAAAAATGGTGGGTTGATGTGTTTTTTTTTCCTCCTTTCTTACTTTCCACACACATATAAATATACTAAATAAAATAATAAAATAATAAAATATCTTATTAAAATATTAATAAAGTAATATTTATCTTATTAAATAATTATAAAATATCATCACATCATCATTACCTTCTAGATTTCTCTCTCCTTCTAATTGACTATTTTGCCCTTCATGATCTTTTAAAATTCCATCCTTGAGTCATCACTTAATTTGGTAAAATTGCGATTTAGTCCTTCATAATTATTCTCCTATTCAATTTGGTCCTAATTCATCCATTTTCCTTAGTTTCTAGATCATTCCATCCTTAAAATATTTGCACTATTGGTCCTTCAAATTTTCCATATTTACACTTTAACCCCTTAAATTTTGAGTATTTACTCTTGGGCCACAAGACTTTTTCTCACTTTTACGATTTAGTCCTTTCTTGGATTAATACATCATAATATACTTCCTATATAGATTTTGTTGACATAGCTCAAAATTTCTCTTTTTATCACTTTATTTCCTTACTTAACTATATCAAGGATAACATCTTACTGTAAAAATATTCGGGGTGTTACACGCATTAATTTTTACGCAATACATAAAGAAAGAATTTTTCAAAGTTAAGGCAATGTTTTGTATTTGAAAATTTGAAAAGTCGTTCCCTAACTTACGGGGTTTCAATTTTCTCGATAAATCCAAATAACTGAACATCCTTCCTCTTTCTAAAAAATGAGATTTTAATTAAGATATTTCGGGAATTAAGAAAAATTACATTCTAACTTATGGGATATGATTTCTTTCAAAAAACCAAAATAATTGAATCTTTTTTTAAAAAAAATAAATATTTTAGTGATATTTCTTGTTTTGGGAATTTAAGGCATTATGTACTAACTTACGGGACGTGATCTTTTTCTCGATTAACTAAAAAATATAGTCATTTAGTGTTAATAATGTTTTAACAAGAGGATTGTATTTTTAAAATTTCCTCAAATTTTTTAACTTTTGACACTAAGACATTAATTAATCAATTAGATATCAATTTTAGGTGTGACGAGGGTGCTAATACTTCCTCGCACGTAATCGACTCCCGAACCTGTTTTCTCAAATTTCGTAGACCAAAATCATTGTTTTAGTAAAATCAAAATATTTTATTAAACGATCAGATTATGAGGTGATCCGATTACACCTTAAAAAAGATTGGTGGTGACTCCCATTTTTGTTTTTGTCGAAACCATTTTTATTTGAAAAAATGGGGATCGACCTTTAAAAACGAAAATGGGAGTAGCCACCAATCCCTTTTTGCTTAGGTGTGATCAGATCACCTTATAAAACATTTTATTTGGAAAATATTGATTTTGGCCTACAAAATTCAAGTGGATTAGGGAGTCGGTTACGTACGAGGAAGGATTAGCACCCTTGTAACGCCCAAAATTGGTACCAAATTGATTAGTTTTTTGTCCTAATGTCGAAAATTCGAAAAGATCTTAAAACATGATTTCTTTAAAAACTTGAACAATTTGAGTTGGAACTTGAGATTTCTTTATTTCGAAAGAATACAAACATCACATCCAGCACGTTAGAACATGATGTTTTAAACCTTCGTAATCAAAATTATCTCATGATTTACAAAATTCATTAAAAGGATATTTAGTTATTTAGTCAAACAGAAAATCGAAACCCAGCACGTTAGGGCACTATTTCCCGAATTTCTAAACACAAAACATTGCCTTATTTAAGAAATTTTTTTGATAAAATGTGGCAAATAAATAAAATATTAAAAAGAATAAAAAATCAAGGAAATAAGGATTAAATCAAAATAAGAAAAGAGGTTGAAAGACGAAGATGAACGAAGAATAAAATAAGAACAAACCGCAGAAAATAAGAACGCAAGAAAGAGAGAAATTTGAGTGAATGCTCTGAAGAATTCTTATTGTTTCTCAAAACTCAAGTCAAGTCCAATGAAGCGAGAGGCCTCTATTTATAGTTGAGCCTCCCCAAATCCAACGGTACAGATCAATTACATCAACTGTTAAGATTAAAGGGTATCTACAAATTAAATCTCTAAGATTACAAAATCATATCTTCTAAGATTGCATATCATATCTAAGATTACATATCCTTGAAGATTATATTTCCATATGAGTCAAGCTTGTAGATGGACCTTAAATCTTTTCAAGTAAGGGGCCATTCCGATCGGGCCAAATTATATATTTGTAATTTTGGACTGGACTTGGACTTGTTTATTTTTTTGGGGTTTATTATTTTTTGTGTAGGCCGGCGCTAAATTGGCCTATTACAGCTGCCCCTCTTTGCTCATTATCGTGTAACGAGAATGGAGCAAATACTAAAAAAAAGGCCAATTTTGCGCGATCCTGTTAGATTCTGACTTCTTGGTCCTTGTCTTCTTCAAATAACTTCCAACCCTTCTGTAATTTCAGAGGTATTGGACTATAAGTCTGACGGCTTCAATCTGCTTCTGCAACTTCAAGAAGGCAATATCCACTATCTTTATTCTGCTCCACTGCAAACTCAGGGAGACAAGACTGATGTCTTTGATCTACTTTACTGCAACTTCAGGAAGGCCAAATCTTCTATCTTTAGTCTGCTCCACAATAAACTTAAACTTAGGGAGGCAGAATTGGTGTCTTCGATCTTCACTGCAACTCCAGGAAGGCCAAATCCGCTATATTTAGTCTGCTCCGCTGCAAACTCAGGGATGCCAAACTGGTATCTTTGATCTGCTTCGCTGCAATCTCAAGAAGACAAGATCTGCTATCTTCAGCTTGCTCCACTGCAAACTCAGGGACGCCAGACTACTATCTTTGATTTGCTTCGCTGCAAACTCAAGAAGACAAGATCTACTATCTTCAGTCTGCTCCACTGCAAACTCAAGGATGCCAGATTTTCAATCTTTGATCTGCTCCCTGCAAACTCAGGGATTGCCAGATCTACTATCTTCAATCTGCTCCCTGCAAACTCAGGGATTGCCAGATCTGTTGTCTTCAACCTGCTCCTTTCAAACTCAAGGATGCCACATTTTCAATCTTTGATCTGCTCCTTGCAAACTCAGGGATTGCCAGATCTGCTATCTTCGATCTGCTCCCTGTAAACTCAGGGATTGCCAAATCTGCTATCTTCGATCTACTCCTTGCAAACTCAGAGATTGCCAGATCTGTTGTCTTCAACCTGCCCCTTGCAAACTCAAGGATGCCAGATTTTCAATCATCGATCTGCTCACTACAAACTTAGGGATTGCCAGATCTGCTATCTTCTACATGCTCCTTGCAAACTCAAGGATGCTAGATTTTCAATCTTCAGTCTGCTCCCTTCAAACTCAGGGATTGCCAGATCTGTTATCTTCGATCTGCTCCTTGCAAACTCAGGGATTGCCAGATCTGCTGTCTTCAACCTACTCCTTGCAAACTCAAGGATGCCAGATTTTCAATCTTCGATCTGCTCCTGCAACTTCAGGAAAGCCAGATCTGCTATCTTCAATCTGTTCCTTACAACCTCAAGGATGCCAGACTAAAATCTTCGATCTGATTCTGCAACTTCAGGAAAGCCAGATCTGCTATCTTCAATCTGCTCCCTGCAACCTCAGGGATGCTAGACTCAAATCTTCGATCTGCCCCAACAACTTTAGGAAAGCTAGATCTGCTATTTTCAATCTTCTCCCTGTAACTTTAGGGACGCCAGACTCAAATCTTCGATTTGCTCCTGCAACTTCAGGAAAACCAGATCTGCTATCTTCAATCTGCTCTCTACAACCTCAGAGATGCTAGACTCAAATCTTCGATATGCTCTTACAACTTCAGGAAAGCCAGATCTGTTATCTTTAGTCTGCTCCACTGCAAACTCAGGGAGGCCAGACTGGTGTCTTCGATCTGCTCCTACAACTTTAGGGAGACAGAATTGGTGTTTTCGATCTTCACTGCAACTTTAGGAATGCCAGATCTGCTATATTTAGTCTACTCCGCTGCAAACTCAGGGATGCCAAACTGGTATCTTCGATATGCTTCACTGTAATCTCAGGAAGACAAGATCTACTATCTTCAGCTTGCTCCACTGCAAACTCAGGGGCGCCAGACTACTATATTTGATCTACTTCACTGCAAACTTAGGAAGACAAGATCTGCTATCTTCAGTCTGCTCCACTGCAAACTCAAGGATGCCAGATGTTCAATCTTCAATCTACTCCCTATAAACTTAGGGATTACCAGATCTACTATCTTTAATCTGCTCCCTGCAAATTTAGGGATTGCCAGATCTACTATCTTCGATCTGCTTCCTACAAACTCAGGGATTGCCAGATCTGCTGTCTTCAACCTGCTCCACTGCAAACTCAAGGATGCCAGATTTTCAATCTTCGATCTGCTCCTTGCAAACTCAGGGATTGCCAGATCTGCTATCTTCAATCTGCTCCCTGCAAACTCAGGGATTGCAAGATCTGCTATCTTCGATCTGCTCCCTACAAACTCAGAGATTGCCAGATCTTCTGTCTTTAACCTACTCATTGCAAACTCAAAGATGCCAGATTTTCAATCTTCGATTTACTCCCGACAAACTTAGGGATTATCGAATCTGCTATCTTCGATCTGTTCCTTACAAACTCAGGGATTGCCAGATCTGCTGTCTTTAACTTGCTCTTTGCAAACTCAAGGATGCCAGATTTTCAATCTTCAATCTGCTCCTGCAACTTTAAGAAAGCCAGATCTACTATCTTCGATCTGCTCCCTGCAAACTCAGGGATTGCCAGATCTGCTGTCTTCAACTTGCTCCTTGCAAACTCAAGGATGCTAGATTTTCAATCTTCGATCTGCTCCCTGCAAACTCAAGAATTGCCAGATCTGCTATCTTCAATCTGCTCCCTACAAACTCAGAGATTGCTAGATCTGCTATCTTCGATCTGCTCCCTACAAACTCAGAGATTGCCAGATCTTCTGTCTTTAACCTACTCATTGCAAACTCAAAGATGCCAGATTTTCAATCTTCGATTTGCTCCCGACAAACTTAGGGATTACCGAATCTGCTATCTTTGATCTGTTCCTTACAAACTCAGGGATTGCCAGATCTGCTGTCTTTAACTTGCTCTTTGCAAACTCAAGGATGCCAAATTTTCAATCTTCAATCTGCTCCTGCAACTTTAGGAAAGCCAGATCTGCTATCTTCAATCTGTTCCCTGCAACCTCAGGGATGCTAGACTCAAATCTTCGATCTGCTTCTGTAACTTCAGGAAAGCCAAATCTGCTATCTTCAATCTGCTCCCTGCAACCTCAGGGATGCTAAACTCAAATCTTCAATTTGCTCCTACAACTTCAGGAAAGCCAAATCTGCTATCTTCAATCTGCTCCCTGCAACTTCAGGGACGCCAGACTCAAATCTTTGATCTGGTCCTGCAACTTCAGGAAAGCCAGATCTACTATCTTTAATCTACTCCCTACAACCTCAGGTATGCTAGACTTCAATCTTCGATATGCTCCTGCAACTTCAGGAAAGCCATATCTACTATCTTTAATCTACTCCACTGCAAACTCAGGGAGGCCAGACTGGTATCTTCAATCTGCTCCTGCAACTTCAGGAAAGCCAGATCTGCTATCTTCAGTCTACCTTACTATATTGTCCTCTAGAGGACATAACCTGTAGTATGGGTATATGCTTATGCCTAATGATTAGGATGCCATGATCGAAATGAGTCATATGCTCCTATTTAGACAAGCTATAACATATGAATACAAAAAATGCTAGAAGAATGATTCATATTTCAGGTGTTGTCACCATTTATTCATCAAGATTTCATCTTTGCTCCTCTTGAAGTATCATATTCTACTCAAGTAATTTGCCTTATGGAAATTTTGGGGCTCACTCTATTTGATCCTTTGGGACACAAGGTTTGTACTACCTTCAAGCCAACCCACCAAGATTATAAGATTTGATTCATTCCTATAAGATTTGTTTCAACTTCAATCTATTCGATCACAATTTAGGGTTTTTAAATCATTTTCCATCAATTTAGTTTATCATATTGCTCACCGAAGGCTATGACCCAATAGGGAATGCTTGTAAAATGATCCTCCCCTTTATCCAATCAACCTTTGGACAAAAAATTCAAAGAATAGTCTCAATCTAGACTTTTTCAAGTGCTTCTAATCCTTACACACGGAAATTCTTAAACAACTGTCCTGTTTCAGTTTCTTGTATTATGTAGAAATCTCCAGAGTAATATGTAGAACTTCTTTTGTGAAAATTTTATTAGTTCATCAATCATTATTTCAATGTAACATACTCATGAATAATGGGTAATAAGCTGATCTTGAAGATAGTTAGATTTGAATAAATTATCAAAAAGAAATTAACTGGGAACATATCTTGGAGAAGAAAAAGAATCCAAAGATAGTAAATTTACTATGAATAGGACAAAGACCAGGTGCCCTAGATATCGCAGCTTGGGCTTCCATATACAAACTTCACGAAGACTGCTTTGAACTTAACATGTGTTTAGAAGATCCAAAATACTTTGTTGATGCCCCAATATGTAACATGCTTTGTTTCTTGTTGATTCTAGTATAGCAAGATCACTGCATGCCCTTCAAAAATTTGAGTCGCCCTTTCGGGTTTTCAATCAAAATCCCTTTGGTCTCATGGCTTTCACCTTAGCCTCTCTGTTTTTTCTTTTTTTTTTGAAGTCTCAAAGCGCCCTTTGCGGGTTTTCACCTTGGCCTCTTTTCCTTCTTAAAATACTTTTTTGACTGAGTCTAAATTAACAGGATTAGGCAAGCTTTTCCCATCCATTTCGGCCAAAATCAGTACACCTCCAAAGAAAGCCTTCTTCACCACATATGGTCCTTCCCAATTGGCATTTAGTTCCCTTTGAATTTCTTTTGTATAGAAATGATATTCTTCAATACCAGGTCCCCATCATACCATTTCCTTGGGTGAACCCTTTTTCCTCATAAATTAGCATCATCTATTTTCGACTCATTTGGCTATAATGAATACTTTCAAACCCTTTTCTTCAGCTAAGACATTCTACTTCATCCAATTCTTGGCTTAATCAAAACTCGAAGAAAATGAATCTTGATTTTCATGGGCAGAACCACTTCTATTTCCCCAGCAAAAGTTCGGGTCGACGTTTAATAAGCATAAAGAGTAAATGGTAGCTTCTTATACCAATCTTACAAGTCTCGGTCACCTTCCATAATTTTGCCCCTTTTTTTTTGTTTTTCCTTTCTTTCTATACTTTTTCTTTTTTTACAGCCTTTGTTGCACTGTGATATGGCGCTTGATCCTTGAACAGACTGTAAACTTTTGACATTGTACAGTTGTGCATTATTAAACATGATCCCTTCCAACATTCTTTGTCGGTGCCTGATCTTATTTCTGTTTATTTTTTTCTTTTTTTGTTTTTTGTTTTTTGTTCGTTTTTTTGGGAAATTTGACGACTGTCAATTTTGTAATATTGGCATATGAAGTAACATTCACCCTCTTAGTAAAGTAATCAACGACCACAAAGATGATTCGATATCAGCTATAAGCTTTTGACGAGATTGGCCCCACAACATCCATGCTCCACATATGAAGAAAATCTGTGAAGAAATGGAAGAGGCACATAAATCTTATCTTCTTCAATTCGGTATTTGTGGTATAACTGATCAACCCCCTTCCATGGTAGACCAGCAGTGCCCAAACCTCATGCTTTGTCTGGCCATTGTAAAACCACTTTCATGCGTCCTTCTGACATTCTTATGGACCACTTTTAGCCTTAACAACATCCACAGGTCTTAATAACCCGGGCCTATCTTGACATGACCATACAAAAACGTCTTTGAACTCCCGCAGTTACTCAACAAGGTCTTGTTTTGTTTCTACGGCTATGTGCGTTCCAATTTCATAGCCTTTCCTTCCTCTAAGGCTATATTCTCTACCACCTCTTCATGGGGTAAAATTTGTTTCTCTTCTTGCTTTACCATTTTTAACAAATTCGGAAACAAGTCACAATCTCTGTCACCTTCAAAATCCTGAGATTCCTTTAAACACATGTCGCGCTCAAAAAGGAACTCTGAATTTATAGTATCGTTGCTCACGATATTGATATCTAGGGACCTGTAGTAGGCACAAAAGAATGTACAAAGAATAAATAAATTCAAGAACAACTATTTACATGGTATGAATGAGAATAACAAAAAAAAAATTTTGGATGGAAAATAGAAGATCAAAAGAATAAAGAATGAGGGAACATTTGCTCGAATTGATCATGAAAGATGTATTTTATTAAAACAAAAACGTCTGAACATGAGCCTATTTCACAAATGAAATCTTATTGTTTTTAGGCTTTAAAACAACAAGTGTGTTTTGAACATTACTCTGTACAATCTCTAAAAACTACAAGAAGTTCCTCTACATACCAATTGTTCAAAACACTTCCAGGTTCATAAGGACGAATGCCAACAGGTTTCTTTGCTCAATTCATTCCTTATGTGTGGCATTGATGTGGAGATTTTCCCACATGTCCTTATTATTTCCCATGTTCAAAATTTGTATGAATGTAATTTTTTTATAATTATTTTAAAATTAAATTGTTAGTAATTTAGGATTATGTGATAAATTTTTGTGTTTTTAAGTATTTTAAAATTAATTTATTAGTAACTTAAATTATATTATAAATTGTTGTATTTAGTTTAATAATGTTAAACTTATTTTGTTAAATATTTTGTTATAAATAATTTGTAACTGCAAAGAAAATAATTTAGATTTTTTTTAGAAGTTTAGAGACTAGAAAATCGAAAGGAAAAGAGATTGAGAATGAAAATTAGAAAAGATGGACAAAATTGAATGGAAAAAGATGATACGGTGAAAGGTTTATATGGTATTAGAGTTTGATGGCAATAAAATTTCTAAATGTTAGTGCAATAAAATTATTTTTTAAAATGGTTGTACAATAAAATTATTTTTTAGTAGTGTATTAGTGTATTGTGATCTTTTTGGTAATGTATTTTAAAAAAATAATTTTATACCTATTTTATTAGTAATTTATGATTAGGTTATATAAATTGTTAGTGTTTAGTGGTTTACTGTATTATTATTTTTTAGAAATGTAATTTTTTTAAGAATATAATTTTATAGTTTTTTTGTGTTAGTAATTTATGATTATAAATTGTTAGTGTTTATAGTTTAGTGTTTTATGATATTTTAATGTAATTTTGATATAATGTAATTTTATAATTTTTATTTATTTGATAATTTTTATTGATTGATTAAAATGTTGATTAAATTTGTTGTTATATAATTTTATAGGTTGTTTGAAAGAAACTACTTAGGTATGTTTCTATTTCTATTATTCTTAATTCGTATTTTTTTATTCTTTAGATAATTTATATTTATTTTAGTTATATTATTATTGTAATCTAACATAATTTTTTTATTGTATGTAAATGATGGGGAATTATGAGATATTTACCGTGTTTTGTTTCTAAAAGTTTGAAATAATTTATTGTAATTTTTGAAATAAATTAAATAAATTTAATTTTTTTAATTGCAGATTTGCAACAAATGAGTTCGTTGATTGATAATGAAAATCACATATCAAGTAACATTAATGAGATGGTAATGAAATTTTTATTTGATAGTCACATTATTTGTTGAATGAAATTATATTGTATTAACTATTTCGTTAATATAATAATGCCAGGTCCAGTACCGCGTATTGAGGGGCCGTATTTGTAGTGTAGGGTTTCACCCACACATTTCATTTGCCGTGCGGGGAGTGCACCATCACTTTAGAGGACGTTGCACTACAGCTGGGGCTCCCCATCGACGGGAATGCGGTCACGGGCGTAAGTTCGATCTCCAGGCCGGCTCGCCTCTGCTATGACTTACTTGGACGCTCCCCAAGTGAGGAGAAATTTGCCACCTTGCGATTTTCATGGCGAAAGGCCAATTTTGAGTATTTGCCGAGTACTGCCACTGAATTGAAGGTTATGCAGGCCGCTCGAGCTTACATTAT
Source organism: Gossypium stocksii (assembly GCA_020496765.1). NCBI lineage: Eukaryota > Viridiplantae > Streptophyta > Magnoliopsida > Malvales > Malvaceae > Gossypium > Gossypium stocksii. The sequence continues at coordinate 6,837,236 of CM035622.1, read as the reverse complement.
GCACCTTATAGGAGGTGTACTCATGCTGGATTCACACGGCAGTGAGGTTAATTTGATGTACTTACCGCTACTGTCTAATTTGCATAACACGCGTTCATACAGTTGGGGGTCCGCAGTGTTAGCCATGTTGTACCGCAAACTTTGTCGGACTACAGATCCTTCTACGATGGACATAGGCGGATGCCTCATACTGCTGCAGTCGTGGGCACTTTATCGGATGCCATTCTTGGCATCTATTAGTCACCAGTCATATATATTTCCACTTGTTAATAGGTGATGAATCTTTACGCGTTATAGCAATTAATTGACTTTTTTTCGGGTTATATTATTCTAACAATTTGTTTTTGTAGATGGAGCACAAATTTGGGTATCGGGAGGTCATACACAGTTCCGATATACCGTCTGATGATCGAGAATCATTCTGGAGAGGGGGTAGGTGATAAGCGATAAATTATACATATTTTTACCTCATGCTTAGCCTAAATTCTGGATGAATTATCATTGAATTTGTGGAAATTGGTGCTCCTAATCCTTTTATTTCATATTTTATACTTAGGTGAGCATAAGGAAGAGAAAAGAGCAAGGAATGGGCCAAAAACGGGCAAATTAGGCCCAGTTCAGTAATCAACACGGCCTAAAGGTTCACCACACGGCCATGCCACTTTAACAGGCCTGAGCACGGCCTAGGCCCCGATCCATACGGGTGTGGCACACAGGGGTGTCCCTATCATGTGGAAGTTTAATTTCACTAGGAAAAGGCTGCTTAGGGGCTACGAAAGCCATTCTAAACTCTATATAAAGACTCTAGGAGGCAACCTCAAAGACACGTTGAATTCCCGCCAAGATGGGGAGTCAAAGGCAGAGAATTACTCGAGGGGAAGCCAATTGATCCATCTCAAAAGCTAGGATCTACATCGAGACAGAGGATTTCCCTTCAGTCCTTTCAGGAGTTTTGGGTTTTCTTATGTTTTGTTATTTTATTTCTTATGAGATGTTTTCTTTTATAATTATGAACTAAAACCCTAAATACCTAAGGGGATGAAACCTAAGACAGATCTTGTTATTGTTATCTGAGTTGTGTCATAAATATTTGATTTGTTCTTAATTGTGTTTTTAATTCTTAAATTGATATGTCCGGGATATTGATTTTAGTCAAATGTACCTATGTGGAGGAGCAAAAGTCCCTGCATAGGAGTAGATCCAACACAATTAAGCGGAGTTGATCACAATCCTAGACATAGGACGACGAAAATCTGCCAGATTAGAGTCAAATCTAATATAAGGAGCCATAAATCGAGTTAATGCGAGACTAGGGGTTTTAACTAGAAAGATATTTCAGTTGATCAACCTAGGATTAATTGTTCTTATCCTCGACGGAGGTATTAACATAATTTAGGGATCTCTGCGAATCAAATCAAATGAGGAAATCATCTGGTTCAGAGTTAGATAACAAGTGAAGTCTAGGTGGATTCTTCCTTAGGTATTGCCTTAATCAATCAGTCTTTCCCAAAAGCAATCTCCCACTTACTCCCTGTCGTTTCTTTAGTTAGTTTAGTTTAGTTTACAACTAAACCCTCTTTATTTTTAGGCTAGATAATAGAAAGAAAGTCATTACTAGTACTCACAGTTCCTTGGATTCAATATTCCGGTCTTGACACTAACTATACTACTGTTCGATAGGTGCACTTGCCTTTTATCGTGATATTAGTTAGTTTCCAGGTACAATCAGATTTTATTACTTTATCATCATCACTCGAGATCACGATCAAGTTTTTGGCGCCGTTGCCGGGGAACTAAGATATTAGGAACACTCAATTTCTATTACTTTAGCCATTACTATTTATTTTCAAACTATATTTTCACTTGTTTTATTTATTTATTTTAATTTTCTTCGCTTTTTTCCCTTCTAGGTATCTCTAGTTTATGACTAAAAGAAACCCGGGAGGACCATAGCTTTTTGATGATGATTTAAAAGCGACAGTTCGTCGAACCCTTCGAGAGATAAAAAGAAGCTTACAATATCCAAAAGAAGGATAAGAAGAAAAACCAAAACCTACTGAAGAGATGGAAGCAAATCAGGATAATCAGCTACCTCTTGTAGTAGCCGCAAATCCTGTTGAGCAAAATCTTGCTCCGCGTATTATGTATGATCCTAATTTAGTAGACACTGAATCTAGCATTGCTAGGCCTATTATTACTGCAAATAATTTTGAACCGAAACCTAACACTATTCAAATGATACAGCAATTTGTTCAGTTTGATGGTTTGCAGGATGAAGATCCTAACTCGCATCTAGCCAACTTTTTGGAATTATGTGATAAATTCAAAATAAATGGCATTTCTGATGATGCCATTCATCTTAGGCTATTCCCGTTCTCCTTGAGAAACAAGGCTAAACAGTGGTTAAATTTTTTACCACGAGGGTCTATCACTACATGGGAACAAATGACCGAGAAGTTTTTACTTAAGTATTTTCCTCCAAGTAAAATAGCAAAGTTAAGGAATGATATTTCTTCTTTTGTGCAAATGGATTTAGAGACGATTTACGACGCCTGGGAAAGATACAAGGACCTATTGAGAAAGTGTCCTCACCATGGACTACCTTTGTGGTTACAAGTTCAAACCTTTCACAACGGTTTGAATCCCTCGACAAGACAAATGATCGATACAGCCGCCGGAGGAACAATCAACAACAAAACACCCGAAGCAGCCTATGAATTTATAGAAGAGATGTCACTGAATAACTATCAGTGGCAAGTCATACGAACAAAGCCACAGAAAGCTGTAGGAGTTTTTAATATTGATGACATAACCATGCTGTCTAATCAGGTAGAACTTTTAAATAAAAAGATTGATAATTTTGTTAGTTCTATGCAGGCACACCCAGTAATACAATGCGACATAATTCAAGGAAATATGTACAACCTCGATTACTCCTCCTATGGACATGGCATGGAAATTGAGCACGCAACTATATGGGTAATAACTCTAGACTTCAATATAGCCCTTATAGTAACACTTACAATGCAGGTTGGCGGAACCACCCTAATTTTTCATGGAGAGGACAAGAAAATCAAAGACAACCACCTCCTCCGGGATTTCAACAGCCACCATTCCAACAAGAGAAAAAGTCGAACCTTGAAGAGATGCTCATAAAATTTATTGCCGTATCAGAAACTCATTTCCAAAACACCGAGCAGCATTGAAGAATCAGTAAGCATCCATTCAAGAACTCGAAACACAAATAGGCCAGCTCGCTAAGCTAATTTCTGAAAGACCACTAGGTGGGTTACCAAGCAACACTGAAACTAACCCTAAGGAGCAGCTCAACACCATGGATACAATAGATGAGGAAGGGTTAACCACAACCAACCCATAGCCATGTAAGGAGACTGTGGTAAGTAAAGGTAATGCCGAGGTAAGTAATAAAGAGCCTGTCATCAAAGAGTATAAACATCGTATCCCATACCCAAATGCGCTAAAGAAAGACCACACGGATGAGCAATTCAGTAAGTTTCTTAAACTCTTAAAGAAATTACATATCAACTTACCGTTTGTCGAAACCATTTTAAAAGTTTGGAAAAACGGGGTCGACTTTAAGAAAAATGAAAATGGAGTCGCCACCAATCTTTTTAGGTGCGATCGGATCACCTTATAAAACGTTTTATTTCAAAACATTGATTTTGGCCTACGAAAATTCAAGAAAATGGGTTCAGGAGTCGGTTACGTACGAGGAAGGATTAGCACCCTCGTAACGCCCAAAATTGGTACCAAATTGATCAGTTTTCTGTCCTAATGTTGAAAATTCGAAAAGATTTTTAAACATGATCCCTTTTTTTAAAAACTTGAACAATTTAAGTTAAAACTTGAGATTCCTTTATTCCGAAAGAATACAAATATCACATCCAGCACGTTAGGACACGATGTTTTAAATCTTCATAACTAAAATCATCTCATGAATTTGAAAACTTATTAAAAGGATATTTAGTTATTTAGACAAACGGGAAATCGCAACCCAGCACGTTAAGGCACTATTTCCTGAATTTCTAAACACCAAAATATTGCCTTATTTTTTAAAAACATTCTTTTGGATAAAATATTGCAATGAAATGAAATATATTTTTTAAAACAATGTTTTGAGCAACATGTTATATTAATGCCAAAGAACAATTTACTAGGAAGATACGAAATTTATTAATAATTAGCACTAACATGAACTATTTTTAAGAAAAAGACAAATAATATGAGTAATAATAAAGTTTAAGGTAAGTGAAGATGACAACTTTAAAAAAAATGAGCAATCAACTAAGAGATATGTAAAAGATAATAACAATTCAAGGAAAAAAACCTTAAGGAATAAAGATAGGAATTTGCATACTAAATACATAAAAACTAAAAAGTAATTTATACAAATAATTAATAAGTACTACAATATTTTTTTAAAAAAATATGGCCAAACTAAGGTAGATAATAGATATAATAAGATAAATAATATATTTCTAAAATAAATAAATAAAATATATGAACTTTACTATGAAGTAATATATAAAGGAAGATATCTATAGTATTAATATAATATAATATATAAAAATATACATTTTTTTATAAAACAATTTAAATGTTATATAAGATACTGATTTTAAAATAATATATAATATAACCAATCAATATTTATAAATAAAAACATATTTAAAAGAAATAAAAAAAACTCTACATTTAGAATAAATTACTTTAAAATATTATACAATATAAAATAATATATAATATTTAATAATAATATACAAATTTTAAAATAATATAGAACATTTAATAATAATACAAATTTTAAATTAATATATAATATTTAATAATACACAAATTTTAAAATGATACCTAATACATAATAAAATAATATATGAAAATAATAATATAAAAATAATATTTAATAAAACAATTTTTTTTACATAAAAAAGGATTAGAATAAAATAAATAATATATACAAAATATTGAAACAAATAAATAACAATCTTAAAAACAAAAATTACATCGGAATAAAAAAAATTAAAAAAAGGATTTGATCTAAATTTTAATAAAATTCTGGAGGTAAATTTAAAAAAAAAAACTAAAGCTGAATTAAGGACTTATTTGAAGCGCGCTTTATTCAGGAGGGACTTATTGGGCAAATAAGCCCTATTCCCAAAACGGCGTCGTTCCAATATTCGTATTTAAATTGCTAGAGGGACCAAATCGAAACAAGTGCTAAAATGTAGGGCCAATTTGAAAGTAAAGAAAAAAATACAATTGGACATAATTGCAAAATACAAAAAATGTGGAAGGGCCTATAGGGCAATTAGCCCTTTTAACAAAAACAAGCGGATCCTCCCCGGGTAATCGGGTCAACGCGCGGATCCTGGCCTAAAACGACGCCGTTTTGGTTACTAATTGATCACTCCAAAACGACGTCGTATGAATGCTTTATATATACCAAAATTTGCTCTAAAAAAATCATTTTAAACAATCCTTTTAAAAAAAACGAAAACAGAACACCAAAATGCTCTCCCCCCTCGGCGCGAGCTCCGGTTGCGATCATCAGCTACCGCCTCACGCGCCCACGCGCCGTCATCAACGCCACCACGCATGGTGGTCGGAGGTAAATTTCTTCACTTTTTTAGCGCAAAATGAGAAGTTTGCTATTTTTATGTATTTGCATGTATAAAAAAAAGAAAAAAATATAATAAAAAGACTTAAGCAAATCGAAACTGTCGAGAATCACCTTTTCGGGTTTTTTATTGATTGAATATGCGAGTATGCGTGTCTTTTTACACTGTTTCGTTTGGTTTTAATAACCGATTACAAAAAATAGAAACAACTGCATGGATTCTTTTTGCCATATTTGTTGTTCTTGCTGCTGGTTTTCTTTCCTTTTTGCAGGCGAAGGCGCAAATCTGGCGAGGATTCTGGTGGCAGAGAGGCGCAATCCTCGCGCTGATTGCGGCGCGACTGGAGACCAGTGTTGGTGCTTGCGGCGCCCTAGGGTTTCAGATACCCTAGGGTTTCTAATTCTGTTAACGGTTTGGGCCTTTCGGGCCTGGTTGTAACTGGGTCTTTTAGGTTGGGTTTTGGGTAAGGTAATTGGGTTTTAAGGTTAACGAGCTACAGGTGTAATTGATGGGTAGTGGATTTAGGTATTGCAATTGGGCTTGTAAAGACTTGGACTTGTTTAATTATTTTTGGTTTATTTTGTATGGTTTGTGGGCCCGAGAAAATTGGGCTTATTACAGCTGCCCCTCTTTGCTCATTGCCAAATAACGGGAATAGAACAAAGACTATAAAAAGACCAATTTTGCCCAGTCTTGTCGAATCCTGACTTTTGGTCCTCGTCTTCTTCTAATATCCTCCAACCCATCTGTAATTTCAGAGGTATTGGATTATGAGTAACGGCTTCAATCTGCCTCGCTGCTACCTCGAGGAGACAAAATATTCATTTTTTCAGTTTACTCCCTTGCTACATCAGGAAGATGAGACTACAATCTTCAGCCTGCTCCCTTGCTAACTCAGGAAGATAAGGCTAATGGCTAAAATCTGCTCCCCTGCTACCTCGGGAAGATAGGATTTGCCAACATCGATCTGCCTCGCTGCTATCTCGATGAGACAAAAATCTTCATTCTTCAGTCTACTCCCTTGCTACATCAGGAAGATAAGACTACAATCTTTAGCCGGCTCTCTTACTACCTCAGGAAGATAAGGCTAATGGCTAAAATCTACTCCCCTACTACCTCGAGAAGATAAGATTTGCCAACATTGATCTGCCTCGCTGCTATCTCGAGGAGATAAGATCTTCATTCTTTGGTCTACTCCCTTACTACATCAGGAAGATAAGACTACAATCTTCAGTGGACTCCCTTGCTACCTCAGGAAGATAAGGCTAATGGCTAAAATCTGCTCCCCTGCTACCTCAGAAAGATAAGATTTGCCAACATCAATCTGCCTCGCTGCTAACTCGCGGAGACAAAATCTTCATTTTTCAGTCTATTCCCTTGCTACATCAAGAAGATAAGACTACAATCTTCAGCCTGCTCCCTTACTACTTCAGGGAGATAAAGTAAATAGCTAAAATTTGCTCCCCTGTTACCTCGGGAAGATAAGATTTGCCAACATCAATCTGTCTCACTACTATCTTGAGGAGACAAGATCTAAAATCACCGATGTTGCTGCACCGCCCTTTGGGGACATGTCCTGTAGAATCATTTTATATGCTTATGTTTATGATTAGGATGCTATGATCAGAATGAATCAGATGCTCCTAGCCAAATGTGTTATGAATGTTATGAATGCAAAAAATGCCGTGAGAATGATTCCTTTTCAAGATGTCATCACTTATTGTTTATCAAGAGTTTCATATTCGTTCTTCTCGAAGCGTGCTTTGAACCTTTTCCATTAATTTGGTCTGACGTACCATTCCCCTAATGTTATGACCTACTGGATATGTTTATAAAATGATCCTCTCTTAGGATTGATATTGCTCAACTCCTTAATTTGTCTAATCACCATTTGGATAAAAGAGACAGTCTCAATTTAGACCTTTCTCCTTACTCATGGAAATTCTTAAACAATGGTCCTGTTTCAGTTTCTTGTATCATCTAGAAATTTCTAGAGTAATATGCAAAACTTCTTTTGTGAAAATATTATTAGTTCATCAATCATTATTTCAATGCAACATGCTTTGTGAATAATGGGCAATAAATAAATTGATCTTTGAGGATAGTTAGAGTTTGAAAAAATTATCAAAAATACAAAAGAAATCAATTTGGGAACATATCTTTGAGAAGAAAAAGAATCCAAAGATAGTAAATAGGACAAAAACCAAGTGCCCTAGATATTGTAGCTTGGGCTTCTATATACAAGCTCCATGAAGATTGTTTGGAGCTTAACATGTGTTTAGAAGACCCAAAGTACTTTTTTGATGCCCCGATATGTAACATGCTTCCCTTCTTATCGATTCAGGTAAATCAAGATCACTGCATGCCTTTCAAAATTTGAGCCACCCTTTCGAGTTTTCAACTCAAAACCCCTTTGGTCTCAAAGTGCCCTTTGCGGGTTTTCACCTTGGCCTCTCCATTTTTTTTAGAAGTCTCAAAGCACCTTTTGCGGGTTTTCACCTTGGTTTCTCCTCCCTTTCAGGAAAAATACTTCTTGACTGAGTCTGAATTCATAGGATTAGGTAAGCTCTTCCCATCCATTTCGGTCAAAATTAATGCACCTCCAGAGAAAGCCTTTTTTACCACATATGGTCCCTCCCAATTCGGCATCCATTTTCCTTTAAAATCCTTCTGTATGGGAAGGATCTTTTTCAGTACAAGGTTCCCCTCGTGAAATTCTCTTGGGCAAACTTTTTTGCTGTAAGCTTGCATCATTCGCTTCTGATACATCTGACCATGACGAATAGCCATTAGCCTCTTTTCTTCAATCAAGTTCAATTAATCATATCATGATTGAATCTGTTCTGCTTCATCCAACTTTATTTCTGACAAGATTTGAAGAGAATGTATTTCTACTTCAATGGGTAGAACTGCCTCCATCCCATAAACCAATGAGAAGGGAGTTGCCCCTGTAGAGGTTCTGACAGATGTTCGATAAGCAAAGAGTGTAAATGGTAATTTCTCATGCCAATCTCTGTAAGTCTCAGTCATTTTCCCCACTATCTCTTGATGTTCTTATTGGCCGCTTCCACTTCCCCATTCATTTTTGGGCGATACGGAGATGAGTTATAATGTTTGATCTTGAACTGACTGCAAACTTCCACTATAGTGCTATTGTTCAAGTTCAGTGCATTGTCTGATATGATCCTCTCAGGCATTCCATACCGACAAATGATCTTCTTCTTCAAGAATCGACTAACTACTGACTTAGTAACGCTTGCGTACGAAGCAGCCTCCACCCATTTTGTGAAGTAGTCAATAACCACAAAGATGAAACGATGTCCATTCGAAGCTTTCGGTGAGATCAGCCCAATGATATCCATGCCCCACATGGAAAAAGGCCATGGAGAAGTCATAACATGCAAAGGTAAAGGTGATACATGAATCTTATCCCCATAAATCTGGCATTTATGACATCTCTTGGCATAGTTGATACAATCTCCTTCCATAGTAGACCAATAGTATCCAAACCTCATGATTTGTCTAACCATCGTGAAACCTTTAGCATGTGTCCCACAAACTCCTTCATGCACTTCTTCCAAAATTTTCCTAGCCTCCACAGCGTCAACACATCTCAAGAGCACCTGATCTTTCCTTCTTTTGTACAAGATATCCCTGTCCAAAACATAGTCGCAGGCTAATCTCCTTAATGTCCTTTTGTCATTCTCAGTTGCATAATCAGGGTATTCACGATTTCTTACGTATCGTAATATATCCTGATACCAAGGGTGGTCATCCTTTTCCTCTTCCTTCATGTTGCAACAATAAGCTGGAACCTCAAAAGTACTCATCTGAATAGGTCTCACATCTTCTTGTTTGTTTACTTTGATCATGGAAGCCAGAGTTGCCAAGGCATTAGCCATTTGGTTTTCATCTCGGGGGAAATAATTAAAGGTGATGTCGTCAAATTCTTCAATCAATACCAAAACTATCTTCCGGTAATCAATCAGTTTGGGGTCTCTTGTCTCGCACTCTCCTTTAAGCTGGTAGATTACTAATGTAGAATCTCCATACACTTCCAGTGTTCTAATTTTGCGTTCTATGGCTGCCCAAATTCCCATGATGTACGCTTCATACTCGGCCATATTGTTTATGCAATGAAAATCCAATTTGTATGTAAATGGATAATGATCTCCATTTGGGGATATCAAGACTGCCCCAATTCCATTCCCAACAGCATTTGATGCTCTATCAAAGTTCAACTTCCACGGATACTCTTCAGTGGTTGCCACATACATCAACTCTTCATTTGGGAAATCAAAGCTCAACGGTTCATAATCCTCTAAAGCTCTGCTAGCCAGAAATTCTGCTATTGCGCTCCTTTTTATAGCCTTTTGATTCACATAGACTATATCAAACTCAGAAAGTAATATCTGCCACCTTGCCATTCTTCCATTTAGAGCAGTTGACTCCATCATATACTTTAATGGGTCAAGTTTCAAAATTAGCTAGGTTGTATAATATAGCATATATTGTCTCAATCTTCAAGTTGTCCAAATCAAGGCACAACACAATTTCTCAATCTGCGAATATCTCATCTCACACTCAGTGAATCTCTTACTGAGGTAATATATCGCCTTCTCTTTTCTTCCTGACTCATCATGCTGATCAAGTACACATCCCATAGAGTTACTGTACACTAACAAGTATAGTATTAACGGTCTATCTGGGCTGGACGGAGATAATACTGGAGCATTTGACAAATATTGCTTAACTTTATCAAAAGCATTCTGACATTCAGCATCCCAAGTACCTTGGTTGTGCTTCTTAAGAAGACGAAATATGGGATCACATTTCTCAATTAATTGTAAAATCAAACGAGCAATGTAATTTAACCTTCCAAGAAAACCTCGAACCTTTTTCTAAGTGCGTGGTGGAGGCAACTCTTGTATGGCTCTGACCTTGTCTGAATCAACCTCTATCCCCCTTTCGCTGACTACAAAGCCCAATAGTTTCCTTGACTTAGCTCCAAAGGTACACTTTGCCGGATTAAGCTTTAATTGAAATTTCCTCAACCTCAAGAACAATTTCTTCAAGACTTCAATGTGCTCCTTCTCTGTTCGAGATTTGGCAATTATGTCGTCAACGTACACCTCAATTTCTTTGTGCATCATATCATGAAATAAGGTTACCATAGCCCTTTGGTATGTTGCCCCTGCATTCTTTAACCCGAATGGCATTACCTTATAACAAAATGTGCCCCACAATGTTATGAAGGTAGTTTTCTCCATATCCTCATGATGCATCTTTATCTGATTGTACCTTGAAAAACCATCCATGAAAGAGAATAATGAATATCCCGCCGTGTTATCCACCAACGTGTCAATATGAGGCAAGGGGAAGTTGTCTTTAGGACTGGCCTTATTTAAATCTCTGTAGTCTACACACATCCGAACCTTTCCATCTTTCTTTGGGATAGGAACAATGTTGGTAACCCATTCTGAGTATTTGACTACTTGTAAAAAACCAGCATCAAACTGTTTCTTGACTTCCTCTTTTATTTTTAGCACCACATCAGGCCTCATTCTTCATAGCTTCTGCTGAACTGGCTTGCATTCTTCTCTTATAGGGAGGCGATGCACTACAATATCAGTATTCAGCCTAGGCATATCTTGGTATGACCATGCAAAGACATCTCTGAATTCCTACAGTAACTCAACAAGATCTCGCCTTGTCTCTTGAGTTATGCACGTTCCAATTTTAACTACCTTCCCTTCCTCTAAGGTTACATTTTCCACCACTTCCTCATGGGGCAAAATTTGCTTCTCTTCTTGCTTTACCATCCTTAACAAATCTAGAGACACGTCACAATCCCTGTCACCTTTAGAATCTCGAGGTTCCTCTAAATACATGTCTTGCTCAAAAGAGAAATCAGGATTTGTAATATCATCGCTCATGTCATTGATATTTAGGGACCTGTGGCAGGTACAAAAGAATGTACAAAGAACGAATGAATTTAAGAATAACTATTTACATATTTATGACATGAAAAATTTAGAAAGAAATTAAAAGGTCAAAAGAATATTTATCGGTATGAAAGAAATTTTGCTTGAATTGATAACAAATGTGTATTTTATTGAAACAAAAATATCTGAACATGAGCCTATTTCACAAATGAAATCTTATTACTCCTAGGCTTTAGAGCAACAAGAGTGTTCTGAATATTACTCTGTATAATTTCTAAAGACTACAGGAAGTTCTTCTGTAGTCCAATTGTTTAAGGAGCTTTCCGGTTCATAAGGACAAATGCCCTCCAGATTTCTTTGTTTAGTCTCCTCCTCGTGTACGACATTGATATAATGACTTTTATTTTCAAGCAACCCTCTCTCAGGGTGAATTATCCCTCCCGATACAAAAGTTTAGGATATGTGAGGGAACGTCATCAATTCCCACTCGACTTCTTTTCCACTCAACCGTGCCTTTCTTCTCTCTTGCCACTTTTTTATTTCCTTCTTCCTCTGTCTATGATCTGGCCTGAAACCCAAGCCAAAATGGTCTCTTTTCTCCTTTAACTCTGGAACTTGAATCTCTCCCTCGAGATACCAACCCAACCCTTTTCCTGATAAGTCTCATTTCCTCATTGTCATTTATAAGCCCATCCTTGTAGTTCTGGATATCTTCGGCACCGGCACCTCATTCCCATCTGAAATGAACATTGCGTTGACAAATTCTAAGGATCGAAAGGAGCATTCAACTGCCTCCTCATTTGCCTCTACATAGGGCGCGTCATTGGTAACAGTTGTTATGAGGTCCTCCTCCGCATTTATAATAACTAGTTGTCCTTCTGTTACTAATTTCAATTTTTGGTGCAAAGACGAGGGCACCGCTCCCGCCGTATGTATCCAGGGCCTTCCCAACAAGCAATTATAGGAGGGCTTGATATCCATCGCAAAGAAATCCACCTCATACGTGTTTGGTCCAATCAACAAAGGTATGTCAATTCTTCCCATCACTTTCCTTTCTGTGCCATCAAATGCTCTCATTATGTTATGGCATGTTTTCATGTGAGAACTATCTATTGGCAATCTATTCAACATGGACAATGGCAGGACATTCAGAGCTGATCCATTGTCGATTAGCACACTAGGCAGTGTATATCCTTTGCAATGAGTAGTAATATGCAAAGCCTTGGTCGATCCCATGCCACCAGGTGGAATTTCATCATCATTGAAATAGATGAAGTTGTCAACACTTATGTTACTAACCAGACGATCCAACTTGTTGACAAATATGTCATTAGTAACATAGGTTTCATTTAGCACCTTCATCAATGCTTCGCGATGTACTTCTGAGCTCAAAAGCAAAGCTAACACCGATATACAAGCTGGTTGTTTGCGCAACTGCTCTACCATGCTGTATTCACTATGCTTCAAGAATTTCAAAAATTCCTTCACTTCTTCTTCTTTTACAGGCTCATTGATAAGTGCCTCAGCCCCTTTTTTTCGCTCAACTGTTAAGGTCTTTGTTTTCACCAGCTCAGCTTTGTCGTTTACCGAGTCGTATCTCCTTCCACTACGCGTGTAAGATCCCTTACTTTGGACCTCCTTGGAAGCACTAGCCATGTTTTCTCCTCCCAGTATTGTCACATTACAATTGTAATTCCAAGGTACCATTTTGTTATCCTTATAAGAAAAGGAAACAGGTTTTTGGATTACGACCCTTGGCGCTATTTGTGCTCCGCCCTTAGTGCTTCTTGGTCGAGAGATGATTATTCTCAGGTAGTTGACCTTCGGATTTATCAACTCTCCTTCTATTGCACATACATTTCTTTCATCTAAGCCTTCTTCATAAAATTCCAATTCCTTATTATCCATAAGGCTTTGCACCAAGACCCTAAACTTGACGCATTCCTGGATCTCATGCCCTTATTCTTTGTGGAACTCACAGTAGTCCCTTACTCCTTCACCTCTTTTCTTAGAAATTAACATTCCTGTACCCACCATTTCTTTCCAAACTGCTTTCAACGGAGTTCTCACTTCAGCGATGTCCTTCTTGATCTTTCTCACGACATTTTCCCCAATCGCATTTATCCCTTTATCTCCATAGTTAGGTAACAGGTTTTCCGCGCTAGGGGTATCATCAAATTTTACAATCCCCATTTTAATAAATCTTTCGACCAGTTTCTTGAAGGTAGAATAATTTTCTATTAAATGTCCCGTTATCCCTGCATGGTACTCACATTGCGCATTGGCATCATACCATTTAGGGTACGAGGGTTGCAATGGTTTCAAGTAAAAGGGGGATACCACATGTGCATCAAATAAACTCTGATACAATTCCCTATACGTCATTGGAATTGGTGTGAACTGGATCTTCTCAGTACTTTGCTTGGTGCTCGAGTCCTGCCTTGACGAACCTTTCAGCTGACTAACAGTAATTGACTTCGAGTTATATGCACTTGCGTTGTTCACCTCATTATCTTTCCTCCTTGGAGCTGATCTCTTAGCAGTTTCCCGTTCAATCTTGCCACCTCTTATGGCATTTTCAATCATTTCACCCGCCATTACCATATCAGCAAAGCTCTTAGTAGTACTCCCTATCATATGGGTAATGAATGGAGCCTTCAAAGTATTAATAAAGAGCACGGTAGTCTCTTTTTCTAGGAGTAGTCGCTGAACTTGCATAGCAACCTCCCTCCACCTTTGTGCATACTGCCTGAAGCTTTCATTAGGCTTCTTTTCCATGTTTTGCAGAGTGATTCTGTCAGGCGTCATGTCTGTCACATAACTGTATTGCTTCATGAAAGCTTGTGCGAGATCTTTCCAAGAGCCAATCCTAGTACGGCTCAGTTGATTGTACCATCTAGACGCTGCCCCAACCAAACTATCTTGAAAGCAATGGATCAACAGCTGATCATTGTTAACATAACCAATCATCCGCCTACAGAACATGGTGATATGGGCTTTGGGGCAACTAGTCTCATTGTACTTCTCGAATTTGGGCATCTTAAACTTATGAGGAAGTACCAAATTTGGGACCAGGCTCAAGTACTTAGCATCAATACCATGGTGATTATCAGCATTTTCCAAAGCTTTAAACTTCTCTTCTAACTATCTGCAATAGTCCTCTAGCTTCCTTGAGGATTCACTTCTTATTCCTTCCCTCTCGGCTATGTCCAGATCAAGAATGATAGGATTGGCGGGGTTATCTCCTAGATTTGATCTCGAGCCAACTTGGAAATTCATGGGCACTCCAGTATCAGCTTGTCTTTGTTGAGGCCTAATTGTGACAGATGGCCTTCAAGGATGCACATCAGGTTGGGCTTGTGCATGTGGTAGGGTAAAACCTGGAGGATAATCCCCATTATCCTCTCCAGTAATGGCCATGGGGCCCTTTCCTTTATCCATTGCCCCAGTCAGTAGTTGGGACATCTGAGACATCATATTCTTCTGGGCCTCCATCATTTGTTCTCTCATATCTTGTTGCATCTTTGCCAACTACTCTTGCAACTGGTCTTGCATGTCCTTTTAGAGTTGTTCAAATCTTTGATCCATGTTCTTTGTCTTAACGCGTGTACTGTAATAGTGTGTAGTTTCCAGATTTTTCTTTCCTCTCTCTGTCTTTGTAATAACCTCCAGTAATTAGGGTCTTTCTATAGATTTAAATGCATATGATGTAATGTAATGCATGAATACAAAAAGGCATCGATCCTGATTCAATTTCATTTAGAAAACTTTATTAGAAAACAAAATTCTTTACATAAAATGAGCTATAAATATGCTTTCGCCCTAATGCCCAAAGTCTTAACTTTACTAAACAGCAAGGCTAACTCTTGACCACGATTAGACTGTAGCTCATACTTCGTGCTCAATGTATCAGCCTGTACCGCCAATGTATGTAGATGATCAGCCACCTCTCAAAACTAAGCTATGGCTTCACCCATGAGGTAATCCCTACTTCTAACTTGATCCTGAAAATGATGAAACTCCTCCTTCCAATGCCCTTCTCTTGCTTCTAGATGCTTGATCTAGAGTTTACAATTTTGTAATGCCAATTCTAACCCTTCAATCTTACCCTTCATTTCCTCAATCTTATTCAGACTTGACTTTAACTCGATCGCAGAATTATGACTTCGATAAAGCTGCAAAGATCGTCCCAGTTCTGCCACTTTAGCTTTTAATCCACATCTCTCCTTATGACTCTCCGCCAAACTCCTTTCTAGGGCCTGGTTTTGCACCTAGATTTCTTGGAATTTCTTCTCCCAATGATCAGCGTTGGCCTTTTCCTCTCGAATCTCTTATTGCCACTGCTCCACAGTCTTCCCCAATATGGCTCTTTTTATCAACGGCTGAATCTTTTTATATTCTGTCTTTAAATCATCTTGATCTTCTTCAATCTTCCTCTTCTCTTTCTTTTATTTTTCGGCCTCTATTTTTTGAATATCCACGTCTAATCTCAGATGCATTTTTTCTTCTTCCAACTTTTCTACCCACTTTCCAAACTCTGAGCTCTTCCTTTCGAAATCTTACTTTATGATCTCTAACTCCGATGGGACCACTTGTAAGTATTCTTCGATTGGTCAAGCGCCTTCCAAGCTTGGCACAGGGATATTATCATTAACTCTCCTACTCTACCATCCCGTGTATTCTGGAGTCGTCATTGGGCATACATCCACTATTTTCATGCGGCAAGTTTGTTTCCAAGCACTAGAAATCTCCTTAACCAGTTTCTTATAACGATCTCCTTTGTATGAAAACTTTGAGCCAATCCATGTGTTGTCGGTATGAACTGCCTTGATCTATACTACCTCAGCACGAGCAAATGTACATATCCAATAGCTCTCCAAATTCCAAGTAGTGGGACCCAATTAAAACTCCCACATCAGTACAAAATTTCTTCAGGAACCAACTAAAGGACTCGCCACTCAACGTCATCCTCCTGGAGATTTCAGAGAAACGCTATCCAATTTTCTTCTGATACGTCATCTTTCCGTGGTACTACTACAATCTCTTTTAAAGGAGAGTAATTCTTGAGAAAAACCTGATAGGAAACTTTATCCACCTTCCAAAAATGACTGTGGAACCAAACCAATAGCAACTGCACACATCCTATGAACCTGCCCTCACCAACTCTCCTACATGCATTCAACGATCGAAATGTTTCAGCCAAGATTGCAGGAACAGGCGTAACCTGCTTGTCAAGTCGATTAAGAAGATCTGAAACAGCTTCATCCACATATCCCAATGCACTAGGGAAAATCACCAATCCATATATACTTAAGGCAAAAACATCAATCTTCTTTTTCTCATTAGGATGAGTTAGAATTAAATCTTTTAGAACCTTCCACGGGACGTACTTACACTCTCCCTTTTGCTTGATTCTAGCCGTCGCTCATTCCCGTGATGCTAATCAATTTCCTCACAAAAGTTGGAGCACAAGCAGCCATTGAGTAAACTTTATCAACTTGAATCCTGGGACAATGCAACAAAGCTGAATATTCCTTGACCGTGGGTACCATATTGACCTTTCCAAATGTAAAGCAACTGTACGCAGGGTTCCAATATTGAGTGATAGCCCGAAACAATTGTTCATCTATCTTTATATCAAGCAAGTACGGAAAATCCCCATAGTTGTTGTAAAACAACTGCTTGGTCTCGTTACTCCATTGATCCCATATTTCTTTTATCTCTTGGAGATTATTTTGCGTCACACTGATGCGAGTATAGTCCCATAATTCTGACATGTATCCTTGGGCCAGGCTATCTCTTTTTGCTAGTTGTGTTTCCTCTAACCATTTATGGACAGCCGCATTGTTTCCCACTTTATCAAGAAATTCGTTCTCCATAACCAGCTTTCTAACTTAGTAACTGACCGTGAATCGATACCTTTTTAAAATATGAGGTGACATGCACAAAAGAAGATAAAACACAACAAGTTAGTAACATGAAATAGAACATAAAGCAAATAAAATAAACACATATCTAGGTGACCACTAAGGTTTGACAGAGTTCTACCTAGGGTGGGCACCTATGTTTTCTACGTGCGGTTTAGTTCTAAAGTTGAGGTACCCGAACCAGCAGATTCCTCGATCCTCACCCATTATAGGCTCATATGGATCGAGTTCAGTTTAGGGGGATACATTTCCCTATGGTTGCATGGAGATGAAAAATCTCACGAAGGCATAGGTACGGATGTATCCCAGAAGCGATCCACTATCCTGCACGGGGGTGAAAACCTCACGAAGGAGTAGCTTCTCACTCCTACTTAAAAGGGTATGACCGCAATGGTCATGCAATGCAATGTGTGCAAGAAAATAACAATCATATGCAATGATATGAGCATATGCAATAAAAGGATCGTAATTTCCAAATCAAATTTTCAAATTTCGACAAAAGGACAGAAAATAATCAATTGTACGGCTTGACTCTCTTAGTCCCCAGTGGAGTCACGAAGCTGTCGAAACCATTTTAAAAGTTTGGAAAAACGGGGTCGACTTTAAGAAAAATGAAAATGGAGTCGCCACCAATCTTTTTAGGTGCGATCGGATCACCTTCTAAAACGTTTTATTTCAAAATATTGATTTTGGCCTACGAAAATTCAAGAAAATGGGTTCGGGAGTCAGTTACATACGAGGAAGGATTAGCACCCTCGTAACGCCCAAAATTGGTACCTAATTGATTAGTTTTCTGTCCTAATGTCGAAAATTCGAAAAGATTTTTAAACATGATCCCTTTTTTTAAAAAACTTGAACAATTTAAGTTAAAACTCGAGATTCCTTTATTCCGAAAGAATACAAACATCACATCCAGCACGTTAGGACACGATGTTTTAAATCTTCGTAACTAAAATCATCTCATGAATTTGAAAATTTATTAAAAGGATATTTAGTTATTTAGACAAACGGGAAATCGCAACCCAGCACGTTAGGGCACTATTTCCTGAATTTCTAAACACCAAAATATTGCCTTATTTTTTTAAAAACATTTTTTTGGATAAAATATTGCAATGAAATGAAATATATTTTTTAAAACAATATTTTGAGCAACATGTTATATTAATGCCAAAGAACAATTTACCAGGAAGATACGAAATTTATTAATAATTAGCACTAACATGAACTATTTTTAAGAAAAAGACAAATAATATGAGTAATAATAAAGTTTAAGGTAAGTGAAGATGACAACTTTAAAAAAAAATGAGCAATCAACTAAGAGATATGTAAAAGATAATAACAATTCAAGGAAAAAAAACTTAAGGAATAAAGATAGGAATTTGCATACTAAATACATAAAAATTAAAAAGTAATTTATACAAATAATTAATAAGTACTACAATATTTTTTAAGAAAAATATGGCCAAACTAAGGTAGATAATAGATATAATAAGATAAATAATATATTTCTAAAATAAATAAATAAAATATATGAACTTTACTATGAAGTAATATATAAAGGAAGATATATATATAGTATTAATATAATATAATATATAAAAATATACATTTTTTATAAAACAATTTAAATGTTATATAAGATACTGATTTTAAAATAATATATAATATAACCAATCAATATTTATAAATAAAAACATATTTAAAAGAAAAAAAAAACTCTACATTTAGAATAAATTACTTTAAAATATTATACAATATAAAATAATATATAATATTTAATAATAATATATAAATTTTAAAATAATATAGAACATTTAATAATAATAAAAATTTTAAATTAATATATAATATTTAATAATATACAAATTTTAAAATGATACCTAATACATAATAAAATAATATATGAAAATAATAATATAAAAATAACATATAATAAAAAAAATTTTCCATAAAAAATGATTTAGAATAAAATAAATAATATATACAAAATATTAAAACAAATAAATAACAATCTTAAAAACAAAAATTACATCGAAATAAAAAAATTAAAAAGAGGATTAGATCTAAATTTTAATAAAATTCTGGAGATAAATTTAAAAAAAAAACTAAAGCCGAATTAAGGACTTATTTGAAGAGCGCTTTATTCAGGAGGGACTCACTGGGCAAATAAGCCCTATTCCCAAAACAGCGTCGTTCCAATATTCGTATTTAAATGGCCAGAGGGACCAAATCGAAACAAGTGCCAACATGCAGGGCCAATTTGAAAATAAAGAAAAAAATACGATTGGACATAATTGCAAAATACAAAAACTGTAGAAGGGCCTATAGGGCAATTAGCCCTTTTAACAAAAACAAGCGGATCATCCCCGGGTAATTGGGTCAACGCGCGGATCCTGGCCTAAAACGACGCCATTTTGGTCACTAATTGATCACTCCAAAACGACGTCGTATGAGTGCTTTATATATACCAAATTTGCCCAAAAAAATCATTTTAAACGATCCTTTAAAAAAACGAAAACAGAACACCAAAATGCTCTCCCCCTTCGGCCCGAGCTTCGACTGCGATCATCGGCCACCGCCTCATGCGCCCACGCGCCGTCATCAACACCACCACGCACGGTGGTCGGAGGTAAATTTCTTCACTTTTTTAGCACAAAATGAGGAGTTTGCTGTTTTTATGTATTTACATGTATAAAAAGAAAGAAAAAAACATAATAAAAAGACTTAAGCAAATCGAAACTGTTGAAAATCACCTTTTCGGGTTTTTTATTGATTGAATATACGAGTATGCGTGTCTTTTTACACTGTTTCGTTTGGTTTTTATAACCGATTACAAAAAATAGAAACAAATGCATGGTTTCTTTTTGCCATATTTGTTGTTCTTGCTACTGGTTTTCTTTCCTTTTTGCAGGCGAAGGCGCAAATCCGGTGAGGATTCTGGTGGCAGAGAGGTACAATCCTCGCACTGATTGCGATGCGACTGGAGGCCAATGTTGGTGTTTGCGGCGCCCTAGGGCTTCATATACCCTAGGGTTTCTAATTTTGTTAATGGTTTGGGCCTTTCGGGCCTGGTTGTAACTGGGTCTTTTAGGTTGGGTTTTGGGTAAGGTAATTGGGTTTTAAGGTTAACGGGCTATGGGTGTAATTGATGGGTAGTGGATTTAGGTATTGCAATTGGGCTTGTAAAGACTTGGACTTGTTTAATTATTTTTGGTTTATTTTGTATGGTTTGTGGGCCCGAGCAAATTGGGCTTATTACACCGTTTATTGAAGCTCTTTCGCAGATGCCAAATGCTATTAAGTTTTTAAAAGAGCTCTTGACAAACAAGCGAAAGCTAGATGAGAAATCTCATGTGGAGCTAAATGTAATATGCTTAGCCATTCTACAGAATAAGCTGCCCAACAAACTAAAAGATCCAAGGAGTTTTACTATTCCTTATTTACTTGGTAGCTTAGACGCCAAAAATGCTTTAGCTGATTTAGGGGCTAGTATAAATGTCCTGCCTTATAAACTGTTTAAACAACTAGGTCTTGGAAAACCCAAACAAACCAAGATGAGCATCTAATTAGCTAATAAGACAATTAGATTTCCAAAGGGAATAATTGAAGATGTGCTTGTCAAAATTGATAAATTTATATTCCCAGTTGACTTTGTTGTCTTAGACATTGATGAGGATAGCAATGTACCTTTAATTCTAGGGCGACCCTTTTTAGCAATTGCTAGAACAATAATTGATGTAGGAACAGGTGAGCTTACACTACCTGTAGGTGATGACAAAGTTACTTTACAAGCTCGAAACTCGATTAAGACTGTTGATAATAAGAATATAGTTACGAGTCCCTGTAAAAAAACTAAACTCACCACCCAACCTTCTGTGTAGCATACACTCCACATAAAGGTGACCCAACCACAGACAAGTCCATCCAAGGGAGACGCACCTGAAAAGCGAATGCTTCAGATCGAGGAACTAGATGAGTGGCTGAACTATCACGAAAAGCCCAAAATATGCCACACCAACTCAGAACATCATCAAGACGACCCTCAGGTAAAAACGAATCAAAACAAGGTAGGGGATAAGGTAATCTTGGAGGAAGATGATCCTCAAATCTTGAATTCAAAAAAACATACAAGTGATACACCTTACTTCACGGTAATGAAAACCTTTCCTTATGGTACAGGCGAGATAAAACATGAGTCACTCAGCACTTTCAAGGTAAATCATACTCGACTCAAACCTTAAGTTGATAATGAAATTGTAAGTAGGATAGAAGAGTATCAACTCTTCAAGCCACCGTGACTGAACAAGCTTGAGAAAAGTTGAGCTTAGACTATAAACAAGCGCTTCTCGGGAGGTAACCCGAGCACTGACTCAGTAAATTCTTT
Source organism: Gossypium stocksii (assembly GCA_020496765.1). Classification (NCBI taxonomy): domain Eukaryota; kingdom Viridiplantae; phylum Streptophyta; class Magnoliopsida; order Malvales; family Malvaceae; genus Gossypium; species Gossypium stocksii. Next base: position 6,815,341 of record CM035622.1, on the reverse strand, counting down.
TATTTAGGCTATCTAATACCTCAACTAACCCTTTTGAATGCAGGTTTTTCAAGCCACACAGCCATGCCCACGGGCGTGCTTAAGGCCATGTAGACACCACGAGCAAAGACACAGCCGTGCGATATGGTCATGTATGAGCAGGGTAAGATCTCCCTACACACAGGCTTCGACAACTTGCCACGGCCGTGCGATATAGCCGTGGCCAATCCTAATAAATCAACACAGGCGTGCGACACGCCTGTGCCCCAAGGCCGTGGTCGAACCTGCCATTTCAGACACAGGCTTGTGACCATCTACACGGCCGTGGGAGAAGTGAACATCACAGGATACGACCGTGCGGCACGGCCGTGTGCCCCAACACGCCCTATGAACACGGGCGTGTGACACGAATTTGGTGCGCTAAAACTACCAAATTTTGAACCACACGGGCTAACCCCGAGTCACACGAGCGTGTGCCATGCCAGTGTGACCCAAAATCCTATAAAAACATCCCACTATTCACCTTCTTCCTCACCTAAACCCTAAAAACCTCTCAACCCAACTCTCATACCACCATCCCTAGTACTGCCGCCGGCTTCAATAGCACCACCACGCCCGTGCAACATCGCCACGACCGTGTTCTGCCCCATAACCACCCATTCGGTTCCCCTTTTCTCACTTTTTCTCTTTATTTTTAATATCTTTTATATATTTATTTGTTTATTATCTCATTTACTTAGTTATTTGCCTTATTGTTGATAAGAAATTCATTTATTTAGCATGAATAATCTAGAATACTCACTATGCCATTTAGGAATATCTCTTGATTGTCACTTATCACTGTCTTGAGCAATTTGAATTTTCTATATATTGATACCCATTCTTTTCCCAATAAGATGATCCTAAGCTTGCATGACTTATGTAGAAATCTTAGTTAGTTTAAGTTATAAATAGGAACTTATTACCATTCATATTTTTAGTTTCAAATTTTTAGGACTAATGCATACCTTTTTCTATTTTGTTTTAGGAATCATGTCGTCTTCTCGCGAAAAAAACTGCTGTCCCTACCTCCAAAAAGCCAAGGGACCCGGTGGCTCTTTTTCTAGACCCACCGCCAAAGTTTGACACCCCTTCTTTCAATTCCCGCAGAACTTACAAGAAGAACTATTTCAATGTTACGGGCAAGACCCCTCGGAGTCAGAAGGTGCATCAACTGGGCTGCACTAGAGCAGGTCCAGCTAGCTGACGAGGTCCGAGCCTTATTAACAATGGACCCGTAGGAGCAGTTCTTCCAAATTGGGGAGCCCACCTATCTCGAACTCACCCTCGAGTTCTGCTCCACATTTCATCTTCAGACAGTGATGAGCCAACACGATGACCCAAGGACGATCCAATTCTGTTTAGGAGGCCTCGTTCGTCAACTTAGTGTACCAGAGTTTGGTACAGAGCTAGGCCTCTACACTGAGCAGTTTGTGCAGGAAGATGACATTTCTGAGCTCCACCGCCATATCCATGTGTCTCCAATCAACTGCTGGCGCGCCTTAATCCCTGGCCAACCCACATACGACCCCAGTCACTCCAAAGCAACCAATCTCGCCCCATCTTTAAGGTACATACATGCCCTCCTCGCATACACACTGACGGGCAGACGCGAGAGTACCGGCATCGTCAACACACATGACGTATATTTCTTAAGGAGCATGGCACATATTCACGTGATTGACCTCGCCTACTTCATTGCCTATGCCATCTAACACCAAATAGAGCGACACCGTAGGGGCGTGATTTCGATGGGCCCATACATCACAAGATTGGCACGCCACTTCGACCTGCTCAACACCACGGCCCAGACATCATCCTATACACTGATCGGCTAGATGTCCCCACAGGGCATCCAAACTATGCTACATATGACGATGATACAGCATCGACGTAGGAGCAACCCTCCTCATTATCAGTTAGCTCATTCTACTGAGCAGGAGGATCCCGAGGACATTACTGAAAATGTCCCACCACCAAAGGAGGCACCGACTGAACCACCACCCTCTCGTCACCCAGTTCATGCGGTAGCTTCATATGCTGACATATCCGAGCACCTCACACGATTTGAGCAGCAGTGCTTCCAACGCTTCGATCACATCGACGCTACTCTTCAGCAGATATGCCACCATCTACACATCTCATCACCGCCCCCACCTCGCGAACCATCTGAGGATTAGAACTTTCTATTCCTCTTATCTTCTTTTTTACCTGCTTTCTTGATCTTGATTTTTACCTTCGCTCGAACTTTATGTCCTTTTAGAATTTTTAGATTTTTCTTTATCTTTATTTCGATCTTTATGTTTATTGAATATTTTAGTTTAGTTTTCAATTTTATTTTTCATATCAACTATTCCCTAATCAGAAATTATGCTTAACTGAAATCCCTAAACACTAATAAATGCTTTCACAGTTTCAAAGGAGCTCTACAGCTCAAATCCATATGTAATGGGAAAACCCTGTCACAATTGCTGGCTAATACAATTCCAATATCCGTCTCACAAATTCATCTAATATTCAGGGAGTTTCACTTCTCTCCCTATCTTATGATTTTATGCTTCTATTGCTACTAATGTATCTTTGTACATTGAGGGCAATGTACATCTTAAGTGTGGGGGGGAAACTTACTTTCAGTCATTACACTATCTTCAAACCCCTGAAAAATTTTACAACTAACTTTTTGCATTGTTCTCAAAACCTCGAATTCTCACTTTCACTCTCTGCATTAGTCTCAATCTCCTATTAGGAATTAATTCTGATTGATTTATGATTTTTATTGATGTGTTGAGAATTAAGACATAGGTACTTATGCTTTGATTATTCAAACTTTAAAACATTAGGAAATCAAGCATGATAAGTTGACATTTTTTAGAATTTAAATTTTTTCTAGGTTATTTTCCCTAATTTTAAGTGTTATCTTGAGATTTGAAATTCGCAGGATTGACATCAAAAGCCATAATTCTGGTGAGATTTTTGAGCTTTTTGAGCATGCATTCTTTCGTGCTCACCTTTATTGTTGCTTTGAATGAGTCAATACTGATTTGTTATTCTAGAACTTGCTTCGATTATACATGTCAAGACCACATCATTGTTTTGATATACCGAAATGATAAAGGAACCTAGGTTTAACCCACTTACTCCATAAAAGCCTACCTCCATAAATTAACCCCTAGTGAACCCTATTGAGCCTAACAACCCATTCCTTGACTTACCTCTAATAATAGCCCATAACCCATTTTTTGTTGAATTCCAGTCAATTATTTTGATCCCTATTTTTGTCGAGATTTGAGTTGAATTACTATCTAGCTTTGTTCTCTTTTTCAGTTTGTAAAGTTTGTAAACATTCAAAGTAAAATATTTGATTTGTTCTTAAAAAAAATTATTATACGGTTAATTCAGTTGTAATTCATATTTCAGTTATAGTTCAATATTTTTGCATATTTCTATCTTAAGCTACCAAATCTAGAACGATGTCATCATAAGGCTTAGATCTAGGAATATGTTCTAGTGATAGAAATTTTTCTAGCTAGATGATTTTTCAATTCAATCTCGATTCTAACCTTCTTTTTTAGCTTGTGACAACACCCTAACCAAAGCCCCATTCCAACCATTGAAAGACCTTTTGATCGATGTGTCATATCAATCTATAGTGGTGGAGATTTGATTTTCTTCCAAGCCTATAATAATAACTTTTCAGGTTGACTAAAGAATGCTTAATTTTTGAACCCTAAACATTTTGAGTGGATAGAGTGAATTTTTAGTGAGGATGTCAAATCTTGTTGATTTTAATTGAAAGGTAATTACTTAGGAAAAGGGAGGAAACCTATGTTTCTGTGATAAAGTTCTCAACTTAGAGTGTTTGAAACTTTAATGTTCTTCTGATTGAATTTTCATTGTATAATTACTTGTCAATTAGTTTGAAACATTATTGATAATGATTATAAGTTGAGAAGAATGATTCTTAATTGTGAGTTGAGATTTTATGATTCTTAATTGTGAGTTGAGATTATGCTTGAGGACAAGCAAAGGCTTAAGTGTGGGGGTATTTGATAAGCGATAAATTATACATATTTTTACCTCATGCTTAGCCTAAATTCTGGATGAATTATCATTAAATTTGTGGAAATTGGTGCTCCTAATCCTTTTATTTCATGTTTTATACTTAGGTGAGCATAAGGAAGAGAAAAGAGCAAGGAACGGGCCAAAAACAGGCAAATTAGGCCAGTTCAGTAATCAACACGGCCTGGAGGTTCACCACACGGCCGTGCCACTTTAACAAGCCTGAGCACGGCCTAGGCCTCAATCCTCACGGGCGTGGCACACGGGCGTGTCCCTGTTGTGAGGAAGTTCAATTTCACTCGAAAAAGGCTGCTTAGGGGCTAAGAAAACCATTCTAAACTCTATATAAAGACCCTAGGAGGCAACTTCAAAGACACATTGAATTCCTGCCAAGACGGGGAGTCAAAGGCAGAGAATTAATCGAGGGGAAGCCGATTGATCCATCTCAGAAGCCAGGATCTACATCGAGACAGAGGATCTCCCTTCAGTCTTTTCAAGAGTTTTGGGTTTTCTTATGTTTTCTTATTTTATTTCTTCTGAGATGATTTCTTTTATAATTATGAACTAAAACCCTAAATACCTAAGGGGATGAAACCTAAGACAGATCTTGTTATTGTTATCTGAGCTATGTGATAAATATTTGATTTGTTTTTAATTGTGTTTTTAATTCTTAAATTGACATGTTCGGAATATTGATTTAAGTCGAATGTGCTTATGTGGAGGAGCAAAAGTCCCTGCATAGGAGGAGATCCAACACAATTAAGCGGAGTTGATCACAATCCTAGACATAGGACGATGAAAATCTGCCAGATTAGAGTTATATCTAATATGGGGAGCCATAGATTGAGTTAATGCGAGACTAAGGGTTTTAACTAGAAAGAGATTTCGATTGATCAACCTAGGATTAGTTGTTCTTTTCCTCGATGGAGGTATTAACATAATTTAGGGATCTCTACGGATCAAATCAAATGAAGAAATCATCTGGTTTAGAGTTAGATAACAAGTGAAGTCTAGGTGGATTCTTCCTTAGGTATTGCCTTAATCAATCAGTCTTTCCCAAAAGCAATCTCCCACTTACTCCTTGTCGTTTCTTTAGTTAGTTTAGTTTAGTTTACAACCAAACCCTCTTTATTTTTAGGCTAGATAATAGAAAGAAAGTCATTACTAGTACTCATAGTTCCTTGGATTCGATATTCCGGTCTTGCCACTAACTATACTACTGTTCGATAGGTGCACTTACCTTTTATCGTGATATTAGTTAGTTTCTAGGTACGATCAGATTTTATTACTTTATCATCATCACTCGAGATCACGATCAGTAGGTTTTTCCAATATCAATTTAATTTTATTATTTTTATCTCACACAACTCGCGCTAATATAAAAATGTTATTAACTGTGCAGTTCATTTGGATGTCGTATTCTGTTCCTGAAATTATGGCTGTTATTCCCTCGTATGCCCATGTCCACTCAAACTTATGGTGCATTAGCGCACCCCTTATCCATTTTCAGAAGATGGAGTGGTATCATGGCGATCGAGTACTCCGGCAGTTCGGTTGTATACAATATATCCCGACACTGCCAGTACGATTGGATGCAAAGCTCCATGGCATGACTAGGAGGGGGAGGCATGGGATTGATTGGGAAGATGAGCATGAAGAATATATTACAATATGGAACAACCAGTTTGGTAGGATACCTCGGATGGATAGTTGTTTGGATCTGTGGCCCTCGCCACAGTACCTACAGTGGTATTATGAGAAGGGTAAACCATTTTTATTTGGTGGGTGGTCGATGGTAGTCCTCCCTCATACGACACGAATTGGGCAACATTTTCCAGATCCGTATCATGCACCAGCTCCAGAGCTAGACCCAGAGCCAGAGCCGAAGCCAGAGTCAGAGTTACACTCTGAGAGTAGTTCTTATCATCCAGATTTGGGGGGCGATGACTATTTCCTGGGCTCTTCAGCCCGCGGATATTATTCAGAGTTTGATATCTTCAGCCCACTACCACATCAGTACTCTACTCCTTCTAGCTCGTATCCATCACTGTACTTGGCTCCTTCCGGCTCATATCCACCACTGTATTCCGCTCCTCTAGAGCCGTATCCACCACCGTTCTCTACTCCCCGGCCCATATCCACCGCCGTTCTCTACTCTCTCGGCTCGAGTTCATCGATTGCGTTTGAGACATTCTCTACACCCCTACATATAGATGAAGAGAACGTTGATTGCCGTAGTCACCCATAACGTAAACGTCGAGCTCCACAAAGATATACCCCTAGAACCACACCATCGAACCATCAATTTTAAGGGGTTTTGTAATATAAATTACTTTTTTTTATGTAATGAATTTTTTGGCATTATATTTATCAATTTTTTATTTGCCATTTTATTTATGAATTTGAGGGCGAATTTTGGAATTGCTTAGTTGAAGTACATAATACGAAAAAAAAAAGAATGAGTATTAAAAAGCAATCAATTTTAAAATACTTAAAAATTAAATAGACAAGACTTTTTCTTTCAATATGCAATAAACAACATGTAATGAACAACATCTTAATTTCTATCCGATTGCGATGATTGTCCAGTTTGGTAGTTTTGGAGTAGGCATTTACTCCGATTATGACTCGCTAATCTACATACTCCACACAGCTTCCCGTCGGATTTCTCTCTAATATCCATTTCGTTACGGATTCTTGAAGATTGCGAACGACCTTTCGGGTTCCTACGCAATCCTTTGTTTGGGATAAGCTCAAAGGTCATCTGAGGAACCTCCCAAGTAGATAGGTCAGGAAGCACGGGAAACTCATTCTTCCATACACGCAACGTGTGTTCAAGGGTGTACACTTCATCGATAAATTAATCTATATTGAGCGAGACTTTAGCACAAGCTGCCACAACATGTGCACAAGGATAATGAAATGTTTGGAACCTCCTACAATCGCACCGTCTATTTAGGAGATCAACTCCGTATGACCTAGGTGGTATACAGGGTCGATGACCGATGGTTTCTGTAACGCGAAACGTTTCATTACACCGTGAATATACTTCTACATTCATCGACCTCACCATCCGACGGTTTGTAACAATTGCATCACTGACATGCTCGACAAACACGTGTCCTGCCTCCATCTGGTTGACTTGTTGCTGACCCATTCTTGGCATCAAGGTAGCCAACCTGTAGAATGTAGCTGAGAAGACAGATGAAATCAGAAGATGTCACGTTTTCAACAACACAGCGTTGATCCCCTCCACTAAATTTGTGGTCATTTGACCATAACGAAAGCCCTCGTCAAAACTTTGAGCCCATTGCCATGGCTCCATGCTACCCAACCATTATCGGAAAGATGTGTTCGTCTGACCTTTCATGTCCCTCTCAAGCCTAGTCATCCTCTGTCGAAAAATATGTGGTTCTAGCTCGTACGCTGTGTATGTATTAATAAAATATAAGTTACAGTCTCGCCACAAAAAAAATTAGGTTATATATTAAAAGGATAAGGTTATTCTTTATCCATTTTCACAACTTATCTTTTCCAGTCTGCATTCTTATAATCTCGATAGAAGTTAGCCGTGATGTGCCGTATGTAGTAAATGGATCTCCATGGCACATCAGAATGCCTAATGGTGGCAATTAATCCTTTCCCTCTATCGGAGATGATGCAAATATTATTATTATTAATTACATACCTTCGCAGATTTGTAAGAAAGAATTCCCACGACTCCATGTTCTCCTTATCTACGATGGCAAATGCAATTGGGAGCATGTTCCTGTTCCCGTTTTGAGCAATCGCAATAAGTAAGATTTGTGTATCTTTACCGTATAGCCATGTCCCATCTACTTGCACAAATGGCTTGCAGTGGGGAAATGCACGCGCACATGGATCAAATGTCCAGAACATCAGATGGAAAATTCTTTTACTCGATTGTCGTTGCTCATCCGAGCCGTAATAAGGTCGTGTCTGCAACTCAATGACAGTCTCTGGTACGTACTCCCCCATTGCTGCAATCCATCCCTGCAACTCATTGTACGATGCATCGAAATTTCTGTACAATTGCTCTATTGCCATCTGTGTAGCTATCCATACCTTTCGGTATGATACTTGATACTGGAATTGTGTCTGCATTTTGGCAATTAGTACTAAAACTTTAATGGTCGGCATGTCTTCAACCATTGGCGTGATGCATGTACAGATAGTTTTTGAATCAAGTTTTCGATGATCTTCTGTTATTCGTGTTGAAGTACATGTGTGAGGCCCAACAAATTCTCATATCTCCCACTTCTAAGACTCTGGATAAATACAGCTCGTATCTGCCAATTGCAACCTTATGCCGACTTCCAACACTCTCTAATATATAATGTCGGTTTAGACTCGACGACTTTGTAGTCTACTGATATATTCATACTATACAGCTTAATGGCAAATACGCACTCTTCCTTAGTTTTGAATCTCTAGCCCACGAACAACTCCTCAGGATTAGAATATACGACCATCTGGTGAGCAGGTAGTATCTCAGGGTATTCCGGGAACTCGGTTGCATGCGCCGCATCGGGGTCTATCCGAGACATGTGTACCCCAGGATTATTGTGTATCACAATACGACAGATCTGGTTCCCGACTGAAGACGCATTAATGTTTCCATCCTTGTTCACGCTTTCATCGTCAATATCATTTGGGACATCATCCACGTCGGGATCACTATCAATATTGACTTCATAATCAGAAGGATCACTACTTTGGTATAAATCATCACCAACCACATCAGTCTCGGGTACAGTATTAAGGTCAATGTTGATCCCATGTGTAGTTGATTGACTACCAATGTATGATATAAGAACCACCATACACGGCTCTTGTGGTCTATCTTCTTCACCTACTAGAGTTGGATCTTCCGTTGACTCCACAACAGCTAACTCAGCATATAAATGAATCGGTGCATTTTGGTTGCTCTGACAGTGAAGAGCGACCATTATCTCCACGTCTTCATCATCTACAAGTTCCATTTCGGTGAATTTTATGGGATCCATCGAAACTGGAAACTTGTAGAAAAGTTTTGAAATCCTTCTCCTACAACGTCTATAAATTTTTTCACTAATTTTTTCCTTCATATCATCAAACGAGATATTTCTATTAAATCTCATTGCAACTTGCTTGCGGCATTCAAATATACATCCGACGCTTGTTGTCAAAATTTCTCCATCGAAATAAACGCATACGAAAAATTTATTCTCCATCTTCAATAATAGATCTGTTAAAAGATTTTCAAAATTTTCAAAATTTTTGATGCAAAATTTTTCATTCAGAAGCTAACAAACAAAATTATTAATCTAATAAAATAACTTTAAATAATAAAATTTCTAACAAAATTCTACATTCTATTTAAAAATAAATAAACTAAAATACCTTATTCTTCTTCTTCTTTTTCTTTCTTTCCTTCTTCTTCCTCTTTTCTCACTTCTGCTAAACCCTAAATTTTTTGTCTGTAAAATTTCCGCATATTGCTCATAGTTTATGGGGTATATATATGAAAAATTTAACATGTGGGCCCCACTGTACATGTTGCGCCTGTCAGATAGGCTCAACATGTTGTGCCTTCTTGGTAGGCGCAACTCGTATTTTGATACTACGATCCAGTAAAAATTATTAGAATAATAATATTTAAAAAAATATTATTAAAATATTAGGTCGCGGCCAAAAAAATTCCATTTTGGTAAATAATCTATCTGACACCCCATTTTGGTGTTTAAATTTTTTTTTACACTAAATGGGTAAAAAACCCAACATAGTGGTACAGGGGTTATTATTATTATTATTATTAATTCCTTCCTCATTTCATTATTGTAGATTGAAGGAGCAGCTCTTGAAGATGGAAAAAGGACCAAGTGTATGGGACATTCTCGTTAGAAAACATCGAAGTTCACTAATTTTTCATATTACGACTTAAAAACTTAAAAAAATTATTAATTATTTGAACATTCAAATTAAAACTCCATATTCAATACCACATATAGAATAGGATAAAAATTCAAAAGCAGAAAATTGAAGTGTTTTTTTAGACCAAAGTTCAAGTTTTTTTATTGAAAAAAAAATTTAAGCATGAAAAATAATAAATTAATAACATTCAATTGGGGTGGTGTGGGGAGACGGATGGGACGGGTGCTGCAGGGAGTTGCGCCCCTGCAGCAGGCGCGACATGGGTCAGGCTCGACCTGGTTAAACCCTTATTTTCTTTTAAATTTTAAAAAATTATTAAAAATTATTAAAATAATAATATTTAAAAAATTATTAAAATATTGGGTCACGCCTGTCAGATAGGCTCGACGCAAAAAAACACCCCATTTTCGTAAATAATATATTTGACACCCTATTTCAGTGTTTAAATTTTTTTTTATACTAAATGGGTAAAAAACCCATATTTTCTCAACCTCAACCAATAACAATTATTTTACACCATAATTGCCAACTGCTTTATCCTGTTTATCTTTATCCCCTCCACAAGTTAGGGAGGAATATTCATACATAGTATCTTCAATTTTTACCAGCTACTTGACTTCATTGCTTAGTTATTATTTGCAGAAAGATGGGTTCAATTAAATCGCATGCAGTGTGTCTCCCATTCCCAGCACAAGGTCATATTAACCCCATGATGCAACTGGCCAAGCTCTTGCACTCTAGAGGCTTCTATATAACCTTTGTCAACTCCGAGTTCAATCATAGACGGTTGATACGGTCTAGAGGGGAAGAAGCTGTTAAGGGTCTGCCTGATTTCCGGTTCGAATCGATACCCGATGGGCTGCCACCTTCCGATTCTGATGCGACTCAGTGCGTTCCAGCACTATGCGATTCCACACGAAAAAATTGTTTGGCTCCATTCTTGGAGCTACTATCTAAGCTTAATTCCTCACCCCAACTGCCCCCTGTTACTTGCATAGTTTGTGATGGAATCATGAACTGTGGTACCAAGGCAGCTCAACTCATTGGGGTGCCTTATGTTCAACTCTGGACTTCTTCAACCGTTAGCTTTCTGGGATTTCTGCACTACAAAGAACTAGCTCAAAGAGGCATTGTTCCATTCAAAGGTTACAAATTTTATGTTTTCTTTGTGCTTTATGTTCATTCATAATAATCTCTTTGAGGTTGTATGTGTTACACGCACGTCCATGCATATTCTTTTGCATATTGATACAAAAATTTACGTTTTATTTTCCCTGTAGATGAAGGCTTTGTTAGCGATGGGACACTTGAGATGCCCATTGATTGGATCCCTGGTATGCCTAACATGCGCCTCAAGGACCTTCCAAGCTTTATAAGAACCTCCGATCCCGACGACATCATGTGGAATTATGCCATGGAAGTATCACAAGAATGCTTAAAATCTTCTTCAATAATCTTTAACACATTCGATGAGTTCGAGAAAGAAGTGCTACAAGTAATTGCTTCCAAGTCCCCTAATATTTATGCAATTGGTCCACTCACCTCCCTAAGTAGGAACCTACTTGAAATCCAACATAACTCACTAAATTCAAGCCTATGGAAGGAGGATACAAGTTGCATCGAATGGCTTAACTCAATGAAACCCAAGTCGGTGGTATACGTGAATTATGGGAGTATAACAGTGATGTCGAACCATATTTTGAATGAATTTGCTTGGGGACTTGCAAATAGTAAATACCCGTTTTTATGGGTAGTTAGGCCTGACATTGTGATGGGTGAATCAGCTGTTTTGCCAAGAGAATTCATGGAGGCAATGAAAGGAAAGGGATTCATAACAAGCTGGTGTCCCCAACAACAAGTGTTGTCCCACCCAGCGGTTGGCGTTTTCTTGACACACTGCGGATGGAATTCTTTGTTGGAAGCTGTATCCGAAGGTGTGCCTTTAATTTGTTGGCCTTTCTTTGGTGACCAACAAACGAATTGTCGATATTCGTGCACCACATGGGGCAATGGAATGGAAATCAACCCTGATGTAAACCGTAAGGATGTGGAGGCTCTTATTAAAGAGATAATGGAAGGAGATAATGGGCAAAGGATAAGGCAAAAGGCATTGGAATGGAAGAAAAAAGCTAAATCTGCCATTAGCGTTGGAGGATCTTCTGTTACCAACTTTGATAGAATGATCAAGGAGGCTCTACGTCAAGGTTGAACATTAAAATCAGAAAAATTACTAGAATGTTGTGTGTATGCTTTTTTTTTTTTTTTAATTTTATAATACACTATTAAATAAATAGGTTAATATTCTGTAAGTTGGTAATACACTTTTTTTTTTTTTAATTCCATAAGTAAACTTAAAAAATGGTTATATATCTAATATATTTTATAAATTTATTTTTAATATTTTATTATATTTTATAGGACACTTATAATCACTCAAACCCTACTTTATAAATTGTAGATCATATAATCGGATTTGTCTTGTTGTCTCACCTGTAACTTTTATTGCCTCACCTTTATCTTTAATTTGTCTCTTTTTCTTAGTTTTTCTTTCGGTTCAAAGAAGAAACCAAACATCATAAAGTTCCCATGTAGAGAGGGAAACATATACAATATAAATTAACACATATTAACTTACTTAGATACGATTCTGAGATTAATCTATAATTTTTTTTGCTATTATATTTCGATTAATTTAATTCTTGATCTATATAATAATTTTAATTCAATTTATCAATTTCAGAAATTTAATATCATAATATGATATGCATGAATCTATTTTCTTTATTTTTTAAAAATTTTGAAGTTTCACATTTTGTTCAATTTAATCCTCGAAACTGAAACAATCATATTTTTCACATTTAAACTTTGTTTTTCAATCCGTTTTCAATTTATTCCTTTTATAACTCACTAAAATCCAAAAGTATGAAAATTCCATGATAGTTTTGAAATAATTGCATTTTAGTTCCTAGACTCAAAATTAACCAATTTTTCTTTACAAACTAGTCGCTATTTCATTTCCAAGCTTAACATTCATCTATTGAACATCAAAAGCTTCAAAGAATAACACTAGTAGCTTTTTAAAACTTTAATAGTTTTACAATTTATTACCCTAGTTAACTAAGTCAAAATAAAACGATCTCAAAAATATAAAATTTACAATAAAAGAATTAAATTTTTGTACCATGCACAGGGCCAAAAGTTCGACGTTAAGATCCCTAATTCTTTCTTGTTGTTTCGTGAAGAAGATGAATGAAAGAAGAAAAATATTGGAATAGCCCTTTCCTCTTTCCTTCCACTACAATATGTTCTATTATTATCTCATTTCATTTCATTTTATTAATTATAATATTTGCATGGTTTAGTAAACAAAGCTTACAAAACCGTACACTATCTATTAAAAAGAGTAATTTGCCATTTCAACACTTGCCTTAATACTTTTCAAGCCTTTAAACCAATAAAATCAATAACAATTAACTCTTTAAAGTTTTTATGATTTAGTCATTATACTTTAATTACAAACCGTTTCACTAAAATTTCAGGACAAAAAATTAATATGACACTAAGATAAACTCATAAATATTAAAAAATAATATTCATAGACTCAATCATCAAAAAATAAGATTCTGAAACTCATGTTTCCAGTACCACTGAAAATGGATTGTTACACGAGCAATATAGGTTGTATTTCTACCAAATGAAATGTCCCCTTTCATGAACCTTCTAGGACCTTTGGCAAATACGAAAGACAACACCTTACCGGGAATATTACTAACCATTGTTGAGAATTTGACTAGATGCCTAACGAATGACACTTCAAATATTATTCTCCAAAAAGTTAAAAGTTGTTCAACAATATTCAATTTAAAAATACTCTATAATAAGATGAAAAATATTATTTATATTGTTTTTATCCCTCAACAAAGTAGGGAGGTTTGATAATGGGTAGCTCATGAACTTGCAAGGGTTGGAATGGGTATGGAAGGGCCTCTCTATTGAGTTCCATTATGCCTTTGTTAATAGCTTATAACAATGGCACACGGTTTGATGTAACGTTTTAGTAGTATTAATGAATTTATTTTTTTTAATAATAATAAGGGTAAATTACACTAGTAATCACTTAATTAATAGTAAATTTTCTTTTTCGTTATTTAACTATGAAAAGTTACAAAATAATCCTATAAATATTCAATTTTGTCTTTTTGGGCCACCAATTGGCTAAAGGTGGGCACTTTTAAAATTGACATGATAACAACTTTAACCTTCAACATTTATAAGTTAAATCCATTTAGTCTTTATTCTAAAATAAATAAACAAACCCTAAACAACACATTGTGTAATTTGGTCTATTTTTTTTTTTTATTTTGTAGTTTTGTGACATTGAGGGTTAATTTTAAAATAATAAAAAAAAAGAAAATTATTATCTTGAAATTTTGAGTGTTTTCATCTTGTTTTTATTATATATTTTTAATAAAATTTAGTTGATAAATTTGGTTTTTTAGCTTTTTAGGCAAGGGCAAAGCCAAGAAAAAATTGCAGGGCTCTAGAATTAAATTGCTTATATCTTTATAGTTTTCAAATGATTAAATAAAAAATTTACCATTTTTAGGGGTCCAAAGTATAATTTTACCTTTATTAATTTAAAATTTTTAAACATTTAAAGGGCCAAAATGGCAAAAATTCCATTTTTGGGGGCTTGGAGCCCTGTCAACACCCCTAATCCGTCTCTGTTTTTAGGTGAAAAGGGCAAAAAGAAAAGAACAATTGCAAAAAGTGTAATAGGCCCATTTCGTCTGGGACTCATAGATTATCCAAAAAATAAATTAAATAAAATAAACAAACAAAAAGCAATAAATGAGGTCCAAATCAACGGTCCACTCCAATTACAATAACCCAATAAGCCTAAAAAATAAAAGTCCAAACATTAAACCAAACACAAAGCCCGACTGACCTAATTTTTTACAGACTCGAATACAAAGGTCCCAAAACAATGGTCCAAATGCAAAAAAAAAAAAAAAAAAAAAAAAAAAAACTAATAGCCTTAACCCAATGGCCCAATCCTAAAACGAGCCCAAATGGCCCAAATTTTGGTTTCAGAAATTGAAACCCTAGGACTAGCACCGCAGCTTCCTCAGCAAGGGTCCTCAGTGCGTCATTGCCACGTCCGCAGCCTTCCCCATACGATGCTGAACCTGCGAGAAGAAACCGAATAACAGCAACACAGCAAATAACAGCAAGAATAACAAAAAATACAATAGAAATAACACAAAAAAAAAAGAGTTTTTGTAATTTCATTTTATTCGGCTATAAAAAGCCAAAGATAATCAATGTAAGGGACCCTTTACATTTTTTTATGAATAGAAATCAATCAAAAAAAGTAGAATTTTTCTCAAGGTGATTTCAAATTCCGATTTTTTATATCAATTGTTTTCTCTTTTTGTTGGTCTTTAATTCTCTTGCATGTGAAAACAAAAAATGAGGGATTACCTTTATAGATGCACCGTTGGAGCCCTATCGTCATCGTTGAAATCGAAGCTTAGATGGGACTTCGGGGTTGAAAATGGCGAAGCCCTTGAACATGGTTTTAAATAAGGTTAAAATGGGTATTCGCACATCTCCATCTGCCGATTACAGTGGTGGAATGGTGGTTGGACGGAGGGCCCCTTTGTAGGCCGAATAGAGGTTGAGAGAGAGTTTAGGGTTTTTAATTTGTTTTTTTTATGAAATGGCTAAATCCTTTTGTTTTAAGTTTATTTTTTGCTTTTATAAAGAACTTGAAACGGCGTTGTTTAGGGCCTATTTCAGTGGCCTCAAAATGGAGCCGTATAAGGCGATCTAGTTCGATCCAATCCGATACCCATGAGGATCCGCGTGTTTTATTAAAAGGGGAATTTGCGTGATTAGTCCCTCCCTTTGCGCTGTCATTTGATCAGATTCTATTGCTATTTCTTTATTTTTAATGTTTCCTTGAAATTTGTGTGACGTTTCATTTTAGTCCGCGCTTAAACGTTACGTTTAGGGAACTTGAAATAGTTGCATTTTAATCCTCATTCGTTTGCGCGCATTGTATTTTAGTCCCTAATTCTGTTTTAATGATTTATTTATTTGTGGATTATCCTTTTGATTTTGTTTTTATTTCAATTGAGTCCTTTTCTTTTTAATTTCAGTTTTTGTAAACTATTTTTCATATTATTCATTTTAAATTATTTTATATAGAATTCATTATTCATTTTTTTAAAAAATTTGTTTTAATATGTCTTTTTGAATCATTTTGTATAATTACTGATTTTACATTGCTTCAGTTGTTATTTTTATATTTTCTTTTATATATTCTTTTTGAATTGTTTTATTTACATAATTTATTTATTTTAAGACTCCTTTTTATGTATATTCCTTACTTTAAATTTTTATATAATGTTTATTTTAAACATTTTTATACATTATATATATATATATAATTTATATTAAACTATTTTTTATTCTATGTATATTATTTATTTTAAATTGCCCTATTTGATTTAAATTACTTTATATATTAAATACTTTAAATTTTTATTCTAATTAACCACTTTAAATTGTTTTTTTAGTATCTTTTTTTAACTTTTTTTTATGTGTGTCATTTATTTAAAGTCATCTTATTATTTATTTTAAGTTGTTTTCTGTTTTTTTATTTAGATTATTAATTTTTTTAGTGATATTTGTTGTGTGATTATCGTAATTGTGTTTTATAATGCGTTTATCTATATTTTCATTCATTAGTGTAATATTTTACTCTTATATTATCATTCCATGCTTGCAACTATGCTTTTATTTCCTGTAATTGCATCATGATTGAAATTCCAACTTATTTGTCCGATATTAATCGTTTCATTTTTTTTTTTACTCCAAACAAACCGAATAAATGCAGATCATGTTGATTTTATAATTGCTCTTATTCAAAGTTTTCTCAAAATGAGACAATGTTTCGCGTTTTGGGAATTTGAAAGATCGTACCCTAACTTACGGGGTTTCGATTTTCTCATTAAACCCAAATTAGCCAAATATCTTTTTGTATTTCAAAATTATGATTTTTAAATAAAATAATAAAGGCAATATTTCGTGTTTAGAAAATCGAGAAATCGTGCCCTAACGTACTAAGTTTCGATTTTTCTCGTTTGACCCAAATGATCGAATACCCTTTTAAATTTAAAATGCATGAGTTTTGAAACTCAAAAGACAAGCTTATTCTCGAGGTTTTGAAATATTGTGTCCTAACGTATTGAATATGATATTTTAATTACTTCGGGATAAGTAGGTCTTTAATATCCACTTCGATTTTTCCAAGAAAAAAGAGAATCGTATTTTTAAATTCTTCACGGATTTTCAACTTTCGACATTAAGACATTAATTAATCAATTAGGTACCAATTTTGGACATTACGAGGGTGCTAATCCTTCCTCGTACATAACCAACTCCCGAACCTTTTTTCTCGAATTTTGTAGACCAAAATCGATGTTTTAGTAAAATAAAACATTTTGCAAGGTGATCCGATCACACCTAAATAAAAAGGATTGGTGGTGACACCATTTTTATTTTTTAAAGTCGATTCCCGTTTTTCAAAATAAATAGTTTCAACAGCTTGGCGACTCCACTGGGGATATAAGAGAGTCGAGCCACAAATTGGTTAATTTATGTCTTTTTGTCGAAAATTGAAAATCTGTTTTAAATTTACGATCGCTCCATTGCATTTTGTCCATCATTTCTGTGGTTTTCATCATGAAATGTTCGCTTTGTTGATATGCCTTTGCACTTTGCATTGCATAACTCTGTTGACTTTACCCTTTTTAAGTAGGAGTGAGAAACTATGCCTTCATGAGGTTTTCCCTCCGTATGGGTTAGTGGACTGCTTCCGTATACATCCGTACCTATGTTTTCGTAAGATTTTCATCTTCATATGGCCATAGGGAAATGTATTCCCCTGAACTGAACTCGGTCCGTATGAGCCTATAATAGGTGAGGATCGAGGAATCTGTTGGTTCAGGTACCCTTACTCTAGAACTGGACCGTATATAGTGAGCCGTAAGAGCCCACCCTAGGTGAACTACGCCAAACCCTAGTGGTCACCTGAATAGGTGCTTGATCATTTTTTGTTTGCTTTGAGTTCTTTTTTTTTTTGCATATGATACTGACTTGTTGTGTTTTGTTTTGGCTATGATTGCATGTCATTTCATATTTAAAAGGTGTCAATTCACGTTCAATTACTAAATTAGAGAGCTTGTCATGAAGAACGAATTTCTTGATAAAGTGAAGGATAATGCGGCTGTCCGTATATGGTCAGAGAAAATGCAATTAGAGAAAAGGGATAGTCTAGCCGAGGGTTACACGTCTGAATTGTGGGATTTCACCCGTATTAGTGTGACGCAAAATGATCTCTAGGAATTTAAAGAAATATGGGCCCATTAGGATGATGAGATCAAGCAGCTGTTTTATTACAATTATGGTGATCTACCCTATCTATTCGAAATCATGGTGGACAGTACTTGTTTCGGCTATGGATCAGTTTTGGAACCCTGCCTACAGTTGTTTCACCTTTGGGAATGTGGACTTGGTGCCCATTGTGGAAAAATATACAACCTTGCTTCGTTGTCCAAGGGCTCAGGTTGACAAAGCCTATTCTAGAGCTGCTAATGTCTTGACTTTTGTAAAGAAATTAATGAATATCACTAGGATGAGCGAACAGTGGGTTACAACCCAAACTCAGCAAAGAGGTGATGGTAAATGTATTCCGTGAGTGAATTTGAGAGACTTGATATTAGTACATCCCGATGTAAAGAAGAGAGTTGACATATTTGCCTTGAGCATTTATGGATTGGTGATTTTCCCCAAAGCTTTAACGCATATAGACGAAGCAGTCGCCAACTTATTTAATCGACTTAAAAAATGGGCCTATTCTTGTAATTTTGGTTGAGACATTCAGATCTTTTAATACATGCCGGAGGGCAGGTGAAGGTAGATTTATTACATGTGTGCAATTATTGTTAGTTTGGTTCCATAGTCATTTCTGGAAGGTGGACAAAGTTTCGTATCGAGTTTTCTCTGAGAATTATTCTCCATTAAAGGAAATAGCGGCCATGCCAAGGAGGGATGATATATCAGAGGAAAAATGGATAGCAATCCTCCAAAATCTTCAAGAAGAGGATGTCGAGTGGAGAGCCCCTTGGATGGCTCCCGATGAGATCTTTTACCGGTGGGAATTTTGACTGGGTTCCTCTGCTCAGGATTTTGGGAGCCATTGGGTATGCTCCTTTACTTGTATTAAGGCAATATAGATCAAGACAGTTCATACCAGTGACACACGGGCTAGCTCAATGCGAGTTCTTGTATAAGGGGGACAATTATAAGAAAAAGGTTCAAAAGATTTCTAATGCTTGGAATCAGACCCGCTGGATGAAGAGATTGGCTGTAGGTTCAATGACAACTCCTGAATACAATGGGTAATAGAGTAAAATGATTAATGGTAATATCCCTGGGCCGAGTCTAGAAGGCACTCGATCAATGGAGGAATACTTGCAAATGGTCCCATCAGAACTAGAGATCATAAAGCGGGATTTCGAAAAGAGGAATTCGGAGCCCGGAAAGAACATATAGCAATTGGAGGAAGAAAAAGTGCATTTGAGATTAGATGTTGATGTTCAAAAGCTAGAGGCCGGGAAATTAAAGAAAGGAAAGAATAAGGCCGAAGAAGACCTAGATAGCTTGAAGACAGATTATAAGAAGTTGCATCTGTCAATAAGAACCGCCGAATTGAGAAAAACATCAGAGCAATGTCGACGAGAGGTTTAAGAAGAATGGACTAAATCTGACCGGTGGGAGAGGAAATTCCAAGAGACTCAGATATAGAAAGAGGCCCTAGAAAAAAGTTTGTCAGAAAGCCAAAGTGAAAAAAATGAATTAAAGGCTAAAGTGGCAAAACTTGAAAAATCACTTCATTAGTATCGAAGTCGTAACTCTATGATTGAGCTGAGGGTAAGTTTAAGCAAGATTAAAGAAATAAAAAGAAAGATAGAAAAGCTAGAGGCTGTGTTACAAAACTGTGAACTCCGAGTTGAGCTCCTTGAAGGAAATGAAGAGTGTTGGAAGGAACAACTTTACTTTTTTCAGAATCAAGTTAGAAACAGAGATTACATTATGGGTGATGTCGTGGCTTAGATTCGAGAGGTAACTGATCATTTACAAACTTTGGCAGTTTAGGCTGACATGCTAAGCGTGATATGAGTTAGAATCAGACTAGGCTCAAGAGCTAGCTTCGTTGGTTAGAAAAGTTAAAACTTTGAGCATTAGGGCAAAGCCATATTTGTAACCTGTTTTATGTAAATGATTTTGTTTTCTAGTAAAGTTTTCTAAATGGAATTTAATCAGAATTGACGTCTTTTCATTCATGCATTTGCATTACATCACATCATATGCATTAAATTTCACAAAAAAACCCTAATTAATTAAAAATTATTTCAGTTAATCTGGAAATCGACAAAAACTTACCAACCAAACATCGTTACAGTACTCGATCCAAGACAAAAGATATGGACCAAAGGTTGGAAAGACTTGAACAACTTCAAAGAGAGATGCAAGACCAGCTACAAATGTAAATACAAGAGCAACTGGCTAAAATCCAGCAAGATATGAGGGACCAAATGCTAGAGTCCCAAAAAAATATGATGAATCAGTTGACTCAACTCTTGACTGGGGGGTTAGAAAAAGGAAAAGGTCCTATGGCCAATGCTGGAGACGATAATAAAGATACTCTCTATGCTTCAGGTTTCACCCCACCAAATGCTCAAACACAACCTGAGGTGTATCCCTAAAGGCCATCTGTCACAGTCAGGCGTCAACAATTTCAAACTGGAACATCGGCACCCGTGAATTATCAAACATGCTTGGGCTCTAATTCGGGGGACAACCTAACCAATCCTGTTGTCCCTGATCTGGATGATGTAGCAAAAAAAAAGGTCAAGAATGGAACTTCCAAAGCAGTTAGATGACTGATGTAGGTGGCTGGAGGAAAAATTCAAAGTGATGGAAAATGTTGATGATCATCGTGGAATCGATGCTAACGATCTAAGTTTAGTCCTAGACTTAGTACTTCCCTACAAGTTCAAAATGCCAGAATTTGAGAAGTATGGCAGCTAGTCACCATGTTCTGCAGACGGATGACTAGGTATGTTAACAATGATCAACTGCTGATCCACTACTTCTAAGACAGTTTGGTGGGGGCAGCATCCAAATGGTACAACCAACTGAGTCGTACCAAAATTATTTCGTGGAAAGACATGTTACAAGCACTTATGAAACAGTATAGTCATGTGACAGACATGACCTCTGATAGAATTATATTGCAAAATATAGAGAAGAAGCCAAATGAGAGTTTTAGGCTGCAGAGATAGAGGGAAGTTGCTATACAAGTTCAGCCGTCGCTCTTAAAAAAACCACGATACTTTTTATCAACACTTTAAAGACCCTATTCATCACTCACATGCTAGAAGTGCCACAAAAAGTTTCTCAGATATGGTGATGACTGGTGAAATGATCGAAAATGCCATAAGGAGTGGCAGGATAGAAACAGGGGAAGGCACTAAAAGGTCAGTCCCGAGGAAAAAAGAGAACAAAGTAAACAACGCCAACGCGTACAACAAAGGCTACTCAAAACAAGTTACAGTAAATCAGCCAAGAACAGCGACCGCTGGTTATCAAGGTTCATCAAGACAAGAATCCAGTACAAGGCAAAATAAGGAAAAGCTCCAGTTCACTCCAATTCTAATAATGTATAGGGAGTTATACCAAAGCTTATTTGATGCACACGTTGTATTCCCCTTTTACCTGAACCCGATACAACCCCTATACCCTAACTGGTATGATACGAACACCCAATACGAGTACCATGCGGAAATTACAAGGCATTCAATAGAGAATTGCATTGCTTTCAAGAAGCTAGTTGAAAGGCTCATCAAGATAGGCATTGTAAAATTTGATGATGCAGCTAGTACAGAAAATTCGCTACCCAACCATGTGGATAATGGGGTAAATGCGATCGATGAAAATATCATGAAAAGAGTCAAGATGGATGTTGTGAAAGTAAAGACCCCACTGAGAAGGGTCTAGAAAGAAAGAGTAAAAAGGAGATTGATTGTATTGGATTCTGAGGAAAGATGTAAAGGAATGAGGAACCACTGTGAGTTCCACAATATAAAAGGGCACGAGATCTAGAAATGTATCGAGCTCAGGGTCTTAGTGCAAGGCCTTAAAGATAATAAAGAAATTGAGTTTTATGAAGAAGCCTCAGAAGAAGGAAACATATGCATGTTAGAGGGAGAATTAGAATAAAGGTCCCAAAAGTTAATTACCTGATGGTCATCATTTCGCGATCTAAAAGCAATGAAGCTGGAGTACAGATGACGCCAAAGATCATAATTCAGAAAGCTGTAGTTTTCTCTTATAAAGATAATAAGAGGGTTCCTTGAAATTACAATTGTAACGTGACAATCCCGGGAAAGGAGAATTCGGCCAGTACTTCAAAGGAGGACCAAGATATGGGTTCTTATACGCGTAGTGGGAGCCGCTACGATTTGATAAATGCCCGAGCAAAACCCGTAAAAGGAAAAGCCCTAATGGTGGAGTAAAAGAAGGAAAAAGTAATCAGACCTGAGCCACCTATTAATGAGTTAGTAAAAGAAAAGGAAGTTAAGGAATTCTTGAAGTTTTTGAAATACAGTGAGTATAGTATTGTAGAACAATTTCATAAACAACTAGCTCACATATCTGTACTAGCTTTACTCTTGAGTTCAGAGGTACCTTGAAATATATTAATGAAAGTACTAAATAGAATTTATGTAGCCAACGATATCTCTGTCAACAAACTAGACCGTCTGGTTAATAACATAATAGCTGACAACTTTATCTTCTTCAACAATGATGAAATACCACCAGGGGGTATGGGATCCACTAAAGCTCTGCACATCACCACCAGATGCAAAGGGTACACATTGCCAGGGGTTCTGATCGATAATGGATCAGCGCTGAATGTGTTACCTTTATCTACATTAAATAGATCACCTGTGGATAGCTCACACATGAAGGTATGCCAGAATATAGTAAGAGCGTTTGATGGCACAGAAAGGAGAGTCATGGGGAGAATTGAAATACCTCTATTGATTGGCCCAACTACATATGAGGTGGACTTCTTGGTGATGGATATCAAGACTTTCTACAATTGCTTGTTAGGGAGACCTTGGATACATTCGGCAGGGGCAGTGCCTTCGTCATTACATTAGAATTTGAAGCTAGTATCAAAAGGTCGGCTGGTAACGATAAATGCTGAAGAGGATATTATTGCAACTGTAACCAGTGACACGCCATATTTGGAGACAAATGATAAAGCGATCAAGTGATTTTTTCAATCTTTGGAGTTTGCGAATGCAACATTCATCACTGAAGGGAACAGGATCCCGGTGCCAAAAATATCCCAGACTACAAAGATGGGTTTACAACTGATGGTAGGGAAAGGAGCCTTACCAAGGAAAGGGCTTGGGAGACATTTCCAAGGAAGGATTGATGCTCCAATGCTAAAAGACAAAAGAGATCACTTTGGCCTGGGATTTAGGCCGGATGCGAGACAAAGAAAGGAGCTGGAAAAGAAGCATGAAAGAATAAGAGCACGATTGAGTGGGGAGGAAATCAAGTGGGAACTGATGACATTCTTCCACATATCCAAAACTTTTTTGTCCGGAGGGATAATTCACCCCGAGCAAGTGGTGTTGAGAAAGCAAACCACGGAAGAAATGTTGAAAAATTTACACATCAATGCCATATCCAAGGAAGGAACCGAAGGAAGAAACTTGTCGGGTACTCGCCCCTATGAGTCTGGGAGCGTTCTAGACAATTGGACTGCGGAAAAGATTCCTGTAGTGTTTAGAACTATTTCAGAGTAATGTCCAAAACCTATTTATTACTCTAGGCCTAGGAGTAACAGGGATCTTTTGTGAAATAGGTTTATGTCCAAAATCATTATTTCAATGAAAATACATCTTTGCTATCATTTCGAGCAAATATTCTTTCTTTCTTTCCATGCAAGCAATTATTTTAGATTCTTCCATTCTTTGGGATTTCTTCTAAATCATTCTTTTATTTCGTTCATAATCATACCATAAAAATAGTTATTCTTAAATTCATTTGCCTTTATATATTCTTTTGTGCCTACAACAGGTTCCCGAATATCAACGACATGAGCAAAGCTGCTACTGACTCAGAATCTCCTTTTGAGAAAGATATGTGTTTAGACGGGTCTCAGGATTTTGAAGATGACAGAGACTGTGACATATCTTCGGACTTGTTAAGGATGGTTGAACAAGAGGAGAAACAAACTCTACTTCATAAAGAGACAGTGAAGATTGTAACCTTGGAAGAAGAAAAAGTAGTGAAAATCAGAACTTGCATAACTGAAGAAACAAAGCAAAACCTCGTTGAATTACTTCAAGAATTTAAAGATGTCTTTGCATGGTCATACTAAGATATGCCCGGGTTAAGCACTGACATTGTAGTACACCGCCTCCCCATAAAGGAAAATGCAAGCCAGTTCAGCAGAAGCTCCGAAGAATGGGGCCCTACATTGTGCTAAAAATAAAAGAGGAAGTTAAAAAGTAATTTGATGTCGGATTCTTGCAGGTGGTTAAATACTCGGAATGGGTAGCTAACATTGTTCTTGTCCCTAAGAAAGATGGAAAGGTACGAATGTGTGTAGACTATCAAGACTTAAACAAGGCCAGCCCAAAGGATACTTTCCCCTTGCCTCACATTGATACTTTAGTGGATAATACGGCAGGCTACTCACTGTTTTCCTTCATGAATGGTTTCTGGGGATACAATCAGATAAAGATGCATCCTAAAGACATGGAAAAGACTACTTTCATAACCTTATGGGGTACATTTTGTTATAAGATGATGCCATTTGGGCTAAAAAATGTAGGAGCGACATATCAAAGGGCATGGTGACCTTGTTCCATGATATGATACACAAAGAAATTGAAGTTTATGTCGATGATATGATTACAAAGTCCCAAACAGAAAAGGAAAACATTCAAGTTTTGAGGAAGTTGTTCTTGAGATTGAGAAAATTCCAGCTAAAGTTTAATCCAACAAAATGTACTTTTGTAGCTAGGTCGAGAAAATTACTGGGCTTCGTAGTCAGTGAAAAGGGAATTGCGATCGACTCAGACAAAGTCAGGGCTATACAAGAATTGTCTCCCCTATGCACTCAAAAAGAAGTTCGAGGTTTCCTTGGAAGGCTAAATTACATTGCTTGGTTCATTTCACAATTAACTAAGAAATGTGACCCCATATTTCTTCTTCTTAAGAAACACAATCCAGACGTATGGGATGATGAATGCCAGAAAGCTTTTGACAAGGTTAAACAACACTTGTCAAACCCCCTAGTGCTATCACCACCTAAACCAACTAGGCCATTAATACTATATCTGAAAGTGTTCAACAATTCAATAGGATGTGTGCTTGGTCAACACGATGAGTCAGGAAGGAGAGAAAAGGCAATATATTACCTCAGCAAGAAATTCACTGAGTATGAAATGAGATATTCGTCAATTGAGAAATTGTGTTGCACCTTGATATGGACAACTTGGAGGTTGAGGCAATACATGCTATACCATACGACCTGGCTAATCTCGAAACTAGACCCTCTAAAATACATGATGGAGTCAACTGCTTTAAATGGAAGGATGGCCAGATGGAAAACACTGCTTTCTGAATTTGACATAGTCTATGTGAACCGAAAGGCGGTGAAAGGGAGCACAATAGCGGATTGTCTGGCTAGTAAAGTTCTAGGAAGATTATGAGCCTTTGAACTTCGATTTCCCCAATGAAGATCTAATGTATGTGGCAATTACTGAAGAAGACGCTACGAAAGATCATTTTTGAAAACTGAACTTCGATGGAGCATCAAACACTGTTGGTAACGGAATTGGGGTAGTCCTGATATCTCCAAGCAGAAATCATTATCCATTCACTTGCAAATTAGATTTTGATTGCACCAATAATATGACAGAGTATGAAGCATGTATCATGGGAATCTGTGCAGCCATAGAATACAAAGTCAGAGCGCTAGAAGTATATGGGGATTCCGCATTAGTGATCTACCAACTGAAAGGTAAATAGGGGACAAGAGACCCTAAATTGATCAATTATTGAAGGATAGTTCTAGGGTTAATTAAGGAGTTTGATGACATCACTTTCAGTTACTTCCTGCAAGATTAAAACCAGATGGCAGACGCATTGGCTATTTTAGCTTCCATGATCAAAGTGAGCAAACAAGAGGATGTAACACCCATTTAGATGAGTATTTACGAGGCCCCAGCTTATTGTTACAACATGGAGGGAGAAGAAAGAGATGACCACCCTTGGTACCACGATATATTGCGATATGTGAGAAATCGTGAATACCTTGACCAGGCAACCGAGAATAACAAAATGACGTTGAGAAGACTAGCCTATGAATATGTCTTAGACGGAGAGATCCTATACAAAAGCAGAAAGGATCAGGTACTATTAAGATGTGTGGACGCCGTTGAAGCTAAGAAAATTTTGAAAGAAGTCCACGAGGGCGTTTGTGGAACACATGTCAACGGTTTTATAATGGCTAGACAAATTATGATATTTGGATACTATTGGTCCACCATGGAGGGAGATTGCATCAACTATGCCAAGAAATGTCACAAATGTCAAATTTTCGGAGACAAAATTCATGTACCTCATTTTCCTTTTCATGTTATGACTTCTCCATGGCCTTTCTCCAGGTGGGGCATGGATGTCATTGGGCCAATCTTGCCGAAAGCTTCAAATGGGCATCGATTCATCTTTGTAGTCATCGACTATTTCACCAAATGGGTAGAGGCTGCTTCATATGCCAGTGTTACTAAGTTTGTAGTTAGCAAATTCCTAAAAAAAAAAAGAAATCATATGTCAATATGAAATGCCTGAGAGGATCATATCTGACAATGCACTAAACTTAAACAACAGCATGATAGTGGAGGTCTGCAGTCAATTCAAGATTAGGCACCACGATTCGTCGCCATATCGCCCAAAAATGAATGGTGCAGTGGAAGCAGCCAATAAAAATATTAAGAAGATCATGGGGAAAATGACTGAAACTTATAAAGATTGGCACGAGAAGTTACCATTTGCTTTCTATGCTTATCGAACGTCTATTAGTACTTCCACCGGGGCAACGCCTTTCTCATTGGTCTATGGAATGGAGATAGTTTTACCCATTAAAATAGAGATACCTTCCCTTTAAGTTTTGTTAGAGCTAAAGTTAGATTAAACAAAATAGATCCAGTCTCGATATGATCAGTTGAACTTGATTAAAGAAAAGAGGCTAAGGACTATTTGTCATGGTCAGATGTACCAAAAGCGAATGATGCGAGCTTATGACAAAAAGGTTTGCCCAAGAGAATTTCACGAGGGAGACTTGATATTCAAAAAGATCATTCCCATACAAAAGAATTTCAGAGGGAAATGGATGCCAAACTGAGAAGGACCTTATGTGGTAAAGAAGGCTTTCTCTGGAGGAGCGCTGATTTTGACTGAAATGGATGGGAAAAACTTACCTAATCTTACAAATTTGGATTTAGTCAAGAAGTACTTTACTTAAAAAGAGAGGAGGCCAAGGTGAAAACCTGTAAAGGGCACTTTGAGACCTTTTCAAAAAAATGAAGAGGCCAAGGTGAAAACCCGCAAAAGGGTATCTTGAGACCAAAGGGGTTTTGAGTCGAAAACTCGAAAAGGGCAGCTCAAATTTTGATCAAAAATGGGGCATGTGGTGGTCTTACTATACCTGAGTTAACAAGGGAAAGGTATGCTACTTCTTGGGGCATCGACAAAGTACTTTAGATCTCCTAAACACATGTCAAGCTCAAAACAGTCTTCAAAAAGTTCATACAGAGAAGCTCAGGCTACAATATCTGGGGCACCTAGTCTACATCTTATTCATATTGAATTTGCTATCTTTGAATACTTTATTCTTTTCAAGATATGCGTTCCCAATCAATTTCTTTTTATTTTTGCTAATTTATTCATTTCAAGCTATGCTCCAAATCAATTCGATTCTTGTCCATTATTATGATTTTTTTCAAGCATGTTGTATTCAAATAATGATTAATGGACTAATAATACTTTCACAAAAGAAATTCTATATATTACTCTAGAAGTTTCTAAATAATACAAGAACCTAAAACTGGACTATTGTTTAGAATTCACCAAGCTTAAGGGTTAGAAATATCTAAGAAGAAAGAGTCTAAATTGAGACTATCTCTTCGGATTTTTTGTCAAAAATATTGATTGAATAAAATGACAAGATATCAGTGATAAAACTTTAATGAACAAACAAGCAATGTTCACCAAGCATTAAGAGGAGATCATTCTTGGAGAAGGAAATTCTACATTCATTTATAAACATTTGGTCATGACACCTAGAGAATAGTGTAACAGATCAAATTGATGGAAGAAGATTCAAATCCTATACCCTTGAATTACAGAGGGAATGGATTGAAAAAGATTCAGGTACTACACCCTTGAGTTACAGTGGGAAGGTTTGAAGATAGTACAAACCTTATGTCCCAAAAGTACAGTGGAATGGACTCTGAAGTTACAGTGGGGCAAACTTGTTGAGTAGATGTGATTGTTTATTTAGGTTTTCTGTCGAAAATACTAGCCAAACAAGGTGGCAGTGTAATACGTTAGTGATAGAACCTTGATGAACAACGACCGATGACACCCTAAGCATTAAAAATGGATCATTCTCATGACATTTCTGCATTCATATATCATTCATAACATGTATAGTTAGGAGCATTTGATTCATTCTGATCATAGCATCCTAATCACTAGGCATAAGCATAGACCCATAAAACTGATTCTACAAGACATATCCCCCAGAGGACGGTGTAGCAACATCGGTGAATCCATAGATCTTATCTCCCTGAAGTAGCAAGTAGAATAGATCAAAGATGGTGAATCTTATCTTCCTGAGGTAGCAGGGGAGTAGATTTAAGCCACTAGCCTTATCTCCTTGAAGTAGCAAGGGAGCAGACTGAAGATTGTAGATCTTATCTCCCTAAGGTAGCAAGTGGAGTAGATCGAAGACGGCGAATCTTACCTCCCTAAAGTAGCAGGGGAGCAGATTTAAGTCACCAACCTTATCTCCCTGAAGTTGCAGTGGAGCAGGTTGAAATTACTAATTCTTATCTCTTTGAAGTTCTAATGCAGTAGATTGAAGCTACAAATCTCTTCTCCCTAAAATTTTATTGGCAAGAAGTGCCAAGAAGGCAAGATTTGGCAAAACCGGGCAAAATTGACATTTTTTCTTTGTTCCATTCCTATTACACGACAATGAGAAAAGAGGGGCAGCTGTAATAGGCCCATTTCACTCGGGGCCCATAGATTATCCAAAACATAAATTAAAAAATAAACAAACAAAAAGCAAAAAATAAGGTCCAAATCAATAGTCCACTCCAATTACAATAACCCAATAAGCCTAAAAAATAAAAGTCCAAACATTAAACTAAACACAATGCCCAACTGACCTAATTTTTTACAGACTCGAATACAAAGGTCCCAAAACAATGGCCCAAATGCAAAAAAAAAAAAAACTAATAGCCTTTACCCAATGGCCCAATCCTAAAACGAGCCCAAATGACCCAAATTTTGGTTTCAGAAAATGAAACCCTATGACTAGCGCTGCAGCTTCCTCAGCAAGGGTCCCTAGTGCATCATTGCCACGTCCGCAGCACTCTCCGTACGATGCCGAACCTGTGAGAAGAAACCAAATAGTAGCAACACATCAAATAATAGCAAGAATAACAACAAATACAGTAGAAATAACACAAAAAAGAGATTTTGTAATTTTATTTTATTCGGCTATAAAAAGCCAGAGATAATCAGTGTAAAAGACCCTTTACATTTTTTTATGAATAGAAATCAATAAAAAAAGCTTTTCTCAAGGTGATTTCAAATTCTGATTTTTTATATCAATTGTTTTCTCTTTTTGTTGGTCTTTAATTCTCTTGCATGTGAAAAC
This sequence comes from Gossypium stocksii, assembly GCA_020496765.1. Classification (NCBI taxonomy): domain Eukaryota; kingdom Viridiplantae; phylum Streptophyta; class Magnoliopsida; order Malvales; family Malvaceae; genus Gossypium; species Gossypium stocksii. The sequence goes on along the minus strand of CM035622.1, from coordinate 6,785,217 downwards.
AAAAAATGAGGGATTACCTTTATAGATGCACCGTTGGAGCCCTATCTTCTTCGTTGAAATCGAAGCTTAGATAGGACTTCGGGGTTGAAAATGGCGAAGCCCTTGAACATGGTTTTAAATAAGGTTAAAATGGGTCTTCATACGCACCATCTGCCGATTACAGTGGTGGAATGGTGGTTGGACAGAGGGCACCTTTGTCGGCCAAATAGAGGTTGAGAGGTGTTTTTTTTATTTATGAAATGGCTAAATCCTTTTGTTTTAAGTTTTATTTTTTGCTTTTATAAAGAACTTAAAATAGTGTCGTTTAGGGCCTGTTTCAGTGGCCTCAAAATGGCTCCGTATAAAGCGATCTGGTTCGATCCGACCGATATCCATGAGGATCCGCTTGTTTTATTGAAAGGGGGATTTGCTCGATTAGTCCTTCCCTTTTGCGCTATCATTTGATCAGATTCTATTGCTATTTTCTTTATTTTTAATGTTTCCTTGAAATTTGTGCGCCGTTTCATTTTAGTTTGCACTTAAACGTTACGTTTAGGGAACTTGAAATAATTGCGTTTTAATCCCTATTCGTTTGCCCGCATTGTATTTTAGTCCCTAATTATATTTTAATGATTTATTTATTTGTGGATTATCCTTTTGATTTTGTTTTTATTTCAATTGAGTCCTTTTCTTTTTAATTTCAATTTTTGTAAACTATTTTTCATATTATTCATTTTAAATTATTTTATATAGAATTCATTATTCATTTTTTAAAAAAAATTTGTTTTAATATGTCTTTTTGAATATTTTGTATATATTACTGATTTTACATTGCTTCAGTTGTTACTTTTATATTTTCTTTTATATATTCTTTTTGAATTGTTTTATTTACATAATTTATTTATTTTAAGACTCCTTTTTATGTATATTCCTTACTTTAAATTTTTATATAATGTTTATTTTAAACACTTTTATACATTATTATTTATATATAGACAATTTATATTAAACTATTTTTTATTCTATGTATATTATTTATTTTAAATTGCCCTATTTGATTTTAAATTACTTTATATATTAAATACTTTAAATTTTTATACTAACCTCTTTAAATTGTTTTTTTAGTATCTTTTTTTAACCTTTTTTTTATGTGTGTCATTTATTTAAAGTCATCTTGTTATTTATTTTAAGTTACTTTCTGTTTTTTTATTTAGATTATTAATGTTTTTTTAGTGACATTTGTTGTGTGATTATTGTAATTGTGTTTCATAATGCGTTTATCTGTATTTTCATTCATTTGTGTAATATTTTACTCATATATTATCATTCCATGCTTGCAATTATGCTTTTATTTCCTGTAATTGCATTGTGATTGAAATTCCTACTTATTTGTCTGATATTGATCGTTTCATTTTTTTTACTCCAAAAAAACCGAATAAATGCATATTATGTTGATTTTATAATTGTTCTTATTCAAAGTTTTCTCAAAATGAGGCAATATTTCGCGTTTTGAGAATTTGAAAGATCATACCTAACATACGGGGTTTCGATTTTCTCATTAAACCTAATTAGCCAAATATGCTTTTGTATTTCAAAATTATGATTTTTAAATAAAATAATAAATGCAATATTCTGTGTTTGAAAATTCGAGAAATAGTGCCCTAACGTACTGAGTTTCAATTTTTCTCGTTTGACCCAAATGATCGAATACCTTTTTAAATTTAAAATGCATGAGTTTGAAAATCAAAAGATAAGTTTATTCTCGAGATTTTGAAATATCGTGTCCTAACGTACTGGATGTGATATTTTAATTACTTCAGGATAAGTAGGTCTTTAATATCGACTTCAATTTATCCAAGCAAAAGGAGAATCGTATTTTTAAATTCTTCACGGATTTTCAACTTTCGACATTAGATATTAATTAATCAATTAGGTACCAATTTTGGGCGTTACGAGGGTGCTAATCCTTCCTCGTACGTAACCCACTCCTGAACCCGTTTTCTCGAATTTCGTAGACTAAAATCGATGTTTTAGTAAAACAAAACATTTTGTAAGGTGATCCGATCACACCTAAATAAAAAGGACTGGTGGCGACTCCATTTTCGTTTTTTAAAGTCGATTCTCGTTTTTCAAAATAAATGGTTTCGACAAAAGGACCGAATTACACAATGTTAAAAGTTGAGGTTAGAATTTTTAGAATTAAGATTAAATTGACACAATGTATAAATGTTGAGTGTTAAAATTTCTATTATGTCAATTTTAAAAGCCACCTTTAGCCCGTTGGTGAAAAAAAAATTGAATAGTTAGATGTTCATTTTATAATTTTTCATAGTTAAGTGATCAAAAACGAAATTTACTCTTAGTTAAAAGACTATTTTGTAAATTTTTATAGTTAACTGACAAAAAAAAAAAAAAAACAAACTAATAATTAGGTGGCCACAAGTGTAATTTACCCATAAAAACTAGAAACATAATATCCCTAATTAAGCTATACTTCAATCTAGAATCATACAAACTTCAAAACTAATATAAATAAAGACCAGAACAGAGCAACAAAATACCAAAAAAAAAAAAAAAAAAAGTCGAAACACAAACAGAATCCATAAGAAACACACTAAAAGACGCATCTAATCTGCGCCTCCCCCGAAGCAGTCCATTGGAGACCAGAACAGTAAAGCAAAAAATAAATGTCCACCGACCCAAAAACAACTCAAATTTGAATGCCCTATCCTTTATTAGCCAAGGCAGCATCCATACAAATAGCTTCCCTAGACACATTTGAGTGATATTGTTAAGCACACAAGAGATTCCACAAGCACATTTGAGGTTCCGCTATGAAGGATGCTTTGAGTATCCATTCTGTTTGCACAAAAACATCTTGAGCAATTCAAATTGCATATCCTTTTGAAGTTACGGTATCAACACCATTGAGTAAACCCGAAAACATGCCGGTACAATTGCCTTGCCATTGCGGGTAGCCACTCCACCCTGCAATCCCTAAACAACCCATAGTCGAGCCAACGACATCATCTAGCAAGCAACTTATTATGAATTAAATCAATTACAAGATCCTCACAACCAATCCATATTTTTTGTCACATGCCACGTTGTGTTGCGATACGTGATAACTTTAACTGAAAAAAATTAGGTCATTAACTTTAACAATCACTGGTTAAAAGGCTTTTTTGATATATTTTAATTTTTTTTTTACCATTTTATAAAATTTTACAATATTTATATTTTTTAATTTTTAATAATATTTAATCAGTTTTATAACTTTTATTGATTTATTTTTTTTATAATTTTTTTGTCACGTGTCACGCCGTAGTTATGACACGTGGTAGATTTAACTGAAAAAAATTAGAGGCAGTTAACTTTAACAGTCAATTATTAAAATAAACGGCCAAAGCGTCTTTTTGATATATTTTGATACCAATTGAGTATTAAAAAAAAAAACAAAAACTTAATTACTTTTTCTAAAAAAAACTTGAGAGCCCTTAAACTTTAATAATAAATAATAAGAATAGTTACATTCCCTAAAAAAAATTGCTACCTAATTAATTTAATTGGTCATAAAGTATTTGAATATAATTGAAACGAACTTATTATAATATTTTTTATATTAAATGATAATATTTATTCTAAGGTTTATTAAAATTTAGATAGATGTTTATGTAAAATAATTATATCTTCAATATAAAATCCAGATGATTGAAATTATTTATTTATTAATTAAGAATTTTAATTAAATTTTTAATCAGTAAATTTATCTTTTTACTATATGCAATTTTATGATTTAGTTGCTACATTTTTATTTGGTATAATTTGTGTTAGATATATATTATCTTCGATCATATTATAATTATAATTATGATCTTTTTATTATATATATTTAAATTTGAGATTTAATTAATATATCTTTTTATTTAGTAAAATTTGATATATTTATTATTATAGTTCGTTCAAATAAATTTTTTTTTTCAATCAAAAACAAATTTATTCATTGAGGAAAAAGGTGGAAAACAAGAAACAGGGGAAAGACAATGCCTCAATTTATTCAAACCAATGCTGGTTCTTATTTGGTTGTCCCACTTTTTTAAAGGCATTTTTTCTTGTTTTGAGCAGCCAATTTCGACAAACAAAAAGGAGATATTGCCAATAGATTAACATATCAAAATTCTTGAATGTATTTTCGTTGCATCTCTCACCAATCATTATCAAGCATGTTTAAATTCATTCATTACCGAATTATAACACATTATTTACTAAGCATAAGTAACTTTCACTTTTAAATATTATTACTTTTATTTGTTTAGATTAATGGTGTTTTTATTTGCAATTAATATAAAAATTTCGGCCACAGTAAATTTAGATACGGTAGCAATACTATTGTGAAAAATAAATATAATGTCGTTAATGACAAAATAAAAAAAATAAAATAAAAATAAAGAACACACAGATTTTACGTGGAAACCCTTTCGGGAAAAAACCACGGGCAGAGGAGAAGAAAATTCACTATGTCGAAAAATTCAAATCAATACAAGATGAATAGACTATGTCTATTTATAGGCTTGTAAAGCCATATTCTATTAGGATTGAAACACTTTATCCTAATCAATATAAAATAGATGGAGTTTAATAAGGTTTAAAAAACCTTATTCTAAAATAAAATAAAAGAAGTCTAGTTCTATTTGGATATTACTTTTATTTTATTTTCCATCTTATTTTATTTAAATAAGAATTTGGGTCACTTAATTCTAACAATCTCCACCTTGACACGAATTCTCAACGAACAAGTTCTTCATTGCGAACTTTCAACGAACAAGTTCTCCACCTCTTCCATAAAACCCCTTAAGGGTTTAACTTCAACGATGAACACCAACCAAGTCTAAGCAATGCCCAGACTTGGTTATAGGAAGTGACTTAGTCATCATATCTGCAGGATTTTCATGAGTACTAATTTTGCTCACAATAATATCACCACGAGCAATAATATCACGAACAAAATGATACCGAACATCAATGTGTTTTGTTCTCTCATGAAACATTTGATCTTTTGTAAGAAAGATGGCACTCTGACTGTCACAAAATACTGTACTGATTTGAAGGTCTTCATTGAGTTCACTAAATAGTCCCTTCAACCAAATAGCTTCTTTACAAGCCTCAGTAATCGCCATGTACTCAGCTTCAGTGGTAGACAAAGCGACTGTAGTTTGCAAAGTGGCTTTCCAACTGATTGCACAACCTCTAATTGTAAAGACATAACCTGTGAAAGATCTTCTTCTATCAAGGTCTCCAGCAAAATTAGCATCAACATATCCAATGACTCCATCTCTAGTTCTTCCAAACTGTAAGCAAACATCAGTAGTACCTCATAAGTATCTTAAAATCCACTGAACTGCTTTCCAGTGTTCTTTACCGGGATTCGCCATGTATCTGCTAACTGCACTGACTGCATATGATAAATCTAGACGTGAACAGACCATAGCATACATGAGAGATCCCACTGCACTAGAGTATGGAACATGTGACATGTACTCAACCTCATCATCTGTTTGTGGAGACAAAGCTGATGAAAGTCTAAAATGAGCTGCTAAAGGAGTACTAACAGGCTTAGCACTCTGCATATTGAACCTGCAAAGAACTTTCTCAATGTACCCTTTCTGACTTAGGTACAATTTACTTACTTTTCTATCTCTAAGAATTTCCATACCAAGTATCTTTTTTGCTGGTCCCAAATCTTTCATCTCAAATTCTTCACTTAGTTGGGCTTTGACTTTTCTTATCTCTCCTTTATCTTTTGCTGCTATCAACATGTCATCAACATAAAGGAGTAGATATACAAAAGAACCATCATTGTTTTTCTTATAGTAAACACAACTGTCAAAGCTACTTCTTTTGAAATAATGAGAAGTCATAAAAGAATCAAACCTCTTGTACCACTGTCTTGGTGACTGTTTCAAACCGTAAAGAGACTTTTTCAGCAAGCAAACATAGTCCTCCTTTTCTGAGACTGTAAAACCCTCTGGTTGTTGCATGTAAATATCCTCCTCAAGTTCTCCATGCAAAAAAGCAGTTTTAACATCTAACTGCTCAAGCTCCAAATCATGCATGGCCACAATACCAAGCAAAGCTCGAATCGAACTATGCTTCACAACTGGGGAGAACACCTGTGAAGTCCACTCCTGGAATTTGACTGTAATCCTTTGCAACAAGCCTTGCTTTATATCTGGGTTCTTCAACTCCTGGAGTCCCTTCTTTCTTTTTATACACCCATTTACAACGAACAGCCTTTTTACCTTTTGGAAGTTTTACAAGATCCCATGTTTTGTTTCTGTGAAGTGATTCCATCTCCTCTTGCATAGCAAACATCCACTTTTCTGAGTCTTCACAACTAACCGCCTGAGAATAATTAGATGGCTCTTGATTTGCATCTATATCTTCAGCCACATTTAAAGCATAAGCAACTAGATCAGCCTCAGCATACTTCTTTGGAGGTTTAATTTCTCTTTTAGTTCTGTTTTTGGCGATAGAGTATTGTGGTGAAGAAGCACCTTTATTCTCAATTTTTGTACTGGCTTAAGGAGTTGACTCTGTATTAATCTGATGCTCCACCTGCTTTTGATTTTCTTTATTGGAAGGATCTTTAAGAGATAAGTTAGGTAGCATAGCAGTTTCATCAAAAATAACATCTCTGCTAATCACAACTTTTCTATCTTCAGGACACCATAACTTATACCCTTTAACACCAGTTTTATAACCAAGAAAAATACATTTAATGGATCTTGGTTCCAATTTTCCATTATCAATATGAGCATAAGCAGGACACCCAAAAATCTTTAAATCAGAATAATCAGCAGGGTTACCAAACCATACCTCTTGTGGAGTCTTTTTCTCGATGGCAATGGATGGAGATCGGTTGATCAAAAAACATGCAGTAGAGGCTGCTTCGGCCCAAAATGACTTTGGTAAGTTGGAGTTTGACAACATACATCGAACCTTCTCCATTATCGTTCTATTCATTCATTCTGCAACGCCATTTTGCTGTGGAGTATGACGAACTGTCAAGTGCCTCACGATCCCTTCTGACTTGCACAGTTTATTAAACTCATCAGAACAGAACTCTAAGCCATTGTCTGTGCGGAGGTGTTTTATTTGTTTTCCCGTCTATTTTTCAATCATAGTTTTCCAAGACTTAAATGCGGAAAACACATCGCTTTTCTGCTTCAAGAAGAACGCCCAAACTTTTCTGGAAAAATCATCAATAAAAGTTAGCATATAATTAGCTCCACCTCTCGAAGGTACTCTAGATGGCCCCCACAAATCAGAATGAATATACTCTAACGTTCCCTTCGTGTTATGGATTCCTCTGGTGAATCGAACTCTTCTTTGCTTCCCAAAAACGCAATGCTCACAGAACTTCAGTTTGCAAATTCCTTGCCCATCAAGAAGTCCTCTTTTGCTTAATTCTGCCATACCATTCTCACTCATATGCCCTAGGCGCATATGCCAAAGTTTAGTAATATCATCATCTGACAGGGAAGAGGAGGCGACAGCTGCATCACCAGTAACAGTAGAACCTTGCAGAACATATAACTTGGCAGTCTTTCTTTGCCCTTTCATCACAACGAGGGAACCTTTAGAAATCTTCAAAACCCCACTTTCAGCTGTGTATTTGTATCCTTTTGAATCAAGAGTACTTAATGAAATTAAATTTCTCTTCAATTCTGAAACATGTCGTACGTCACTAAGTGTTTTGACAACTCCATCAAACATCTTAACTTTAATCGTTCCAACACCTGCGATTTTACACGAAGCATTATTTCCCATCAAAACAACACCTTCAGGCACTGTCTCGTAATTTGTAAACCAATCTCTATTGGGACTCATGTGGAAGGTGCAGCCCGAATCAAGGATCCACTCATCGCTCACTTTAGAATTGATGACTGAAGCGACTAAAAGTTCACCATCACTGTAGTCTTCTACAACATCAGCTTCACCAGAATTTTCTGGTTGTTTTCCCTTTTGATTCGCAGCCTCCCTTTTGATCTTATTCTGTAGCTTATAGCACTCAGATTTAATGTGCCCTTTCTTCTTACAGAAGTTACAAGTTTTACCTCTGTTTGAAGACTTTGATCTACCCTTAGATTTACCGCGAGGATTTCGTTCTTGTGTCCTTCCACGATCATCATCAACATTCCGATCTTGTCTCCCACGAACAATGAGACCCTCCCCCTGAGAGTCGGTTTTAGCCACAAGATGCTTCATCTTATCATACGAGGTTAAAGAATTATAAACCTCATCGACTGTGAGAGACTCACGGCTATATAAAATTGTATCTCTAAAGGTTGAATAAAACGGGGGCAACGAACAAAGTAGAATCAACCCTAGATCTTCCTTATCATACTGAACCTCCATGGCCTCCAAGTTTGAGAGAATTTCTTTAAACACTGTTAAGTGTTCGTGCACAGATGCACCTTCCTCCAAACGATGAGCATAAAGACGTTGCTTCATATGCAGCTTGCTGGTTAGAGTTTTCGACATGCAAATTTGTTCTAGCTTTTTCCATAATCCAGCGGCGGTCTTCTCCTTCATCACATCTTGCAAAATTTCATTAGACAAATGCAGATGTAACTGTGTTAATGCCTTTCGATCCTTACGCTTCTTCTCTTCATCTGTTAATGTTGAAGGCATCTTATCTATCCCTAGCAGGGCGTCCTCTAGATCCATCTGCGCAAAAACTGCTTGCATCTTAATCTGCCACAACGCAAATCTGGTGTTGCGATCCAACAGCGGAATTTCATACTTCAAAGACGCCATTAATGTGATCGAGATGAAAAAAAAAACCCGGAAGCTCTGATACCAATTTGTGAAAAATAAATATAATGTCGTTAATGACAAAATAAAAAAAATAAAATAAAAATAAAGAACACACAGATTTTACGTGGAAACCCTTTCGGGAAAAAACCACGGGCAGAGGAGAAGAAAATTCACTATGTCGAAAAATTCGAATCAATACAAGATGAATAGACTATGTCTATTTATAGGCTTGTAAAGCCATATTCTATTAGGATTGAAACACTTTATCCTAATCAATATAAAATAGATGGAGTTTAATAAGGTTTAAAAAACCTTATTCTAAAATAAAATAAAAGAAGTCTAGTTCTATTTGGATATTACTTTTATTTTATTTTCCATCTTATTTTATTTAAATAAGAATTTGGGTCACTTAATTCTAACAACTATAATGTAAAATAAAGAGTAAACTAAACTCACTGCATCGCACCTAATGGTCTTTCCAAACTCATGTAGCTCAGAATTATTAAGCACTGTTGAGAAGCAGTTAATATTTTCTCAACCTCATCCAACGGCAATTATTTTACACCATAATTAAATGGAGCCATAATTTCCGCCTGCTTTATCCTGTTTATCTCTATCCCCTCACTTTCTGTATATAAATGTCACAAGTTAGTAATAGTATCTTCAATTTTCACTACCTACTTTACTTCTTTGCTTAATTATTATTTGCAGAAAGATGGATTCAATTAAATCGCATGCAGTATGTCTCCCATTCCCAGCACAAGGTCATATTAACCCCATGATGCACCTGGCCAAGCTTTTGCACTCTAGAGGCTTCTATATAACCTTTGTCAACACCGAGTTCAATCATAGACGGTTGATACGGTCTAGAGGAGAAGAAGCAGTTAAGGGTCTGCCTGATTTCCAGTTCGCAGCAATACCTGATGGGCTGCCACCTTCCGATTCCGATGCAACTCAGTCTGTTCCGGAAATATTCATTGCCACACGAAATAATTGTTTGGCTCCATTCTTGGAGCTACTATCTAAGCTTAATTCCTCACCCCAACTACCGCCTATTACTTGCATAGTTTGTGATGGAATCATGAACTGTGGTACCAAGGCAGCTCAACTCATTGGGGTGCCTTATGTTCAATTCTGGACTTCTTCAACCGTTAGCTTTCTGGGATTTCTGCACTACAAAGAACTAGCTCAAAGAGGCATTGTTCCATTCAAAGGTTACAAATTTTATGTTTTCTTTGTGTTTTGTAACTTAATTTTGGGATATCTTATGTTAATTGATAATAATCTCTTTGAACTTCTATGGGTTACACGTGCTCCATGCTTTTTTTTTTTTTTTTTGCATACTGAAACAAAAACATGCGTTTTATTTTCGTTGTAGATGAAAGCTTTGTTAACGATGGGACACTTGAGATGCCCATTGATTGGATCCCCGGTATGCCTAACATGCGTCTCAAGGACATACCAAGCTTCATAAGAACCACCGACCCCGATGACTTCATGTTTAATTACATCATGGAAGTATCACATGAATGCTTAAATTCATCTTCAATAATCTTCAACACATTCGATGACTTGGACAAAGAAGTGCTACAAGTTATTGCATCCAAATCACCTAATATTTATGCAATTGGTCCACTCGCCTCACTAAGTAAGAACTTACTCGAAATCCAATACGACTTATTAAATTCAAGCTTATGGAAGGAGGACACAAGCTGCATCGAATGGCTTAACACAATGGAACCCAAGTCAGTGGTGTACGTGAATTATGGTAGTGCAGCGGTGATGTCTAATCATCATCTAAAAGAATTTGCTTGGGGACTTGCAAACAGTAACTACCCATTTTTATGGGTAGTTAGGTCCGATCTTATGATGGGTGAATCAGTTATTTTTCCAAGAGAATTTTTACAGGAAATAAAGGGAAGGGGTTTCATAATAAGCTGGTGTCCCCAAAAAAAAGTGTTGTCCCACTCGGCAGTCGGCGTTTTCCTTACACATTGCGGATGGAATTCTATTTTAGAAGCTTTATCCGAAGGTGTGCCTTTAATTTGTTTGCCATTCTTCGGAGATCAACAAACGAATTGTCGATATGTGTGCACCACGTGGGGCAATGGCATGGAAATCAATCCAGACATAAAGCGTGAAAATGTGGAAGCTGTTGTTAAAGAGATGATGGAAGGAGATAATGGGCAAAGGATATGGCAAAAGGCATTGGAATGGAAGAAGAAAGCTGAAGCTGCCATTAGCCTTGGAGGATCTACTGTTACCAACTTTGATAGAATGATAAATGATGCCCTAAGCCATAGTCAAGTAGTAAAATCATAATACAATTGTGTTATATGTTGTGTGCTTCTTCTTTTTTTTACAAAATAAATTATTAAATATTAGATTTTCTTTTTGAAATTAGGAGACCTCAGCTTTTGGAATTCAACCAAAATTTCATTAAAAAATCTTAGAATTTAAATACAATACAATTAATAAATTCATCAATAAATTGATTATTCTATATTAAATATATTGTTGAGGCGATGATTTGATATGAGACTTGTCAAACACTATTCAAAAATTATTTATTTTAGTTTGTGTATTATTTTAATAAATTATTATTATTTTAAATTATTTTTGTCAAAAAGCAAAAGGAACAAGTAAATTTACATCTTTTGAGTAAGAGGACACTGCATCGCTGTGGAAAAACTATACTTACCCTCATGCTCTATCCCACTTAACCTTTCATCCTTGCCCACACAATGTTTGAAATGATAGATGTGGTGTAGTAGATATCTAACTCATCTATTAATTATGTGGTTAAATGTTTGATTTTCACTTATAAGAATGGAGTACATTTTATTATCAGCCGTTTACCTCTTTAAAGAATACCTGTGAGGAGAAGATTAGTCATTATTGTCAACTATAGATATCTTGATTACAACAAAAAAGGTTAAAAAATACATGTAGATGCCCAATTTAGCCCGGGCTCAAACAGAAACCAAATGAAAAAAATAAATAAAACCAAAAATAAATAAAAAGTCCAATTACAAATATGCTAGCCCAAATTACATGCCCAAATATAAACAAAACCCAATAACCTATGCCCAAACTACCAACCCAAGCCCACAACCTAAACTATTTTTCAGAAAACTAAAAACCCTAAGACCCTCTGCGCCGCTGCTCCTGGCCACATCAGCGTGCTCACTGCCCTAGGCTTGACGTGCCCCTGCCGCCATTGCACCAAAATGGCAAAGGTGCGCTTCCCATCATCGCCGTTGACTGTGCACCACCACCTGCAAAACAGAAAGAAAAAGGACAAAAACAGTAGCAAGAACAGTGGATGTCAGAAACAATAAAAAAATGTATAATCGGCTATAAAAGCTAGATTTGAAATGTATTTTCACACACACGAAAGCAATAAAAAAAACAAAAAAGAAGAAAGTTCGAAGGTGATTCTCTTAATTATTTTTCTTTTTTAAATATTTTATTTTTTATAAAAAATAAAATAAAAAAGGGAAAAGGTAAAAAAGGAAAAACTCACCTATCTGTTCGCCTTTTGCCGCCATTGGAAACTATCTCCAGCACCCGAATATCTCGAAATCGACTAAGGTTTTGACGAGGGTTCGACGAACGTGGCAAGACCGGGTCTTTCTTCGTGCTATCTTCCTTTTTTTTATTTCAAAGCTATTAGGTTAGATCTGAGTTTGAGGTAAAAAAAGAGGGCTAAAGACCGCAATTTTTTTTACTTCGGCCACCGAAGGCAGTGGTCGCTGTCGTCGATGACTGGTGGCCACGACAGGGCAACGACAGCCTCCATGGCCAGCCCAAGGAAATCTATAGAGAAAAAAAAGGGAAGAAAGATTTTTTTTTTTTAAACTGCAATAGAATGAAAATTTTTAAACATTTTTTATTTTTATAACCCCATAAAACAACGTCATTTTGGGCATAATTTTTAGATGCCAAAATAGCGTCCTTTTAAGGTCAACCTAATGACCAGACCCGAATCCCCCTAGGTTTGAGGGGAGGGGATATTTTCATCTTTGGCCCTTTCGCTTTTTTTATCTTTTTAATTTAGTCATGTTCTTTTTTATTTGTTTTAATTCTCACCTTAGAATTTAAATTCTTATGCAATTTAGTCCCCTAACTCATTGTGAATCCCCTGGGGAACGACACGTGTCAATGTGATAGGATAACTGCCATTTGACCCTTAAAGTTTTATATCTTATTTAGATTTAGTCCTTTAAGTTATGTTTCTTTATAATTTAGGCTGTTAGTTTTGTTATATTTTAAATTTAGTCCTTTATTCCCTTTTCTTTATTTATTTTGTGATTTATGCTTTAAGTTCCTCTTAAATTTCAATTTAATCCCTTATTTGATTAATTTTGCCTCTTTATTTACTATTTATTTATTTTAGTATTTAAAATTTATGTTATTCATATTTTCTTTCAGTTATACATTTTATTTTTATGCTATCCTTGTTATTATTATTTTATCTACTCATATTATTATTATGATAGTAATTACAATATGATTATCGCTATTATTATTATAAACCAATATTCTTATTATTATCATAGTTGCATTATTGTTGTTATTTACCAACATGTTTTATGTTTTATTTTTCATTTATTTTATTTTATTTTTTATTTATTACTCTAATTTCATCATTTCATTTTTTTTACCCACATGACTATTTCATTTTATTTTGCTATCATCATCACATAGGTCATATTACAATGTATTTATCATTTTTCTTTACTTTGCCCAAATAAATGTACATCGTTTTAAAAGTTACATTCTTAATGCATAGGAAATATTTAAAACCGAGGCGATGTTCATTATTTTTGGGATTCTAGGAGTTGTGCTCCTAACTTATGGAGTATGGCATCTTCCTAAAACCGAAATAATTGAATATCTTATTTAAAACAACGAAAAGCAAGATTTAGGTAGCGGTCAAATGGCAATTATTCTGGTTTTCGAGGATTAAAGGCATCGTGTCCTAACTCACGAGACATGATCCCTCACATCGATTAACTCAAAATAAGGCATTTTCTATTTAATTCAATTTAGTTAAGTAATATTTTAATATAAAAAGAGATCGTGTTTTAAATTCTCTTCAAATTTTTAATTCTCGACACTAAAACATCAAGTAATCTACTAGGTACAAATTTTGGACGTCACAAGGGTGCTAATCCTTCCTCATACGTAATCAACTCCCAAACCCATTTCCTGAATTTTGTAGACAAAAAATCATTATTTAAATCAAACATTTTATTAAAATGATCAAATTACAATGTGATCCGATCACACTTCATAAAAATAATTGGTGGCGACTCTATCTTCGTTTTCAAAATAATTTCAGATTTCGAAAAGGTTTCGTCAATACAGATGCATCAAAAACAGTTTTTTTTTTTTTAATAGTAGGTGGAAACAAAATTTGAGTAAAAATATCAAAGCAGCCATTTTAGAAATACAAAAAAGTATTTTCGCGGCATCTTCCACCAATCGTTATCCACCATGTTTAAATTCTTTTATTTTATTATATCTTAAAAAAACATTTTAATCAAGTTTTACCTTATTAGAAAAATGAATTTAGAAGTTGAAATTTAAATTATAATAATAGATAAATTAAATGACATTATAATAAATTTTATATAATAAACTTTTGTTTTGACATTTAAATTGAATGACTGTTTAATTTTATTTTCATATATTATAACAAATTATTTATTAATAGTAAATCAGAATTAAAAATTATAGTTTTTCCCCTTTATCGAAAAACTAAAATTAATTTTAAAAATAACAAATAAATGAAGTTTTTTCTATACAAATTCAAGTAATTCATAGTAAAACCTATGGTTTTTCTTTTCTTATTGGGAAAAAAGGGCTAAACTTACATCTACAACGAAAATAAAAAGATAAAATTCTTTTTCATGTAAAAACACAAGTTTTTTTCTTATAAAACTCGGGTTTTTCCCTTTACTAAAAAAACTAAAATTAATTTTTAAAAAAATAAAAGAAATAAAAAATAAAATGTGGGACTAAATTGAAAAGTATTTACAAAAATTAATTCTAAAAAATAAATAAATTAAAAAGTAACAAGCATCACTTTCTCTTTTCATCATTTTTAAAAAGAATTTAATTTAATAAAAAATTCATAACTCCTAAGACAAAAAATAAATAGAAAAAACCTTCAAATTATCATTTAAAATAATGATTTGATATTAGACTTGTCAAAGACTATTCAAAAATTATTATTTTGGTCCATAAAAAATTATTGTATTATTTTAATAAAGAATTATTATTCTATATTATTTTCACGAAAAAAATAAAAAATAAAAGGTAAAATTACATATTTTGAGTGAAAGGAAACTTCATCAAAGTTGGAAAACTATACATGCCCTCATGTTCTATCACACCTAACCTTTCATTTTTTACCACACAATATTTAAAATGGTAGGTATCATGTCGCAATTGCTTACTTCATCATCTATTAATTATGTGATTGGAGGTTCAATTCCTACTTATAAAAATAGAGTACATTTTATTATCAGGCACTTTATCGATGTGGAAAAACTATACATGCCCTCATGTTCTATCTCACCTAACATTTCATTTTTGACCACACAATATTCAAAATGATAAGTGTCATGTCGCAGTTGCCTATTTCATCATCTATTAACTATGTGGTTGGAGGTTCGATTCCTTATTAAAGAATACTCGTGATAAAGGGATTAGTCATTACTGCTAACTTTGAATATTTTAATTACTACTTGAAAGAAAATTAAAAAGAAAATATGAATATTTTTGTTTAATAGTAGGGACAAGCAACATTTGAGGAGTCAATATATTAGAGCAGTCATTTTAGAAAAACGAAAATGAGCCACTAATCTCGTGTGTGTGATGATAAAGTAATATGATCGTACCTAAAAACTAACTATTATCACGATAAAGACAAGCGCACCTACCGAACAGTAATATAGTTTAGTGGCAAGATCGGAATGCCGAACCCATAGGAACTAAAAGTACTAGTAATAACTTTCTTTCTATTATCTAGCCTAGAAATAAAGGGAATTGTTTTAACTAAAATCTAACTAAACTAAAACGCGACAGAGAGTAAATTGGGGAGAATACTTTTGGGAAAACTGATTGATTAAGACAATACCCAAGGAAGAATCCACCTAGATTTCACTTGTTATTAGACTCTAAACTGGTCGATTTATTCACTTAACTTGATCTGTAGAAATCCCTAATTTATGTTAATATCTCTTTCAAGACTAAGAACAACTAACCCTAGGTTGATTAATTGAAATTTCTTTCTAATTAAAACCCCTAGTGTTGCATTAACTCGATCTATGGATTCTCTTATTAGATTTGACTCTAATCTGATTTTTGTCGTCCTATGTCTAGGATTGCGATCAACTCTGCTTAATTGTGTTAAATCTACTTTTAAACAAGGACTTTTGTTTCACTGACTAAGCACATTCGACTTGAATTAATATCCTGAAATATTAACACAAGAATTAAAAACACAATTAAGAACAAATCAAGTATTTATCATATAATTCAGAAAATAATAACAAGATCCGTCTTAGGATGCCCTCAGGTATTTAGGGGATTTAGTTCATAATTATAAAGGAAAACATCTCAAAATTGGAAAAACAACAAAACATAAAGAACCCAAAAACTTCGAGAGAATTTGAAGGGAGATCTTCAGTCTTGATGTAGATCCTTGCTTCCGAGATGAATCAATCGGCGTTATTTGAGTAATTCATTGCTTTCTACTCTGTGTGTCCCATTGTTCCTCCCTTAGGGTGTTTTTATAGGCTTTGGAATACCTTTCTTAGACCACAAGTAGCATTTTTCGACTAGAATTAAAACAGGTCTCGTAAGGGACACGCTCGTGTGACACGCCCGTGTGAGGTTGCTCAGGTCGTGTTCATCACTAATAAATCCACACGAGCGTGTGGTTTTCCCGTGTAAAAATGCCTTGGGCCGTGTTAATGCTAATTTGGGCCTATTTTGTCCGTTTTTGGCCCGTTCCTTGCTCTTTTCTTTTCTTTATGCTCACCTAAGTATAAAATATGAAATTAAAGGATTAGGAGCATCATATTCCTCAATTCTAATGATAAATTATCCATAAATGTGCCAAGCATAGGGTAAAAATATGTATATATTATGGTTTATCAAAAACCCCCACACTTAAGCCTTTGCTTGTCCTCAAGCAAAATCCTCAACTTACCATCAAAATCCATTCCTCTCTACTTATAATTCCTATCAATAATGTTTTGAACTAATTCACAAGTAATTATATATTGAGAATTCAACTAAAAGAGCATCAAAGTCTCAAACAATCCAAGTTGATCATTTTATCACAGAAACATAGGCATCGCCCCTTATTTAAGTAATCACCTTTAATTTAAAACTTAACAAGAGTTGACATCCTCACTAAAGGTTCACTCAAATCACTCAAAGTGTTAAGGGTTCAGAAATTAAGTACTCACTAGTCAACATGAAAAGTTATTACCATAGGCTTGCATGAAAATCAAATCTCCACCACTATAAATTGAGATGATACACCAATCAAAAGGTCTTTAGAGGGTTGTAATGAGGCTTTGGTTAGGGGTGTGGATGCAAGCTGAAAGAAAGGGTTAGAATCGAGATTGAACTGAACAATTACCTAACTAGAAAATAACTAATATTAAGAATTTACATTACTGAGTAAATATACCTAGAATTGAGCTTTTCCTCATGAATAACACCATTTAGGATCAAGAACACTAGAATTTCATAATATATTCAACGGCAAATTAACAACTGAAATAACTTTGTATATGTTTTTTTTAAGAACAAATTTAAGTATGAAACTTTACTAACTGAATATAAGAAACTAGCTAGGTAATTTATTTAAATCAAATCTTGACAAAAATGGGGATCAAATTAAATGAGGGAAATTCTCAATGAATCAAAAATAGGCTTATGGGTTAATATTAAGGGTAAATCAATAAATGGTTTGTTAGGCTCAAGGGGGTTCACTGAGGGTTGATTATGAGGGTAGGCTTTTTATGGGGTGAGTGGGTTGAAACCTAGGTGCCTTTATCATTTTGGTAATCAAATCAATGGTGTGGTCTCGACATGTATAATCGAAGCAAGTTCTAGAATAACAAATCAATGTTAACACACTCATAAGCAACGAAAAGTGAGCAAGAAAGGATATATGCTATAAAGGCTCAAAATCTCACAAAAATTTAGGCTTTGGATGTCAATCCTGTGAATTTCAAATTTCAAGATAATACCTAAATTTGGGGAAACAACCTAGAAAAATTTTAATTCTCAAAAATCAACTTATCATGCTTGATTCTCTAATGACTCAAAGTTTAAACCATCAATGCACAACTACCTATGATTTAATTCAAAAACATATCAATAAAAATCATAAATCAATAAAAATCATAAATCAATTAAAATTCATTCTAAAAGGGATAAGGAATTTACTTGAGAATAAGACAAAATTTAGGGATTTTCTGATAATGCTATGAATAATCCCCCCACACTTAAGATGTACATTGTCCTCAATGTACAAAGATAAATAAGAAGAATAAAGGCCTAATATCATAAGATAGGGAGAGAAGTGAAAATTCTTGAATTTTGGATGAAATCATCGGAATAGTGGAAGCAGAATTGGGGAAAGAGCTACTTGAAGTGCACGATTCGGAGCTACTAAAGAAAATAAACACAACTGTGGAGAGAATTAAAGCATTACTCAATAAGCACCATAAGGATAAAAGGAAATGGAAAAATATCAAAAATAAAGAAAGAGAAAAATAAAAATAAATAAATAAATAAATAAATAAAATGAAAATAAAATTAGGTTTTGGGGGTTTTAAAACGAGCACAGTCATGTTTAGGTCTTGTGTTGGGCTACACGGGTATGTCACACGCCGGTGTGGCTTGTGGTTAGCCCGTGTTTGTCTCGAAATTTAATTTACCCCTTCGTCACACGGCTTTAGACACGCTCGTGTGTCTAGGCCGTGTGGCTCACATGGCTGTGCCGCACGGCCATGTACTAAGGTCTTCGCTTCTCCCACGCCCGTATGGTGTTTTACATGCCCGTGTGGTCTGGCCGTGCCTCGCACACAGCCGTGGTGCTTTTCTCATGTGGTTCTCTAACTTGTTTAAATTTCGAAAGATTAAGCTCCAAGTTTCACACGGCCAAGGACATGCCCGTGTGTCCAGGCTGTGTTGGTTAAAAACCTGCATGAAAAACATGAAAAATAGATAAAAATAAGTTTGTTAGTGGTGTTAGTGCTCGGGTTGCCTCTCGAAAAGCTCTTATTTATAGTCTAAGCTCGACTTACCTTAATTTCACATGGTCATGGTGGTTTGAGGAGTTGAAACTCCTCTTTTATGCTATTGATAAACGATAAATTATACATATTTTTACCTCATGTTTAGCCTATATTTTGGATGGATTATCATTAATTTTGTGAGAATTGGTGCTCTTAATCTTTCTCTTTCATATCTTATACTCAGGAGAGCATAGGGAAGAGAAAAGAACGAAAAATGGACAAAAAACGGAGAAAATGGGCCAAATTGTGAAAATGACACGGCCCAAAAAGTCACCACACGGTCGTGGCACAAGGCTGTGCCACATAAAGATCACACGGTCCAGCTCCCGACAAGCACGGCCAAGCCACACGACCGTGCCTCCATCGACAAACTCTCACACGGCCTCTTGTCGTGGCACACGGGCTGGCACACGGGCGTGTCCTTATCATGAGGAAAAGGAATTTCACTCGAATTTGGATACTTAGGGGCTAAGAAAGCCATTCTAAACTCTATATAAAGACCCCAAGAGACAACTCTAAAGATATACTCTTTTCTCTCAAGAAAGAGCGTCAAAATTCTGCCAACACAAGGAGTGAAAGCAAGGGATTACTCCAAGGGAAGCCGATTAATTCATCCCAGAAGCCAGAGTTCTACATCAAGACTAAGGATCTCCTTAAATTCCTTCAGGGGTTTTTGGGTTCTTTATGTTTGTTATCTTATTTCTTCTGAGATGTTTTCTTTCTTTATTATAAGCTAAACCCCTCAAATACTTGAGGGGGATGAAACCTAAGACAGATCTTGTTATTATTTATTCTTAAATTATTTGATAAATACTTGGATTGTTCTTAATTATTCGTTATTCATTCTTGATTTAATAATCCTAGGTATTACTTCAAGAAACTGATGTGCTTAGGCAGATGAGCAAAAGTCCCTGTTTTAAGAGTAGATCTACCATAATTAAGCGAAATTGCATGCAACCCTAGACATAGGGCGACATAAATCTACCGGATTAGGGTCAAACCTAATAAGGGGATCCATAGATCAAATTAATGCAACCTAGGGGTGTTAATTAATAAGAAAACTTTAATTAACCACCTAGGATTAGTTGTTCTTATCCTCGAAAGAGGTATTAACATAGGTTAGGGATCTCTACGGATCAAGTCAAGTA
Organism: Gossypium stocksii; assembly: GCA_020496765.1. Classification (NCBI taxonomy): domain Eukaryota; kingdom Viridiplantae; phylum Streptophyta; class Magnoliopsida; order Malvales; family Malvaceae; genus Gossypium; species Gossypium stocksii. The sequence continues at coordinate 6,764,936 of CM035622.1, read as the reverse complement.
AAGACATGATCTAGTTCAAGAAGTTAATAACAAGTGAAGTCTAGGTGGATTCTCCCTTAAGTATTGCTCATATCAATCAGCTTTTCCCTAAAGTTTTCCTCAATTTACTTTTTGTGCACTTTTAGTTAGTTTTAGAATTAGTTTCAATCAATCCTCTTTTATTTTTAGGCTAGATAATAGAAAGGAAGTAAGTATTAGTACTTTTGGTTCCCTTGGGTACGATAACTCGGTCTTGCCGCTAAACTATACTACTGTTCGATAGGTGCGCTTGCCTTTAAAATCGTGATATTAGTTAGTTTTAGTGTGATCAGTTTTTATAAATTTTATTACTTAATATCGTGAGAATATCAGCTATTAATGCCATCAGAATAAGGTTTGAGTCGAGTACTATTTACCTTAAAAGTGTCAAATTTGGAATGTTACCTCGACTGTACTGTAAGAGAAAATATTTAACACCGTGAAGGGAGGTGTATTGTTTGCATTAGACTTTGAGGTAGAAATTCGAGGGTCCTTTTCATCTAGCAATACTTTGTCCTCGATCTTAAATTGCTTCGTTTTATCTGTAGGTGCGTCATGGATTCGCTTTGGTTCCTCTTGTCCTCTCGGTTTCACCTTAACTTGTGTTAGCCATTCATCTAGTTCCTCGATTTGTAGCATTCACTCTTCATGGATTGCTCCCTTGTTGTTGCATGAACTTGAATGTGGCTCATTTATGCTTTTACAAGAAATGTCCTGCAAAGAAGGTTGATTAATAAGTTTACTCTCATTAAAAGAACTCGTATTATCATGTCTATCATTAAATATCTTAACAGAATCACGAGCTTGAAGAGTAATCGTGTCATCGCCTACACGAAGTGTGAGTTCATCTGTGCCCACATCGATTATAGTCCTAGAAGTTGCTAAAAAGAGTCGCCCTAAAATTAAAGGCACATTGCTATCCTCATCCATGTCTAAAAAAAAATCTACTGGGAATATAAATTTATTGATTTTAAGAACATATTCAATTATACCCCTAGGAAATCTAATGGTTTTATCAGCCAATTGAATGCTTATCCTAGTTTGTTTTGGTTTCCCAAGACCTTGTTGTTTAAACATTTTCTAAGGCATTACATTAATACTAGCCCCTAAATCAACTAATGCATTATCAACAGTTAAACTACCAATTGGACAAGGAATCATAAAACTCCCTGGATCTTTCAGTTTGTTGGATAGCTTGTTTTGCAAAATAGTTTAGCAAAATACATTTAATTCTATATGCGATGACTCATCCAACTTCCGTTTGTTTGCTAAAAGCTCCTTTAAAAATTTAACTACGTTTGGCATCTACGAAAGAGCTTCAATAAACGGTAAGTTAATGTGTAATTTCTTTAAGAGTTTAAGAAATTTATCGAATTGTTCATCTGTGCGGTCTTTCCTTATCGTATTTGGGTATGGCACACGAGGTTTATACTCTTTATCTACTGGTTCTTTGTGGCTTACCTCAACCTTACCTTTACTTACCAAATTTTCTTACCTCGGTTCTGGTTTGTCTAACCTTTCTTCATCGAGCACAGTAATAGCATGGACTTGTTCCCTTAGGTTGGTTTCTGTGTTACTTAGCAAGCCACCTTGTGCTTGTTCAGAGATCAGCTTAGCAAGCTGACCTATATGGGTTTCGACGCCTTGAATTGATGCTTGCTAATTTTTAAGTGGCATCTTGGTATTCTGAAAACAAGTTTTTGACACTGAGATAAATTTTGTGAGCATCTCCTCAAGGTTCAGCTTTTTCTCTTTGCTGGTAAGGTGGTTGTTGGAAGCCTGGAGGGGGTGGTGGACTCTAATTTCCTTGACCACCCCACGAGAAATTGGAGTGGTTCCTCCAACATGCATTATAAGTGTTACTATAGGGATTATTCTGAGGTCTAGAATTGTTACCCATATAGTTGACTTGTTCGTCATCTGTGCTAGGATTGTAGGATTGATAATCTGTGCTGTGCATCCCTCCTTTAATTAAATCGTACCTCATCACTGGATGTACCTGTGTAGAACCAACTAAACCGTTAATCTTTTTGTTCAAAAGTTCTACTTGATTTGATAACATTGTGACCGCGTCAATATTGGAAACATCGGCAGCTTTTTGTGGCTTTGTTCTCATGACTTACCACTGAAAATTATTCAGTGACATCTCCTCAATAAACTCATAAGCCTCATTAGGTGTCTTGTTATTTATTATTCCACCGGCAGCTGCATCTACCATTTGTCTTGTTGAAGGGTTCAAACTGTTGTGGAAAGTTTGAACCTGTAGCCACAAAGGTAACTCATGGTGAGGGCACCTTCTCAATAAATCCTTATATATCTCTCATGCATCATAAATTGTTTCTAGATCCATTTGTACAAAAGAAGAGATGTCATTCCTCAACTTTGCCTTTTTAGCTGGCTGAAAATATTTTAAAAGAAATTTTTCGGTCATTTGTTCCCAAATAGTGATAGACCCTCGTGGTAGAGAGTTCAACCACTATTTAGCCTTATTCCTCAGAGAAAATAGAAATAACTGAAGGTGAATGGCATCATCAGAAACGCCATTAATTTTAAAAGTGTCGCAGAATTCCAAAAAATTTGCTAAATGTGTGTTAGGATCCTCATCCTGCAAACCATCAAACTGAACAAACTGTTGAATCATCTGTATAGTGTTAGGTTTCAGTTTAAAATTATTTGCAGCAATAGCAGGCCTAACAATATTAGATTTAGTACCAGCTAAATTAGGCTTAGCAGAATCATACATAGTACGAGGAGCAAGATTCTGATTCATCGGGTCTGCAGCCACCATAGGAGGCAGTGGATTATTTTGATTCGCCTCCATCTCTTCGGTAGTGTTGGTCACGTCCTCTTGCTCTTCCTCTATGTACTGTAGACTTCGCCTTATTTCTCTTCGATTTCTATGAGCTAATGCTTCTATCTCACTATCAAAAAGCAAAGGTCCTGATAGGTTTCTCCTAGTCATAAACTAGAGACACTTGTCAAAGACAAATAAAAGAAAAGAAAATTAGTAAAAAAATAAAAATAAAAAGTAAATTGCAATAAAAGTAAAAATGGCTAAAGTAATAAAAATCGAGTGTTCCTAATATATAGTTCCCCGACAACAACGCCAAAAACTTGATCTCGTGTGTGTGATGATAAAGTAATATGATTGTACCTAAAAACTAACTATTATCACGATAAAGGCAAGTGCACCTATCGAACAGTAGTATAGTTTAGTGGTAAGACCGGAATGTCGAACCTACAGGAACTAAAAGTACTAGTAATAACTTTCTTTCTATTATCTAGCCTAGAAATAAAGGGGAATTGTTTTAACTAAAATCTAACTAAACTAAAACGCGACAAAGAGTAAATTGGGGAGAAATCTTTTGGGAAAACCGATTGATTAAGACAATATCCAAGAAAGAATCCACCTAGATTTCATTTGTTATTAGACTCTAAACCAGACAATTTATTCACTTGACTTGATCCGTAGAAATCCCTAATTTATGTTAATATCTCTTTCAAGACTAAGAACAACTAATCCTAGGTTGATTAATTGAAATTTCTTTCTAATTAAAATCACTAGTGTTGCATTAACTCGATTTCCTTATTAGATTTGACTCTAATTCGGCAGATTTTCATCGTCCTATGTTTAGGATTGTGATCAACTCCGCTTAATTGTGTTAAATCTACTCTTAAACAAGGACTTTTGCTCCACTGACTAAGCACATTCGACTTGAATTAATATCCTGAAATATTAACACAAGAATTAAAAACACAATTAAGAACAAATCAAGTATTTATCATATAATTCAGAAAATAATAATAATATCCGTCTTAGGTTTCATCCCCCTCAGGTATTTAGGGGATTTAGTTCATAATTATAAAGGAAAACATCTCTGTAATAGGCCCATTTTGCCCGGGGCCCATAAATTATCCAAAATAAATAAAACAAAATCAACATAAAACCAAAAAATAAAATCAGTCCAGTCCATAAATACAAAAGCCCAAAGCTGATAATTAGCCTAGCTAATTAAAACCTAAAACGGACCCAAACAATCATGGCCCAAATCCTTTACAATCAGCCCAAAGTTCACAAACCCTAATGGCCCAAGACACTAACAAAATTCGGTAAAAACCTAGGGCTAAGATTGGTGCCGCCGCTGCCTACACGACCTCCTTCTCCACGCACACTATTGCTCCTCCAGCTGGACTCCCACCTACAAAACAGACTAACAACCAGCAACAGAAGGCAACAAATTGACAGCTATGGCAAATAACCTCAATAAACAACAAATTACAGCAAAGAAATTCAACAGCAGAGAAAAAATATTGTATTCTGATTTCTTTTATTTATTTAGTTTTATTTTCATTCGGCTATAAATAGAGGCTGAGAACAGTTGTATCGGGAAATTCTTTTTATATAAAGAGGCAAGAATACTAAAAATCAGAAGAGAGCAGAGTTTTTTTTTTCTCTTAAAGGTGATTTCTATTGATTTCTTTAGTTTTTTAGTGTTTTTTTATTTCCTTTCATTTCTTTATACCTCAAAAACAAAAGAAAAAGGAAAAAAGGAAGGAAAACTTACCGAGCGCGCCTTAAAGTAGAGTCGAAGGCTCGTCGTGATCACTGCTGGCCACCAAATATGGTGGTGATACGGTGGTGGTCTCAATTGGCGCATTAAGGAGAGGTTACAAACCCTAGCAGAGAGATTACAAAGTTTTTTTTTTTCATTTTTTTTCTTTTCATTCTGGTAAATGTGATTTTCAAGCAAAAAAAATTAGTTTTATAACTAAAACAAAACGGGCCATTTGGACGCGCGTTGACCCGGTTTGTGGCCCGGATCCGTGCCTTTCTACCTTAAAAGGTTTATTTGCGCTTTAAATCCTTCCATCCCGTGTTGTTATTCGATTGAGACTTATTTCAATTTCTTTTACATTTTAATTTTGTCCTGGAATTTACTTTTTGTTTCGAATTAGTCCTGGTTTAAACGTTTCGTTTTGAAATCTGGTTTAACTTTTAGTCCTTGCTAGTTTGCGCACATTTTATTTTTGATCCTTAACTTCATCTTAATAATTTTTTTTATTTGTAAATCGTCATTTTAATTTTATTTTTATTTCAACTGGGTATAGTTTCTGTTTTTTTTTTATTCTTTGAAATCCTTTAATTGTTTTAAATTTATTTATTATTCATCTCTTTTTAGAAATTGTTTTAATAAGTTGTTTTGAATCATCTATTGTATTAATTTGTTTCATTTTATTCTTCCATTTGTACATTTTTCTATTATTTTATCACATAGTTATTTATCTTAAGGTTTTCTTTTATATTCCTTTATTTTAAAATTTAAATGATTCATATTTTAAGTACCTGCATAAATTATCATATCATATAAATATACATGTTTTATATTAAATTATTTTGTTCAATATATATTATTTGTTTCATATCATTTTATGTATATACTATTTTATGTATATTTTAAATTCCATATATTTTCATTTAAATGTGTTTGTAAATATTTATGTATTTATATATTCTCATTTTAATTGGTTCATTTATATATTATGATTTTAAAGTACCACATTTTAAATTATATTTTATTTATTTTAAATACTTTTCTATACTATTATTTTTATATACACCTTATTATACTAAATTTTTATTTCTATATTATTATTTTTATATATACATTATTATATTAAGTTTTTTATTTTTATTTTTATTTAAGGGACATATATTTTGTTTTGAATTATTTTGTATATTATTTATTTCAAATTCAATTTCACACAATAGTTATTTCATAAACTCACTTATAAATTATTATATTGATTATAACTTATTTTTTAAATTGTTTCATAAATTGTTGGTTTCACACTCTTTTTCTTTATTTTAAAACCATTTGTTCTTATTCAAAATTTGTTCTACATTAATTTTGTTGTAGGCCAATTTTGGCCAGATCCAAACCACCAAATACAAATAAACCAAGAAATATTAAAAACCCAAACCAAGATCAAATGTCCATTTACATCAGTCCAAATTAACCCAAATCTACAGTCCAACTAGCCCACACCATTACAAATACCCAAAACCCCTAAATCCTACCCAATACCCGGGGCCCATTTCTAATACCCAAACCACTACCCAAACTAAGACCCAATTACACCCCAAGCCCAAATAGTGACCTAGCCCGAACTAGGGTTTCAGAATTTCTGAAACCCTAGCCACCTGCCCTCTAGCACCATACCACCACCGCCACTTTAGCCTCTGCCCACACCTGCTCCCGTCACTTCCATCAACCTGCAAAGAGAAGCAACACGCAATAAGGACGAGAGGCAGCAGAGACAGTAAAAAAGAAAAAAGCAGAACAAAATAGCAAAAAAAAAGAAGTCAGAACCCTTTGTAATCGGTGGTATAAAACCACAACAAAATCAATGTATTTGGGGAGGGATTTTCGGTTTTTTTGTTTTTTTTAAGTTAAAAACAGAGACCAAAGGCAATTTGTAAAGGAAGAATCCCATCGTTGTATACACGTATATATCTGAGAACAAGAGCGAAAATCAGAAGGTCTTTTTACGATTTCTTTGTTTTCGTCTTTTATTTTCGAAATATTATGGCATTTTTTTTATATGAAAATGAAACAAGGAAATAAGGAGAAAGAGAAGTCAGAAAAGGTTCACCTGAACATCTTGGGACCGAGTCATCGGTGATTACCTCCGCTGTCGGTGTTAGATCCTAAAAGAAAAGGGTCCCCTGACTTTTCATGCTCTCTCAGCCAGATTCGGCCTTCGAAAGGTATGGGAACGAAGGCCGGCCTCAGGCCTTAGCGGTGGTGTAGCAGACCACCCATGGTGGCCTCACGACTGCGGCAGAGAGGAAGGGCTTTAAACCCTAGCTTGGCAGCAGAGGAAATGCAAACAAATGGGGGGTTGAAGATCGATTTCAAAAAAAAATGAAACAGAAAGTTGTTTCAAATTCTTTTTTTGTTTCATTAAAAGCAAACGGCACCGTTTAGGTGCTAACCCACTCGTGATCCGACCCGTACCCAGGGTAAACCCGCGTGTTCTGGCGCTTTGGGTTATTTGCACGTTGAGCCCCCTCATTCGCACACCCGTATCTGATTGGGTCCTTTTCTCTTTCTTTCTCCTTTCTTAATTTGGCCCTGGGATCTTCGCGCCATTGCAATTCAGTCCGCACCTCAACGCAGTGTTTAGAGGACCGGCTTATTTCCAGATTCAGTCCCTAAACCTTGCGCCCGTGTTTCGCTTAGGTCCTTAACTGCTTCTAGTTTTTTAATCTGGCCCTGAGTTGTTGTCTTGTTTTCAATTTGGTTCCTTTTTTATCGTTTTGTTATCTTTATAATTAGATTACACTTAATTATATTATTTTCTTTACTATACTATATATATTTTGTATCTCTCATTTTCTTTACTGCACATTGTGCATATATTGTGTTTATATATTTTAATATTATAGTTACATATAATCATCTATTATTTTGTGTTATTTTATGTATTTTCAATACTACTATGTATGTTTTATATACACTGCATCAATATACTCTAAAATTTAATTTTGAGTATACTATAACCTATTGCATATTATATATATTTTTCACTATAATAGTTGCATATATTGTTATATTTACTATTTCATATGTACATATTTTAATATCATCTTTTTCTCGCATATCATGTACATTATTTATACATAAAAATTTTTAGTGTATTACATATACACATCTCTTATTATTATTTCTCTTACATATTATGCGCATTATGTATATACTTTTAAATCTATATTGTTTATATTTTATATATAGTATCTTATGTATACACTTTTGTTAATATTCCTAATATGCATATTTTGCATAAAACTTTTAACACTATTGTATTTTTGATTATGCATGTTTTTTATTTATACACTTTCAGTGTTGCCTTCATACATATATTAGGCATATACTCTCATTACCATAGTATTTAACATTATTACATATAGATCTCTTTTGAAAGCCCACGTTATCTTATGTATATATATATTTATATATATTAATATTATATCATTCATGTCTATATATATTTTCATATTGCCTCATATTTTAATACTCTATTATGCGTGTATTCTTGTACCACGTAGTATGTGTACACATTTCATATTATTATATGCTTTTTTGATACCCTTATAGTATTGTTTAATATCGTTCGTATTTGTTAATGTTGCGTATTACCGTGTTTATATTTTTCTATATTCGCGTTTTTATTGTTTGCACGTTTCTAAATTGAATATGTATTTATATATCGTTATTATTAGTCATTTTTACATTATCATTATTTTCAATACTTTATTATTTGCCTATATATATATGTGCATGTAGATATTTTTATACATTTATCATTATTCTATTATCGTAAACATATTACTTTCATGTCACATTATCATTGTTTTTATCCTTTTCTTCATGGAATTTTCTATTATTCTAATGCTCTTATATTTTGTTAATATTTTTCATTTAATACATCGCTATTGGCATTTGCATTTTTCTTGAAAAAGGTTTTCATGTTTTTATCATTGCAAAAGTATCTTTCACGTTTTCAATTAATTTCAATAAACGAGGCAATGTACTGATTTCAACATCAAGCTTGTGATTTCATCGCTATGTTGGATGAATCACGTTGGCTCGTGTTAAAACGGTACATCCTTCTAAAAAATCCAAATTTTGAGAATTCTCATACTTTGAACGGATCACGATTAAATATTAAATTGAACTCGTGTTTTTGAAAATCATGACAACACATGTTTATTAAGATACCAATTTTGGGCGTCGCGGGGGTGCTAATACCTTCCCCGCGCGTAACCGACTCCCGAACCCTATTATTTTTCTCTGGATTTTAAACGTAGACCTAAGCCCGGTTTCCTTTCTTTAAAACAAAGATTTATTAGGTGCCCGATCGCACCTAGAAAAAAGATCGGTGGCGACTCCTTCCATTTTTAAAATTAAATTTTGGTTTTTCTTTTTCAAATTTTCAATAGATTGCCACAATTAGCGACCAAAGGTACGAAGCAAATTTTTACGTCGCTACAGCTGGCGACTCCGCTGGGGGCCGATTTTCGAGAGTCGAGTCTAAAAAAACGCGTGTTGTCAAAATTTTCAAAATTCCTAGTTCAATTTGATATTTGACCATAATCCGAAGATTTCATTTTTGAAAAATCATGCATTTGTAATTGTTGTGAATGTTTTGCGTGCCTGTTTTATCCTTTGTTTAAATTCTAAGTTTACGATTTTAGTTTAGCTTTAAATAGAATGAAAGGTTCGTGAGCCTCTCCCCACACACTGTGCACGTGCATTTCTACATAACATGAGCGCCATATCCGGGCTCTGTCCATTTAAGTGAAAGTAAATGCTACGCCTTCGTGAGTTAACTCGTCCCTCCGCACAGGCTAGTGAATACTTTTGGGTTACATATGACTTATGCTTTCGTGAGTTAACTTGTCCCTCCGCATAGGCATAAGTAAATGTAATCCCTCGAATTGAGCTCGTAAGTCCGTGATGGGCCATGATCGAGGTTTCGTATTAGTCTTAGTAGACGATAGTACGAACAATTCGAGTACCTATTTAGAACCGAAACTACATATAGTGAAATGTACGAGCCACCCAACTAGAGCCGTGCCGAACCTCTGCTCGTTTAGCAGTTACCAAATAAGTACATGGGAGAAATGCCTCTTACCTGTTGCATTTTCACCTTTTATACAAGGGAATCGGGTTTGCTTAGTAGATTAGAACGGGTAGCTTAATTTGTCAAAATCTCTATTTCTCTTTTTACTCATGTTACTAACCATGATTTGTTTGTTGTTGTCTTATTTGTCATCATGCATTTTAGGCATCATTTTAGGAAGGTGTTGACTAGAGACCAGTTGTCAAAAGACGGGTTTCTAATGGAGGAGTCGATTACACTAACAACCGAGAGGAATGTCACGGTTCGGGATTGGTCCCTGAAAACCCAAAGAGAAAGAGGGGATAGCTTAATGGAAGGATGTGTTGCCGATTTACCGGGGCACGTAACGGTGAATGTCCGCCAAAACAATCTTGAAGATTTAGTCCAGATTTGGAATCAATGGGATTCAGATACTAGGGGAATCTTCGTCGAGAGGTATGGTGACATAGCTAACTTGGTCGCTGTCAAGGTAGACGAGCGGTTAATACAAGCTTTGGTCAAGTTTTGGGATCCCGCCTATCATTGCTTCACTTTTAATAGAGAGGATATGACCCCAACTATCGAGGAGTATGCATCTTTACTCCGCATTGATAATGTACAACCCTACAGGATTTACGTGAAAGAACCTAAACCGATGACTTTCAAAAAGAAAATAATGAGATTGACAGATATGGCTGACACATGGGCCGAGAAACAGATAAAGAAGAAGAATGAAACTATTTGTATTCCATGGTCCTCCATACGAGATTTGGTCTCGAGCCATACTGACATCTTAAAGAGGGTAAATCTGTTTGCTTTGGCCGTCTACGGGTTGGTTGTTTTTCCGAAAGTCCTTGGGCACATTGAAGTCGCGGTGGTAGATTTCTTCGAGAGATTAAAACAAGGAGTCAACCCTGTCCCGACAATCCTAGCTGAAACCTTCAGGTCCTTGAATAGTTGTCAGAAGAAGGGAGAGGGACGATTTATTGGATGTGCGCAATTGCTCAACGTTTGGATCATGAGTCACTTTTGGAAAGAGGAACGCACGCCGTATCACATGTTTTCAAAGATGTTTTCCCCTTTAGAGGCTTATTGTAAGAGAGAATGGCCTAAGGAAATTACTGAACAACATTGGGTCTCGGTTTTTCAGAATCTCCGCGCTAAGGATGTGACATGGAGGGCGCCATGGATACGCCCGTCAGTCTTATTATATAAGGTCGGAGGTCAGGATTGGGTACCACTGCTAGGCCTGTGGGGAGGAGTCGGATACGCCCCATTGTTAGTCCAAAGACAGTTTTCTTCACGACAATTCGTACCCGCCACTGGAGGCTTAGCGCAATCCGAGTTCTCTTTCGTGGGCGAGGGCTACATGAAGAAGGTTCGAGACACCGGTAAGTCTTGGAAAAGAATTCACCTAATGGAGTTGGCACTGTATGCCGACACTCTCACCCAAGACTATGATGTGTGGAGAAAGCAACGAGTGAAAAGCCAACAAATATCATCGACGAGTCATGCTGCTCAGAACCCTTTCGTAGAGGAAACACCATCCGAACTTGAAATAGCTCGAGGAGAATTTGAGCGTGAGAAGTCCAAGATGTTGTAGGATCTTAACATCCTTCAAGAAGAAAATTATCAATTAAAGATTGATGTTCAAATTGAAAGATCTAGGACTGAAAAGGTGCAAAAGGAGGCGGAAGTCGTGAGAAATGATCTAAGAGACCTTCATCTGGAGAACAAAAAATTAAGGAGCACTATAAAAAATAGCGGATTAGGTAAGTCACCTGCAGAATGGAAAGAAGAATTAGGTAACCTTAAAAGCGGAATGGAGTTTTGGAAAGGGAAAGTGAAAAAGGAGGAAGAAAAGGCCGCCCGAGTTTTGATAGAATTGAGAAAGAAGAGCGCCGAATATGAGACCGTGTCTGATGAATTAATGACCAACCGATCCAAATGCCAAGGATTAGGAGAAAGGATAAGGGATTTGGAAGATACATTACAGGCTCGCCAGCAACAGTTGGACACTCTTTTAAAAACTTTAGAAGAAAAGAATGACCAATACAGTAGGGACATCCACGCTTACAAAACAGGCCTCCAAGAAAGAGAAATGCAACTTGGCTTCTTGATCAATGAAATCCGTGGAGCGGCCATGCACATGGTCCAGTTATCAGATGAAGCGGAGGACCTTAGTTGCCAATTCCCGCCAAGCCAACGATCCAGCATATCAGAATTCTTGGAGCGGGTGAAGAAGTATAGTGATGTAGCTAGAAAGTTTGTATAGATGGCCGAATTAAGATGGCAAAATGTTTTGTAACGAACTCTTTTGAATGAATGAAATGCCTAAATAGGGGCTATCTTGAAATCAACACCAAAATCATACATTTGCATTACATTACATCGCATCATTATAGAAAAGAGGTGTTGGTCCGTATTCGATTCCTAAATAGGGGAGTTCGTCATAAGGGGACGAATTTCTTGATAAAGTGGATTACCATGCGGTTGCCCAAGTATGATCCAAGTGAGCACAAGGGAAGAAGGATGATAGCTCACAAAGGAACGCCAGGTTTTACCCGAAAGATTCAAATTGATGAAGATTATGCGGGAGCCGTCACTTCTCTACTTTCCTAAAGGAGCAAGCAAGCATCACGAGGGAGAGTGAACAACAAGTTGAGGCCCGGACCAAACAAAAGGGCGTTGATAAGGATACCTTTGGCAAATTTACGAGAAGTCGACCACAGTATTCGGACATGAAGAGAAAGATCGGCATCTTCGCTTGGACTATGAGGGCAAGGTCGTATATATGATCCTTTTTATGTAAAGAAATCTGTTCCCTAGAAAAAATTCTCCTAATGGAACTGAATATAAGGTCGACGCTTCTTTTCTTGCATTCATTTGCATTTGCATTTCATGCATTTGCATTGCATCATTTGCATTGCATTACTTACATCGCATCATTTGCCTCAGGTTTTTACAAAATGACCCTAATTAGATAAAAATTATTTCAGTTAACCTAAGAACATGGAGCAAAGGCTAGAGCGAATAGAGCAAAGGCAAATACAGATGCAAGAGCAATTATCCCGGATTCAACAAGTTATGCAGAGCCAAATGTTAGAGTTCCAAGAAAATGTGATCAGCCAGCTAAGGCAGTTATTAGTCGAAGGGCTCGGAAAGGGAAAAGACCCAGTCTATAATATCGAGGATGAGAACGAAGACATCGTTTATGCCCCAAGTTTCACCCCAACAAGCGTCCAGACTCAATCAGACGCACATTCGCAAGGGATACCCGTTACCACTAAACCCCAGGCCAGTATAGAATGCCCCAAACAGTGCAAGGCTTTTAAAGAGCGAGAGTGGAGCTCACAAGAGGGTACTTCGAGGGTAATAAAGGGAAAGGAAATTAAGGTGAAGCCGATTACCATAGGCCAGCCAAGAGTGACAACCCCTAGCCATCAGGGTCCTCAAAAGCAAGGATCCAATGCTAGATCAAAAACTGAAAAAACCCCTTTTACGCCAATTCCAATGTCGTATAAGGAGCTATATCAAAGGCTATATGATGCGCACATGGTGTCCCCGGTTTATATAAAACCGTTGCAGCCTCCATATCCCAAGTGGTACGATTCGAACGCTCGATGCGAATACCATGCGGGAAATACAGGACATTCAATTGAGAACTGCCTCGCCTTTAAAAGATAGGTCCAAGGACTCATGGATGCGGGTATTCTGCGATTTGATAATGCTAGCAATGCGACCAAAAATCCATTCCCTGACCATGCTAAAGGGAATGTGAACGCAGTGACGAAGGAATGAAATTTACCAAGCATTTGCCCTTGCATGCCTGGGAGTATTGTGAACAATAGGACTGTGGAAGAAGTCTCTGTCTTTTTAGAGCTAACTTAGGGTAATACCCAGAACACACTTACTGCTTTAAGCCTAGAGACAGTAAGAATCCTTTTGTAAAAATAGGCTTTTTTCTGAAACCTTTATTTCAATAAGAATGCATCATTTTGAGTAAATTTTCATTTATTTCTCATTTCATGTTATACAATAATCATTCTTAGATCCTCTTATTTTTTATTTACTCATGACCATACTGTACGATTGTTATTAGATTCTTTCGTTCCTTGGACTCTTTTCCTTACCCGTTCTTTATGATCATGACACATAAATAATCATTCTTAGAGTCATTTATTCTTTGAAATCTTTCTCTGTACCTGCAAAAAAAGGGGGTCTCCAGATATCGATATCACGAGCGACACTGTTACTAAACTGGAATCTCCTTTAGAGCGAAATGTGTGCTTAGGGGAGTCTCAGGACTTTGAAGACGACAAAGACTGCGACCTATCTTCTGATTTGTCAAGGATGGTAGAACACGATGAAAATGAATCCCACAAGGTCAGTGGATATCGTGAGCAAACAAAGATTGAAGCCTAGCTCAATACCAAAAAGGGAAAGACATTATTGAAACATTTCAAACATGTCTTCGCACAACTATATCAAGACATTCCTGGGCTACTGAGACATGGGCACACAGAAATTTTAAAGGAGGTCCTTAAGGATATCTGTAGGACACATGCTAGTGGTTTTACAATAGCCAGACTGATCTTAAAGCTGAGATATTGCTAGCTCACCATGAAAGAGGACTACATCAGCGTGTCGTAAAGGTCAAAGTGAGGGAGATAAGATTCATGTTTCTTTGAAGATTCTCCATGTAGGGCACGGACGTCACTGGGTCAGCTTCACGGACTTTAAGTCACCTTCACCCTGGTCAATTACTTCACCGAGAGAGTAAGGTCACTTTACGTGCCAAAGATACCAAGTAAACGGTCATCAGATTCAAACTCGAATCCCAAAATCCAAATTCAAAGTTGAATCCAAATTCGAGTTTGAATTCTCAAAAAAAAACAAAAAAACAAAAACAAACAAAAAAAAAACAAAAAAGAAAAAAAGAAAAAAAAAAGAAGAAATAAATTGAAGAAGATGACCGAGACTGGTAAAAATTGGTATAAGAATCTACCACTTACTCTCTATGCTGACGTTGAAGCAAACGCCTTCAAATCCCTACGATCTCAAAAGCATCAGTCCGTACACAGTCTCTAAAGCTTGAAATGATGGATTTTCCTTTCAAACCAGTGGATGAAGGTATCATGAGGGAAGACTTCTATACAAATTCAGGAAAGAGGAAGCCTGATCAGCTCATTATTTCTAAGGATCAAGTTAGCAAGTCTCAGCTCAATCAAGTTTTGAACAAAGAATGTGATCAAGTTCCGTGACAAAAATGGGAACCCCAAGTTCATGGTCGTTATGGCACAGAAAAACCATCATACTAAGTTTTGCCAGCAGAGATTTCTTGACAACGTCCCGCCTGGAACTGTTATAGACAACGAAGTCTGTCATCCTATGAACAATGACTTCTATCTTTGAGCCCATGCTGGTATGATTGGAACCAAGAGGCATATTCATTATCATGTTCTCTGAGATCAGATGGGGCTTTTGGCTAACGATCTGCAGGAGATAGTCCTTTCTCTGGTGTATGTATATCAAAGGAGCACAACTGCCATACCTGTATTTGTTCCTATTTACTTTGGTAGCCTCACAGCTGGAGAAATTTATAAGGTCTGAGGACGCTTGAAAGACATCGTCGAGCCATTGTGGGATAACTGCTCTAGGAGCAATTTATGTACCTCAGCTTTCCAAGTTGAAGGATAATGGCAGCAACTTCATTCTTATCTGTTGGGAATCATTGGACCATCTTTTTGCATAAAGCTTGCCAAATGACAAGACTGTTACTGGGGCAACCCCTTCCTCATGGGTTTATGGATCGAGATCTCTTCCTTCAAGCCTCGATTGAATCAAGATTTGTTGAGAGTATCCATCCTAATCAAACGTGTCAAAATGGGTGATACAAACTTATGTCAAGAAGAATTCGTCCACAAGAATTTCTCAAGGAAATCAAGAGGATAATGCGTAAAGGGCGTCTTGAGACCTTTTAAAAAGTTGATCAAGAAAAAAGAAAAAAGAAGAAAAACACAAAAAAAAAAAGAAGAATGAGAAAAAAAAATGAAAAAAAAAGGGAAGAAAAAGAGAAATGAAAAAGAAAAGAAAAGAAAAAAGAAAAAGGAGAGGCCAAAGTGAAAACCCGCAAAGGGCGCTTTGAGTCCAAAGGGCATTTGAGTTGAAAACCCAAAAAGGGCGGCTCAAATTCTGATTAAAAGTGGGGCATGCGGTAGCCTTATCATGCTTGAATTAACAATGAGGAAGTATGCTACGTCTTGGGGCATCCTCAGTTAACCGGCCGAATTAATCGAAAAAATTTTGGTTCGGTTAATTTTTTTTAATTTTTCTGAAAAAATTTTGATTCAGTTAACGGTTAAAATTTTTGAAAGATCGGTTAATTCGGTTAATGGTGTTTCGGATCGGTTAACCGATTCAACACCTCTATATATGTGCATTGCAGGAATGAAAACTAATTATTTTAAAAGATAGAAACGTGTATCCTTGGGTTTTGATGACGCAAGATTCAATCATAATATAATGCCCAGCACCGTAGGGAAGCAGTTGATATTTTCTCAACCTCATACATATTATCTTCAATTTTCACTAGCTACTTGACTTCATTGCTTAATTATTATTTGCAGAAAGATGTGTTCAATTAAATCGCATGCAGTATGTCTTCCAAGCCCAGCACAAGGTCATATTAACCCCATGATGCAACTGGCCAAGCTCTTGCACTCTAGAGGCTTCTATATAACCTTTGTCAACACCGAGTTCAATCATAGACGATTTATACGGTCTAGAGGGGAAGAAGCAGTTAAGGGTCTGCCTCATTTCCGGTTCGAAGCCATACCCGATGGGCTGCCACCTTCCGATTCTGATGCGACTCAGTCTGTTCCGGCACTATGCAATTCCACACGGAAAAATTGTTTGGCTCCATTTCTGGAGTTACTATCTAAGCTTAATTCCTCACCCCAACTGCCGCCTGTTACATGCATAGTTTGTGATGGAACCATGAACTTTGGTACCAAGGCAGCTCAACTCATTGGGGTGCCTTATGTTCAACTCTGGACTTCTTCAACCGTTAGCTTTCTGGGATTTCTGCACTACAAAGAACTAGCTCAAAGAGGCATTGTTCCATTCAAAGGTTACATATTTTATATTTTCTTTGTAATTTGTAACTTAATTTTGGGATATCTTATGTTCATTGATAATAATCTCTCTGAAGTTCTATGGGTTACACGCAACATACTCCATGCTTATTTCTTTGCATATTGAAACAAAAACATGCGTTTTATTTTCGTTGTAGATGAACGCTTTGTGAGCGATGGGACACTTGAGATGCCCATTGATTGGATCCCTGGTATACCAAACATGCGTCTCAAGGACATACCAAGCTTCATAAGAACTACCGACCCTGATGACTTCATGTTTAATTACATCATGGAAGTATCACAAGAATGCTTAAATTCATCTTCAATAATCTTCAACACATTCGACGACTTGGACAAAGAAGTGCTACAAGTTATTGCATCCAAATCCCCCAATATTTATGCAATTGGTCCACTTGCTTCACTAAGTAAGAACTTACTCGAAATCCAATATGACTTATTAAATTCAAGCCTATGGAAGGAAGACACAAGCTGCATCGAATGGCTTAACACAATGGAACCCAAGTCAGTGGTGTACGTGAATTATGGGAGTGTAACGGTGATATCTAATCATCATCTAAAAGAATTTGCTTGGGGACTTGCAAACAGTAAATACCCATTTTTATGGGTAGTTAGGCCTGATCTTGTGATGGGTGAATCAGCTATTTTGCCAAGAGAATTCTTAGAGGAAATAAAGGGAAGGGGTTTCATAATAAGTTGGTGTCCCCAGCAAAAAGTGTTATCCCACTCGGCGGTCGGCGTTTTCCTCACGCATTGCGGATGGAATTCTATTTTGGAAGCTTTATCCGAAGGTGTGCCTTTAATTTGTTGGCCATTCTTCGGTGATCAACAAACGAATTGTCGATATGTGTGCACCACATGGGGCAATGGCATGGAAATCAATCCAGACATAAAGCGTGAAAATGTGGAAGCTGTTGTTAAAGAGATGATGGAAGGAGATAATGGGCAAAGAATAAGGCAAAAGGCATTGGAATGGAAGAAGAAAGCTGAAGCTGCCATTAGCCTTGGAAGATCTGTTGTTACCAACTTTGATAGAATGATAAATGAGACCTTAAGTCATGGCCGAGTAGTAAAATCATAATACAATTGTGTTGTATGTTGTGTGCATGTTTTTTTTTTTCACAAAATAAATTATTAAATATTAAAAAAAATTTTGTTGAAATTAGGAGAATTTCGAAATTTCTATAACCTCAACTTTTGGAATTCAACCAAGACTTCATTAGAAAATGTTAGAATTTAAATACAATACATTTAATAAATTCATTCTTCTATATTAAACATATTGTTAAGGCAACTTATGAAGAGTGCTTAAGTGCAGTGCCTATTGATGTCTGGCACGACTTGACTTTATAACTTGCCATATATAGTGCTGACAAATTTTGGTAACAAAATTCTTGAGCTATGATCTTTTATGATACTTTGTATTGTAAGTGCATCTATGATATTCAAACCTATTATAGGAACATATATTCTGGATTGGTTTGAATTGGATTTGTAACGCCCCAAATTTTGGGCCTAGAAGTTTTGGGTCTTGAGCATAGGGATAGTGAGAAGGTTGCAAATAAGAGTTTAGTTGTGCAATTTAATGATAAGAATGGGTTTGCTGGTTTGTGGGATAAATGTGTGTTAGTGAACTTGAAGGTTTTGGGTTCGAGTCCTGGGGTGACTTTTTTATATCCTGTTAATTGCTTAGTAATTATTCTTTTTATTTTAATACTTATTTATTTTATCTTATTTTTATTTTCTTTATTTTTGTTTAATTGAGTTTTGGGGGAAAATAATACTTTTTGTTATTATTCTTTTGGGCTATACGTTCTTCTTTTTTTTTTTCCTCTTCCCTTCCTTAAAGAATTTTCTTTCGATTTGTAGATTCGGGATTTTCACTCCTCTGCCGCCATCTCCGATCGCAGTTAACAGGTGTAGGATTAAACTTTTCTTTCTCATTATTGTTTCTACAAAGTTTCTTTTTCAACATAATTTGATTGTGTGATAACCCGAATGTTTGGGGTTTCTAGTAATTGGAAGTGAAGGAAAAACTCCCTATTCTGATATGCTTTGATAGGGAGAAGGTCTGGGATTGTTATGGTGGCCAAAACGGTGAAAACGAAGCTGAATTGGGGTGGTTTCGTGATTGCCTCGACGACCACACTTCGGCACACGGCCTTGTGGAATTGGAGATTAGGGTTTCCAGCCAATTTTAGGTGCCACACGTCCTGGCCACACATACGTGTGGCCGATTTAGGGATTTTGTCAGAAACCACACGATAGTATCCTTTGGACACACGGCTATATGACTGATTTGGGCAATTAGGGCTTCCACACAGGCGTGTGTTATGGGACACATGGCCGTGTGTCTGAATTGGGAAAATAGGGTTCCCACATAGGCGTGTGTTTCGGAACACACGGCATGTGACTGATTTGAGGCCTAAGGATTCCGTACGGGCGTGTGTTATAAGATACACGGCCGTGTCTGATGGCCACACGGGCATGTGACACCTTCATAAGACTGTGTCTACCCTACACTTGAACTTAGAGAAATTAAACAGTGAGATACACGTCCTGTTCACACGGCTGTGCCCCTTCTCCACATGAGCATTTGCCTCTGTTACACGGTCGTGTGCTACCCTTTACACGAGTGTTTGGATCCCCACACGGCCTGGAGTGCACCATACGGCCGGAGCATACGGGCGTGTGGGCCTAACTCGCCAAATTCTAATTTTAGGGCAATTTAAATGCATTTGCTGTTCTACGTGCTCCAATCCCTCGACTAAGCTTTCTGAGGGTAAATACACCTCGGTTCTGACTACGATCCATGTATTGCTTGTGACTTGTTAGGTACTAAATCTGAGTGCATAAGTGTGCACGTTTTTTAAACTAAATGACTGATTGTAAATGATTGCTTCTAGATGATTGTCTGAAATTGAATTCTGAATTGGTACACCCGCATACATACGTTTGCATTCACACATTTGCATACATTCATCTACATGAAACATTTTAGGTTGGGATGATGAAGAGAAGGAAGACTGATCTGATCTAGCAGTTCAACTGCATAGATGATCATCATTGCCGGGCAACCCAGGATGACATCGTATAGACGGTATAGCGGTTTACTGCACCACACCATACCACATGTACGTTAGATAGCTACATACTAATATCTGATCTGGCAGTTTATACTGCATGTCTGTATTGCGGTATCCTGCATTACACTGTATAGCTTATACGCTAACATTGCTGCATAATATACGAGACTGAAAGTTTATTTGCATATTGATAGTCCTAATTCCCAGAGGGTTGAGGGTGGTCCCAATTCCTTGAGGGTCGTGGACAATACTATTGATCATCGTTTTCGGGCAACCTGAGATGACATCCTATGGAGTATAAGGTTGGATGGGCTTTTCGAGGTCCTACTCGGAGTGCAGGGGTGGGTGGGTTGATTATATCCCCACAGTGAGTCCAGGGTTAGACGGAAAGGTGTGTTGGCTGGATGGGTGGGTGCATTTTGTAACTCATTTACACTCATATGCATTTGATTGAATCTGATTGACTGGATGTGTTACTGTGACCGAATTGATTGTATTGTTGCCTGATATGTCTGATTGACTATTTGTAAATGACTGATTGACTAAAAAGGCACTCATGCCTAAGTGAATTCTATTGATATGACTGTTACTGTCTGACTGGATAGTTACTGAGAGGGGCTAAGGCGCTAACTGAAACTGGTACTAATTCTGAAAAGGACTTAGGCCTAGTTTGTGACTACTAAGGATTACCATTACTGAGTCTGACAGAGCCATATGACTGTAAAGTTACATATGGTCTGTATTTTGTTTTAATTGGTCTGTAAGTATGTTCTATTTCTGAACTGCTTTTAGTTGCTTGGGTTCCTTTCTGTAGTTTACTTGGTTTGATTTCACACTGAGCTCAAGTAGCTCACCCCCTTTTCTGTTTCCTCTTTCAGGTACAGTTCTGGATTTTGGATGCTGGACGCAGTACGCGAAGGTCTCGGACACCTGGTGGATAAGCTCTTTGTTTTTAGTTTAGTTTTAATTGATTCTCGTTAAAGTTTTGAACTGTATGGATTAATAACCCTGTGGTACAGATTTTGCTTTATGTTTTATCGTATATTTTAACTAGTTTTACATTTAGTTTTATTTAAAGTTGCATTGATTTGATAATAAACTATTTTAAATGATTTTGGCTCGCTGGGATAAACTGATTTGTAAAATTTGCTCATGATCACTTCGATGATCAATGTAGCATCCCGAATTTAGTCTAGACTCCTAGGCCGGGTTGGGGGTGTTACAGGATCAAGCAAATTGGCTTCCCTATTTTGAATAGTCTGGATCGAATCCAATGAACTCATAAGTCTTATTGAAGATATTCACTAAACTTATTATCCTGTTATTTTGATGGAAAGATTTATTCTAATTGATCTAGTATGTTAGTTATAACATCCCAAATTTTTCAGTACAGTAAATGACATTGTTTCAAGGACTAAAACAGTGAATTTTTTAGAAAATTCAATAATGAGACCAAAAAAGATAATTTTTTTAAAAATAATTATTAGGATTCATTGTTAGAAATCAATGAAATAAATATTAGGTGTGAAATTGTGGGAAAGTGGACTAAATTGTAAAGTTGGAAAAGTTAAGGACAATATTATAATTCAATCAAATTAAGGAAATAAGAGTTGATAATGATTGAGAAGAATAAGGATGACTTGAATTGAGTATTAATTTAGTGGAAGTCATTTTTGGGACTAAATTGGAAATTTTGAAAAATACAAGGACCTACTGTGTAAATTTCTCAACAATTAAGAAATGAGCCAAAATGCATGAAGGGATTGTCTTACTATCAGTGTTATAAGTAAGTGAAAAAAAAGGACTTATGGGACTAAATTGAATGAAAACGTGAATTTAGGAACTAAATCATAAATTTTCCATTTTTTATCGAGGAATGTCATAAATGCGAATTTACATATGGATAGTTATGGCCAAAAAGCATAAATCAATGAAACTTTAAAGAATTAAGTGCCTTGAATGGAATAAAGAATAGTGGTAAGACAAAAAGGAAGACTAAAGTTCAATTTTACCTGGCTTTCTACAGTACGTGCCTAAAGATAGTAACAAGAATGTTGATTGCATAGTTAAAATGGCTTTCGATACAGAGGAAGTCTTAATTATTATGGAAGAACCTCCAAGAGAGATATCCCGTATTTTAAGTTAATGTAATTTTTATTTTTTTTAGCCACAAAATAAAAGTTCAACTTTTCCATACAATGGGCATTTTGATCATTTTGAATGAAATCTAAATATGAACTATTTTATTTTGAGATATTATGTTATTGGGAGTTGTTATGAACCATCGATTTGGGGTATTAAAGGAAAGGTGAACTTTGATTTACATGATAAGTTGATTTGGACTTGGACTTAATATTTTTAAATGAAATTAAAGAGATAAAAGATGAAATTTTTTTGTCATCTTCTTCATTTTCTTCTTGATTCAAACCAAAATCTCACCAAAATACTTTGGTTTCTTGGTAAAATCAAGTAGAAAACTTGATTTAAGCTCACTTCCTCCCTCATTCTCTTTAATTAAGCTTAGGATTCCAAATTAGTGAAAGAAAGTTGAAACTAGAGAGAGAAAACTTCAATAAGGTAACAAATGATGTTCTCAACATCTTCTAAGTTATTATTTGTGATTATTTTCTTAAGAAAGCTTCTGAAACTTTTATATTAAGTTTTTTTGGATGTTGAGAAAATGTGAAAATGGTGGAAAGAGAACTCATTGGCTTGTAACAGTGAAATTTTAAATGTTGGAAAGCTCGATTTTAAACTATGGTGCATTTAAGAGGTAAGTAACATAGATTCTCTTAATTTTCTTTAAATAAAATGTTATGAAAATTGTTAAACTGGTGACAAGAATCATGTGTTGTCTATGTATATTTAAAATATGAAAAATAAGGTAGTTTAGTGTGTTGAGTAATTGAAAGTGTAGAGTCCCAATTTAGCCCAGGCCCAAATTGAAATTAAATATAAAAAATAAAAATAAAAAATAACAGAATCCATTAAATCTAAGTCCAATTACAAATGGCCCAAAAAAAAACCTTAATGGCCTAGTGGCCCAATAGTCTAAACATTTTTTCAATAAAAGTAAAACCTTAAGACACCCTACGCCGCTACTCCTGGCCATGTCAACATGCTCGCCTCCCGAGGCCTGACGTGCCTTAGCTGCCCTTATACCAAAATGGCAAGGCTCGAGTCCCGTCCTCGTCGTTGACTCCACCTCTACCTGCAAAAAGAATGAAAAAAGGACAGAAGTAGCAACGCAGGAACAGCAAAGAAACAATAGCAAAAAATAGTGGAAACCTCAGAAGCAACAGGGAAAATACAAAAAAAAAAATGTAACATATGGCTATAAATGTCACAACCATTGATTGTAAAAAAAAAAAAAAAAGAAGGAAGATATACAAAAAAAAAAAACAGAGATTTCGAAATAGAAATCATATACAAATATTAAAAGGTGATTTATCTTTTTTTATTTTCTTTTTTAAGTAATAAATAAAAAAAAAAACTTTCACCTATCGTTTGGTCTTCACGCCACTGTCAGTGTCTCCTTCAGTCTAAGAGGCCGTCGAATCCCTGGGGATTCGGCCAAGGCCGCGGCGGGGGACATCGGGAACCGAAAGGTTTTCTTCTTTTTTTGGGAGTTTTGGCTTTAGTCTGGTATTTTCGACTCCGAATCGGAGTTCTACGCAAAAAATGGTTAAAATGGTTTTTTTTGGCAATTTTTCAGCCACCGGAGACAGCGGTCACTATCACCGGCGACAGGCGGCCATGACTGAAGTCCGTTCTTCCTATGGTTGGACTTAGAGGCCCCTTTCAGAGAAAAAGGTGAGAAAAGAAATTTTTAAAAAATAGTTTAAAAATGATTTTTGAAACATTTTTTACTTAAATAGGGACCCCTAAACGACGTAGTTTCGTCCAGGCCCTAAATGCCCCAAAATAGCGTCATTTTGACTCAACCTGAAGCCCGGCCCGAACCACCCCTAAGATCTGCGTGTTTTTGTAACAATGGTATTATTGTTATCCTAGTCCTTTCGCTTTTTAGGTGGTTTTCAATACAGTCCTGTTCTATTATTTATTTTATCACTTAATTTTAATTTGTTTTCAATTTAGTCCTTCGTATGCTGACCCCCTTGGGAAATGACGCGTGTCTAGGAGTTTTGGGATAATTTCCCATTTAGTCCCTGTTTCTTTTCGCGTATTTCATTTTGGTCATTTATTCCATTTTATTAGTTTATTTTTTATTATTTACGATTTATACCCCCTAATTTCATTTAAATTTCAATTTAATCCTTTGTTTACTTATTTCAAGCTTTTTACAAATTGTTTCTTATTTTATTTTATTTATGTATTTGTCTATTTATTACATCTTTATTTTTATACATACTTAAGCATTAGATTGTATACATGCTTTTATTGGTGCATTTTATTTATTTATTATTATTGTCATTATTATTTTATTTTTATTTTTTGTGTGTTTTTGTTATTTTATTATTTTTTAATTATTTTTGACACTTTCATGTCATGTACATTTATCTTTTTAATCATGCATCTTCCATTGTTTTTTATTGATTTTAAGTTACTTTATTTATTTATTTATTATGATATGATCATTAATATTATTATATTATTATTATCATATTCCTTTATTTGCTTATTATTTATCATTCTAATATTCTACCCATATAGCCATTTTATATTATTTCACTATCACTATATCATACATTATATTTAAACATTTGTCCGTTTCATACTCTGCCCGAATAAATTAAATATACATCGCTTTAAGTGTTATATTAATTTTTACTCGACACATAAAAAGGAGAATTTCAAAACCAAGGCAATGTTCTTGTTTAGAGATTCGAGAAGCCATGCCCTAAAATTACGGGGTTTGATTTTCTTTTTTAACCTAAATAACCGAACATCCTTTTAAAACTAAAAACACATGAGATTTAAACAATAATTAAATAATGAGAAATTTTATTTTCGAGAATTCGGGATGTTGTGTCCTAACTTACGGGACATGACCTTTTCATTTTGGTTATCTCGAAATAAGAAAGCTTATTATATAAGTTTTGATTTAACCAAATGATTTTAATAAAAAAATCATGCAAAGAGGGATCGTATTTAAATTTTCGAATTTTCAATTTTCGACACTAAGACACCAAGTAATCTATTAGGTACCAATTTTATGTGCCACGAGAGTGTTAATCCTTCCTCGTGCATAACCGACTCCTGAACCTATTTCCTAGATTTTATTGACCGAAAAGTATCGTTTTAAATCTAACATTTAATTAATATGAGTTTTGAGGTGATCCGATAACACCTAATAAAAAGAATTGGTGGTGACTCCCATTTAAAAAAATAAAAGTCGATCTCAAAAAGGTTTCGACAACTTGGCGACTCCGCTGGGGACAAATTAAGATAGTCAAGCTGCGAGTTGATTACTTTTTGGTCTTTTTGTCTAAAGTTGATAATTTGGTTTAAATTAACGATCCCTTTATTGTATTTTATCATTCATGTTTTGTCTTCGATATCTCGAGTTATATAGCGAGCTAGTATGTCTGTTTTATTGGTTTTCGAAATTTTTTTTTATGTTTTCACGTATATTGCATTGCACAATCGTTCCATTTTGCCTACCTTAAGTGGGAGTGAGAAACTATTCCTTCGTGAGGTATTCACCTTCGTATAAGATAGTGGATTGCTTTCGGGATACATCCGCACCTATACCTTCATGAGATCTTCATCTTCGTATAGCCTAGGGAAATGTATTCCCCTGAACTGAACTAGGTCCATATGAGCTTATAATGGGTGAGGATTGAGGAATCTGCTGGTTTAGGTACCCTTACTTTAGAACCGAACTGCATATAATGAGCTCTAAGAACCTACCCTAAGTAGAACCATACCAAACCTCTAGTGGTCACCCGAATAGGTGTTCTATTTTTTATTTCTTGCTTTGAATTCTAGCTTTGGATGAAATATACTGACTTGTTTCATTTTGTTTTGGTTGTGATTGCATTGCATTTTCATTATAGAAAAGGGTGTTGATTCGCGTTCAGTTGCTAAATAGAGAGCTTGTCATAGAAACCCACTGTAGAAGAGTATACAACTCTGCTCTATTGCCTAAGAATCCAAGCTGACAAAACTTATTCTAAATCTATCAACGTCCTGAATTTTTTAAAGAGGCTAATGAGCATAATTAGGATAAGCGAACAATTGGTTACTGCCCGGATTAAACAAAAGAGAGATAGTAAATGCATCTCTTGGAAAAGTTTGTGAGATTTGATCTCGGCACATCCGAATATAAATAAAAGAGTCGACGTCTTCGCCTAGATTATTTATGGGTTGGTTATCTTCTCCAAAGCACTAGGGCACATGGATGATGCAGTTTCAAATTTATTTACTGGCTTGACAAAAGGGTCACACCCGTCCCGGCAATTTTGGCTGAAACTTTCAGATCTTTAAGTGTATGCCGGAGAGTGGGTGAAGGAAGATTTGTCGAATGTGCACAACTCTTGCTAGCTTGGTTTCATAGTCACTTTTAAAAGGTAGAAACAATATCTTATCGAGTATTCTCTGAGAACTACTCTTCGTTGAAAGAATTCGTGGCTACCTCAAAATGAGAAAACATTTTAGAGGAAAAGTGAATGGCAATTCTCCAGAGTCTCCAAGACGAAGACGTTGAATGAAGGGGCCCTTGGATGATCCCTGATGAAATTTTGTACCGATGTGGAGACTTCGACTAGGTCCCCCTAATCGGGATATGGTGAGCTATTGGATATGCCTCTCTACTAGTATTGAGGCAATATGAGTCGAGGCAGTTCATACCGATAATGCAAGGGTTGGCTCAGCGTGAGTTTACGTACAAAGGTGATAATTAAAAAAAGAAGGTTCGTGAAATATCAAGCGTTTAGAACCAAACACACAAAATGAAAAGATTTGTCACAAATCCCATGGCTACCCCTGAATGTGATAGGTGGTTGGCTAAACGAATCAATGACAATATCCCTGCGTCAAGTCAAGAAAACTCTTGATCGATAGAAGAGCACTTACAAATGATCTTGTTTGGGTTAGAGATCATAAAGAAAGACTTTGAAAAGGGGAGTTCGAAGTTGGGGAAAAAAATAGAACAGTTGGAAAAGGAAAAAAATGCAGTTAGGATTAAACGTTGATGTCTAGAAGTTAGAAGCTAAGAAGATGAGAAAAGGAAAGGACAAGGCTGGGGAAGACTTGGACAGTCTAAAAATAAATTATAAGAAGTTGCGTTTGTCAATGAGGACTACTGGGTTGGGTAAAACATTAGAACAATGGCGGCAAGAAATTAAAGAAGAAAATATTAGAACTGATCAGTGGGAAAAGAAATTCCAAGATGCTCGAGTTCGAGAAGATGCTCTAGAAAGCCGAAATGAAAAGGTTAGATTAAGAGCCTGGGTAACAGAACTAGAAAGGTCACTGCATCAATATCGTAGTTGCAACTCTGCAATTGAATTGAAAGCAAGCCTAAATAAGATTGAAGAGTTGAAGAGAAAGATAGGAGAGCTCGAGGTTGCACTGAAAAATTGTGAACTTCGAGTTGAGCTTCTTGAAGCGAACAACGAACACTGAAAAGAGCAACTCCAACGATCTCAAGGTCAGATTAAGGATAGAGATCACATCATGGGTGAAGCTGTGACTCAAGCACGGGAAGTAGCCAACCATTTACAAATCCTAGCAGCTGAAGCTGACATGCTGAGCTTAAAATACGAATCAGAATCAAATCGAGGCTGAGAATTAGCTTGACTTCTTAGGAAAGTCAAGGCTTTGAGTATTAGGGCAAGCCTGTATATGTAAAATATCTATTTTATGTAAAGAGATTTGTTTTCTAGTAAAGTTGTTCTAATATAATTGAATCAGAACCAATGCCTCTTTTTGTATTCATTTCATACTTCAGTATTATATTTCATCATATGCATTAAGTTTTATAAAAAGACCCTAATTAATCGAAATTATGATAGTTACCCTGTAAACCAACAAGAATCTACCAACTGAATATCATTATAGTACTCGTGGCAAAACCAAAGCCATGGATCAAATATTAAAGAGATTTGAACAAATTCAGAAAGACATGTAAGATTAGTTGCAAGCGCAGTTACAGGAACAATTAGCTAAGGTACAGCAAGACATGAGGGATTAAATACAAGAATCCTAATCAAGTATGATAAGCCAGTTGACCCAGTTGTTGGTCGGAAAGATTAAAAAAGGGAAAAATACTGTGGTTAACTCTGGGGATGATAATAAAGACCCCACTTACCCCCCAGGCTTTACCCCAGTGAATGTCCAAGCCCAACAAGACATATATCCACGAATGGTACCCGTTACCATAAGACCTCAACAATACCATGCCGGTATTTCAGCACTGGTGAATTACCTAACGGGTTTAGGCTCCAATCCTGGAGATAATCTGACCAACCCCGTCGTTCCAGGTTTGGACTATATGGCGAAAATGGATAGAGCAATAGTAGAATTGCCAAAATAGCTAGAAAACCAGTACAAGTGGTTGGAAGAGAAATTCAAAGCTATGGAGAATGTTGACTACTTTTGCGGGGTCGATGCTAAGGAACTAAGTTTAGTCCCAAATCTAATGCTCCCACCGAAATTCAAAACTCCAAAATTTGAAAAATATAATAGGACTAATTGTCCTGAAGCCCATATCATAATGTTTTACCGAAGAATGACGGGATACGCCAATAACGACCAATTATTAATCCATTGCTTCCAGGATAGCTTGATTGGATCGACTGCCAAATGGTATAACCAGCTAAGCCGTGCCAAAATCAACCCATGGAAATGTCCTAGTATACTTAGTAGTATAGTTAGGATATAATTGGCATGTCATAGGGATTAGTGTATGTGCTTATGTTGAAGACATCGTTCAATGTTAAGACAGTGATTTATGCCTTATGGCATAGCACATAAGTGCATCTTGGGCCAATATTTTAGGGTGTTTGGATGGATGTGCCTTTCACACAATACGTGTTAGGGTGTTCAGTTGAAATCTCAAGTAGTTGAGTGTATATTACTAAGGTTTACTAAGGTTGAAATAAATCAAAATTTTGATAATAAGACTTGCTAATAGACATAATGAGCTATAAGTGTAACAAAAGTAATACATGCTAACACTGGGGCTAATACTAATGATACACGAATTGACAAGGTGTTTAAATACTTGGCTAATGAGAAAGAGAAATAAAAACTTATTACTTGTTAACTTTTCATAAGAATGAGGTGAGAAACTTTGAAACAAAAACCCTTGGAGTTAATTGGTTAATTATTGAAAATGTGTGTGCATTGTGTAAAAGAAGTGTAATTAAATTGTGGATAAAAGAATGCTCATTGTAAGAGCAAGAGTAGCATATTAAGTACATACCCTAATTGTATAGTAGAAAATAAATTATATGAATTGGTCTTAGGAGGTTTGAGCACTAGTGTTATGTTAGTAAGAAATATAAAAGGGAGTTTTCTTAACATATTATTTAAGTGATCTCTTGCAAAAAAAAAAAAAAATTAAAAGATTGAAGCTACTAGTGGTTAAGGTAAGTTATGATAATCTATGAGTATTTACTAAGCTTTTGGGATGGACGTGTTAGTGATTTCAACACATAGGTGAAATCCATTTCGAGAATATTGAATTATCGAGTTAGAGGCATTGCATCACCACATGAGGAATAGAAGGTTTAAGCTATGGTATTGTATAAGATTTTCTTAGTGGTGGAATGTACATAAGGGCTTAGACCTTGTAAGGAGTTGTACCTTTGATGTTTTATGATTTTGAGTGAAGAATGTATTTAATTCGATAATTTGTAGGTTATACTTTGGCTTGGAATTGCTCTGAACTTAGTTTTGTGCTGAATGATGGTCCTAAATCTCATTTGGAAGTGTTTTAAAATTATTTGAAACACATTGATTTGTTATGGGGATGTTTAGGGATGTTTTAAAGTGTTTTTAGACCAATTTCCCACTTTAGGTGCTTGAGTATCGATAATTGGCTACTATGGTATCACAACAAGTCAAACAAAATAACCCTATCTACATTAACAAGGACTTGTATTGCCACAACTTTGGACTTATGCCTCAACAACTACCCTTGGTCCAAGCCACTGCGCTGTTTTGCATTATTTTGACTTTCGAGGGTCTGTTTTGGGTCCCAAACACCTCCAACCACCCTCAAGCAACTTTAAAATGATTTTAAGTTTTAAGCTTTAGAAAAAGTCTTATTTCTCTCTAAACAATCTCGATTTTAAGCCACAATCACTTGTTTTATGATTTGGTAATGTCCATACATGTCTTCAATAGGTTAAAACGAATGGGAGTAAAAAACTACCCTATTTCTCCTTTTCCACACAGGAATACCCATGCACATAAAATCATCAAACTTATCTTGTTTAACTAGTGTCTTCCACAAGCCCATCATAAACGGGTAATCTCGAAGAATATGGTAAGTATCCTTTCGAAGATGAATTGACTTTAAATAGAGATATTACGAATTCAATTTCTATAACAACTTTTTATTTATATTTTATTACAAAATATAACTTAAATATAAAAATATTTTCAATTTTAATATTATTCTAAATAATTAATTAAGCTCAATCAAAGATTCACCTAGAAATAAAAAATTTATGGGCCACTATATAATCAAATCCCATCTCTTATTTGCATGGTTTCTTTTATTTAAGTTAGGAAAAGTAAAAGAGTTGAATTTCCCCTTCTTTACCTTAAAGTTATTTAAGCTTCCTTTAATTTCAAAAAATAGAGATCATTTTTATTTTGTTAGAAATGAAAAATATTGAAAAAACCGTGTTCAGGTAATTTTTTTAAAAATGATTTTTTAAAAACAAAATGAAATATTTAAAATTAGATGTCCTATAAACATAAAAATATTCTTTTTTTTCAACCGTTTTTCAAATACTAAATTAGATGCCTTGATTCGAATCCATATAAATGTAATTTGTTTTTATTTTATGTCTATTAAATAAAAATAGTTATCAAGCATATTTTCATTCTTGTAGAAAATGTTGTTTTTATTTACCAAATGTAATTTTTGAAAATGAAAATAGATAATATTTTCAAGAGGGCCTTAATTTTTATTTACCTCAATTAAGGAACAAAGCTAAAAGTAATAATAATAAATTTACTTTTAATCAATAATTTCTGTCGAAACCTTTTTTTTGACAGGGTCGACTTTGATTTTGAAAACGAAAATGAACATGAGAGTCGACACCAATCCTTTTTGATGAGGTGGGATTGGATCACCTCGAATAGTGGTTGTTTTTAATAAACGGTTTGATTTATTAAAACAACGATTTTGGTCCACGAAATTCAGAAAGACGGGTTCGGGAGTCGGTTACGCACGAGAAAGGGTTAGCACCCTCATCACGCCCAAAATTGGTACCTAGTTGATTACTTCATGTTTTTTAGTGCCTAGAATTAAAAATCTTGAAGAGATCTAAAATACGATCCTTTGTTATAATATTGAAAATTTTTCAAGAAAGGGGCATATTTTACGTTAATTGAGAAAGAGAATTACATCCCGTAAGTTAGGACACAATGTCATAAATTCCCAATACGAGAATAAACGCCAAAAAATTTACTTATTTTGAAAGATATTCGATTATCTCGATTCTAGAAAGAAATCATATTTCATAAGTTAGAATACGATTTTTTCTTGATTCCTGAGATTATTTAAAATTCAGTTTTTTTTTTAAATTGTTCGTTTATTCAAATTTATCGAGAAAATCGGAACCCCGTAAGTTAGGGTACGACCTTTCGAATCTCAAAATACAAAGTATCACTTATTTTAAAATCATAATTTATGTATCGAGTAAAATTAATACGACATGAATTTGTAGCAATAATGACATAATATGTTTGATAAAATATAAAAAATAGTAATAAAAATCACGGTACTAATAAACATAACAGAATAATAATAAATGCGATAATATACTTAATAATAATACGAGCAAAAATAAAAAATAAGATAAATAAATAAAAAAGCTAATTATAAATAAAAAATAAGTAAATAAACAAATAAAAACTAATAAAAAGTTTAAATAAATAAAAAAATTGAAAATAAGCAAATAAATAAAACAGTAAAAATATTAAATAAAAGAAATTTAAAAAAATAATAATAATAATAACAATAATAATAATGATAATCCAAAATTTGAAAGTATATAAAAAGATATAAATAAATAAATAATAAAATGACAATAATAAGAGTAATAATAAAAAATAAGACAAGTCTATTTAAAAAAAATAACAATAAGTAATAAACAAAAAATAAATATTAAATATTAAATTAATTAGTTTAATAATATAACAATAATAACAAAAAAGGACTAAATTGAAATCAAAATAGAATTTTGGGTAAAAATCGGGAATGAAAATAGGGTGAAGGACCAAGTTGCAATGCGCAAATAACAAGGAGGGACCAAATGGGAAATTTTCCTTTTTCCTCCAAAACGCGTAGTTTAAATATGGACCAAATTGAATTAAAAACAAAATTATGTGGTAAAATTAAAAGAAAAACAAAGAACAGGACTAAATTGAAACTGGTCAAAAAAGCAGAAGGGCTAAAGGCGCAAAAAACCCTTTTAGTTAAAAACACGCGGATCCTTGGTAGGTCGGGTCAAATCGAGTTGGATCAGCCTCAAAACGACGTCGTTTTAGGCTTTTGAGGCCAGTCCCAAAACAACGTCATTTTGAGAGCCTATATAAATCAAATTTTTTAAAAAAATATTCATTCTTTCCCATTTCACAAAAAAAAAAATAAAAAATAAAAACACCCCTCTCAAATTTTCTCAAACCCTTCTCCTCTCTTGCCAAAGCTCCAGCCATCGGCCGCCGGTCGCCGGTGACGACGCTGCCGTCTACGACAGTCGAAAAATCATAAAATTTTCCATTTTCTCCAGTGATCAAAAAAATAGGTAAGCCTCCTCCTTTTCTTTTATTTTTATCAAATATATGTAAAAAAATGTTTCAAAAAGAAAGAAAATAAAGAAAATAAAACCACCTTAGTAAATTTGTTTTCTTCTCTACTTTTGCTGTTGTTTTTTGAACTTTCCTCTTTTTTTTATTGATTGTAAAAAACCGACCCCTTACATTGAATTTGTTTGTGGCTTTTATAGCCAAAATACATTTTGATTTTTTATTTTTACTGTTTCTTTGCTTTGTCTGCCTTTTCTTTTTTTGTTTTGCAGGTGCAATTAGCGGTGGAAAAAGTGGCTGATGTGACGACGACGGCGCAGGCTAGGGGGCTAGGGTGTGGTGTAGGTGCGGCGACAGAGGGCTAGGGTTTTGTCTTTTTCTAAAAATAGGTTTAGGGCTAGTTGGGCTAGGGTTTGTTTGTAATTTGGGCTATTTGGGATTTGGGCCACATTAGGCTTGTATGGACTTTGGGACTGTTAATTTTATTATTTATCGGGCCCAAAAAAATTGGGCTGATTACAGCCGCCCCTCTTTGCTCGTTGTCGTGTAACGAGAATGGAGTAAAGACTTTTAAGAAAGACTAATTTTGCCCGATCTCACCGAGTCTCGACTTCTTTTGATGTTTCTCTTCTTCAAACAGTTACATTCTAGTCCACTGCATCTTATTGCTTCAATCCACTCCACCGCAACTTCAGAGAGATAATACTTGTAGCTTCAATCTACTCCGCTGCAACTTCAGGAGATGAGATTTGTAGTTATAGTAGATTTAATCCGACCTACTGCAACTTCAGAGGTATAGGGTTTGTCGCTTTAATCCTCTCCTCTGCAACTTCAGGGAGATAAGATTAGTAGCTTCATCTTTCTCCACTACAACTTCAGGGAGATAAGGTTTATAGCTTTAATCTGCTCTACTGCAACTTTAGAGAGATAAGGTTTATAGTTTTAATCTGCTCTACTGCAACTTTAGAGAGATAAGATTTTCTATCTTCTATCTACTCCACTGTAACTTCAAGGAGATAAGATTTGTAATTTGTAGCTTTAATCTGTTCCACTGCAACTTCAGTGAAATAAGATTCGCTATCTTCAGTCTGCTCTACTGCAACTTCAGGGAGATAAGACTTGTAACTTCAACCTGCTCCACTACAACTTCAGGGAGATAAGGTTTATGGCTTTAATCTGCTCCACTGCAACTTCAGGGAGATAAGATTCGCCATGGTAGATCCGACCTACCGCAACTTCAGAGGTATAATATTTGTAACTTGTAGCTTTAATCTATTCCACTGCAACTTCAGGGAAATTAAATTTGTTACCTTCAATCCGTTTCGCTACAACTTCAGGGAGATAAGATTTGTAGTTTCAATCTGCTCCACTACAATTTTAGAGAGATAAGATTAACCATAATGATTTCAATCCATCCCACTGCAACTCAAGGGGTATGGGATGTGTAACTTCTTTGATATGTTACACCATTTTTTGGGTAACATGACCTATAAAATCCAATTCATAGGTCTATTTATGCCAAGTGATTAGGATGTCATGATCAGAATGAATCAAATGCTCCTAACTAGATGTGTATGAATGGTATTTGCATGAATGCAGAATGTCATTTTTCAAGAATGATCTTTTTTTAATGCTTAGATTGTTATTGCTCATTGTTTATCACGGTTGTAGCGACGTAAAATTTGCTTCGGTCGCTAATTGTGTGATTGATAGAAAAATTTAAAACCAAAGTTTTATTAAAAGGGAGTCGCCACTGATCTCTTCTCTAGGTGTGATCGGATACCTATAAAAACTTCATTTTAACAAAAAGTCTTGTTTTTGATAAAAAGAAAGTTGAATTTAGGTCCACGTGAAAATCCAAAGAAAAGATAGGGTTCGGGAGTCGGTTACGCACGAGGAAGGTATTAGCACCCTCGTGACGCCCAAAAGTGGTATCTTTTATTAAACGTGTGTTATCTCAATTTTCAAAAATACGAGTTCAATTTGACATTTAAATGTAATCCGATTAAAAACAAGAATTTAAAAATTTTGGATTTTTTTTAGAAGGACGTCTTGTCTTCAATACGAGCCGATATGATTCACCCAACATAGCGATGAAACCGACGACTTAGTATTGAATCGGTACGTTGCCTTATTTATTTAAAATATTTAAAAAATGTTTTAAAATAATGATAAAGACCAATAAAAATAATTGTGATGAGTAATTATGAATAAACGATGATGCAAATAATTAATGAAAAATTAAAATATAATGTTAGAATAATAATAATAATAGTAATATTTACAAAAGAAAATAATAAATAAACTAATGTGTTGATAGTATAAAAAAAATAGAGAATAAAAAATATGTACGTAAAAATATGTATATATAATAATAGAAAAATAAGATTAAAAACAAGACCAAGTATAATATGATAATAGATGTAAAATAATGGTAATAAAAATAAAAATAAAATATAGAAGTCGCTAAAAACAAATTTGAAAATAATCATTGGTGCTACAAAATATATACATATATATAGTAAAAGTATATATGCAAGAAATATAAAAGGTTATATTTAATAATATCAAAAATATACATAATATATACATGTAAAAATAATAATAATAAAACTACATAAAATGTATGTATATATTAGTAATAATAATAATCACGATGGTAAAAATAATATGATAATGATGAAAATAATAATAATATATATATATATATATATATATATATTTTAAAACAGTACTTCATAAATACATACATATATATATTAAAAATGATTACAAAATAATATTAAAAGTATATACATAATATATACATATAATATAATTATTGAAAACACATACAATATATATAGTATTAAAATGTACATAGTATATATTCTTAAAAACATGTAATATATACATACAAGTATTAATAAAACTGCTAATACTAATAATGATAAGATAAAATATATAATAGGTGTAATAATAATAGAAAATAACAATAAAATAATATTGAAGTAAAAAAGGGTGAAAAAAAAGATGAAAATCGAAACAAAAACAAAGTCTTGGGGCAAATTTTAAAAAAATAAAGGGAAAAGGGTCGAATTGAACGCGCTAAAATACTGAGGGGACTAAAAATGTAATATACCCATTGGTTCAAAATGCACAGCAACAAAGAGGATCGAATTGAAATACGTAACGAATTTCTAAGCCGATTTATAAAATACCAAAGACTTAATTGCAAACCATAAAAAGGCGGAAGGGCTAAATGCGAAAATAGCCCTTCCGCATAGAAAACACGCGGATCTTGGCTTTGAAAATGGGTCGGGTTCGGGTCCCCCAAAACGACGTCGTTTCGGCTGTGTTTGGGGGTAATTGAAACTACGTCGTTTCAAAATGCTATAAAGGCCCACTTTTTTTTTTATTTTTTTTTCATTTCTTCCACATTCAGAAAGAAAAACTAAAGTAACCCTCTCAAGCCCTCTCTCACTCTCCTTGGCCAGCCATGGGCTCCGGTCACCGGTCACCGTTGGCCACCGGCGACGGCGCCACCATTCGCGTGGCCGGAGAACTCGAAATTCTCCCTTCGAACCCCCTCTTTGCGTAAAAAAAGATTTAGGACGTAAAAACCTCTAAACTAGACCCCTAAACCCTTTAAAATAGCAAAAAACTTCTCGACTCTTGGCTTCCTCCGTCGAAGTTTTAACCGAATCTTTAGAGATCCGTCAGCTTTCGGACTAGAGAAGCGGATGCTGATGATATCGACACCAAATACCGGTAAAACCTTCCTTTTTTATGTATTTTTGTAATAGGTTCGAAATAAATAATAAAGAAAAAAGAAAAACAATGAATAAAAGAGGCACCTTTTTTATCTCAAGTCTGTTTTTTTGTATTTGAAGAACCTCCCTTTCGTATTCAAAATCCCTTTTTTAGTTTCAAGAGTCTCCCCCCTTACAAATGTTTTTAGATTTGGCTTTTATAGCCGATTATCTTATCACTATTTTTCTACCTTCTGTTTATTGCTATATTATCTGTTCTCTGCTTCGCTATCTGCCATCTATATTTGCTGTTCTTGTCTCTGTTCTTTTCTTATTTATAGGCTCTTGAAGGGTCAACGAGCAGGAGTTTCCTCTTTGGTGCAAAGGATGGTCAGGGTTGCAGGCCTCGAGCGCCGAATGCACTACAGAGGCACGTGGGTAGGGCTGTGGCTAGTGCGGCACGTAGGAGCCTCAGAAACCCTAGGGTTTCTGAGTTGGTCTAAAGTTTGAGCTCGGTGGGCCTATTGGTATAGTGGGTTTGATGGGTAGGTTAGGCATTTTAGACCGATTGGACTTGTAATGTGGGTTTGGGTTGGCTTAATTTGGATTTTAATTTGTAATTGGACTTGGACATTTGGATAATAATTTATTTTGGCCTTTTTTATTTGGTTTAGATTTGGGTCTTGGGTTATAATGCAAACGAGCCAAAATTGGCCTATAACAGCTGCCCCTCTTTGCTCATTGTCGTGTAACGGGAATAGAGTAAAGACATTAAGAAGGGCCAATTTTTTCTCGGTCTTGCCAAATCTAGACTTCTTTGGTGCTCTTTTTGTTAAGGTAGTCCCTTTCTAGTCCACCGCATCTTGTAGCTTTGGTTCACTCTACCGCAACTTCAGAGATATGACTTGTAACTTCAATCTACTCCAATGTAACTTCAAGGATATGAGATTTATGGCTTCGATCTGCTTCACTGCTCTACTGTGACTTCAGAGAGATAAGACTTGCAACTTTGACCTGCTCCACTGCAACTTCAGGAAGGCAAAATCTGGTGTCTTCAATCAGCTCCAATCTTTATTCTTTACTAGGCATGTGACCCTAGGCTCAACTCACCTCTCGTAATATGAGTTGACTTTTTCAAAAAAAACAGACATTAAACAAACAGAATTTGAAAATACTTCGACATGTGGCCCGAGGTTCAACTTACCTCTCGAAATATGAGTTAATTTTTGATAAAAACGGAATTTGAAAGACAGAAATTGAAAATACCTCAACATGTGAGCCGAGGCTCAACTCACCTCTTGCAATATGAGTTGATTTTTGAAAACATGAACCAAAATTGAAAATACATCAACATGTCTTGAGGCTAAACTCACCTCTCACAATATGAGTTGATTTTTGAATAAACATAAATTGGAAATACAGAAAGTGAAAGTACCTCAGCGTGTGACCTGAGGCTCGACTCGCTTCTCGCAATATGAGTCAATTTTGTAAACATAAATTGAAAATACCTCAGCGTATGAGCTGAGGCTCAACTCATCTCTCGCAATATGAGCTGATTTTTTTTTTTGTAAAACATAAATTGGAAATACCTCAGCGTGTGAGCTAAGGCTCAACTCACCTCTCGCAATATGAGTTGATTTTTGAAAATATGAACAAAAATTGAAAATACCTCAACATGTCTTGAGGCTCAACTCACCTCTCGCAATATGAGTTGATTTTTGAATAAACATAAATTGGAAATACAGAAATTGAAAGTACCTCAGCGTGTGACCTGAGGCTCAACTCATCTCTTGCAATATGAGCTGATTTTTTTTTTTTTTTTGTAAAACATAAATTGGAAATACCTCAGCGTGTGAGCTAAGGCTCAACTCACCTCTCGCAATATGAGTTGATTTTTGAAAACATGAACAAAAATTGAAAATACCTCAACATGTCTTAAGGCTCAACTCACCTCTCGCAATATGAGTTGATTTTTGAATAAACATAAATTGGAAATACAGAAATTGAAAGTACCTCAGCGTGTGACCTGAGGTTCGACTCACTTCTCGCAATGTGAGTCAATTTTGAAAACATAAATTGAAAATACCTTAGCGTGTGACCTGAGGCTCAACTCATCTCTCGCAATATGAGCTGATTTTTTGTAAAACATAAATTGGAAATACCTCAGCGTGTGAGCTAAGGCTCAACTCACCTCTCGCAATATGAGTTGATTTTTGAAACATAAATTGAAAAGCAGAAATTAAAAATACCTCAGTGTGTGAGCTAAGGCTCAACTCACCTCTCGCAATATGAGTTGATTTTTGAAAAACAGAAATTGAAAATACCTCAACGTGTCTTGAGGCTCAACTCACCTCTTGCAATATGAGTTGATTTTTGAAAATGTAAATTGAAAAACAGAAATTGAAAATACCTCAACATGTCTTGAGGCTCAACTCACCTTTCGCAATATGAGTTGATTTTTTTTGAAAAATAGAATAAAAATATACCCAAAATCTCTCATCTGGTGGAATTCGGTTGTCTTCTCCCTCGATTCAATACAGCTATCATTGCATCCTCTTGCTCTGCTGGAGTACTTGAATATGTCGTGCATGATGTTATCACAATATGCACATGTTTGTCTTAAATGCCTGGATGCCTACATGATTATGCTATGCGTTTTAGGCTTTTTGTCACATATCCCTTTTTGTTGTGATTTTTGTGATGATCTACATTCATTGCTTCAATTATTGACTTTCTTTTAGGCTTTGTACCCGTCTTCCAGCTTTACGAGTAATCTGTGTTTCTCAAATATCACTCTTTTGCCCCTGTTGAACTTTGTTCTTGCTTTGAGGCTCTTGTGCTTATTAAATTCTCATCCGGGTAATACTCAATATTTCTTTTGTCTGGAGTATGTTATTTCAAAATGCTCTAGATCTTCAACGCGTGAACTCTTCCACGTTTCTTAATCAAGAATCTTTTCGAGCATGTCTTCTTGCGTAGAAGTTTTCGAGCTGCTGAAAATGCTTCAAATACTGTAGTCTTACTGTTTGACTCACTGCTCAAATCGTCTTACTACTTGGGCCCAAATCTGCTTCATTAGGATGCCCTTTCGGGTTTTCATCCTAATTTTTGTTTATCAAGACGCCCTTTTCAGGTTTTCATCTTGATTTTTTTTTAAACTTGAGGCGTCATCACTCTTTGCCCATCAGGGCTCTATCATTGACGTAATACGCTGCCCTATCGCTCGGTCGGTATTCTGACCTAAAAATCGAGGAAATAATCGTGTTTTGCTCAACCAGCTTGCCCCACTATGACTTCAGGGTCCATTCCACTATAACCCAAAGGTATAGGATCTGTAACTTGCTCCATCAACTGACCACTCCCTGGGTGACCTGACCTGACGTTTATGCGTGATATTTGAATGGATGCAAAATATTATTTTTCTTGAGAGTGATCCCCTTTTATGCTTAGGTTGACATTGCTTGTTTTCATCGAGATTATATCACTGACGCTATATCTTGTCTCTATTCAGCTAATATCTTTGACAGAAAATCTGAAGAGATAAACTCAATTTAAACTCAAGTATTTCCAACTCTTACACTTGGTGAGCTCTTAAACAACAGTCCTATTTTAGGTTCTTGTACTATTTAGAAGCTTTCAGAGTAATATGCAAAACTCTTTTTATAAAAGTATGATTAGTCCATTAATCATTATTTCAATGTGAAATGCTCAAACTAATGGACAAGAGGAAAATTGATTAAGAGCATAGCTCGAAACAAACAAGTTGAACAATGAGAGCAAATGCAAGTTTATTGGAAGCACATTTTGAAAAGAATAAGATAATCAAAGATAAATTCAAAAATGGGTAAAATGGAAAGCTAGGTGCCCCAGATATCGCAGCCTGAGCTTCTCTGTGCAAACTCCTTTTAGACCATTTTGAGCTCAACATGCATTTATGGGATTCGGAGTACTTTGTCGATGCCCCAAGACGTAGCATACTTCTTCATTGTCAATTCAAATACTACTATGTGTCCCGTTTTATCAAAATTTGAGCAGCCCTTTTTCGGGTTTTCAACTCAAAACCCCTTTGGTCCCAGGGCGCCCTTTGCGGGTTTTCACCTTAGCCTCTCCATTTTTTTTTGAATGAATAAAGGTCTCAAAGCGCCCTTTGTGGGTTTTCACCTTGGCCTCTCCTTTTTAAATATCTCTAGACTGAATCCAAATTTAGGATTGGATCAGTGCTCTTCCGGAGAAAGCCTCATTTACCTCATAAAGTTCCTAAGCACTCATTTTCCTTTGAAACCCTTTTGTATAGAAAGGATCTTCTGTAATACCAGGTTCCCATCATGAAATTCCTTTGGGTGAACCCTTTTCGTCATAACTCAGCATCATCCATTCCTCGCACATTTGACTATGATGAATACTTTCAAACCTTTGTGCAGTCAAGTTTACTGAAGACATTTTACTTTATCCAATTCTTGATTCAATCAAAGCTTGGAGAAAAAGAATCTTAATTTCCATGGGCAGAACCACCTCTAATGCCCCAGCCAAGGTCCTGGTCAACTTTAATAAGCACCAAGAGTAAAGGGTAGCTTCTCATGCCAATATTTACAAGTCTTGGTCACCTTTCATAACTTTTCTTTATTTTTGTATTTTTCTTTTGGCAGCCTTAGTTGCATTGTGATATGGCGCCTAATCTTTGAACAAACTGTAATCTTTTGACATTGTACAGTTAAACATGATTTTTCTGTCATTTGATCTTCTCTCTTTTTCTTTTTTTCTTTTTTTTGTTTTTTTGTTTTTTATTTTTTTTATGACTGTCGACTTTATAAAATTGGCATATGAAGCAACATTCACTTTCTTAGCGAAGCAATTGGCGACCACGACGATGATGTCAACTAGAAGCTTTTGACGAGATCGTCCCTAGGACATTTATGCCCCATGCATTGAAAAATTTGTGAAGAAATGGAAGAAGCACATGAGTCTTGTCGACATAACTGATGCCATTCCCTTCCCATAGTGTACCAACAATATCCGATCCTCATGATTAGCCTGGCTATCGTATAACCATTGTCATGTGTTCTTTAGATACCCTTATGGACCTCTTTTAAGATGTTCCCAAGTGCCACTTAATATGATCGTTCGAAAACATCCTTGAATTCTTGGAAACTCAATAGTCTTGCCTTATTTCTACGGTGAGCTAGGCTTCGATCTTCATCTTTTTCCCAAGCCCGCAATGTCAACTAACCCTTTGTAAGTTAGGATCTGTCTTTCCTCTCATTCTGTCATCCATAACGAATCAAAAGATAGGCACAATCTCTATTATCTTCGAAGTCCTGAGATCCCTCTAGACACATATCTTGTTCCAAAGAGAGTCAATAACAACATCGCCCACGACATTGATATTTGGGGACCTATTGTGGGCACGAAGGTATATTTCAAAGAATAAATGGTTCTTAAGATGATTATTTGCATGGTATGATCATGAATGAAGTGTGAAAAAAATTTTGAATAAAAGTTCAAAAAATAAAGGAATAAAAGAATATCTGCTCAAATAGATGCATTTCATTGAAATAAAAATCTCGGACTCAATCCTATTTCAAAAAAGGAAACTTATCGCCTTTAGGCTTAAGGCAATAAGTGTTTTGAATATTACTCTAGATTAGCTTTAAAGGTACACGGATCTCTTCTCTAGTCCTATCATTCAAAACACTCTCAAGTATGTGAAGTTTGGAGGTGGGTGATATCGAGGTCGTGGTTGAATTGGGTACGAATTAGAAGTACAATGGCTCTCTGTTCCCACCATATAGATTTCTGGCTCTTTTTCTTCATGGGCGTTACCCATTTTTTAGCTCTCGGGGACTTTCATCCTTCCACTTTTGATGGCATTCTCAATAAGTTCCCCAGATACCACGATATCTGCAAAGTCCTTCGTGGCACTCCCTACCAACTTGCCATAAAATGGCACTTTCAATGTGTTGATGAAAAGAACCGCTATTTCAGTTTTGGTTAAAGGTGGTTCTACTTGTGCCGAGATATCACTCCATCTCTGCGCATACCGCCTAAAAGTTTCTGTCGGCTTCTTTTCCATCATGTGCAGAGTCAACCGATCAGGCACCATGTCAGACACGTGCTTGTACTGTTCCCAAAATGCTGATGCTAAGTCTTTCCATGATCGAATCCTTTCTCCGCTAAGTTGATTATACCATCAAAGAGCCGATCCGACCAAGCTTCTTGGAAACAGTGTATTAGCAATTTTTCCTCATTCACATAACCAGCCATCTTCCGGCAAAACATGATAAGATGCCCCTTTGAACAACTCGTTCTATCATATTTTTCAAAGTTTGACACTTTAAAATTCGGAGGCAGAACCAGATCGGGTACCAAACTGAGCTCTTTGGCACTTAATGCAGAGAAGACTTCAGTGCCTTCTATCGCCTTGAGCCTTTCCTCCAAGCTCCTATACTTCTCCTGAACCTCGTGATCATCCATTTTCAACCTGGCTATTTCTACCGAATCATCCAAATTTGGAACATTGGGATGAGTAAGATTAGCTCCGGGGATTGATAAAAATATACCCTACCTTGAATGAGCAGGTGGTACAGGTCGTTGTTGTAGGCCGGTAGGTTCCCCTTGAGTGCACCTTCTTTGTGTTGCGTGGGTGTGCGGTGGAGTGAATCCAGGGGGATAGAGCGGGTCTTGATCGAGATTAACCCTTGGCTGGGTTCTGCAACGTCGGGGTTCTGCATGGGTCCTTTTCCTCTGACCAAAGCTGACATCATTTCCATCATCTTAGCCAGTTGATCCTTTCGTTCAAGTGATTCCTCTCGAGATCTCACCATTAGATCTATCGTTTCTTGCTGTTACTTGGCCAGTTGCTATTGTAATTCCCTTTGGACTCTTTCCATCCTTTCGATTCTTTCATTAAATTCAGCCTCCATTACT
Source organism: Gossypium stocksii (assembly GCA_020496765.1). Classification (NCBI taxonomy): domain Eukaryota; kingdom Viridiplantae; phylum Streptophyta; class Magnoliopsida; order Malvales; family Malvaceae; genus Gossypium; species Gossypium stocksii. The sequence continues at coordinate 6,721,400 of CM035622.1, read as the reverse complement.
CTAGTTTGTCGGCGCGTCCTATTCGAATGATGTGATTCCAGCCTTGTATTATCGCAACTGCGAATTGTATGATTTTAACCTTAGTGAATGATTATGGGATGTGAAATGGATGAATAAATGAATAAATGTCAAATAAATGTTAGTCATGAATGAATATGCAAGAATTTGGTATTGATTTTAAGATAGGCCCATATTTAGGTATTTCATTTATCAAAAGAGTCTATTACAAAACGTTTCAGTCACTTGTGTAATTGACTCCTCCATCAGAAACCCGTTTTTTTGGCAACCAGTATCTAATCAACACCTTCCTAACGAGATACCTATGATGCATGATGAAAAATGAAAATAAAGACAAACAACCTTGGTTAGTAATCACAATAAATATGAACAGAGAAAAACTATGAAAAACCTAACAAATTAAGCTTTCCGGTCCCACAGACCTGATTCCTTTACTTACAAGTGTAACTGTAAAAGATAAGAGGCATTTCTCTGGTGTACTTATTTCGTTGACTAGTAAACGGACAAAGGTTAGGCATGGCTCTAGTTAGGTGGCCCGTACAGTTCACTATATAAGGTTTTGGTTCTAGAGGGTACTCAAATTGTCTGTACTATCATCCACTAAGATTAGTACAGAGCCTCGGTCATGGCCCATCACAGGCTTACGAGATCAATTCGAGGGATTACATTTACTCATGCCTATACGGAGGGACAAGTTAACTCACGAAAGCATAACTCATATGTAACCCGAAAGTATTCACTAGCCTGTGCGGAGGGACGAGTTAACTCACGAAGGCGTAGCGTTTACTTTCACTTAAATGGACGGAGCCCGGGTATAGAACTGATGTTATGTAAAAATGCACGTGAACGGTGTGTGGGGAGAGACTCACAAACCTTTCATTTTATTTTGAAAACTAAACTAAGAAAACTAAAACATAGAAATTCAGAGCTTCAAAACAAGAAGATAAAACAAGTTAGAAACTATTTACAATACGATGCAAATGCATGATTTTAAAAAATAAAATTTCAAGATCACAAATAAATATTAACTTGAACAAAGAATTTCAAAAATTTGGCAACACGCGTTTAATTCCCGACTCGACTATCAAAGGCTGTCCCCAGTAGAGTCGCCAGCTGTAGCGACGTAAAATTTGCTTCGGTCGCTAATTGGGTGATTGATAGAAAAATTTGAAAACCAAAGTTTTATTAAAAGGGAGTCGCCACCGATCTCTTCTCTAGGTGTGATCGGATACCTATAAAAACTTCATTTTAACAAAAAGTATTGTTTTTGATAAAAAGAAAGTTGAATTTAGGTCCACGTGAAAATCTAGAGAAAAGATAGGGTTCGGGAGTCGGTTACGCACGAGAAAAGTATTAGCACCCTCGTGACGCCCAAAAGTGGTATCTTTTATTAAACGTGTGTTATCTCAATTTTCAAAAATACGAGTTCAATTTGGCATTTAACTGTAATCCGATTAAAAACAAGAATTTAAAAATTTTAGATTTTTTTTTTAGAAGGACGTCTTGTCTTCAATACGAGCCGATATGATTCACCCAACATAGCGATAAAACCGACGACTTAGTATTGAATCGGTACGTTGCCTTATTTATTTAAAATAGTTAAAAAATGTTTTAAAATAATGATAAAGACCAATAAAAATAATTGTGATGAGTAATTATGAATAAACGATGATGCAAATAATTAATGAAAAATTAAAATATAATGTTAGAATAATAATAATAGTAATATTTACAAAAGAAAATAATAAATAAACTAATGTGTTGATAGTATAAAAAAAATAGAGAATAAAAAATATGTACGTAAAAATATGTATATATAATAATAGAAAAATAATATTAAAAACAAGACCAAGTATAATATGATAATAGATGTAAAATAATGGTAATAAAAATAAAAATAAAATATAGAAGTCGCTAAAAACAAATTTGAAAATAATCATTGGTGCTACAAAATATATACATATATATAGTAAAAGTATATATGCAAGAAATATAAAAGGTTATATTTAATAATATCAAAAATATACATAATATATACATGTAAAAATAATAATAATAAAACTACATAAAATGTATGTATATACTAGTAATAATAATAATCACGATGGTAAAAATAATATGATAATGATGAAAATAATAATAATATATATATATATATATTTTTTAAAACAGTACTTCATAAATACATACATATATATATTAAAAATGATTACAAAATAATATTAAAAGTATATATATAATATATACATATAATATAATTATTGAAAACACATACAATATATATAGTATTAAAATGTACATAGTATATATTCTTAAAAACATGTAATATATACATACAAGTATTAATAAAAATGCTAATACTAATAATGATAAGATAAAATATATAATAGGTGTAATAATAATAGAAAATAACAATAAAATAATATTGAAGTAAAAAAGGGTGAAAAAAAAGATGAAAATCGAAACAAAAACAAAGTCTTGGGGCAAATTTTAAAAAAATAAAGGGAAAAGGGTCAAATTGAACGCGCTAAAATACTGAGGGGACTAAAAATGTAATATACCCATTGGTTCAAAATGCACAGCAACAAAGAGGATCGAATTGAAATACGTAACGAATTTCTAAGCCGATTTATGAAATACCAAAGACTTAATTGCAAACCATAAAAAGGCGGAAGGGCTAAATGCGAAAATAGCCCTTCCGCATAGAAAACACGCGGATCTTGGCTTTGAAAATGGGTCGGGTTCGGGTCCCCCAAAACGACGCCGTTTCGGCTGTGTTTGGGGGTAATTGAAACTACGTCGTTTCAATATGCTATAAAGGCCCACTTTTTTTTTTTCATTTCTTCCACATTCAGAAAGAAAAACTAAAGTAACCCTCTCAAGCCCTCTCTCACTCTCCTTGGCCAGCCATGGGCTCCGGTCACCGGTCACCGTTGGCCACCGGTGACGGCGCTGCCATTCGCGGTGGCCGGAGAACTCGAAATTCTCCCTTCGAACCCCCTCTTTGCGTAGAAAAAGATTTAAGACGTAAAAACCTCTAAACTAGACCCCTAAACCCTTTAAAATAGCAAAAAACTTCTCGACTCTTGGCTTCCTCCGTTGAAGTTTTAACCGAATCTTTAGAGATCCGTCAGCTTTCGGACTAGAGAAGCGGATGCTGATGATATCGACACCAAATACCAGTAAAACCTTCCTTTTTTATGTATTTTTGTAATAGGTTCGAAATAAATAATAAAGAAAAAAGAAAAACAATGAATAAAAGAGGCACCTTTTTTATCTCAAGTCTATTTTTTTGTATTTGAAGAACCTCCCTTTCGTATTCAAAATCCCTTTTTTAGTTTCAAGAGTCTCCCCCCTTACAAATGTTTTTAGATTCGGCTTTTATAGCCGATTATCTTATCACTGTTTTTCTACCTTCTGTTTATTGCTATATTATCTGTTCTCTGCTTCGCTATCTGCCGTCTATATTTGCTGTTCTTGTCTCTGTTCTTTTCTTATTTATAGGCTCTTGAAGGGTCAACGAGCAGGAGTTTCCTCTTTGGTGCAAAGGATGGTCAGGGTTGCAGGCCTCGAGCGCTGAATGCGCTATAGAGGCACGTGGGTGGGGCTGTGGCTAGTGCGGCGCGCAGGAGCCTCAGAAACCCTAGGGTTTCTGAGTTGGTCTAAAGTTTGGGCTCGGTGGGCCTATTGGTATAGTGGGTTTGATGGGTAGGTTAGGCATTTTGGACTGATTGGACTTGTAATGTGGGTTTGGGTTGGCTTAATTTGGATTTTAATTTGTAATTGGACTTGGACATTTGGATAATAATTTATTTTGGCCTTTTTTATTTGGTTTCGATTTGGGTCTTGGGTTATAATGCAAACGAGCCAAAATTGGCCTATAACAACGGTTCTATCACTAATGTGTTACCATACCTTCTTGTTCAGCTGGTATCTTTGACAGAAAACCCGAAGAAATAGTCACAATTTAGACTATTCTTCCTCAAATATTTCCAACTCTTAGGTTTGGTTAGTTCTAACTAGTGGTCCTATTTCAGGTCCCTGTACTATTTAGAAGCTTTTTAGAGTAATATACAAAACTTCTTTTACGTGAATATTATGAGTCCATTAATCGTTATTTCAATAAAAATACTTGAAAAAATTTGTAACAATGGACAAGACTAAAATTTATTAGAAGCAAAGCTCGAAATGAATGGAATTAATCAAATAGAAGATTTTGCTAAGATACAAAATGAATAAGATGAAAATAGATGCCCTAGATATCGTAGCATGAGCTTATCCGCGCAAACTTCTCGAGGACCCTTTTGAACTTGATATGTGTTTCAAATATCCAGAATGCTTTGTTGATGCCCCAAGACGTAGCATCCATCATCCTTGTTAATTTGGGCATAGCGAAACTACCACATGCCCCACCTTCTATTTGAATTGCTCTTTTCCTGGGTTTTCAATTCAAAACCCCTTTGGTCTCAAGGTGCCCTTTTGTGGGTTTTCGCCGTGGCCTCTTCTTTTTCTTTTCTTTCTTTTTTCCTTTTTTTTTTTATTTTCTTTCTTTTTTTGTTTTTTATTTTTTTATTTTTTTTAAGTGAAGTATTTCTTGATTAAATCAAAATTCACAAGCTTAGGCAAGTTTTTGCCATCTATCTTGGTCATCATCGACGCTCCTCCAGAGAAGGTTTTTTTTTACCAACTAAGGTCCTTCCTAGTTTGGCTTCCACTTTCCTCTAAAGTCCTTTTGTATGAGAAGGATCTTCTTCAATACCAGGTTTCTCTTATAGAATTCTCTAGGGCGAACCCTTTTTTTTTGTTGCAAGCTCGTATCATTTGTTTTTTAGTTGACCATGACGGATAGATTTCAACCTCTTTTCTCTTATCTAATTCAGCTGATCATATCGGGATTGGGTCCATTCGACTTCGTCTAACTTAAGTTCTGACAAAACCTAGAAAGAAGAAATCTCGACTTCAATGGGCAAGACCACTTCCATTCTATAAGCCAAAGAAAAAGGCATTGCCCCGGTAGAGATTCTAATAGATGTTCGATAAGCATAGAGGGCAAATGGTAACTTCTTATGCCAATTTTTATAAGTCTCTGTCATTTTCCCTACTATCTTTTTAATATTCTTATTGGCTACCTCTACCGCACCATTCATTTTTAGGCGATATGGTGACAAGTTGTGGTGTTTGATCTTGAATTGACTGTAGACCTCTGCTATCATACTGTTGTTCAAGTTCAGTGCATTGTCAGATATGGTCCTCTCTGGCATTACGTACTGACATATGATCTCTTTTTTCAAGAATTTGCTGAACATTGACTTTGTAACATTAGCATATGAAGCCGCTTCTACCCACTTGGTGAAGTAGTTGATGACCACAAAGCTGAACCAATGCCCATTTGAAGCTTTTGGCAAGATCGACCCAATGACATCCATGCCCTACATAGAGAAAGGCCATGGAGAAGTCAAGACATGAAGAGGTGAAAGAGGTACATGAATTTTATCTCCATAAATGTAACAACCCGATTTGACCCTAATCAGAACGATGGTTTCGGGACCACGAATCCAAGTTAGAAAAATATTTAAATATTATTTTTTGTACTCTGAATGTGTGACTTGGTTGGTGTGAAAATTTCATTTTAAAATTTTGTCGTTTGGATAACCGATTTGATGAAAAGGGCCTAATCGCAAAAAATAAAAATTTTGTGTTTGTTTGTGTAAGGGCCAAATTATAATTGTCTTTATAGTGTGGAGTATTAATGTGGCAATTTAGCCATAAAAAGGAACTAGTGGCCGGCCAACATGCATGAATTAATGAATAAAAATTTGTTTAATATACTTTATGGCATTATAATATTTTTTATTATGCACGTTATATATTATATTAGATAAAAGATGGAAGTGCTTATCTTTACTCTTGTTTTTTTACGAAAGTTAAGAAAAGAGAAGAGAGTTCAAGCTTTGGTGAATATTCGGCCATAGTAATTTCCCAATTAGTTTAAGATCAAAAGAGGGCGGATCAAGATCAAGGGAAAACAAAGCTAGTTGAGTAGTCGATATAATCGTACGAAAATACCCGAGGTAAGTTTTAAGTAATTAAACATGGATTACCTTTGAATATATTATGATATGTATTATGAGGAATTTATCAAAATGTATATATGTGTTTATATAGCCGAATGGAAGTAAGAAATAAACTTTGATGATTGATATGTATATATGTGTTTATATAGCCGAATGGAAGAAAGAAATAAGCTTTGATGGTTGATATGTATATATGTATTTATATAGCCGAATAGAAATATGAAATGAAATTTTGGTAGTGATATATATACATATGTATTCGAATGATGCTAAGGTTTAATGATGTGTTTGTGTTATATGGAAATTAGAAGTGTATGATTTGATATATGTGAAACCTTATGAATTGATTTTTATATGGTATTATTCGGGCCTTAGGCCTAGTAAGCTTTAAGCTGGTGATTTTGAATCGGGCTACGTGCCTAGCAGGCGTATTGCCGGTGAATGAATAATAGACTTTGAGTCTAGCAGGCCTCGTGATAGTGATAAATTCAGGCTCTCGCCTAGCAGGTTTTATATTGGTGAATTATTTTTAAGTCAGTGATTATACGGGTTCAATTCATTACAAGTAAGGAACAATGGTAATGGAGCTATGTGACATTTTATAATCGGCCACATAGGTGAGTGTGTGTATATATATATATATATATTGCGTTTACAAGTGTGACTATGAACGATTGGTATTATCTTGTGCAATTGATATTTTTGAAGTTACCTTGAATAAATGAATTGAGTGGATATGATATTAAGTTGAGGTTGAAGTTAATTATAGTGTTGTTCATGAATTTAATAAAGTGTATATATATGTATGACTTGATATAATCGAAAGTGTACATATGGTGTGGGTTGATATTGCCGAATGTGAATCAAAGTGTTGAATGGTTTTATTTGTAGTTATATTGAGATAGTTGAAAATGATTTATAAAGTGAATTATTATGAGCTTATGTTTTAAAGATTTCATGCAAATGTAATGTCAATTGTGGATAAGGGTTTAAGCGATCAGGTATGTGATAATTTATTTACCTATTCGAAAATAAAGTAAGTTGATTGTGTGACATGTGATGTAAATTATAAATGATGTTAATGGTGGTGATTGTGTATATGAAAACCTATATGTGGATTATTGTATAATAATTGATATTAATGTTTGATATTGATCTTATATTTGACCTAATGATACATGAGGAATAATTGAAATGTGAAATTCATATCGTTATTAAAGGATTTATATACATCCGATTAGTAGTTATTTAAAAGGTGAGCTTTGAATGTGTTTATAAGGAAGTATATCTATATTCGACCAAGTAAGGCCTATGTGATACCGATCAGGTCAATAAGTTAATGTGTGACTGGAAATGTTAAAACCCTGGTTTAGATAAATGTTTGGTATTAAATTTTATAAGTATGGCTTAATTATGCCTTAACGAATTATCAATGCCATTGAAATGCTATTTGAACTAAGAATTGAGCTATGAATGAAGTGAATGAAACTATATGTTTAAGTATGTGGTTAATCATATTCGGGTTAAAGATATGTATACATGTAGGACAAGGTAATGTGAATTACTTATTTGTGTCAAAGTTTATAGGTGTATTTGTCTATATGGTAATTGCATGGGAATATGGAGTGAGTATTAGTGGACAAACATTTCGTATACTTTTGCGATATCTCTTGAATATGAGTTTTACAAATTATGTATATTTAGCCACATAAAAGAGTATGTATGAAATGTTATATATAATGATCCGTTAACCTAAATATAGATGTGAGTGTAAGGTTACTTGGTCAAAACATGACATTTTGGCTTTGAAATTTAGATAGTGTTTTGGTTAATATAGTTAATTGAGCATTCGGTTAAGATGAAAATTGTGTATGAAAGTATATGCATTATTATTGAAATGCTAGGTATGGGGTTAAATGTGGAAATGAAATTATCGTCTGGTCAAATTTATTTGAATGACTATATTAATAATTTATTATTTGCTTATGATTTACTAAGCCGTAATAGCTTACTTTGTGTTTTCGTTTTTACTTTATTTTATAGATTTTAAATTCCAGATATGAGCTCGAGAAGAGAAGCTTATCACGCTATCGACCACCTTCGGTATTTAATGAAGTTACATTTCGGAACTATGGCATGTATAGGCTAGTTTTGTTATTCTTAGCTTTGTAATTTTATATGTACATAACCATGCGAAAATGGCTTGATCATAATGCTAATGTCCATAGTTATATTCGATCATGTTATAAGCTTAATTTGGGAGGTAAGTTTTATAGTAAATAATTTGTGATGTTGGTTACATGATTCGACAATTAGGATTGGTAAATTAGAGTTTATATTCGGTTTATTAGTTAGCTTATTTTGGAAGTATGAAAAGTGATATAATATGGCTCGATAAAATAGTAAAATGAGTGATTATGAAATGTGCTATATATGTAGTAGTAATTCAGCTTTGGTATATGGTTTATTTGATTAACTTGTAAATTTAAAAATGTTATGATTTATGTATTATTAAATTGAAGTATGAGTTATAATTTTGATTGGTAATACTCGTAATCCCTGTTCCGGCGGAAGACGTGGGTTAAGGGTGTTACAATAAATTTGGCACTTATGACATTTTTTGGCATAGCTTATACAATCCCCTTCCATGGTAGACCAATAATACCCAAATCTCATGATTTTCCTAGCCATTGTGAAACCATTAGCATGAGTTCCACATACACCCTCATGGAGCTCTTCCAAGATTTTCTTAGCCTCGACAGCGTTTACACATCGTAGTAGCATATGATCCTTTCTCCTTTTATGTAGGATCTCCCTATCTAAGACATAGTCACTAGCCAACCTTCTCAACGTTCTTTTATCATTCTCAGTTGCTTGGTCAGGGTATTCACGATTCTTCACATATCGTAATATATCGTGATACCAAGGGTGATCATCTTTTTCTTCTTCTTTGTCGATGTTGTAGCAATGAGCTAGAGCCTCATAAACACTCATCTGAATGGATTTCATATCTTCTTATTTGTTTACTCTGATCATAGAAGCTAAAGTAGCCAAGGCGCCAGCCATTTGGTTTTCATCACGTGGGAGGTAACAGAAGGTGATGTCATCAAACTCCTCAATTAACTCTAAAATTAGCCTTTGACAATTGATCAATTTGGGGTCTCTTATCTCTCATTCACCTTTAACCTGATAGATTACTAATACAGAATCCTCATATACCTCTAGCACTTTGACTTTGTGTTCTATGGTTGCACGAATACCCATGATGCATGCCTCATATTCTGCCATATTATTCGTGCAATCAAAATCCAATTTACTAGTAAAAGGATAATGATCTCCGTTTAAGAATACCAGGACTGCCCCAATTTCATTACCCACAGCGTTTGAGGCTCCGTCAAAGTTTAGTTTCCAAAGATGGCTTTCTTGAGAGTCTTCTTCGGTGGTTGCAACATACATTAGATCTTCATTTAGGAAATCAAAGTTCAATGGCTTGTAATCTTTTAGAACTCTACTAGCCAGAAAATCTGCTATTGCACTCCCTTTTACAATTTTCTGGTTCACATAGACTATATCAAATTCAGAAAGTAGAATTTTCCATCAAGTCGTCCTTCCATTCAAAGTAGTTGACTCCATCATGTACTTTAGAGGGTCCAATTTTGAGTTTAGCCAAGTTGTATGGTACAACATGTACTATCTCAATCTTCGAGTTGTCCAAATTAAGGCACAACACAACTTTTCAATTGGAAAATATCTTGTCTCATATTCAGTAAACTTCTTACTGAGGTAATATATCACTTTTTCTTTTCTACCTGACTCATCATGTTGGCCGAGCACGCATCCCATGGAATTTTCAAATACTGCCAAGTATAGTATTAACGACTTATCTAGGCTAGGTGGCATCAACACTGGGGTGTTAGACAAGTAATACTTGACTTTGTCAAAAGTTTTCTAACACTCCTCATCCCATACACCTGGGTTGTGTTTCTTGAGAAGATAGAATATGGGGTTATATTTCTCAGTTAGTTGTGAAATGAACCGGACGATGTAATTTAGTCTCCTTAGAAAACCTCGAACTTCTTTTTGAGTGAGCAGTGGAGGAAATTTTTGTACAGCCTTGACTTTGTTTGGGTCAATCTTAATCCCCTTTTCAGGGAATACGAATCCCAACAATTTTTTCGACCTAACCCCAAAGGTATATTTTGATGGATTGAGCTTTAGCTGGAACTTTCTCAACCTTAAAAACAATTTCCTTAGGACTTGCACATGCTCTTTTTCTGTTCGGGACTTTGCGATCATATCATCGACATAAACTTTGATTTCTTTGTGCATCATATCATGGAACAGGGTTACCATGGCCCTCTGATATGTCGCTCCCACGTTTTTCAGTCTAAATGGCATTACCTTATAGTAAAATGTTCCCTACATGGTTACGAATATGGTATTTTCCATGTCTTCGGGATGCATCTTATCTGGTTGTATCTCGAGAAGCTATCTATAAAGGAGAACAATGAGTAGCCTATCATGTTGTCCATTAAAGTGTCAATGTGAGGCAACGAAAAATTGTCTTTCAGGCTGGCTTTGTTTAAATCTCTGTAGTCTACACACATTTGTACTTTTCTATCTTTCTTAGGGACGGGGACTATATTGGCTACCCACTCTAAGTATCTAACCACTTGTAGGAGATCAGCGTTAAATTGCTTCTTAACCTCTTCTTTTATTTTTAACAGGACATCGAGCCTCATCCTTCGAAGTTTCTATTGAACTGGCTTGCACTTTTCCTTTATGGAAAGCCGATGTACCACGATATTAGTACTTAGACCAGGCATGTCTTGATACGGCCATACGAAGACATCTTTGAATTTTTAGAGTAACTCAATGAGGTCTTACTTTTCTCTTCGGTAATGCAAGCTCTGATCTTCAGTTCTTTCTTTTCTTGTCTGTATTTCAAGTTCACAATTTCTACTGACTCTTTGTGAGGTAGAATCTATTTCTCCTCTTGTTCTACCATCCTTAACAAATCAGGAGATAGGTTACAATCTCGGTCATCTTCAAAGTCTTAAGGTTCCTCTAGACACATATCTCGCTCAAAAGAAGACTTTGAGTTAGTAACAGCGTCGCTCATATCATCGATATCTAGAGACTTATTATAAGGATGAGGGAAGACCCAAAGAACAAAAAAAATCTAATAATGATTATATGTATAGTATGATTATGAATGAAATGGAAAGAATAAAATAATATTTACTCAGAATGAGACACAAAGATGCATTTTATTGAAATAAAGATGTTAGACATAAGCCTTTTTCACAAAAGGATTCTTATTGCTCCTAGGCTTAGAGTAATAAACGTGTTTTGAACACTACTCTGAATTAGCTCTAAAAACTACAAGAATCTCTTCTGCAGTCCAATTGTTCAAAACACTTCGAGGTACATAAGGGCAAATGTTTGACAGGCTTTCCCCAGTTCCTTCTTCGGATATAGCATTGATGCTCCAATTTCTTAACATTCCTTCCGGGCCTTTGACCTCTTTAAAGAATTCAAAATCTTTTCATTAATTAGGGCCTTTTTGTGAAACTTAATGCATGTGATGAAATTTAATGCAGATGAATGAAATGAATGCAAAAAAAGAGGCGTTGATTCTGATTCAATTCTATTAGAACAATTTTACTAAAAAACAAATCTCTTTACATAAAACGTATATATATACGGCCTTGCCCTCATACTCTAGGCGAAGACATTGATTCGTTTCTTCATATCTGGATGTTAAGATCAAATCCCGTAAATTTTCTAAGAGATGCCTCTATTATCTTCTTTTTGCTTGATCTGGGCCGCGAGCCATTGCTCACTCATCCCCGTGATGCTCGTTAGTTTCTTTAAGAAAGTCGGGACGTTGATGGCTCTCAAATAATTTTTGTCGACTTGAATCCTTAAGCAACTAAGTAAAGTCATGTACTCATCTATCAGACTATCACCCTTCTCTCGTTGTTTTTTCTCAAACTATATTTGGACGGCCGCATTATCTTCTACTTTATCAAGAAATTCATTGTCCATGATAAGCTCTCTATTTAGTAACTGAACATGAATCAACACCTCTTTTCTATAATGAAAATGCAATACAATCATAACCAAGACAAAAGAAAACACGTTAGTACAAAAAATATAAATAACAGATAGAGCACCTATTTGGACGACCACTAGGGGTTTGGTGTGGTTCTACCTAGGGTAGGCTCTTAAGGCTCATTATATGCGATTTGGGTTCTAAAGTAAAGGTACCTGAACTGGCAGAGTCCTTAATCCTCACCCATTATAGGCTTATATGGACTGAGGTCAGTTCAAGGGAATACATTTCCCTATGGCTACATGGAGATGAAAATCTCACGAAAACATAGGCATGTGATATGCGTGATATGAAGTAATAAAATTTATAACAAATGATCACACCAAAAACTAACTATTATCACGATTTAAGGCAAGCGCACCTATCGAACAGTAGTATAGTTATGGCAAGATCGAGATATCGTACCCAAAGGAACCAAAAGTACTAGTACTAACTTTCTTTCTATTATTTAACCTAGAAATAAAAGGAGATTTTTATTAAACTAAACTAATTATTAGACTAAGCCAAGAATATACAAAAAGTGAATTGGAGGAAAACTCTTAGGAAAACTAATTGATTTGGACAATACTCAAGGGAGAATCCACCTAGACTTCACTTGTTATCAACTCTTGAACTAGACGATTTATTCACTTGACTTGATCCGTAGAAATCCCTAACTTATGTTAATATCTCTCTCAAGACTAAAAACAACTAACCCTAGGTTGATTAATTGAAATCTCTTTCTAATTAAAACCCTAGTGTTGCATTAACTCGATCTATAGACTCCCTTATTAGGTTTGACCCTAATCTGGCAGATTTTGTCACCCTATCTCTAGGATTGCAATCAACTCCACTTAATTGTGTTGGATCTACTCCTATGCATGGACTTTTGCTCCTCTACATAAGCACATTCGACTTAAATCAATATCCCAGAAATATCAAATTAAGAGTTAAAAACACAATTAAGAACAAATCAAATATTTATCATATAATTCAAGAGAAAATAATAACAAGATCTATCTTAGGTTTCATCCCCCTCAAGTATTTGGGGGATTTAGTTCATAATTATAAAAGAAAACATCTCAGAAGAATAATGATAACAAAACATAAAGAACCCTAAAACCCCTAGAAGTAATTGAAGGGAGATCTTCAGTCTTGAGGGAGAATTCGGCATGGATCAGTCGGCTTCCTGTGGAGTAATTCCTTGCTTCTGCTCTCTGTGTTGGCGGGAATCAAGCACACCTTTGTAATTGCCTCCTAGGGTCTTTATATAGAGTTTTGGAATACCTTTCTTAGCCCCTAAGTAGCCTTTTCCGAGTGAAATTGAACTTCCTCATGACAGGGACACGCCCGTGTGCCACACCCGTGTGACTTCGACAATGGGTCATGTTTAGGCCTGTTGAAGTGGCACGGCCGTGTGGTTTGGCCGTGTGAATCAGGGTTGGGCCGTGTTCATGCTCAAGGTGGCACGGCCTTGTGACACGCTCGTGTGGAGAACTCCCAGGCCGTGTTGATTATTGAATTGGGCCTAATTTGCCCGTTTTTGGCACGTTCCTTGCTCTTTTTCTCTTCCCTAAGCTCATCTGAGTATAAAACATGAAATTAAAGGTTTAAGAGCATTAATTTACACAAATCAAGGGTTAATTCATCCAAAAATTGGGCTAAGCATAGGGTAAAAATATGTATAATTTATCGCTTATCAGTATAGATGTATCCCGAAAGCGATCCACTATCCTACACGGAGGTGAAAACCTCACGAAGGAATAGTTTCTCCCTCCCACTTAAACTTAAAAGGGTATAATCAAGCAGTCATGTAATGCAATATGCGAAAATATATCTAAAGGCTCGAACCAATAAAGCAAACATATCAAAATGAAAACCACAAAAATGAAATGCAACCAAAAGGATCGTAAATTTAAACCAAATTATCAATTTTCGACAAAAAGATAAAAAGTAATCAACTTGTGGCTTGACTCTCTTATTTATCCCCAGCGGAGTAGCCAAGCTGTCGAAACCTTTTTTTTGAAAGGGTCGACTTTGATTTTGAAAACAAAAACGAACATGGGAATCGCCACCAATCCTTTTTTATAAGGTGGGATCGGGTCACCTCAAATAGTGGTTGTTTTTAATAAATAGTTTGATTTATTAAAATAACGATTTTGGTCCATGAAATTTAAAAGACAGGTTCGGGAGTCGGTTACACGCGAAGAAGGATTAGCACTCTCGTAATGCCCAAAATTGGTACCTAGTTGATTACTTCGTGTTTTTTAGTGCCGAGAATTAAAAATCTTGAAGAGATTTAAAATACGATCCTTTGTTAAAATATTGAAAATTTTTCGAGAAAGGGGCATATTTCACGTTAATCGAGAAAGAGAATTACGTCCCGTAAGTTAGGACACAATGTCTTAAATTCCCGATACGAGAATAAATGTTGAAAAATTTACTTATTTTGAAAGATATTCTATTATCTCGGTTTTAGAAAGAAATCATATTCCGTAAGTTAGAACACAATTTTTTCTTGATTCTTGAGATTATTTAAAATTTAGGTTTTTTTTAAAAAAATGTTTGTTTTTTTCGAATTTATCAAGAAAATCGAAACCCCATAAGTTAGGGTACGACCTTTCGAATCTCAAAATACAAAGTATCACTTATTTTAAAATCATAGTTTATGTATCGAGTAAAATTAATATGACATGAATTTGTAGCGATAATGATATAATATGTTTGATAAAATATAAAAAATAGTAATAAAAATCACGGTACTAATATGCATAACAGAATAATAATAAATGCGATAATATAATTAACAATAATACGAGAAAAAATAAAAAATAAGAAAAATAAATAAATAAAAAGCTATAAATAAATAAACAAGCTAATTATAAAAAAAAAAAGTAAATAAACAAATAAAAACTAATAAAAAGTTTAAATAAATAAAAAATTGAAAATAAGCAAATAAATAAAAGAATAAAAATATTAAATAAAACAAATTAAAAAATGATAATAATAATAATAATAATAATAATAATAATAATAACAATAATAATAATGATAATCCAAAATTTGAAAGTATATAAAAAGATATAAATAAATAAATAATAAAATGACAATAATAAGAGTAATAATAAAAAATAAGACAAGTCTATTTTAAAAAAATAACAATAAGTAAATAAAATAAATAAATATTAAATATTAAATTAATCAGTTTAATAATATAATAATAATAACAAAAAAAGGACTAAATTGAAATCAAAACAGAATTTTGGGTAAAAATCGAGAATGAAAATAGGGTGAAGGACCAAGTTGCAACGCGCGAATAACAAGGAGGGGCCAAATGGGAAATATTCCCTCGTCCTCCAAAACGCGCAGTTTAAATATGGACCAAACTGAAATAAAAACAAAATTATGTGGTAAAATTAAAAGAAAAAACAAAGAACTGTACTAAATTGAAACTGGTCGAAAAAGCGAAAGGGCCAAAGACGCAAAAAAAACCCTTTTGCTTTAAAATACACGGATCCTAGGCGAGTCGGGTCGGATCGGATCGTGTTGGATCGGCCTCAAAATGACGCCGTTTTGGGCATTTAAGGCCAGTCCCAAAACGTCATTTTGAGGGCCTATATAAATCAATTTATAAAAAAATTCATTCTTTCCCATTTTCACAAAAAAAAAAAAAAAAAAAAAACTAAAAACACCCCTCTCAAATTCTCCCAAACCCTTCTCCTCTCCGGCCATAATTCCGGCATCGGTCGCCGGTTGCCAGTGACGGTGCCCCGATCTACGGCGGTCGAAAAATCGTAAAATTTTCCATTTTCTCCTGCGATCAAAAAAATAAGTAAGCCTCCTCCTTTTCTTTTATTTTTATTAAATATATGTAAAATAAATGTTTCGAAAAGAAAGAAAAAAATAAAATAAAACCACCTTAGTAAATTTGTTTTCTTCTCTGCTTTTGCTATTGTTTTTTGAATTTTTCCTTTTTTTATTGATTGTAAAAAACCCTCCCCTTACATTGAATTTGTTTGTGGCTTTTATAGCCAAAGTATATTTTGATTTTTTATTTCTACTATTTCTCTTATTTGTCTGTCTTTTTTTCTTTTGTTTTGCAGGTGCAATTGGCGGTGGAGCAAGTGGTTGATGTGACGATAACGGCGTAGTCTAGGGGGCTAGGGTGCAGCGTACATGCGGCAATAAGGGCTAGGGTTTTGTCTTTTTCTGAAAATAGGTTTAGGGCTAATTAGGTTAGGATTTATTTATAATTTAGGTTATTTGAGATTTGGGCCATTGGGCTTGTATAGACTTTGAAACTGTTAATTTTATTGTTTATTGGGCTCAGACAAATTAAGCTGACTGTCTATAATTTAACCAAACATGATTGTTAATATTCATTTACTTCATTTCTTTATTAATTTTAATTTTTCAAACAAAATAAGCATATCATTTACTTTCCTTCCCTAACTTCGCTCCCTGAATGGTAAGACATGATACTTTCACAATAATAACAATAACAATGAAACATAGATACGTGTCTTGGTATATTTTCATCATAATCTAGAAGCCTCGACCTCATCCACTTATTTTAACTCAATTGCCATCTGCTTTATCGTTTTTATACCCCTTATTTTATGCATATAAATGTCACCACGAGTTAGGGAAGGGGATTCATCATATCTTGAATTTTCACTACTTGACTTCATTGCTTAAAGATGGATTCTATTAAACCGCGTGCAGTTTGTCTTCCATTCCCATCACAAGGCCATATTAACCCCCTTATGCAACTGGCCAAGCTCTTGCACTCTAGAGGTTTTCATATAACCTTTGTCAACTCTGAGTTCAATCATAGACGGTTGGTACGGTCTAGAGGGGAAGAAGATGTTAAGGGTCTGCCAGACTTCCGGTTCGAAGCCATTCCCGATGGGTTGCCACCTTCCGATTCCGATGCAACTTAGTGCGTTCCAGCACTATGCGATTCTACACGAAAAACTTGTTATCTAAGCTTAATTCCTCACCCCAACTGCCGCCTGTTACTTGCATAGTTTGTGATCGAATCATGAACTTTGGAGCCAAAGCTGCTCAACTCATTGGGGTGCCTTATGTTCAACTCTGGACGTCTTCGGCTGTTAGCTTTTTGGTATATTTGCAGTACAAAGAACTAGCTCAAAGAGACATCGTTCCATTCAAAGGTTAGAAATTTTATGTTTTCTTTTGTGCTTGTAACTTAATTTGGGATATCTGAATGGTCACTCATGATAATAATATCTTTGAGGTTCTCTATGTTACATGTAATTTGTAGAGTATTCCATGTGTTCTTTTGCATATTGGAACCAAAACATTGGTTTTATTTTCCTTACAGATGAACACTTTGTTAGCGACGGGACACTTGAAATGCCCATTGATCGGATCCCTGGTATGCCTAACATGCGCCTCAAGGACATTCCAAGCTTCATAAGAACCACTGATCCCGACGACATCATGTTGAATTTCGTCATGGAAGTATCACAAGAATGCTTAAATTCATCTTCCATAATCTTCAATACATTCAATGAGTTCGACAAAGAAGTGCTACAAGTTCTTGCATCAAAATCCCCAAATATTTAGACAATTGGTCCACTCACCTTGTTCAGTAAGAACTTTCTTAAAATCCACCACGACTCATTAAATTCAAGCCTATGAAAGGAAAACATAAGTTGCATCAAATGGCTTGACAAAATGAGACCCAACTCAGTGGTATATGTGAATTATGGGAGTATAACAGTGATGTCCAATCAGCATCTTAAAGAATTTGCTTGGGGACTTGCAAACAGTAAATACCCTTTTCTATGTGTTGTTAGGCCCGATGTTGTGATGGGTGAATCGGCTATTTTGTCAGTGGAATTTATGGAGGAGATAAAAGATAGAGGTTTCATAACAAGTTGGTGTCCCCAACAAGAACTGTTGTCCCACTTAGCAATTGGTGTTTTCTTGACACATTGCGGATGGAATTCTCTGTCAAAAGCTATATCTGAAAGTGTGCCTTTAATTTGTTGGCCATTCTTTGCTGATCAATCAACGAATTGTAGATATTCGTGCACCATGTGAACCAATAGCATAGAAATCAACCCGATGTAAAGCGTAACGATGTGGAAGTTCTCGTTAAAGAGATGATGGAAGGAGATAAGGGGCATAGGATAAGGCGAAAGGACTTGGAATGGAAGAAAAAAGCTGAAGCTACTGATAGTGTTGGAGGATATTCTCTTACCAACTTTGGTAGAATGATAAAGGAGGCCTTACGTTATAGTTGAGTATCATGATTTGAGTCTTTTGGCAGGCGGTATTAATAGTACGTAAAAGACTTCGTTAAAATGAAATTTTGATTGAAATAATTTCTTATTAAATGTTAAAAAATTTAAATATTGAAATATTAATGAAATGTATGGTATTATATTAAACGCATCATAATATGAATAAAAATATGTTATTAGTCCTTGTAATTTGATTAAATTTAAGATTTAATCTCTATATTTAAAAAGTTAAAAATTAAGTCATATTTTTCTAATTTAAAATTTTTTTTCCAATCATTAACATTGTTAGTATTTTTGTCAAAATTTGTTTACTTGACATAGTAATTAAGCTACCATCATATGACATAGTATATGATTGACGAAACTAAACATGATAAGTTGACAAATTTTAACAGAAACTACACCAATAATAATGGTTGGGCTAAGAGTTTTAAACTAAAAAAGTTGGAGGATTTAATTTTAATTTTCAAAATATAAAAATTAAATTCCAAATTTATGAAAAATACAGGGACTAACAGCATATTTTAACCTCAATAAATAATTATTACTCGGTGTGCCAAATTGTGACATAATATGATTGGATTTGCTTTTGTCTAGTATCAGTAAACTTTTTGTGTGTTGCATGCTCCATCTGTGTCTCTCATTGTCTCACTTTGATCTCCTTTAGTATTTTAAGACCACTCATTTCTATATATCAAATTTTAAATGCGATCCGTATTCAATTTAAAAATGATTTATGATAGTATGAAAACAAATTGTTTCAATATAAGTTTTATCTCTATCATCCTGTAATAGCCTCAAATGTTTATGGTTGTGTGATTTGGTTCGACTTTGTTAATAAATTGAGTTTTAATTCAATTGATATGTGTATTGTTATCAATATAATTATAAAAATAAATAATATAATAAGTATGAAATAAGTTGAAATAAATATAATATACTAAGTAATGGAGAACCAAAAAAAGAGATGAATCTTTACTCTTTTTTTTTTTTATTAAAATAGAATCAAAACGGTAAACTTATAAAATAATTTCAAACTCTGATGAAATACTAAAATAAATAGAGTAAGGTTAGACTGGTCTAGAAAAAGTTTGATTAATATATGGTCGACAGAAAAAAAAAAAGAAATATTAAATATATATTATATTATATCATTCAATTAAGTGAGTCCATTTTTTCTTCTAACCTTAAAAGTATCAATAAATTCTATTGAAGAATAGATCCTATGAATCAATTAATTAAAATTTAATTCATTTTTCAAAAAATCATTAAAAAAAATCTATTTGTTGTCGACCAGACCAAACGCAATACAAGATCCAAAACAAAGCGACACCTCAACACAATTCCAAAACATCCAATAGAATCATATGACACCAATAAAATACCAAAATACAATTGAGAATTGAATCAATTCCAATATCCTCAACCAAAACATGACACCAATAATCTATTGTGTGTAGTGGTCAATTTTAGTTCTATGAATTTTGAAATTGCATTCATGATTCAAACTGTAATAATTAAATTTAGATTATAGCAATTAAATTTATTTAGTTAAATTTTGCTATTAATTTTACACTATGCATAAAATTGTAGGTTGTTCATGGATTTAAAATATTGACATAAATTATAACAATCAAATTCATTACGTCAGTTTTTTTTAAGATTAATATGTGAAAATAGCTAATATCATGTGATAATATGTTGTTGCATTTGATTTTGGAAATGGTAGAACTTACTAAACTTAGCACTTACAGTTTGATAAAGATTGAATTTTAAAATTCAAAAAATATAGAAGCAAAAAAATAAAAACAATTTAAAGTATATGAACTAAATCTCAACTTATGCATAGCATGGAGACAAATAAAAAAGTTTAACTAAATTTGTTATTTATTTTATTTAATTTAACATTTTAAATCTATTGTCGGTAGAGTCTTAGTTCAATTGGCTTCGATATTATTACTAGTGTAAGAAGACATAGGTTCGAGTATGCTGAAACATTTTTATCTTCTTATTCAAAGGTTAGAAAAAGATTATACTTAGTTATAAGCATTGTATACAAAAACTCATTTTAAATCTATCCATATTTGGCATCTCGTGGAAAGATGCTTTCATTATTTTCTTTAGTACAACTTTCAATATAATCACAAGTTGATTATATTTGATGCATTGCTAGTATATAAGTCTCGTTAAAAATGTTTTCAATTTGCACTTGTTCCTTATTGTTCTAATAATGTTGCAATACAAGCTAGAACCAAAGAGTTTACTAAGTCAAAGGGAGAAAATCAACACATAATATTTGTTAACTCAATTCAAATTCATTAATCTTAAGTCTACGGAACCTCAATTAAAAAATAATTTTATTTAACAATTCATCTTATACAAAATGTTGCATATCACTCTCCCAATCTACACTCTCCCACTAAATAATTGTAACCTCAAAATCAAACTCAAATTATTGCATATCACTATCCCAAAATACCCCATTTTACATTCAATGTCTTTCCATAAAAAAGTCCCTAAACAATAAGTGTCTAAATACACTCTAAACAGCTAATAAAGAAGTCAACCAACAACTTATTTCTAAGCTAATGCAAGAGTAGAGCTGTACATGGGCTGAGCGGCCCGGCCCGGCCCGAAGGCCGGCCCAAAATGTGGGAGGATTTGGGCAAAAATATAAGCCCGAAAAATGGGCTTGGACAAAAAATTAAGGCCCGTTTAAAAAATAGGCCGGGCTCGGGTAAGAAATTTTGGCCCAAGCCCGGCCCGGCCCGAATTCACTAAAGGACAAAAAATTTTATTTTTTTAAATATTGTTTTCTTATTGTTTTTCTCCCTATTTTGCTACCATTTTACTATTATGTTGCTATTATTTTGTTGTTATTGTTTAGATATTGTATAAAACTTATTTTATTGTTAATTTTGTTATTATTTTAAAGACATTTGTTAATTTTGTTATTATTTTAGAGGCATTTACTTGTTAAGTTACATTTATTTTAGTGTTAGTTAAGTTTACATATTTTTTAAAATTTATTTTCAATTTGTTGAAAAATATTTATTTTAATTTTTTTAGTATTTTTGATGTATTATATATATTTAAAATTTATATAAAATAATATAAAAATAATACGGGTGGGCCGACCTGGGCCGGGCTTGGAAAAAATTTTAAGCCTATTTTTTGAGCCCAGCCCGGCCCGGCCCATGTGTGACAACTGTAAGTTAACCCTAGTCGAGAAAGTGGTTTCGTAACCACTAAGCCGAGTTAAATAAAAAAATGAATAAATAATATTATTTCTATGTCTTTGATGAGTAACTTATTCCATGTGAAAATTTTGGTGTTTTAGTTTTTCTAATTTGATATCATTTGGTCAAATTATGGCTTGATTAATTGAATTAAATAAAAATTTGAAGGCCATTTTATAAATACCAAATTGTAGTGGATTAGTGATGTGAGAGGGCTTATGATGCAATTGAACCATGAAAGATTGGCATGGACACATTCGGCCCTTGCTTAGTGAAATAAGAAATGATTATGATAAGGCTAAAGAAGTAATTTAATTATAATAGTAAGTGCATGTAATAGAAAAACAAATGGTTGTGCATTTGTTCATGTTCTTAGCCGAAACAAAGAAAAAAAAATATATAGGAAGAGAAGAAACATTCGGTTAGCTAGGGGAAGATCAAATTAAGGTATGAAATGGTATTATTTGCTTTAAATTTTATGAAGTTTGGTCGATCAATGAGCTTTGCTTACAACCCATATATTAATTTGAGAAATTTAAGTGTATAAATCATTCGGTCATGGTTGTTTTTACATGAGAACATGGAGATTGACGTTTTAGAGTGCAAATTGAAGAGTGAGCTAATTAAGTGAGTAGTTTCATGGATTAGATGATAAGTTGAAATCGGCTTGTGTGCTTAAGTATATTATGGATGCCGAATGTGATTTTTTTTAGTTAATGGTTGTGTAAGTTGTTGAATCAAGCTTTAAATGAATGTAGATGGGTGTTAAATAAGAGCAAAAATTTTGACTGTATGAATTGTTGAATTATGGCTAGTATGTATTCAGCTATGTTTGAGTTAAGGGACATTTGAAGTGTGTTGATGTTAAAAGTTTACTAATAGTAATCAAATGAGCCTAAATTTATACTAGGTCTAAATTGTTAGTAATTAGAAAAGAGTGGAGTGAAAGGGTCGTTGTGAATTGATAAAATGGTCAGGAAGGTTGCCGAAATGAACTTAAGCAATGAAATTAAATTGAGGATTGATAAGTTAGTTTAAGGTAAGTTGATTTGCTTTGTTAGTCGGCTTTGGGATATAATGTATTGGACTTTGAAATGTACTAATAGAAATGACCGAATAGGAAGGTTAATGCTAGTTAAATGTACGAAATACAGGTTAAAGGCACATTGGCTTGAATACTTATGTTTATATATGGATTTATATGATCAAATGGCTGCTATGAAAAGTAGCTAAATTATGTATTTGTAATGCGCTGAATTGGTTAAAATGAAATGAGGATAAAGTGATACATATATATATATATATATATATGTGTGTGTGCGTGACATGCTGAATGGCTACTAAGGAATGAAGTTTAAGTGTACTAATTTCATATGCCTTGTTAAGTAAGGAAATGGATTGGGGATCTAATTAAATTAATTGTTTTGATCAAATTAAGCCCAAGAGCATCAAAAGGGAGAGTCGGACAAAGGGAAGACCAAGATCATCGAGTAGCCTTAGAAGCAAATCCTAGAATCACCAAGTAAGTGTATAAGCAACTACGAATTTAGTTATTATGCTTAAATGGTACATACTCATCATGGAAGGTTTACTCACGAAATTTATATAAACATACATATTAGCTAGTTTGATAGACTTGAAATCATATATGTACATTCAAATTTGATTAGATCTATAGGTGCGGTTAAAATGGCACTATATGTGCGGCTACAATGGCACTATAGGTGCGGTTAAAATGGCACTATATGTGCGGCTACAATGGCACTATAGGTGCGGTTAAAATGGCACTATATGTGCGGCTACAATGGCACTATAGGTGCGGCCAAAATGGCACTTGGTGTGCGATTTAGAGCATTAGAAATGCTGAAGTTTCTAAATAAGAAATCCGAAGGTTGTGGACGAATGTCATAAGAGAGTAGTGACCTATCAAGAGTAAGAAAGTTAAACGTTTTCTTGAGTTGTAACTAGAGTGGTTGCTTGGAGTAGCATATTATTTTTTTATAATCAAGTTATTATACTGTAGTGTTTATAACTTACTGAGTTGTAAAACTCATGTGGTGTGTTCAACTGTTTGTTTTTTTTTAGGTTCGGTTGATCCGTCGTAAACTCGGGGTCGCCATCAAAGTCATCACACCTGTCAGCAACATTTTGGTACCTTGTTTTGTTAGTTTTGAGAATGATATTTTGGCATGTATAGACTTTAATTTGGGATGTTGAAGATGTAATGTTCTTTCTTACGAATGGCCATGCGAAATTGGCCTAAATGCTTTAATTTCAAATATGGCTATGTATGTTTTTATATATATATTTTATGTTTAAGTGAATTGCTACTAAATAGAGGGAATACTAAAGTTACAATCAAAAGAATGAATCATGAAATGTGTTTGCTATGATGTGAATAAGCTAGGCATAAACGAACATACATTCGGCTATGAAAGGAAATTCCAAAGGAATAGAAAAATTACTTTTAAAATGCTGAAATGAGTATAAGACCTGATGAAGTAATGTCTTTGATTGATAAATTAACAGCATGAAAGCTCGGTTTGTCAGTTGCAAATATTTATAGGTGGCCTATTTAGTATTATGTTTTGTTTAATAGTTCGTACCCAAATGGTTTCCAGTAATACCCCATCACCCTTCCGGCGACAGACATGGGCTAGGGGTGTTACATTTTATTGGTATAAGAGCCACGGTTTAGCCGATTCTAGGACTACTGTAGTGTGCGTAAGAATAGCTATACATGCCAAAATATGATAATGTGACAGTGTGATGACTTTTGATGGTTAAAAAAATTTATTTATTCTTTTTATATATAGAAATGGAACCTGACCCCGAACAAATCGTAGCGGATGATGTGGAAAGTATAGCACCTGCTCCCGCTCAAGGGACAGTGCCGGCGGATTCTCGACCATCCGTGGGTAATCAAGAAGATGGAGTTAGGCAAGCTCTCTTTTCCATAATGAACGAATGGTTTGCCCAACATACTCGCATAAATTCGGCTGCTCAACCACCCCCTAATTTAAACAATCCTTCCTCGGTGCCTGTAATGCCGGCAACCTCCGATCCATTGAGATTGAATAAACCCCCTGTCGATAAGATTAGAAAATATGGAGCGGAAGAATTCAGAGCCACCACTACGGATGATGCGGAAAAAGCTGAATTCTGGTTGGATAATACTCTTCGTGTGTTTGATGAACTGTCCTACACCCCTGATGAATGTCTAAAGTGTGCTGTGTCCTTATTTCGAGATGCGGCTTATTATTGGTGGAGTACTTTGATTGCAGTCGTTCCAAAGGAGCGGGTTACGTGGGATTTCTTTCAGACAGAGTTCCGCAAGAAGTACATAAGTCAACGATTCATCGACCAGAAACACAAAGAATTTCTGGAACTTAAACAAGGCCGTCTGACTGTATCGGAATATGAACGTGAATTTGTGAGGCTCAGTCGCTACGCTCGAGAATACGTCGCTAATGAAGATGCAATGTGTAAAAGATTTGAAGAGGGATTAAACGAAGATTTAAAACTGCTGGTGGGTATCCTTGAAATAAGAGAATTCGTAGTACTCGTTGAACGGGCTTGCAAAGCGGAGGAGCTCGGGAAGGAGAAAAGAAAAGCTGAATCTGAAGCTAAAGACTTCCGCAAGAGATCCATGGGAAAAGCCTCATTTTCGGCCTCGAAGAAGTTCAGAGATGAAAACAACAAGTCAAAGGCAAATACCGGGATTTCGATTCGAGAACGACCTTCGACGGATTCTCGAGCTACTTCAGTTACTAGTCTGGCTAACAATCGGCAAATAAAACCGGAATGTCAACAGTGTGGAAGGCGACATGTGGGCGAGTGTTGGGGCAAGATTAATGACCGAGCTTGTTATAGATGCGGGTCGCTAGATCATTATGTTCGAAATTGTACAAAACCCGTTGAGAAAGATAGTACAAGAGACATGAGATCGAGTGGTACTGCAGTTAGGGGTAGGGCACCGAGAAATGCGGGAGGTAGGAGTGGTACTCGGAGGGGGACTTCTGATACAGCTGTTCCGTTAGAGGCTTGTGTTCCTGCGAGAGCTTATGCTATCCGTGCTAGAGCGGATGTTTCTTCCCCTGACGTTATTTCTGGTACTTTCACTCTTTTCAACTCTGATGTTGTTGCCTTGATTGATCCCGGGTCAACCCATTCATATGTGTGTGCGACATTGGTATTCAGTAAGACTCTTCCTGTTGTGTAATGGCCTAAATTCAAAGTTATCGGAACAGTGGTTTCGTAACCACAAATCTGATTTAAAGAGAAATTTATTTTAATATTTTTTTTACATGAATATTGTTGTGATAGGAAAATCGTATGAAAATATTGATAGAAAAAATTTACCGAATTAGTAGTTAGTTAATAAAAAGAAATTATTGAAGAAATTAGGTAAAGACAAGTTATCGGGAGCTTGATCTCGTAAAACCAAGTCAAAAATATTTTTATAAATATTTGTGGAATGTTAGTAATATTGTATTAAAATTTCGTTAGAAAATTTTAACGTTTGGGCAGTCAATTAAATGAAAAGGACTAAATTGGAAAAGGAGTAAAAGTTGTTAGGATGATTAAATAGCTTAAGTGTTTAATTAGAAAGGATTTAAAAAGAAAATAGACCCAAAATTTATTTGGGCTGGACGGCAAGGGCATAAAATCAGCAGAAAAGTGGATGAATTAAGGGCAAAATTGGAATATTGCATTATTAACTAAATAAAACTAGGACTAATATGGAAATATCTAGATTTCTTGAGATTTCTCTTCATTCTCATCAGAAAAACGCCATAGGAGGGGTTCTTTAAGCTGGTTTTTCATACTTTTTGCACCAAGTGAGTTAATCCTTGCCTTTTTCTTGTAATTTTTGTGTTTTTAAGACTTTTACAACTAGGTCCTACTATTAAATTCATTAGTTTTTGATTTTATGGATGAAATTGAAAGTCACCATGGTTGAGTTCTGTAAGTATATGAATATTTAGCATGGAATTTAAGCTTTAATCTTATTATATGATGATTTTATGGAATAAAATGTAAAGAAAGTGAATATTTAGGACCTATTTGTAAAAGAGTGTGAAATTGAAGTTTGCTTCTGAAATTCTTGTTCCCAAAGGTTACAAGGTAGTTTAAAATGATGGAGTAAAGTATTAATTGAGAAAAATAAGCTCAATTGAGAGGTTAATTGAGTAGGGACGAAACTATCACTTATTAAAAGCTTGGGGGAAAAATGGTAATAAACCTCTTGCACTAAAACAGTTTTGGACAGCAGCAGTAGTCCAACTTTGAAAAATCACCATAAACTGTAGAAATCGAATTAGAGGGTGAAAAAAATATGGAATTAAAGCTTATTGAGTCTAGTTTCTCATAGAAGAAAGAGAGTAAACAATAGAATTTTAAATCTTGAGATATAATGCATTTTGTGAGACAAGGTCAGAATGATTTCGGGTTCCCCTGTTTTGACTTTGGAAAATCACCAAAAATTGTATAAAAATAATTATGGAGTTAAATTTATATGTTTAAAATCCTTAATGAATCTATTTTCAAGAGAAACAAGCGGGAACATCATCCAAGTTCCGTATGAGGAGATAATTAATTTTTAGTGAAGAAAGGTCGGAACTGTCATATAGCAGAACAGGGGTAAATTTAAAGAATAAACTGTACTAAATGGCTAAACCAAAAATTCTGAAAATTTTATGGTTAGAATATATGTGAGTCTAGTTTCAGGGAAAATTTACGGATATTAATTTGGAGTCCCGTAGCTCAAGATGAAAATAATTTAGTGACTATGACGCAAGTAGACAGCCTTGGATGAACTATAAATGGTAGTGGAATTGTAGAAAATGGTACATATGAACATGAAATGTTAATTTGATGAATAAATTTATTTATTTAGATCCTGAAGACTCAAACACGAAGCTAGATCGAGGAAAGGAAAAAGTTTGGGATTAGTAGATTTTTGTATACGAACAAGTATCGAGGTAAGTTCGTGTAACTTGAATTATATTCTTAAATGCTTGAAATGTATGTTACTAATGTGAATATGAATTGAATGTTCATTGTATGAAAATTTATGGAACATTGATATATTTGATGAAAAGTGAAAGAAATCCCAGTTGAATGGAAGGAAAATTCGATGGATCTCTGAAAAGGAATTGACGGTAAAAGGGGATCTAGCCCGGACGGGTGATCCTATCCTGATATAGCCCTCCCGAAGAATATGTGGAAAATGGATTTAGCCCGGACGAGTAATCCAAATTAGGGTCTGAATTTAGCCTGGACTGGTAATTCAGATCCAAGCTCATTAGAGTAATTGTCGTTGCAGGGGATTTAGCCTGGACTGGTAATCCCGACAATACTCTATGAGTTTATATTACAGGGGATTTAGCCTGGACTGGTAATCCCACTGTAAGGATGAGGTTCGCGGGAGTGTGCTCTCTGAAATGAAAATGTGTGCACATGAATATGAATTGACGGACCCGAATTTGTACACTAAAGTGTACCCCTGAAAATCCATCGAAATTCTGAGAAATTCAACGGGATAAATATGGGAAAATAATAATGGAATGGATATTACGGTATTGATGAGCTCATCAATCTCAATATATATTATTGATACATTGAAATTATTGTACTAACTTGAATGTTGAGTTTGTGCATGTTAAGGTAACAATACATTGAATGGATGTATGTATGTTTATTGTATTGTATCGAAAATATTAGGTAAGTATAATTCTTGTTACATGAGCTTACTAAGCACAATGTGCTTACCCTGTTTTCTTTTTCCCTGTTTTGTAGTATCAAGAGCTCGGAGGTCGGATTTAGTCGGAGATACATCACACTATCAACCTCAATATTTTTGTATATCTAGAACTTTATTTTGGAAATCAATGGCATGTATAAGTTAATAAAGTAAATGTTGATGTGAAATGAATGTAAAGTTAGCCATTGGTATGGCTAACAAACCTTAGTTTGGTGTTTAATGTGATTATCTTATGAATATGCATGAATCTATTATAAAGATATGCTGAATTGGATTGGTTGATTTGGATTGGTATCGGTTTAAGTTTTGCAGGGAAGGCTACATATTTATAAAGGGGATGTATTGAGTTTAAAAAAAAAAATACTATTGTTCGGTAAACTTCGGTAATGCCTCGTACCCTATTTCGGTGACGAATACGGGTAGGGGGTGTTACATTTGTTGGTATCAGAGCTACGATTTAGCCGGTTCTCGGACCGACGTAGCAAATACGGTATTAGCTATACATGCCATTTAAATTATTGTTGATAGTGTGATATCTCCTGACCATTTAAATGTGTTTTTCTTATAGTAAATGTCTGCCGACCGAGCTCAATCCGAGGAAGCCGGGAGTCATGCTCCGGCCCCAGAAAGGGAACAAAGAGAAGTCGAAGCTACTAGTAGGAGAAGGTCCGAGACAAGGGACCAAAGTGAAGAGGCTAAAATGGCCCTCTATCAAATGATGAATGATTGGTTTACTCAGTATATAAGAACTAACCCTGTAGTGCAGCAAACTCAAGCTCCTCCTCCTCCTCCACCGGTTCCCGTGACTACACAGGGTACAGGTATTGAATCTACCAGAAAAGGAAAAGCTCCTGTTGATAAAATTAGAAAGTATGGGGCTGAAGAATTCCGAGCTGCAGTTGATGATGATTCTGAAAGGGCTGAGTTTTGGTTAGAGAATACTACCCGGGTTTTAGAAGAATTATCATGCACACCAAAAGAATGTCTGAAATGTGCTATTTCACTGTTAAAAGACACGGCTTATCATTGGTGGAAGACTAAAGCTTCGGTGGTTCCAAAAGAAGAGATTACTTGGGAGTTCTTTCAGAATGAATTTAAAAAGAAATATATCAGCCAGAGATTTCTTGATCAGAAAAGAAAAGAATTTCTTGAGCTGAAACAGGGCAATAGATCGGTATCTGAGTATGAAAGAGAATTTGTTCGGTTGAGTAAATATGCTCGGGAATGGGTACAATCAGAAGCCGAAATGTGTAAACGATTTGAAGAGGGGCTAAATGAAGACATTAAGTTGTTGATCGGAATTCTTGAAATTCGTGAGTTTGCTACACTGACAGAGCGAGCTTATAAAGCAGAAGAGCTGAGTAAAGAGAAGAAACAAGCTGAAAGGGAAGCTCGAATTGCTAGTAAGAGACCAGTGAGCAAATCACAGTTTTCTACTTCAAAAAAATTGAAAAAGTATCAAGATCGTTTCACTTCAGTCACTGGCCATTCAAGTAGAGAACGAGGCTCTCAACGCTCTAATCCAAGACCATCTACTCCATCAGTGACCAGTGTGGGCAGTGTCGGTACTCCTAAGCCGAGATGTCAGTACTGTAATAAAGTTCATTTTGGAGAATGCCGACTGAGAAGTGGGGCTTGTTATCGATGCGGTTCATTTGATCATTTTCTCAGAGATTGTCCAGAAAGGGGTGAAAAAGAAGCTGAACAGATATCGAAGCCGAGTAATCCAGTTTCGAGAGGCAGACCACCACGACCAGCTGGTAATGTCAGTGGTAGCCGAGGAGCTACGAAAAAATTTACAGGCAGGTCTGAGACACGAGCACCTGCTAGGACATATACCATCCGTACCAAAGAAGATGCCTCAGCACCCGATGTTATTACTGGTACATTTTCTTTGCTTGACACTAATATTACTGCATTAATTGATCCTGGTTCTACGCATTCATATATATGTATAAAGCTTGCATGTGTTAAAAATTTATCTGTTGAACCAACTGAATTTGCGGTTAAAGTCTCGAACCCCCTAGGCCAGTCTGTGTTGGTGGATAAGATTTGTAAAGATTGTCCACTAATGGTAAGAGGTTATTGTTTCTCGGCCGATTTGATGTTACTTCCTTTTGATGAGTTTGATGTGATATTGGGCATGGATTGGCTAACCCAGCATGATGCAGTAGTAAATTGTAGACAAAAATATATTTTGTTAAAATATCAGAACGGTGAATTGCTTCGGGTTAAATCGGGTCAGACAGAGGGGTTATCTGATGTCATTTCAGTTATTACTGCTCAAAGGTATATCAAAAAGGGGTATGATGCTTTTCTTGCTTATGTATTAGACACTAAGGTATCTGAGTCGAAGATTCAGGCAGTGCCAGTGGTATGTGAATTTTCTGATGTGTTTCCAGAAGAATTACCAGGGTTGCCACCAGAAAGAGAAGTGGAATTCTCTATAGATTTGGTTCTAGGAACTACTCCAATTTCCATAGCTCCGTACCGGATGGCTCCTACAGAATTAAAAGAGTTAAAGATACAGTTACAGGAACTTGTTGATAAGGGTTTTGTTCGACCGAGTCATTCATCTTGGGGTGCCCCGGTTTTGTTTGTGAAAAAGAAAGACGGATCTTTGAGATTGTGTATTGACTACCGACAGATTAATAAAGTAACTATAAAGAATAAGTACCCGTTACCCCGGATTGATGATTTATTTGACCAGCTGAAAGGTGCTATAGTGTTTTCAAAGATTGATCTCCGATCGGGTTATTATCAGTTACGGGTAAAGGAATCAGATGTGCCAAAGACAGCTTTCAGAACCAGGTACGGGCATTATGAGTTTTTGGTTATGCCATTTGGGCTAACTAATGCACCTGCAGTATTTATGGATCTGATGAACCGGATATTCAAACCGTATTTAGACAGATTTGTGGTAGTATTCATTGATGATATTTTAGTCTATTCTCGAGATGAAAATGAACATGCAGAACATTTGAGAATAGTATTGCAAATTTTACGTGAAAAACAGCTTTATGCTAAATTCAGTAAATGTGAATTCTGGCTTCGAGAAGTGGGTTCTCTTGGACATATTGTATCTGCTGAAGGCATTAGGGTAGACCCGAATAAAATCTCAGCTATTGTAAATTGGAATCCACCGAAAAATGTATCTGAAGTTAGAAGTTTCTTGGGCTTAGCTGGGTATTATCGGAGATTTGTACAGGGGTTCTCTATGATAGCTTCTCCAATGACTCGTCTACTGCAGAAAGATGTAAAGTTTGAGTGGACCGATGAATGCCAACGGAGTTTCGACCGATTGAAAGATCTGTTAACGAAAGCACCTGTACTAGTGGAGCCTGAACCGGGTAAGGAATTTGTTATTTACAGTGATGCCTCATTAAATGGTTTAGGTTGTGTTTTGATGCAAGAAGGTAAAGTTATAGCCTATGCTTCAAGACAACTTAAACCTCATGAAAGAAATTACCCAGTACATGATCTTGAATTAGCTGCTATTGTATTTGCGTTGAAGATATGGCGGCATTACTTGTACGGTGAGAAATGTTATGTTTATACTGATCATAAAAGCTTGAAATATTTGATGACACAGAAAGATTTGAATTTAAGACAGCGTAGGTGGCTCGAACTGATAAAGGATTATGATTTGACTATTGATTACCATCCGGGTAAAGCTAATGTTGTAGCTGATGCTTTGAGCCGGAAATTTTTATTTGCTTTGCGAGCTATGAATACCCGGTTATCATTATCTGGAGATGGTTCAATTATAGCTGAAATGAAAGCTAGGCCAGTGTTTCTACAGCAGATCTGTGAGGCTCAGAAAAATGATGAAAAGTTACAAGCTAAACGGGCACAATGTGAGTCGAGTACTGATTCTGAATTTCAGGTTGGGATCGATGGTTGTTTATTATTCAGAGACAGGGTATGTGTACCTCAGAATTCAGAACTCATACAGAAAATTTTACACGAGGCTCACAGCAGTACTATCTCTGTACATCCAGGGAGTAATAAAATGTATAATGATTTGAAAAAGTTGTACTGGTGGCCAGGTATGAAACGTGATATCTCTGAGTTTGTATCAAGGTGTTTGGTATGTCAGCAAGTTAAAGCTGAACATCAGGTACCTTCGGGGTTACTTCAGCTAATCACTATACCAGAATGGAAATGGGAAAGGATTACAATGGATTTTGTATCTGGATTACCATTGTTTCCGAGAAAGAAAGATGCTATTTGGGTGATCGTTGACCGGTTGACGAAGTCAGCACACTTTATTCCAGTACGTATGGATTATTCTTTAGATAAATTGGCTGAATTGTATATATCTGAGATTGTCAGGCTACATGGAGTGCCTGTCTCTATTATATCAGATAGGGATCCCCGATTTACATCTCGTTTCTGGAACAAATTGCAAGAAGCTTTAGGTACTCAGTTATCTTTCAGCACTGCATTTCATCCTCAAACAGATGGCCAATCTGAACGTGTAATTCAGGTATTGGAAGATATGCTCCGATGTTGTATATTAGAATTTGAAGGTAATTGGGAGAGGTATCTACCTTTGATTGAATTTGCTTACAATAACAGTTATCAGTCCAGTATTAAAATGGCTCCGTATGAAGCTTTGTATGGTAGAAAATGTAGAACACCGTTATATTGGGCAGAGCTTAGTGAAAAGAAGATACATGGAGTTGATTTGATTCGGGAAACAGAAGAAAAAGTAAAGGTGATTCGGGATAGTCTAAAAGCAGCTTCCGATCGTCAAAAGTCATATGCTGATCTTAAACGAAAAGAGATTGAATTTCAGGTTGGTGACAAGGTATTCTTAAAAGTGTCTCCGTGGAAGAAAGTTCTCCGGTTCGGTCGAAAGGGTAAATTGAGTCCAAGATTTATCGGGCCATATGAAATCCTAGAAAGAATTGGACCGGTAGCTTATCGATTGGCATTACCACCAGAACTTGATAGAATCCATAACGTTTTTCATGTGTCTATGCTACGGCGGTATCGGTCGGATCCTTCACATGTTATTTCTCCGACAGAAGTGGAGATTCAGCCAGATATGAGTTACAGTGAAGAACCAATTAAGATTTTGGCACGAGAGACAAAGGAGCTCAGAAATAAAAAGATAAATTTGGTAAAAGTATTATGGCAAAAGCACGGGATTGAGGAAGCGACATGGGAACCGGAGGAGGCAATGAGGAAACAATGCCCGAACCTCTTTACTGGTAAGATTTTCGAGGACGAAAATCCTTAAAGGGGGGGAGAGTTGTAATGGCCTAAATTCAAAGTTATCGGAACAGTGGTTTCGTAACCACAAATCCGATTTAAAGAGAAATTTATTTTAATATTTTTTTTACATGAATATTGTTGTGATAGGAAAATCGTATGAAAATATTGATAGAAAAAATTTACCGAATTAGTAGTTAGTTAATAAAAAGAAATTATTGAAGAAATTAGGTAAAGACAAGTTATCGGGAGCTTGATCTCGTAAAACCGAGTCAAAAATATTTTTATAAATATTTGTGGAATGTTAGTAATATTGTATTAAAATTTCGTTAGAAAATTTTAACGTTTGGGCAGTCAATTAAATGAAAAGGACTAAATTGGAAAAGGAGTAAAAGTTGTTAGGATGATTAAATAGCTTAAGTGTTTAATTAGAAAGGATTTAAAAAGAAAATAGACCCAAAATTTATTTGGGCTGGACGGCAAGGGCATAAAATCAGCAGAAAAGTGGATGAATTAAGGGCAAAATTGGAATATTGCATTATTAACTAAATAAAACTAGGACTAATATGGAAATATCTAGATTTCTTGAGATTTCTCTTCATTCTCATCAGAAAAACGCCATAGGAGGGGTTCTTTAAGCTGGTTTTTCATACTTTTTGCACCAAGTGAGTTAATCCTTGCCTTTTTCTTGTAATTTTTGTGTTTTTAAGACTTTTACAACTAGGTCCTACTATTAAATTCATTAGTTTTTGATTTTATGGATGAAATTGAAAGTCACCATGGTTGAGTTCTGTAAGTATATGAATATTTAGCATGGAATTTAAGCTTTAATCTTATTATATGATGATTTTATGGAATAAAATGTAAAGAAAGTGAATATTTAGGACCTATTTGTAAAAGAGTGTGAAATTGAAGTTTGCTTCTGAAATTCTTGTTCCCAAAGGTTACAAGGTAGTTTAAAATGATGGAGTAAAGTATTAATTGAGAAAAATCAGCTCAATTGAGAGGTTAATTGAGTAGGGACGAAACTATCACTTATTAAAAGCTTGGGGGAAAAATGGTAATAAACCTCTTGCACTAAAACAGTTTTGGACAGCAGCAGTAGTCCAACTTTGAAAAATCACCATAAATTTTAGAAATCGAATTAGAGGGTGAAAAAAATATGGAATTAAAGCTTATTGAGTCTAGTTTCTCATAGAAGAAAGAGAGTAAACAATAGAATTGTAAATCTTGAGATATAATGCATTTTGTGAGACAAGGTCAGAATGATTTCGGGTTCCCCTGTTTTGACTTTGGAAAATCACCAAAAATTGTATAAAAATAATTATGGAGTTAAATTTATATGTTTAAAATCCTTAATGAATCTATTTTCAAGAGAAACAAGCGGGAACATCATCCGAGTTCCGTATGAGGAGATAATTAATTTTTAGTGAAGAAAGGTCGGAACTGTCATATAGCAGAACAGGGGTAACTTTAAAGAATAAACTGTACTAAATGGCTAAACCAAAAATTCTGAAAATTTTATGGTTATAATATATGTGAGTCTAGTTTCAGGGAAAATTTACGGATCTTAATTTGGAGTCCCGTAACTCAAGATGAAAATAATTTAGTGACTATGACGCAAGTAGACAGCCTTGGATGAACTATAAATGGTAGTGGAATTGTAGAAAATGGTACATATGAACATGAAATGTTAATTTGATGAATAAATTTATTTATTTAGATCCTGAAGACTCAAACACGAAGCTAGATCGAGGAAAGGAAAAAGTTTGGGATTAGTAGATTTTTGTATACGAACAAGTATCGAGGTAAGTTCGTGTAACTTGAATTATATTCTTAAATGCTTGAAATGTATGTTACTAATGTGAATATGAATTGAATGTTCATTGTATGAAAATTTATGGAACATTGATATATTTGATGAAAAGTGAAAGAAATCCCAGTTGAATGGAAGGAAAATTCGATGGATCTCTGAAAAGGAATTGACGGTAAAAGGGGATCTAGCCCGGACGGGTGATCCTATCCTGATATAGCCCTCCCGAAGAATATGTGGAAAATGGATTTAGCCCGGACGGGTAATCCAAATTAGGGTCTGAATTTAGCCTGGACTGGTAATTCAGATCCAAGCTCATTAGAGTAATTGTCGTTGCAGGGGATTTAGCCTGGACTGGTAATCCCGACAATACTCTATGAGTTTATATTACAGGGGATTTAGCCTGGACTGGTAATCCCACTGTAAGGATGAGGTTCGCGGGAGTGTGCTCTCTGAAATGAAAATGTGCGCACATGAATATGAATTGACGGACCCGAATTTGTACACTAAAGTGTACCCCTGAAAATCCATCGAAATTCTGAGAAATTCAACGGGATAAATATGGGAAAATAATAATGGAATGGATATTACGGTATTGATGAGCTCATCAATCTCAATATATATTATTGATACATTGAAATTATTGTACTAACTTGAATGTTGAGTTTGTGCATGTTAAGGTAACAATACATTGAATGGATGTATGTATGTTTATTGTATTGTATCGAAAATATTAGGTAAGTATAATTCTTGTTACATGAGCTTACTAAGCACAATGTGCTTACCCTGTTTTCTTTTTCCCTGTTTTGTAGTATCAAGAGCTCGGAGGTCGGATTCAGTCGGAGATACATCACACTATCAACCTCAATATTTTTGTATATCTAGAACTTTATTTTGGAAATCAATGGCATGTATAAGTTAATAAAGTAAATGTTGATGTGAAATG
The DNA here is from genome assembly GCA_020496765.1 of Gossypium stocksii. Lineage (NCBI taxonomy): Eukaryota > Viridiplantae > Streptophyta > Magnoliopsida > Malvales > Malvaceae > Gossypium > Gossypium stocksii. The sequence goes on along the minus strand of CM035622.1, from coordinate 6,684,952 downwards.
AATGTAAAGTTAGCCATTGGTATGGCTAACAAACCTTAGTTTGGTGTTTAATGTGATTATCTTATGAATATGCATGAATCTATTATAAAGATATGCTGAATTGGATTGGTTGATTTGGATTGGTATCGGTTTAAGTTTTGCAGGGAAGGCTACATATTTATAAAGGGGATATATTGAGTTTTAAAAAAAAAAATACTATTGTTCGGTAAACTTCGGTAATGCCTCGTACCCTATTTCGGTGACGAATACGGGTAGGGGGTGTTACATGTTGAGTCTACTGAGTTCGTAATTAAAGTGTCAAACCCTTTGGGTCAATATGTCCTAGTAGACAAAGTGTGCAAGAACTGCCCTCTAATGTTTCGAAATTCCTGTTTCCGAGCCGATTTAATGCTCTTGCCATTTGATGAGTTTGATATTATTCTCGGCATGGACTGGTTGTCCGAACACGATGCAGTGGTGAACTGTAAAAAAAAGTCAATTGAATTGTGAGGTTCCCATGGAGAAATAATTCTAATTGAGTCCACCGATCGGAACGAGCGACCGGCAGTGATATCTTCGATGTCGGCCCAAAGATATGTGAGAAAGGGGTGTGAAGCCTATTTGGCGTATATTTTAGATAACAAAGTATCTGAACAAAAGCTCGAGGCTGTACCTGTAGTCAATGAGTATTCTGATGTGTTTCCTGAGGAATTGCCGGGACTGCCACCTATTAGAGAAGTTGAATTTGGTATAGAGTTGGTTCCGGGTACGACTCTGATTTCGATCGCCCCGTACTGAATGGCGCCTACAGAGTTAAAAGAATTAAAATCACAGTTACAAGAGTTGACAGATCAGGGTTTCGCACGACCGAGTTTCTCACCCTGGGGTGCACCAGTTTTGTTTGTGAAAAAGAAAGACAGAACTATGAGAATGTGCATCGATTATAGACAGTTGAATAAGGCCACTGTAAAGAATAAATATCCGTTGCCCCGAATCGACGACCTATTTGATCAGCTGAAGGGAGCTTCTATGTTTTCAAAGATCGATCTGCGATCCGGATATTACCAATTGAGAGTTAGAGATTTTGACGTGCCAAAAACTGCTTTCCGAACGAGGTACGGACACTATGAATTTTTAGTGATGCCGTTCGGACTCACTAACGCCCCTGCGGTTTTTATGGACCTTATGAACCGAGTGTTTAGGCAGTATTTGGATCGATTTGTAGTGGTGTTTATCGACGACATTTTGATTTACTCTCGCAATGAGATCGAGCATACTGAACATTTGAGACTGGTGCTTCAAACCTTACGAGATAATCAACTGTACGCGAAATTCAGTAAATGTGAATTTTGGCTGCGCGAGGTTAGCTTTTTGGGACATGTAGTGTCAGTTTCGGGTATCCGAGTTGATCCGAACAAAATTTCAGCCATCCTCGACTGGAAACCTCCGAGGAATGTTTCAGAAGTTCGGAGCTTCTTGGGACTTGCCGGGTACTATCGACGATTTGTAAAGGGGTTTTCGCTGATTGCGACCCCGTTGACTAAACTGCTGCAAAAAGATGTCAAGTTTGAGTGGTCTGAAAAGTGTCAGAAAAGTTTTGACCAGCTGAAAACTCTTTTGACGAAGGCTCCAGTGTTAGTTCAGCCAGAATCCGGTAAGGAGTTCGTAGTTTATAGCGATGCATCTTTAAACGGTCTGGGCTGTATTTTAATGCAAGAGGGTCGAGTTGTTGCGTATGCCTCAAGACAGTTGAAACCCCACGAGAGGAACTATCCGACGCACGATCTCGAGTTAGCTGCCATTGTATTCGCTTTAAAAATTTGGCGTCATTATTTGTTCGGAGAGAAATGTCATGTTTATTCCGACCATAAAAGCCTGAAGTACTTAATGACCCAGAAAGATTTGAATTTGAGACAACGACGGTGGTTAGAGTTATTGAAGGATTATGAGCTCATTATCGATTATCATCCGGGAAAAGCTAACATAGTTGCAGACGCTCTAAGTCGGAAGCCACTATTTGCACTTCGAGCGATGAATGTATATTTGTCTTTGTCCGCTGATAATATGTTGATAGCGGAATTGAAAGCGAAACCGATGCTGATAAAACAAATTCGTAACGCCCAGAAAGTGGATAAGGATTTGGTTGCTAAACGAGCTCAGTGCGATCTTAATATAGATTCAGAGTTTCAAATTGACGATAGTGATTGTTTGAGATTCAAAAATCGATTGTGTGTACCGAGAAATTCTGATTTAGTTTCGACGATTTTGAATGAAGCTCATAATAGTCGGATGTCTATTCATCCGGGTAGCACGAAGATGTACAATGATCTGAAGCTCCAATATTGGTGGCACGGTATGAAACGAGACATCTCTGACTTTGTTTCAAAATGCTTAATATGCCAACAAGTGAAGGCGGAACATCAAGTGCCTTCGGGATTGCTTCAACCAATTATGATACCCGAGTGGAAGTGGGATCGGGTTACGATGGACTTTGTATCCGGGTTACCGCTGACACCAAGCAAGAAAGATTCCATTTGGGTTATTGTTGATAGATTAACAAAGTCAGCTCATTTTATTCCCGTTCGTACGGACTATTCACTTGATAAGCTAGCGAAATTGTACGTATCCCAGATTATAAGGTTGCATGGGGTGCCGACTTCTATTGTTTCGGATAGAGATCCCCGGTTTACTTCGCAATTTTGGAGGAAATTACATGAGGCATTGGGCACTAAGCTTCAGTTTAGCACCGCCTTTCATCCCCAGACTGATGGTCAGTCTGAAAGAACCATTCAAATACTCGAAGATATGTTGAGATGTTGTATTCTCGAGTTTAACGGTTCGTGGGAGAAATACATACCATTGATTGAATTCGCCTACAATAATAGTTTTCAAACGAGTATCAAAATGGCGCCTTATGAGGCTTTATACGGTCGTAAATGCCGTACACCCTTGTTTTGGACTGAACTTAGCGAAAATAAGTTATATGGAGTTGATTTAATTAAGGAGGCCGAACAACAAGTGAAGATAATTCGTGATAGCCTGAAAGCAGCTACGGATCGCCAGAAATCGTATGCAGATTTAAAGCGTAAAGATATAGAATATCAGGTTAGAGAGAAAGTTTTTCTAAAAGTTTCACCGTGGAAAAAGATACTCCGTTTTAGTCGTAAAGGCAAATTAAGTCCGAGATTTATCGGACCGTATGAGATTTCAGAGAGAATTGGACCGATTGCTTATAAGTTAATTCTGCCCCCTAAACTTGAAAGGATTCACAACGTTTTTCATGTTTCGATGCTCCGTCGTTATAGATCCGATCCCTCTCATGTGATTTCCCCTACGGAGGTTGAAATTCAGTCCGATTTGAGCTATGAAGAAGAACCGGTTCGTATTTTAGCTCATCCCGTTGGTGAAAGTATTATGGCTCAAACATGGAAGTGAAGAAGCAACTTGGGAGCTCGAAGGCTTGATGAAAGAGCGCTACCCTAATTTATTTGCTGGTGAGTTTTCGAGGACGAAAACTATTAAAGGGGGGAGAGTTGTGACAACCGTAAGTTGACCCTAGTCAGGAAAGTGGTTTCGTAACCACTAAGCCGAGTTAAATAAAAAAATGAATAAATAATATTATTTCTATGTCTTTGATGAGTAACTTATTCCATGTGAAAATTTTGGTGTTTTAGTTTTTCTAATTTGATATCATTTGGTCAAATTATGGCTTGATTAATTGAATTAAATAAAAATTTGAAGGCCATTTTATAAATACCAAATTGTAGTGGATTAGTGATGTGAGAGGGCTTATGACGCAATTGAACCATGAAAGATTGGCATGGACACATTCGGCCCTTGCTTAGTGAAATAAGAAATGATTATGATAAGGCTAAAGAAGTAATTTAATTATAATAGTAAGTGCATGTAATAGTAAAACAAATGGTTGTGCATTTGTTCATGTTCTTAGCCGAAACAAAGAAAAAATATATATATAGGAAGAGAAGAAACATTCCGTTAGCTAGGGGAAGATCAAATTAAGGTATGAAATGGTATTATTTGCTTTAAATTTTATGAAGTTTGGTCGATCAATGAGCTTTGCTTACAACCCATATATTAATTTGAGAAATTTAAGTGTATAAATCATTCGGTCATGGTTGTTTTTACATGAGAACATGGAGATTGACGTTTTAGAGTGCAAATTGAAGAGTGAGCTAATTAAGTGAGTAGTTTCATGGATTAGATGATAAGTTGAAATCGGCTTGTATGCTTAAGTATATTATGGATGCCGAATGTGATTTTTTTTAGTTAATGGTTGTGTAAGTTGTTGAATCAAGCTTTAAATGAATGTAGATGGGTGTTAAATAAGAGCATAAATTTTGACTGTATGAATTGTTGAATTATGGCTAGTATGTATTCGGCTATGTTTGAGTTAAGGGACATTTGAAGTGTGTTGATGTTAAAAGTTTACTAATAGTAATCAAATGAGCCTAAAATTTATACTAGGTCTAAATTGTTAGTAATTAGAAAAGAGTGGAGTGAAAGGGTCGTTGTGAATTGATAAAATGGTCAGGAAGGTTGCCGAAATGAACTTAAGCAATGAAATTAAATTGAGGATTGATAAGTTAGTTTAAGGTAAGTTGATTTGCTTTGTTAGTCGGCTTTGGGATATAATGTATTGGACTTTGAAATGTACTAATAGAAATGACCGAATAGGAAGGTTAATGCTAGTTAAATGTACGAAATACAGGTTAAAGGCACATTGGCTTGAATACTTATGTTTATATATGGATTTATATGATCAAATGGCTGCTATGAAAAGTAGGTAAATTATGTATTTGTAATGCGCTGAATTGGTTAAAATGAAATGAGGATAAAGTGATATATATATATATATATGTGTGCGTGACATGCTGAATGGCTACTAAGGAATGAAGTTTAAGTGTACTAATTTCATATGCCTTGTTGAGTAAGGAAATGGATTAGGGATCTAATTAAATTAACTGTTTTGATCAAATTAAGCCCAAGAGCATCAAAAGGGAGAGTCGGACAAAGGGAAGACCAAGATCATCGAGTAGCCATAGAAGCAAATCCTAGGACCACCAAGTAAGTGTATAAGCAACTACGAATTTAGTTATTATGCTTAAATGGTACATACTCATCATGGAAGGTTTACTCACGAAATTTATATAAACATACATATTAGCTAGTTTGATAGACTTGAAATCATATATGTACATTCAAATTTGATTAGATCTATAGGTGCGGTTAGAATGGCACTATATGTGCGGCTACAATGGCACTATAGGTGCGGTTAAAATGGCACTATATGTGCGGCTACAATGGCACTATAGGTGCGGTTAAAATGGCACTATATGTGCGGCTACAATGGCACTATAGATGCGGCCAAAATGGCACTTGGTGTGCGGTTTAGAGCATTAGAAATGCTGAAGTTTCTAAATAAGAAATCCGAAGGTTGTGGACGAATGTCATAAGAGAGTAGTGACCTATCAAGAGTAAGAAAGTTAAACGTTTTCTTGAGTTGTAACTAGAGTGGTTGCTTGGAGTAGCATATTATTTTTTTATAATCAAGTTATTATACTGTAGTGTTTATAACTTACTGAGTTGTAAAACTCATGTGGTGTGTTCAACTGTTTGTTTTTTTTTAGGTTCGGTTGATTCGTCGTAAACTCGGGGCCACCATCAAAGTCATCACACCTGTCAGCAACATTTTGGTACCTTGTTTTGTTAGTTTTGAGAATGATATTTTGGCATGTATAGACTTTAATTTGGGATGTTGAAGATGTAATGTTCTTTCTTACGAATGGCCATGCAAAATTGGCCTAAATGCTTTAATTTCAAATATGGCTATGTATGTTTTTATATATATATTTTATGTTTAAGTGAATTGCTACTAAATAGAGGGAATACTAAAGTTATAATCAAAAGAATGAATCATGAAATGTGTTTGCTATGATGTGAATAAGCTAGGCATAAACGAACATACATTCGGCTATGAAAGGAAATTCCAAAGGAATAGAAAAATTACTTTTAAAATGCTGAAATGAGTATAAGACCTGATGAAGTAATATCTTTGATTGATAAATTAACAGCATGAAAGCTCGGTTTGTCAGTTGCAAATATTTATAGGTAGCCTATTTAATATTATGTTTTGTTTAATAGTTCGTACCCAAATGGTTTCCAGTAATACCCCGTCACCCTTCCGGCGACGGACATGGGCTAAGGGTGTTACACCATGTACACCTCTATGCAAGAGTCCCTCTAATATTTTGATAGGCTTGAAATACTCATAAAATTTAAATTTATCTCTTAAATTATTTGGAGTAACTATCTCATAAAAGCATTTATAAACATGTCTTTCATCATCTTCAAATACTCTCTTAAGGATAAGAAAAGCATCTTCAACACTTCAAATTTCTTCCTTCTCTTTCAAATCAATCATTTGAAAAATAAAAATAAAAAAATTTATACAAATAATACAAATAAAAAATAATCAAAATATAAATTTACTAATAATTTAGTTACATTAATTTATTTTACCCAAAAAACTATGATGTCCTCAAATAGGCTATTTTTAAGGGTCTTCACTCTAGGAGTTGGGCTCTTTTCACTCCACCTTTAATTTACTTTTTCTTTTTAGATTATAATATCACTCTAATATTTAATCTCACCACCACTATTATTATTATTTTTATTTTTACGTTTACCGCATCCAAACAAACAAAAGACCTAAAACCTGTTCTCTACCAGATTTACCAACCAAGATACGCCATTCTTTTTGCTTTTGAGAGAAACTACAACTATTAAGGCATGCTCAATTGCTGACTTGATTTACAGTTCAATTCTTCAAATATTTTTTTTTTTGTGGGAAAAGGCTAATAATCGATTGTTGATTTATTTCCCATATTTTTCAAGATTTATGTAACATTTAACGAGCCTTACCAGATTCCGCAAGAAACCGAAACGCAGAGCAGCGATTATACATATAATTTCAGGCGAACCCTAAATATTTTAGAACAGAGATTCAAAAATCAAAACCAAATTAGCTTTTGAAACGAGATTTCCAGAGAAATTCATCGAAATTCGCAACGAAAATACACTAAACTAAAGAGAAAATCCAAGAAAAAAAGCCTACAAGAAACTGTTACAAAAAAGATTTACACAAAAAAGAAACCCTAAAATCCAAAATCAACCACCGAAACCGTAAAGAGTCCTTCCTTGTCTCTTGAGAGCATAAACGACATCCATAGCGGTAACAGTCTTACGCCTAGCGTGTTCCGTATAGGTGACGGCATCACGTATAACGTTTTCAAGGAAGATCTTGAGAACACCACGAGTTTCCTCGTAGATCAAGCCACTAATCCTCTTCACGCCGCCTCTACGAGCTAATCTCCGAATCGCCGGCTTGGTGATGCCCTGAATGTTATCTCGGAGAACCTTCCGATGCCTCTTAGCTCCTCCCTTTCCTAATCCCTTGCCTCCTTTTCCACGGCCCGACATTTTTGAAAAATCGAAGAGCTCTTTTTTCACAGAAAATTGGGAATTTTTTGAATGCTTGAAAGCGAGGGATGTGGAGCGGGGTTTAAATAGGTTTTATTTTTTTTTTGTTGTGGATAGAGGAAAAGAATATGAACTGTTGGATTTGAACGATATCTGACGGTGGACACTGGTGATCCATAGCTTTTGATATTATTGGCTGGAAATGTAAGAGGAGTGTTCGTTTATCTAATGGTTAGTGAATCGATTTCACGGTGTGGTGTGCGTGTGGTTGCGCGATTTTGAACCGTGGATTAGGCTCTCATCTACGGCTCTTTATATTTGAAATTAACATATACAGTAATATTTTCATTTTCAAAATTTTAGTGGATTCTTCAATATTTTTGAATTATTTTATTTTTATTGTTAATTTCGAATATAAATAATAAAACAAACATGAAAAATATATAAAAAGAATTAATTAATAATTATAAAATTTATATTTACGTATAGATATAGTTTTAGATATATAGTTAAAACATATTTTTATATATAATAATTTTTTTGTTACAATATTGTTAATGTAAATATATATTAATTTTCTAATGTGTGCCTCAGGTCAAAACTTTTTTTATGATTGGGAGAGAAAAATAAAGTTACATGATATTGAACATAAATTCTCGTACTTATAATATAATATTTTTGTCATTGAACTTAAAGATTATTGGTAGGTTAAAATTTAAATATTAAGAAAATATATAATTAATAAATTTTATGTATATATTTAATCTATGCTAAAAATATTTAGAGGGAAATATAATTAATAAAATATGTATAAATTTATTGTTTGAAACTTCCAACTTTATATCTTTAACTTCAAAGTATTGACAAATAGAAAAAGTTTGACGAGTAATAAAAGTTATTTTTTACCACTGCATATGATTTAACAATAAAATGAAAATAAAACAATTTTAAATTAAATGAAAGAAAATATGATTAAAAATTGTAAATTAAATTATTGAGTATAAACAAATTAAAAGTATTTATTATGAAAATATAACTTGCAAAATATAATTAAAAATTATATTAAAAAAATAAAAGAGCTCTACAAATACTTTATTTCTTTTATCACATATCGCATTAAAAATTAAAAACTTAATAACCTTATAATATATATATATATATAATGCAGGAATGATATATAATTTTATGATCCGCTAGTGAATCAGATTATAATGCAAGCAAGCAAATTAATTTATAAATATTTTAAAAGGTAAACTATTAAAATAATTACTTTTGTTTGCTTTAAGTTACATTTTAGTTATTTATGTTTAAAATGTTATGTTTTAGTCACTTACGTTGTCGTTTTGTTACGAAGTGGTCGCTCTGCCGTTAAGATCTGTTACTTCCCAAACGACAATCCGACGTGATAGTTAAAATAGGTTTTAAATGCCAACGTGAATATTCAGTTGGGATGAGAAAAGTTAAATTTTCTTTATAAAAATAGAATACAATTTTTTTCTCTAATACTCAATTTTCTCCCATTTAAAAAGAATTAACAGTTGGGGTTTTTTTATTACTATCGGAGAAGAGAAAAGCAGAACGAAAGAAAAAGAAGAAGAAGAAATGGACACACCAACTTTTATACCTGCTTGCTATTATGGTTGCCCACAATACATAAATAAACAAAGATAGAACATTTCTTTTTTATTTGTCACATATACAAAAAAATGAAAAGATGAATCACCTTTTTGCAAAAAAAAAAAAATATTTGAACCAAAAATTCATGTAAAGAATAAAAAAAACTCATTACTTATTGTAATTCATACTGGGAGCCTCCAATGAATCGAATCTTTGTTCTTCCATTTTGAATAAAAAATCCAATCGATTGATGGAGCACTCAATTTGATTTCTACTGTTTTGATTCAACAAATAAAACTATGAAAATTGGTGGTCTTTTAATCAAAATAGAAACGAAAACTAAAAGAAGAAGGAGGCTAAGAGTTCTTTTTTTCCAATTCAAGGATTAATCTGATATATTGTTTTTGATTCTTTCAGGAAACCAAATTAACATTTTTCTTTAATTAATTTAGAAAATTTAATTAATTAAATTTATTTAATTAAAAAATTCAATTAATTTACTTAGTTGGACATCTATATTGGCATTTAAAATCTATTTTAATTAACTGCCAAGTCTGTCATTTGAGAGGTAACAGATTTTAACAACAGAGTGACCATTTTATAACAAAACGATAACGTAAGTGATTAAAATATAACCTGATGTAAACAAAAATAATTATTTTAATAATTTACCCTATTTTAAAAGAAATGTCATTATTTAATTTAAGGATGACAAAATTTGAAATATCTGGTGAATTTTGAATCGTCTCGCTTCAAGTGGAGTAACTTTATTTTTGGACTGTAAAAATGGGGCGAGATGTTAATTTTTAGAAGGTGGGTGTAGAACCATTCAAATTTTTACTTGCCTCACCTCACCTTTTTTCTATCCTAATATATGAAACTGTCGTTTTACTTTTACATACAATGCTAATGAAATAATAAAAATATATATATAGAATCACACCATAAAATATAAACATTAATTTTTCAACCTTTTATGTATATAACTATTAAAAAAATATTTTAAAAAACTATTAAAAAGGTAAAATAATAATTTCTCGTTTATATATAATATATTTATTAGAAAAATCAAATTAGGGCGATGCAAGACCATATCTTAAATCTCAAATAATATAATAATGATAATAGTTTGCTTTTTTATATTGTTTTTAATGTTTAAAGGTAGCCGGAATCTTCCCACAATAAGAGAGAGCCAAGTATGTGTAAAATATTATATCAACCGAATATAGGTGAGATCATATAGTAGGCAAAATTTGAAGCCGCGTGTAAGTAAGAACATTCCCAAATAAATTAACTAAATAAGAGTCGGCATTTACCTCTGTTTTGGATTAAGCAAGAACATTTTCCCTTGTCTATATTGAATGTTCCTAGCAAGAAAAGCATTTCCCAGCGAAGACCTCAAATTTCCAACTTTGTTAGTGCTTTCCTAAGATGGCTTCAGTTGACACCAGTAAACCCCACGCTGTATGCATTCCATATCCATCACAAGGCCATGTTAGCCCCATAATGCAACTGGCTAAGCTCTTACACTCAAGAGGCTTCTTCATAACCTTTGTTAACACTGAGTTCAACCATAGGCGTTTGATCAGGTCCAAAGGGGCAGACTTCGTTAAGGGTCTGCCTGATTTTCGGTTCGAAACGATTCCGGATGGGCTGCCATCGTCCGACCGTGATGCGACGCAGGATGTTCGAGTTCTATGTGATTCGACATGAAAGAATTGCTTGGCACCGTTTTTAGAGCTACTGGCTAAGTTAAACTCCTCCTCCCATGTGCCCTCTGTTACTTGCATAGTCTCTGATGGAGTTATGAGCTTTGCTATTAAAGCTGCTCAAGTATTTGGCATACCAGAAGTTCAGTTTTGGACTGCCTCGGCCTGTAGTTTCATGGGATATCTTCAATTCAGTGAACTGCTTAAACGAGGAATTATTCCATTCCAGAGTAAGTGCTTCTTATTTCGACTTTATAGCTATGAAATTGCTTAAAAAAGAACTGAAATTTGACACTTTGTGGCGTCAGATGAAACTTTTCTCAGTGATGGAACTCTTAATAAACCTATTGATTGGGTCCCTGGAATGAGTAACATTCAACTCAGAGATCTCCCCAGCTTTATTAGAGCCAACAATCCAAATGATATTATGTTTGACTTCATGGGCTCCGAAGCACAAAATTGCCTAAAAGCTCCAGCAATTATCTTCAACACATTCGATGAATTCGAACATGAAGTATTAAAAGCAATCGCTGCTAAATTCCCTGGAATTTATACTATAGGACCACTTCATTTGCTTGCCAGGCACATGCCTGACGGCCCATCCAAGTCAATAAACTCAAGCCTATGGAAAGAAGATACAAGCTGCATTGAATGGCTTAACAAAAGGGAACCCAGTTCAGTTGTGTACGTGAACTATGGAAGCGTGACTGTCATGTCGGAGAAGCATCTGAAAGAATTTGCATGGGGGCTGGCTAATTCTAAGCACCCGTTTTTATGGATCGTTAGACCAGATATCGTGATGGGTGATTCTGCAATTCTGCATGAAGAATTTCTCGAGGAGATTAAGGATAGAGGGCTGATAACAAGCTGGTGCAATCAATGTGAGGTTCTTTCCCATCCTTCAGTTGGAGTTTTTTTGACACATTGTGGGTGGAATTCTACCTTGGAAGCCATATCTGGAGGTGTCCCTTTAATTTTTTGGCCATTTTTTGCTGATCAACAAACCAATTGTCGGTATGCTTGCACTCATTGGGGCATTGGCATGGAAGTGGATCACGATGTGAAGCGAGAGAACATTGAGTTTTTAGTCAAGGAAATGATGGAAGGAGAAGAAGGAAAGAAAATGAAAGAGAAGGCATTGGAGTGGAAGAAGAAAGCAGAAGAAGCCACCGATGTTGACGGATTATCTTACTGTAATTTTGAGAGATTTGTAAAGGAAGCTCTAAAACATGGTTAACTGGAAATACCATTGTCTGCTGGAATTACTTGAATAATGAATGGGGATCATTCAATTAATGTGTCTGCTTCTGTATTTTTACTATTTTGGGCTAATATAAAATAAGAATTAAGATTAACAATTAAATCTTGTATGATTTAAATTTAAATTAAAAGCTTGAAACTTATAATTTCATAATAATTCTATTTAGAAATTATACTCGCTTAGTTCTCATTAAAAATGATTATAACTTGAGCTCTTGAATTTAAAATCAAGTGATTCAAAATAATTTACAAAGCTAAGAGATAGATCTTCGAATACTATAAAAACATATCAACTCAGAAATAATTGAATCCCATCTAAAAGATGATCGTAAGTCCACTGATTTTTCAAACTTGAAATTTGACAATTTCAATAAATGAAATTTAATAAATTTTATTCCATCAATGTATCATTTTATATTGCATTTAATTTGTTTCTTGAGTTATTTTGCATGTTTTCATAGCAGTTTAGTTAATTTTGTATTCCACATTTTTGCATAATTTATATTTTTTATTGTTTAGGCTTATCTTACATTATTTTATTTAGCTTTTACTTTGAGTAAGTGTTTGCATGCAGGATAAAATGATTTTAAGTGAGGAATTTGAACTAGGGAATCGAGTTGTGAAGCCGAAAAGATGTAGTGTCCGAATCAACGTAGGCTGATCCTACTAGCGTGATAGGCCAATGCCAGGGTGTTAGTTAGCACGCCATCTCAACAAGGGCAACTCAGTACTTTCACATTTGGACCAGATTTAACTTTACAGGGATTAAATTGTAAGTGATCTAAACTAATGAAATTAGACTAGGAATTTAATCAAGCCCTTAGTATGCAATTCAACGAAAGACGAAAAGGGCAATTTGCCCAGTGGCTTGACTTAATTAAAGCCATCATTTTCCACAATGTTAAGAATCATGAGATAATAGCCATTGATTATTATGAATTATTAGAGTTATTCGGTTTTGAGATTATCAGAGTTGTTATACTGAAAGAATTATTTGTAATATCCCTAATTTACTATTGAGTTAGGAACAATATAAAATCGGGTTTGGTATACTTGAGAATTTTAGAAATAGATAAAATAGAGATTTTTGAGTGTTAGTATAGAAAGTAATTAGAGCCGATAGAAAGTTAAAAATACTCTTGAAATAAGAAAAATAAATTTGGAGTATTGACTAAATTGTAAGAGAATAAAAAGTATTGGGGTAAAAATAAGAAAATTAAAAAAATTTGAAGCAATTGCATTGAATTTAAGGAAAATAAGGAAGGGCTAAAAGTAAAATTTTACCAAAATAAAGTTTAATTCATGGATGATATTATAGAGAAAGTTGGAGGATTAAAAGGTAACTACTCAAATTAGATAATTATAGAAAATGTAATGATTAAGGACCATGTGTAAAAATATGATTGATTGACAACTTTAATAGTTATCATTTTAATTTTTACATTAATTAGATATTTTAATAGAAAACTTGAGAAAGATGAAGAATTCATTCATCTTTCCCCAACCTCCTCCCACGTCACCACCTATTTCTCCACCTTTTCAACTTTTACTTTTATTACAAATAGGTCTATTCCACCCTTTTCAAGCCTTTCCAAGCTTAATTCTTTTGATTTCTTTCATGAATTCTTAGTAAAATAATTAGAGAAGCTTGTTAGCCATATTGATTTCATAAAAAGAGCATCAATAGTTATCTTAGAGGAGAGATAAAATAAGAATTAAGATTTGATTACAAGTGATTAAGGTAAGAATGATAAGTTTTTTCATTAAATTCATGTCAGTTTCATTTAAATAGCATAGATATGTTATTTGATTATGATTTTTGTACAGGCCCAAAATTGCCCAGCCCAATTAAACAAAATTTAAAACCAATAATTAAGGCCCATCAGAGACTAAATCAAAAACCATGTAAAAGGCCCAAAGTTTCAAAGTTCGTTTACAATAAAAGACCTAAGTTTTAACAATCTAAATTACAAGCCCAAATTACAGTAGCCCAATTTACAACAAAATTAACCAAACCCAGTAGACCCAAACTAAAAAACCTAAGACCCAAAATCAAACCTACAATCAGCTCAATACCCTAGTCGGCCCAAATGTCTAAAGAACCAACATGCATAGAAACCTTAGAGTTTCTTCTCTGCAGCCGCCCCGCTCCTCCACGCGCGCCACCTCTGTACAACCATACTTCCGTACCTACAAAAAAGGACAAGCAATACAACAGCAAATAGAAGAGAGAAAAAATGTTGTATTTTGATTTTTATTTTTGGCTATAAAAGCCCGAATTTGTGTAATATTGAGGGGGGATTTTCATGAAAAAAAGATTGACGAACACACAAGAAATATAAAAGCAATCGTTTTTTTAAGGTGATTTCCTTCGAAGTTTGTTTTCATTTTATTTTATTCATTTATGCGCATAATAAAATAAGGAGAAGGGAGAGAACTCACCGGATTCGGGTTCTTAACGCTGGGAACGGCTGAGGGAGTCACCGCCAAGGATCGATGGTCGGAAACCGAAAGGTTTCTTGAGTTCGTGGATTTTTGTTATTTTTCTGGGGGTTTTGAGTCCAGATTTAACCTTAAAAGGGTTTAAAAATGGAAATGGGAGATTTTGGCATTTTTCGGTGACCACAAGCGACGCTGTCGCCACCGGTGGCCAGTGGCCAGCACGACAGTTGGCCTGCGACCCATGGACCAGAGTTCGGCGGAAAATCGGGGAGGGAGAGAAATTTTTTTTGAAAGTTTTGTTTTTTTTTTTTTTTTGAATGAAGGTTAAAATGAAGTTTTTATAAAAAAAAACTTTTTGGCTTATAAAGAAAACGAAAACGACGTCGTTTTGGAAGGGCCAGAAAAGCCTCAAAACGGCACCGTTTTGAGCATAGCCCACATGCGATCCGACCCAACCCGCCTGAAGGATCCGCGTGTTTTCATCTAAGGGGCTATTTTCGCATTTAGCCTTTCCGCTTTTCTATTGCTTTGCAATCTAGTTTCTCTCATTTTTAATTTCCGCCCAATAATTTTATTTTTATTTCAACTTAGTCCACGATTAAACGGTGCATTTTTGGGACAGGGAATATTTCTAGTTTGGTCCTTGTCTTTTTTTAGCGTGTTTTATTCTCCCCCTTTTTTTAATCGTTTTTATTATTATTTTTAAACCTAACCCTTAAATTTTTAATTTGGTTTCATTGTGGTCCTGATGCACTTATTTCTTTGTAATTTTTACTTTAGGTTTCATTTTTATGCTGATTTAGTCCCCAATCTTTTGATTTCAAACTATTATTTGTTTTCTTTTATTTATTTTTAAACTGTTCAATATAGGTTATCTATTTTTGATATATTTTTTTTATATAGTTTATTTTTTTATATATGTTATTTATTTTTTATTCCTTTTTATTTATTATTTCTTTTGAAATTACATTGTAAATAATTTATTTTAAACCTTTATATATTATCTTAAACTTGTTATATATTACCTACTTCAAATATCTTTGTATATTATTTATTTTGAACCGTTTGGTATTATCTATTTTAAATTTGATACATTATTTAGCTTAAACCGTTCTATATGTTATTCATTTTAATTTTTTATATTATTTATTCTAAAGTTGTTTTATTATTATTTATTTTAAGTTTTGTATATTATTTATTTGAAATTGTCTTTTATTACTCACTTTGAATTGTTTCATTATTTATTTTAAACTACTATCTACTTTAAATCATTTCATACATTATTTATTTTAGGCCTGTTTTTATGCATTGTATATTTGAAATTGTTTTATTACTTATTTCAAATTATTTTATGTATTATTTTTAGCATTTCACTAATTTCACTTAAATTCATAAAAAAGGATTCTCTAAGAAAGGCAATATTATGTATTTGGAAATTCGAGAGACCGTGCCCTAACGTACTGGGTTTCGATTTTTCTCGTTTGACCTAAATGATCGAATATCTTTTTAAAATTAAAATGCATGAGTTTTGAAAATCAAAAGACAAGCTTATTCTCGAGGGTTTAAAACGTCGTGTCCTAACATACTGGATGTGAAATTTTATTACTTCGGGATAAGAAGGTCTTTAGCATCCGCTTCGATTTATCCAAGCATTTTTTTGTAAAATTAACATTAATAAAAAAGGAGGATCATATTTTTAAATTCTTTACGGATCTTCAACTTTCGATATTAAGACATTAATTAATCAATTAAGTACTAATTTTGGACATTACGAGGGTGCTAATCCTTCCTCGTACGTAACAGACTCCCGAACCCATTTTCTCGAATTTTGTAGACCAAAATCAATGTTTTAGTAAAACAAAACATTTTATTAAAACAATCAAATTACTAGGTGATCCGATCACACCTAAACAAAAAAGATTGGTGGCGACTCCATTTCTCATTTTTAATAAAAGTCGACCCCTTTTTTTCAAAAAAAGATGGTTTTGACAGCTTGACAACTCCACTGGGAGAAAATAAGAGAGTCAAGCCACAAGTTGATTAATTTTTATCTTTTTGTCAGAAATTAAAAATTTGGTTTAAAAATACGATCCTTTCATCACATTTCACTCGTCTTTATTATGGTCTTCATTATTTTGTTCGTGTTTGCTTTTTGATTCGAGTCTCTTGGTATATGTTCGCATATTGCATTGCATGACCGCTCAGTTATACCCTTTTAAGTTGGAGTGAGAAACTACTCCTTCATGAGGTTTTCACCTCTGCATGGGATAGTGGATCGCTTTCAGGATACATTTGTACATATGTCTTCGTGAGATTTTCATCTCCGCATGGCTATAGGGAAATATATTCCCCTGAACTGAACTCGGTCCGTATGAGCCTATAATGGGTGAGGATTGAGGAATCTACTGGTTCAAGTACCTTTACTCTAGAACCAAACCCCATAAAGCGAACCTTAAGAGCCCACCTTAGGTAGAGCCGCGCCAAACCCTAGTGGTCACCCGAGGAGGTGTTTTATTTATTATTTATTTCTTCTGTACTGGCGTGTTTTGTTTTGTTTATGATAGCATTGCATTGCATCATCATAGAAAAGAGGTGTCGATTCACGTTCGATTGCTAAATAGAAAGCTTGTCATGGAAAATGGATTTCTTGATAAAGTGGAATATAATACGGCTGTCCGAATATGGTCTGAGTAAACATAACGAGAGAAGGCTGATAGTCCGTGGAGGAATATACGACTATGCTTCGCTGCCCGAGGATTCAAGTCAACAAAGATTATTCCAGAGCCTTCAACTTTCTTAAAAAAGCTAACGAGTATCACAGGGATAAGTGAGCAATGGGTCGCGGCCCGGATCAAGCAAAAAGGAAACGATCTTTTGGACAATTCGCAAGATTTGATCTTAAACATCCGGATAGAAAGAAAAAGATCAATGTCTTCGCTTGGAGTATGAGGGCAAGGCCGCATATATAATCCACTTTATGTAAAGAAATTTGTTTTCTAGAAAAGTTGTTCGAATAGAATTGAACTCAAAATCAACGTCTCTCTTTCCTTTTGCATTCATCCCATGCATCTGCATTACATTGCATCATATGCATTAGATTTTCACAAAAGGACCTTAATTAAGTAAAATTATTTTAGTTAAACTGGTAAAAGTCTATCGACTAAGCATCATTACGGTGCTCGCGAAAAAAGACCAAAGCAATGGACCAAAGGTTGGAAAGATTGGAGCAAATACAAATACAGATGCAAGAGCAATTGGCCAAAATTCAATAAGATATGAGGGATCAGATGCTAGAATTCCAAAGAAATATGATGGGCCAGTAAACCCAGTTGCTGGCTGAAGTGTTAGAAAAGGGAAAGAGCCCTATGGTCAATTCTGGAAATAATAACAAAAACCCTCCTATTCCCCGTATTTTACCCCAATAAGCGTCTAGACTCAACCAAACGTGAATTCGCAAGGGGTACCCGTCATTATCAAACCCCAATATCAAACCGGTACCTCGGCACTGTTGAACTTCCAAACAGGTGCAAGTTCTAACCCGGGGGATGATCTAACCAATCCTGTTGTCCTTGTTCGGGATAGTCTAGCGGAAACAAAAAAAAGCAAGAGCGGAGCTCCCAAAACAATTTGAAGATCGTTACAAACGGAAACGGTGAGAGTGGAGCTCCCAAATTAATACCTTAAGCGCCCCGAAAAAAAAGGAAAACAAGGCGAATCATATGAGTATGTATAACAAGGGTTATTCAAAGTCAATTGCCGTAAGCCAGCCAAAGAGGAAAACTACTAGCCATCACGTCCCTCCAAGGCAAGAACCCAATCCAAGACTAAACTCAGAAAAAACCCTAGTTCGCGCCCATTCCAATCACGTATAGGGAGCTGTACAAAACTTTGTTTGATGCACATGTAGTATCCCCTTTCTACCTAAAACCTATACAACCCCCATACCCCAAATGGTACGACATGAACGCTTAATGCGAATACCATGTAGGAATCACAGGACACTCGATCGAGAACTGCACCGCTTTCAAAAAGATAATCGAAAGACTCATCAAAATTAGTATTGTGAAATTTGATGATCCCTCTGGTGCAGAGAATCCATTACCCAATCATTCGGTTAAATGGGTAAATATCGTGAGTTCCATAATGGAGAGGGGCACGAGATCCAAGAATGTATCAAGTTCAGGGCCCTAGTGCAAGACCTAATGGATAATAAAGAAATTGAATTTTATGAAGAGATCAAAGGCCTAGAAGGAAAATTGTGACAGCCCTAGTTCGACCTTAGTCGGTAAGCGTTTTGGGACTGCTAAACCGAATCAGAAATTTTTATTGATGATGTTAGTTGGATTGTTGATATGCGTTTTAGTAGGGGTTATAAAAATTTTGTGAAAATTTGACCTTTAAAATGATTAATTGCTTAAAGAGGGCTTAAATGTTGAACTTTGAAATTATAGTAGGTAAAAATTAAAGTGACTAAAAAGTATAAACATACAAAGTGATGTCTTTGCATGTCTAATTGCCCATTTCCACTTTAGTGGACGGCAATGATGATGTTAAAATTATTTTTATATTGTTTATGTGTTAAATTCATTATTTTATTAAAACATAAAATCAAAAAAAAAAAAAGAAGATAATTTAGAAAAGAAAATTTCCTTCTTTTCATCCTCTATTGCCGTTTGTGACTAAAGAAGAGAGAGTTGGAGTTTAAAGGAGGTTCGGCCATTGTAGTTCAAAATTTAAGGTATGAATTCAATGTTTTTCATGTGTTTCTTCAAATTTTTGATGAAATGGAGTTAGCTACTAAGTTCCTTACCTAGCCCATGTATAAATTTTGAAGTTGGTTGATGTTGGTATTCGGCAATGGTGTTTTGAAAATTATGAAATTCACAAATTGCTATGGAAATTAAGTAATTGAGTGTTAGATAGACAAGGTAATGTTAAAATCCATGAAATTTTAAGATTTTAAGTTGATATTATGAATTTGAGCTTTGTGTGGCTCAATCCCTTGTGATGCAAATTCGGTTGAGGATGTGGTGTTTTCATTGAGGTTGCTTTAGCTATTTTTGAATATTGAGAAATTGTAGTTGATGATTTGAGCTTGGTGAAAGAAATAGTTGTGACTAATTTGATTATGGAAATCGGCTAAGTGGGGAATATGCTAGGTTAAGGCGAAGTTGATAGTGGTTGCATGAGTGTTAGCCTAATTGGAACTTAAATAATGAGTGAACTTTGTATTTGTGATGAATGGTACTTTCGGTCATGAACCAAATGTGTTATTTTATTTTGTAAATTGATGTTGCATATTAGGGAAGTCGGCTAACTTTTGTTGTGGACATATTTCCGATTTGTGGCCTAGAATCCTTGGTTAAGGAGGATGCCGAATGTACTCCAAATTAATGTTTTGAACCATTTATGGTATTTTTTTTAAAAATTAGAAATATGGGAATGACTATGGTAATGTCTTTGATATTTGCATTATTGCATTCGGCTAATATGGATGTGAGAATTTTTGTCTTAGCTTAGGTGATGTCTTGATGATGGAATATCAATGTAGCATATTATTGAATTTATTTGAGACTTAGACTTATATAGACTTGATTCGGTTTGTTATATTTGACTCATTGATGTCCTTTGAAGTATTAAATGAGCATTCGGTCATGAGAGATTTGGTATACTTATGTGTTATACTTTGTATGTATGACTCAATTTATAATCGGTTATGGCAATCTAGTTGCCTCTGTAATGTTCATATCTTGATGAAGAAATGTTGATGTGGTAAATTAGAGGAAATCATATTTGACCCCTAAGTTTATTATGACATGAAGGATAAGATTAGTTTAAAAGACTTTCTCTATGTGATCTAATTAAAACCCGGCATGATTAGTAACATAATGAAATTCGGCCAAATGTATTCATAAAAGAAAGGTGTTTGTGCGTTCGTATTATTGAAGTGAAGGTACTCAATTATTGATAATTTGGCCGAATGTGTTTGTGTGCCGTATAGAGAGGGTGTATATTCCATACTTTAAGGTAAGTAGGGTTTGTAAATTAATACATCTAATTTGTAAATTGAAGCTCAAGAACATAGAGGGACAGCATCGGATAAGGGGAAAGCTAAGGTGACAGAATAGCCGCCCCGTATTTATACAGAAAAGTTCGAGGTAAGTTTAAGTATTTAACCCTTTAATAAACGAATTGGTTTGAGATTTGCTTATATGTATTTAGGCCGAATGTACCTCTTGAAAGTGTCCGGATATGTGTAATGTGTGAAATGAACAAAAGAATGATGTTTTGAGATTATTGTTTTTGTGATAAGTTCATGTGCTGAATTTGACTTATGTGCCACTGTATTTCCGAGCCGGGTTGAATCCCGAAGAGCCGTAGGGCTAGAGTTCAGAGCCGG
The DNA here is from genome assembly GCA_020496765.1 of Gossypium stocksii. Classification (NCBI taxonomy): domain Eukaryota; kingdom Viridiplantae; phylum Streptophyta; class Magnoliopsida; order Malvales; family Malvaceae; genus Gossypium; species Gossypium stocksii. The sequence goes on along the minus strand of CM035622.1, from coordinate 6,664,045 downwards.
GTTGAATCCCGAAGAGCCTTAGGGCTAGAGTTCAGACCCGGGATAAATCCCGAAGAGCCTTAGGGCTAGAGTTCAAAACCGGGGCAAACCCCGAAGAGCCGTAGGGCTAACGGTAAGAGTTCAGCTTTATCAATCTCTGTTAATGAAACATCTATGATAAAATGACCAGGTATGTTCGTTACGAAATGGTGAACAATTTCCTATCAAATTACCTTACAAAGGAGCGATGTTTAGTGCTAACAATGGTTTAAAAGAGAATGTGACAATCTGTGGCTACTTTGCTATATTTGTGAAACTATAAATTTTGTGAGTATGTAATTTTCGGGGATTATTAGTACATTCAAATAAGAAGGAGAAGATTAAATTTGGTATGTGCAAATTCGGCTATGGTGAAACCTTTACGAATGATCACATAAATGATATCTTTGCATTAGTAGATTGATTGTTTTATTACTTGAACTTACTAAGCATAGAAAAGCTTACTCTGTTACTCTGAATCTTCTGTTTTATAGATTTTGGTTCGTCAGCTACGGTCTCGGGAATCTCAAACTCGAAGTCATCTCTACTATCAAAGCCTCGTTCGGTACCTAATTAGCTAAACTTTAGTAAATGGCATGTATAGGCTAACTCTTCTTTTGAAACAAGATATATTTTGGTTGTGTAAATATTAAAGCCATGCGAAAGTGGCTAGTTCTTTTGAATAGTATAGTCCCGAAATTGAATCGATGTTTGTGAAATGATCTAGTGAATGGCATATTCGGTTAAGACTTATATACATTCATGTGTGCATATTTGATGGTGATTCTATTCATTGGAATGCTAATGAAGCAAAACGGTTATTTTGTTTATGTACTTATTGCATGTTTTTTTTTGTAAACCACTTTTGTGCATGAACTAAAATGATAGCTTGATTAAATCAATGTTGCGGCCTTTACTTATATGCATAAGTTTTATACAAATCCTTTTTAGGTAAGATTTGTACTACTTATTCGTTCACTTTAGTCACCTAAAAAAAAAAAGGGCTCCTATATTAATTCGTGGTTGCCTTGAGAGTCGTTTAGATGGTTAATGCCCGATGACCTATTCCGGTGACGGACGAGTGTCATAGGGTGTTACAAAAATTGGAGAATTTGAACATCAATGACGTATCCGAAGAGAGAACCGACGAATAGAATTTTCCAAGCATCTGCCCTTACATACCTAGGAGTGTTTTGAACAATGGGACTGTGAAGAGATCCTTGTATATTTTTTAGAGCTAATTTAGAGTAATATTCAAAACACGCTTGTTGCTTTAAGCTTAGAAGCAAGAAGAATCCTTTTGCGAAATAGGCTTATGTCTAAAATCTTTATTTCAATAAAATGCATCTTTGTTATCATATTGAGCAAATATTCTTTTATTCTTTCCATTTCATACTATATAAACAATTATTTTTGTTCTTTCGATATTCTTTCAAATATTCTTTTATTATTCATTCATGATCATACCATACAAATAATTATTCTTAAATTTATTTATTCTTTAGAATATTCCTTCGTACTACAACAAGTCTCCAGATATCAATGATATGAGCGACGCTTCTACTGACCTAAAATCTCTTTTTGAGTAAGATATGTGTCTAGAAGGATCTCAGAACTTTGAAGAGGACAAAGATTGTAACCTACCTCCTGATTTGTTAAGGATGGTAGAATAAGATGAAAAACAAATTCTACCTTATAAAGAGTCAGTGGATAGTGAGCCTAGGAGAAGAGAAAGAAGTGAAGATCGGAGCTGGCATCATCACAGAGACGAAGCGAGACGTCATTGAGTCATTCCAATAATTCAAAGATGTTCTCGTAAGATTGTATCAAGATACGCCTGGGCTACTATGACTTGTAGATGTTGTTAAGGCTAAGAAAATCCTAGAAGAGGTCCATAAGGGTGTCTGAAGAACACATGCTAATTGTATTACAATGGCCAAGCAAATTGTGACAGCCCTAAATTGACCCTAATCGAAAAAGTGGTTTCGGGACCACTAAACTGAGTCAGAAAATTTTTAAAAAAATATTATTTTCTATGTTTTATTATGTGAATCGCTATGTGTAAAAATTTGGTACTTTAATTTTGTTATTTGAATGTCAAATTATTAAAAAGGGACTCAATTGATAAACCATAAAAATGTGATAGGTAAAAATTGAAGAGGCCAAATTGTATATGGTTAGTTTTGTAAGGGATTTGCATGTCAATTTGACCACTTTATAGGTAGTGGACGGTAATGATGATGGAGGTTTGGCATTTTGTGTAGTTTGTATTAGAAAAAAATATAATATATGATGTTATAATATGAATTAATATTAAATAAAAGAGGAATTGGTGATAAAAACAAAGTTAGGCTCCATGGCTTTCTTCTTTAGCCGAAACTAGCAAGAAAAAAATAAGGGAAGAACATCAAGGGCATTCGGTCATCTTCTAGCTTTAATTAAGGTATGTAATTCATGTTAATTCTTGAAATTTTTGTACATTTGAGTTAGTTGCTAAGTCCCTTACTTAGCCCATGTTAAAATTTTGAAATTTGTTGAGATAATAGCATTCGGCAAATGGTTAAAAATGTAAAAATTGAATAGATGCTTGGAAGGTGTTGTTGGATGTTAATTTTGATCTTTGGATGACCGAATGAATGCAATGTCAATGAATGATCAAGTTGAAACCATTTCTAAGAGATTTTAGTTGAAGTTTGCCGTGTATGAACTATTGGGAAAGGAAATTATTTTTGGCTAAAATTAAAGCATATTTTTGTTAATTTGAGCCTTGAATTGATAGAATTATGTGTTAATTAAATGAATTGAGTTGTGAATGTATAATTGTTTGAGTATGAGATGAGGTATGTATTCGGCTATGGTTAAAAGTGTACTAAGGCATTATTAGTTGATGTTTGTGTAATGAGAAGTGGTTTTGAGTGATTATAAACTAGTTAATTTTAACTATGAGTGTTTAATGGACATTATGGTGTTAAATCCATGTGATTATAAGTTAATAAGCTTAAATAGTACAAATTGTGTTTTGTGTGGCTCATTTAACTAAAAGGAGTATTCGGTTATATTCATTTGTACAAAGAATTTGGTGTTGGATGTTTAAATGATGTTTATACATAGTTAAGTTAAATTGGAAGCTTGATAAATGTGTCAAAGAGGAGTTCAAGAGCTAGAAGATATTCAGCTATGTTGCAATTTAAGACATCTTAAACTAAATGTTATAAGGTGTGGTTTGATAATAAATTGGACTTAGCAAATTGCCGAATGTGCTCTTAGAGAATGACTTGAACCATTTGTGATATTTTGAAATGTGAATATGTGAGTAATGTATGCTATGTTTTGATGATCTTATATAGCATTCGGCTATGATTAAATTGTATAGTGAATTGATGTTAAATGCTTCAAATGATATGTGTATAATTATAATTGAGTTTGGAGCTTAGTAAATTGTTAAAGATAAAATTTGGAACTAAAGTACATTCGGTTAATTGGGATGAGTACACATGAGATATTATTTTAATATTAAAGGATGATTTAATTGATGTTCTTTGAGATGGCCGATTGAGGCTTGTGATGTGATTTAATTTAATTTTGTGAAATATGTTATCATGCCGAATGTAGCTTATTATGGGGAATATTTGATTCGTTATTGATAATGGGATTAATGATGTCCCATAATGTGTATAAATTTTTACAATGAGTTTTAATTAATCAAAGAAATAAAAGTGCCGTAAGCTTTATGTGTTTGAATTTATTTAAATTTGAAATGATAAATTAAATGGGTAATTGAACTATTTCATTTGTTTAATTAAGCTCAAGAAGTCAAGGAAACAAATTCAGATCGTGGAAAGGGGAGATTAATTGAATAGCCGAAATTTACGTTCGATAATTATCGAGGTAAGTTCTTAAGTATTAAACTTGATTTTATATTCTTAACGATTAAATGAAAATAGTTAAGAGAATGATATTATTATTATTTATGTGTGATTGCCGAATGTAATTGAGGTATGGAAATTAAATGTAATGCCTTTGTACAAATGTGTATGTTCGGATATATGTGAAGTTGAAACATATGTTGTGAAAGTGACATGCCAAATCTTGATAAATAAATATTTGGTATTATGTAAGTGTATTGCCGAATGTTACATACATAAGGAATGGAAAATGTATAATGGATATGTGTACATGATTAAATGGTAAGTAAGTTTTAGAAGTGCTTATTACCGAATGGCTATTATGAAAAGAAGCTAAAGTGTGTGATATGTTCATAAATTGGAGTGAAGGAAATAATTTATTTATGAGTGAGCTATGTGAAACCTAATAGGATATGATTTGATATGTATGAAACTTGGTGATTTATTTATCATACGATAATATCGGGTCCGTCATGGTCTTATTCATATGCATGTGTTGCCATGGTATCTTTCAACCATGGTTTTATTCATTGCCATGGTATCTTTCAACCATGGTCTTATTCATTGCCATGGTATCTTTCAACCATGGTCTTATTCATTTTCTCAATTTGTTGCCATGGTATCTTTCAACCATGGTCTTATTCATTGCCATGGTATCTTTCAACCATGGTCTTACACATTTCATTTTAGTAAGCACACTCCCGCGAACCTCACTCTCCCGCGAACCTCAATTCTTGGCACTCTTCCGCGAACCTCAGCTCCCATGTATTCTTCGGAAGGGCCTATACACATATATTCTTCGGGAGAGCCACCAGCACACTCCCGCAAACCTCATTTCCCATATATTCTTCGGGAGGGCTGACATTAGGATCACCCTTCCGGGCTTAATCCTTTTTCCTGTATTCTTCGGGAGGGCTACATCAGAATAGGATCACCCGTCTGGGCTAGATCCTTTTTACCGTCAATTCTTTTTCCAACGATCCATCGAAATCCATTCCATTCAACCGGGATTTACTTTCTTTTTATATCGAGTATTATCAATATTTCATCAATTATTATGCATTGATCATTCAAATCATATTTTCATCACATAACCACATATTTCAAGTGGTTAAAAATACAATTCAAGTTACACGAACTTACCTCGTTGCTTGTCCGTGTTTATAAATTCATTAATCCAATATCTTATCTTTTTCACGTTCAAGTCTCGCATTTGAGTCGTTGGGATCTTTATAAATAAATTTGACCATTGTTTTCATTCATTCCATATTTTAATACATTTAAGTAATGCTCTAGGCAAAATTATCATTTGGCCCCCAAACTTTTAATTAATGACGATTTTACCCTTAGGCTCAGAAAAATAAATTCTTGTGATTTAATCCTTATTTCCAGCCGTTGTCATCATACATATTAATGAGAGCCCATAAATTCTATAAAATATCAAAATTTTCCATAATTTCAACACTTTTCAATTTAATCCTTAAAACATGTTTTCCCTTGATCTTGAACTAAATTAACAATTTTCATTTAAAATTTTAAATTTAAATAATAAAATAATCCATTTCATGTGATTTGATCATTTCTAAAATTTTTACAAAATTACCCATAAAGTTTTACTTTTATTCAATTTAGTCCTTGGGCTTAAAACATACAAATTAGTCATGCTAACTGAATATTCATACTTATTTTCCTCCTCCTCCTCTCCATTCCACATCCTTAATTTATATAATATGCTTATAAGTAACATTATCAATAATTTCACTATTTACTTATATGTGAACATTCAAGCTGTCCACCTGCGTCATAGTCACTAAATTATTTATATCTTGAGCTACAGAAAACCAAATTAAGATACGTTAATTTTCCCTGAAACTAGACTCACATATCTTCTTACCATAAAATTTTCAGAATTTTTGGTTTAGCCAATAAGTACAGTTTATTCTTTAAAGTGACCCCTGTTCTGCTGTATAACTGTTCCGACTTTCTTCATTAAAATTTAATTATTTCCTCGTACGGGACTCGGATGATGTTCTCACTTATTTCTATTGAAAATAGACTCATTAAGGATTTCAAACACATAAATTTAAGTCCCTAATTATTTTTATACAATTTTTGGTGATTTTCCAAAGTCAAAACAGAGGATCCCGAAATCATTCTGAACCAGTCTCAAAAAAATATAAATATCTCAGAATACAGAACTCATTTACTTGTTCTGTTTCTTTTATATGAAAATAGACTCAACAAGCTTTAATTCCATATCTTACTCAACTTCTAATTCAGTTTCTACCATTTTTGGTGATTTTTCAAATTTAGCTTACTGCTGCTGTCCAAAACTGTTTTAGTGCAAGATATTAATTATTAAGTTTATATCACCCTTATTTTCTTTCTCTACACCATTTCCCATCACTTTATCTTATTTTCTCTTCACTACCATATCAAGAACATAGAATCATATATAAGGAAACTCTACACTAACATCATTTACATGCTTTTTCAATAATATTAAACTTAAAAATACATGGAAATCTTGATGTTCTTACCTTGTTTTATTGTTTCCAAACTTTAACTTCACTTTCTCCCTCCTCCAGCTTCTATTTCTTGAATCCAACTTGATATTCTAACTCCTCATAGTCTCCTTAACATTTTTCTCCGGCGGTAGCTATGGAAATTCTTTTGATTTCTAGGTGAAAATCGTGAATTTTTGGTGGAAGGACCAAATTGTAAAGAAAGCCAAACTTTCTTTCTCCCCTCTTCTCTCCTAACGTGAATTGCATGGAAAAGGGGTGGTGGTTTTTCCTCTTTTTTTTTCCACACATACACATATATATAGACTAAATAAAATAATAAAATAATAAAATATCTTATTAAAATATTAATAAAATAATAATTATTTAATTATATAATTATAAAATATCATCAATGTAATCATTACTTTCTAGATTTCTCTCTCTTCCAATTGACCATTTTACCCTTTATGATCTTTTAAAATTCCATCCTTGAGTCATCACTTAATTTGGTAAAATTACAATTTAGTCCCTCATAATTCTTCACCTATTCAATTTAGTCCTAATTTATCAATTTTCCTTAGTTTCTAGATTATTCTACCCTTAAAATATTTGCACTATTGGTCCTTCAAATTTTCCATATTTACACTTTAACCCCTTAAATTTTAAGTATTTACTCTTGGGCCACAAAACTTTTCTCACTTTTACGATTTAGTCCTTTCTTGGATTAATACATCATAATCACTTCCTACATAGATTTTGTTGATATAGCTCAAAATTTCTCTGTTTATTTCTTTATTTTACTATATCAATGATAGAAATTTTCGGGATATTACATAACTCCCTGAAGTAGCAGTGGAGCAAACTGAAAATTGCAGATTGAAGATGCAAACTAGCAGGACCAGGCAAAATTGGCCCTTTTAAGGTCTTTGCTCCATTCCCGTTACACGATAATGAGCAAAGAGAGGCAGCTGTATAGGCCCAAAATTGCCCGGCCCAATTAAACAAAATTTAAAACCAATAATTAAGGCCCATCAGAGACTAAATCAAAAACCATGTAAAAGGCCCAAAGTTCCAAAGTCCGTTTACAATAAAAGACCCAAGTTTTAACAACCTAAATTACAAGCCCAAATTATAGTAGCCCAATTTACAAACAAAATTAACCAAACCCAATAGACCCAAACTAAAAAACCTAAGACCCAAAATCAAACCCACAATCAACCCAATACCCTAGTCGGCCCAAATGGCCCAAAGAACCAACATGCATAGAAACCCTAGGGTTTCCTCTCTGCAGCCACCACACTCCTTCATGCGCGCCACCTCCATACACTCGTACTTCCGTACCTGCAAAAAAGGACAAACAATACAATAGCAAATAGAAGAGAGAAAAAATGTTGTATTTTGATTTTTATTTTTCGGCTATAAAATCCTGAATCTGTGTAATATTGAGGGGGGATTTTTATGAAAAAAGATTGATGAACACACAAGAAATATAAAAGCAATCATTTTTTTAAGGTGATTTCCTTTGAAGTTTGTTTTCATTTTATTTTATTTATTTATGCGCATAATAAAATAAGGAGAAGGGAGAGAACTCACCGGATTCGGGTTCTTAATGCCGGGAACGGCTGAGGGAGTCACCGCCGAGGATCAATGGCCAAAAACCAAAAGGTTTCTTGAGTTTTCGGGGATTTTTGTTATTTTTCTGGGGGTTTTAAGTCCAGATTTGAGCTTAGAAGGGTTTAAAAATAGAAATGGTAGATTTTGGCCTTTTTCGGCCACTGCGAGCGGCACCGCTGCCGCCGGTGACAGGTACGACTATTGGCCGGTGACCCAGGGACTGAAGTTCGGCCGAAAATCGAGGAGGGAGAGAAAATTCTTTTGAAAGTTTTTTTTTTTTTTTGAATGAAGGTTAAAATGAAGTTTTTTTAAAAAAAACTTTTTGGCTTATAAAGAAAAGAAAAACGGCATCGTTTTGGAGGGGGCAAAAAAGCCCCAAAACGGCACCGTTTTGAGCATAGCCCACATGTGACTCGACCCGTCTGAAGGATCCATGTGTTTTCTTCTAAGAGACTATTTGCGCATTTAGCCTTCCGCTTTTCTATTACTTTGCAATCCAGCTTCTCTCATTATTAATTTTCGCCCAATAAATTTATTTTTATTTCAACTTAGTCCACAATTAAACGGTGCGTTTTTGGGATAGGGAATATTTCCAGTTTGGTCCCTGTCCTTTTTGCGCGTGTTTTATTCTCCCTCTTTTTTTTTAATCGTTTTTTTAACCTATCCCTTAAATTTTTAATTTGGTTTCATTGTGGTCCTTATGCACTTATTTTTTCGTAATTTTTACTTTAGGTTTCATTTTTATGCTGATTTAGTCCCCAATCCTTTGGCTTCAAACTAGTATTTGTTCTCTTTTATTTATATTTAAACTGTTCAATATATGTTATCTATTTTTGATATATTTTTGATATAGTTTATTTTTTTATATATGTTATTTATTTTTTATTCCTTTTTATATATTATTTCTTTTGAAATTGCATTGTAAATCATTTATTTTAAACCTTTATATATTATCTTAAACTTGATATATATTACCTACTTCAAATATCTTCGTATATTATTTATTTTGAACCGTTTGGTATTATCTATTTTAAATTTGATACATTATTTAGTTTAAACCGTTCTATATGTTATTCATTTTAATTTTTTTATATTATTTATTTTAAGTTTTATTATTATTATTTATTTTAAGTTTTGTATATTATTTATTTGAAATTGAGTCCTTTATTACTCACTTTGAATTGTTTCATTATTTATTTTAAACTACTATACTTTAAATCATTTTGTACATTATTTATTTTAGGTCTGTTTTTATGCATTGTATATTTGAAATTATTTTATTACTTATTTCAAATTGTTTTATGTATTATTTTTAGCATTTCACTAATTTCACCTAAATTCATAAAAACAAATTCTCTAATAAAGGAAATATTCCGTGTTTGGAAATTCGAAAGATCGTGCCCTAACGTACTGGGTTTCGATTTTTCTTGTTTGACCCAAATGATCGAATATCTTTGTAATGGCCTAAATTCAAGGTTATCGGAACAGTGGTTTCGTAACCACAAATCCGATTTAAAGAGAAATTTATTTTAATATTTTTGCATCATTATTGATATGATAGGAAAATTTGTATGAAAATATCGATAAATTTTTTTTTTACCGATTTAGTGGTTAGTTAAGAAAAAAAAATTATTGAAGAAATTAGGTAAAGACAAGTTATCGAGACCTCGATCTCATAAAACCGAGTCAAAAATATTTTTATAAATATTTGTGAAATGTTAGTAATATTGTATTAAAATTTCGTTAGAAAATTTTAACGTTTGAGCAGTCAATTAAATGAAAAGGACTAAATTGGAAAATGAGTAAAAGTTGTTAGGATGATTAAATAGCTTAAGTGTTTAATTAGAAAGGATTTAAAAAGCAAATAGACCCAAAATTTATTTGGGCAGGACGGCAAGGGCATAAAATCAGCAGAAAAATGGATGAATTAAGGGTAAAATTGGAATATTGCATTATTAACTAAATAAAACTAGGACTAATATGGAAATATCTAGATTTCTTGAGATTTCTTTTCATTCTAATCAGCCAAAACGCCATAGGAGGGGTTCTTTAAGCTGGTTTTTCATAATTTTTGCACCAAGTGAGTTAATCCTTGCCTTTTTCTCGTAATTTTTGTGTTTTTAAGACTTTTACAACTAGGTCCTACTATTAAATTCATTAGTTTTTGATTTTATGGATGAAATTGAAAGTCACCATGGTTGAGTGCTGTAAGTATATGAATATTTAGTATGGAATTTAAGCTTTAATATTATTATATGATGAATTTATGGAATAAAATGTAAAGGAAGTGGATATTTAGGACCTATTTGTAAAAGAGTGTGAAATTGAAGTTTGGTGCTGAAATTATTACTCCCAAAGGTTATAAGGTAGTTTAAAATGATAGAATAAATTATTAATTGAGAAAAATCAGCTCAATTGAGAGGTTAATTGAGTAGGGACGAAATTATCACTTATTAAAAGCTTAGGGGAAAAATGGTAATAAACCTCTTGCACTAAAGCAGTTTTGGACAGCAGAAGTAGTCCAACTTTGAAAAATCACCATAAATTGTAGAAATCGAATTAGAGGGTGAAAAAAATATGGAATTAAAGCTTGTTGAGTCTAGTTTCTCATAGAAGAAACAGTGTAAGCAATAGAATTGTAAATCTTGAGATATAATGCATTTTGTGAGACAAGGTCAGAATGATTTCGGGTTCCCCTGTTTTGACTTTGGAAAATCACCAAAAATTGTATAAAAATAATTAGGGACTTAAATTTATATGTTTAAAATCCTTAATGAGTCTATTTTCAATAGAAATAAGTGGGAACATCATCCAAGTTCCGTATGAGGAGATAATTAATTTTTAGTGAAGAAAGGTCGGAACTGTCATATAGCAGAACAGGGGTAACTTTAAAGAATAAAATGTACTAAATGGCTAAACCAAAAATTCTGAAAATTTTATGGTTAGAATATATGTGAGTCTAGTTTCAGGAAAAATTTACGGATCTTAATTTGTAGTCCCGTAGCTCAAGATAAAAATAATTTAGTGACTATGACGCAAGTAGACAGCCTTGGATGAACTATAAATAGTAGTGGAATTGTAGAAAATGGTACATATGAACATGAAATGTTAATCTGATGAATAAATTTATTTATTTAGACCCTGAAGACTCAAACACGAAGCTAGATCGAGGAAAGGAAAAAGTTTGGGATTAGTAGATTTTTTATACACAAACAAGTATCGAGGTAAGTTCGTGTAACTTGAATTATATTCTTAAATGCTTGAAATGTATGTTATTGATGTGAATATGAATTGAATGTTCATTGTATGAAAATTTATGGAACATTGATATATTTGATAAGAAGGGGAAGAAATCCTGGTTGAATGAAAGGAAAATTCGATGGATCTCTGAAAAGGAATTGACGGCAAAAGGGGATCTAGCCCGGACGGGTGATCCTATCCTGATATAGCCCTCCCGAAGAATATGTGGAAAATGGATTTAGCCCGAACGGGTAATCCAAATTAGGGTCTGAATTTAGCCTGGACTAGTAATTCAGATCCAAGCTCATTAGAGTAATTGTCGTTGCAGGGGATTTAGCCTGGACTGGTAATCCCGACAATACTCTATGAGTTTATATTACAAGGGATTTAGCCTGGACTGGTAATCCCACTGTAAAGATGAGGTTCGCGGGAGTGTGCTCTCTAAAATGGAAATGTGCGCACATGAATATGAATTGACGGACCCGGATTTGTACACTAAAGTGTACCCCTGAAAATCCATCGAAATTCCGAGAAATTCAACAGGATAAATATGAGAAAATAATAATGTATGGAAATCATGGCATTGATGAGCTCATCAATCATGGTATATATTATTGATACATTGAAATTATTGGGCTAACTTGAATGTTGAGTTTGTGCATGTTAGGATAACAATGCATTGAATGGATGTATAAATGTTTATTGTATTGTATTAAAAATATTAGGTAAGTATAATTCTTGTTACATGAGCTTACTAAGCACAATGTGCTTACCCTGTTTTATTTTTCCCCGTTTTGTAGTATTAAGAGCTCGGAGGTCGGATTCGGTCGGAGATACATCATACTATCAACCTCAATATTTTGGTATATTCAGAAACTTTATTTTGGAAATCAATGGCATGTATAAGTTAATAAAGTAAATGTTAATGTGGAATGAATGTAAAGTTAGCCATTGGTGTGGCTAACAAATCTTGGTTTGGTATATGATGAGATTAGCTTATGAATGTGCATGAATCTATTTTAAAAATATGCTGAATTGGATTGGTTGATTTGGATTGGTTTCGGTTTAAGTTTTGCAGGAAAGATTACATGTTTATAAAGGGAATATATTGAGTTTAAAAAAAAAAACTATTGTTCGGTAACCTTCAGTAATACCTCGTACCCTATTTCGGTAACGAATACGGGTAGGGGGTGTTACATTCTTTTTAAAATTAAAATGCATCAGTTTTGAAAATCAAAAGAGAAGCTTATTCTTGAGGGTTTAAAAGGTTGTGTCCTAACGTACTGGATGTGACATTTTATTACTTCGGGATAAGAAGGTCTTTAGCATCCGCTTCGATTTATCCAAGCATTTTTTTTTGTAAAATTAACATTAATAAAAAAGGAGGATCATATTTTTAAATTCTTTACGGATCCTTAACTTTCGATATTAAGACATTAATTAATCAATTAGGTACCAATTTTGGGCGTTATGAGGGTGCTAATCCTTCCTCGTAGTAACCAACTCCCGAACCCATTTTCTCGAATTTTGTAGACCAAAATCAATGTTTTAGTAAAAAAAAAAATTTATTAAAACAATCAAATTACGAGATGATCCAATCACACCTAAACAAAAAGATTGGTGGCAACTCCATTTCTCATTTTTAATAAAAGGTGACCCCTTTTTTTCAAAAAAAGATGGTTTCGACAATTTTAACAAGTAAATGTTATATGTTTTGATATGAAAATGAAGAAAAAGAAAAGAAAAGTGAAGGATTGATTGGAGAAAAAGGAAATGAAATAGGCAATGAGTGAAAGAAGAAGAAGATATTACATCCAAGCTTTGGTTAAAAGTACTTTAAGAATTTAATTTAATTTAATTATGGCTTAGGTATAATTTATGTTAAAGTAGTTAATATAATTATGAATATGTTAATATTAAGTACAAAATTTATTAATGAGTAAAAGTAAGTATTATTCGAATTTTTATTATATGATAAATTGATTTGATATATTGAAATAATAGTAAAAATGAGTAAATTGTGAAGTGTACAAACTGATGTGAGAACTGTATTTTTTTTTATATAAATGGACTGTGAATGAAGTGTAAAGAATTAACGAATATATAAAAAGTGAATGTATGGTGAATTTATATGGTATATTGAATTTTGTGATAATACGGACTAAATTGCACAAAGTGGAAAGTTTAAATTATTTTCATTTGATTAAGTGTATACAATGAAATAATTGTATTAAAAGCTGATGTAGATGAGATGAGAACTAATAGGATATGAATGGCATACCATTAGGAATTCTATGCGCGCAAATAAAAAGTGGCACTTAGTGCAATACTGTGATTATTCTATATATCCAATATGTTCTGTTTAGTTTATAATGGGCTATATCAATGAAATATGGTAAGAGAAAATTGTCAACGAATCCGGTAAGTGATTCATGTCTTGTGAAATGATCCTTATTTATTAGTATTGGTTTTATGAAATTATACATATTCTAATGTTAGCTAAATCTTAAATAGATGTTTAATTCTTGTAGTACTTACGAAGCTGTTTGATAGGTGCTAAAAGTAACATGTTTTAGTCTTATTCTTAATGCGTTTTTGGGTGATTATTCGATGTTAATGGTGAATTTTATACTCCTAATACTTTAAATTCCTATTTTTATATTTAGAAGAGCATTTGGGAGCAAAAGGAGAGAAAACAGGAAAATTGGAGCGATTTAAAGGAGCCACACGGGCTGGCCATTTCCACATGGTCGTGTGACCACATGGCCATGTGGCAAGCCACGTCGATTTCATGAATTTAGACCCTAAACTACGAGAAAATGCAATGTTTAGGTTTTTAAGGAATTTTAACATGTATATATAAAAAAATATGAAGATATGAATAAGCCGTCACAGAATATTCAAGAAAACACCTCGAAAAACACCATTGAAGCTGATTCTGAAGTAGATTTTCGTCAAGATTGAAGGTCCCCCGTTGATTTCTTAGGAGATTATCATGAGTTTCTTTATTTCTTTTAGTTATACTGTCTTTGGGATGTTTTTATTTTCAAGCATAAACTAATTTCTTAAATACTTAGGGGAGATGAACCCTATAATGAATTTTTTTCTTTTGATTTTTATTTTACGCAATAAAGACTTAGATTTTGTTCTCAATTATGTTTGCTTAATTCTTGGTTTGATATTTCTATATGCTTAAATCAAAGGAGGAATAGACCCTGTTTAAAAGTAGATCGAGTGGAATTGAGTGGAGTTACATTCAATCCTAGACATAGGACAACATAAATCTACCGCATTAGAGTCAAATTTAATAGGGGGATCCATAGATCGAGTTAATGCGATAATAGGGGTTTTAATTAGAAAGAAATTTCAAATTAATCAACTTATATTCAGTTGTTTTTACTCTCGAAAGAGATATTAGCATAATTTAGGGATTTTTTTTGGATCAAAATATTAGGTGAAGAAATTGCGTAATTTAGATTGACAATGACATATGAAATCTAGGTTAATTCTTTCTTCGGTATTATTTCGCTTTTTGGTTGTTAATCGTTTATTTTTCTGAATTGTTCTTTGTTGTGTTCATAGTTAATTAATTCAGTTAATTTTAGTTTTAATCCATCACTCGAATTTATCGGTTAAATAATAAAAAGACAGTAATTAGTAGTACTTTTAGTCTTCATGGAAACGATATCTTTGGTCACCGTAGCTATACTATTAATTGATAGGTGCACTTGCGCTAGTCAAATATTTAGTTGGTTTCGTGGACATCAAGTTTTTGGTACAAGCTTAACACGTTACTTTCCAACGTGTAGGTAAAAATTATGTTCGAAAATCGAGTTTGAAAAACGCAGCAGAAAATAAGTTTAAGGAAAAAAACAAAGTTTTAAAATTTTTTCCAAAACTAGAACTTGGTTGTGATATCTAAAGTAATAAACAATTAATTAAAATTGTACCTTTTTGATTCATCTAGGGTGAACGCTTCCATCGAGTGGTCTTCTCCGCTATTCTCAAGCTCACATCTGTCAAGTGTGGGCTGGCTTCGAATCAGAAAATTTTCCACCAAATTACCAGTGGGGGTAACTTCATAATTTCTCTAAACTTTTGGACCAAGTTGTAAATAAAAAAATATCTCTAGAATTTTTTTGAAAATAATTTCTTTAGAGAATTTTATTTCTACAACTTTCTCTTGAATTCAAGTGTGTGAATAATAATGACGTATGGCTCTCTTTATACAGGTATAGTTTAGAGAGTTCAACTATAATTAAACTTAATCACTTTAATATTAAATCTATTAAATTAATAATATTTATCTACAAGATAAATATTAAATTAATATTAATATTAAGATAATGGCTTTAATATTAAATTAATAAAATAGTATTGACATAAGTATTAAATTTAATTTCATACTAAATCTATTAAATAAAAATATTTTTAAAATAATTAATCTGAAATCAAATTATCCGGTAGAGTCCCAGTAGGAGTGTAATTCCTTCACTGCTCAATCGTCAAAGGTCCACCCGCCGGCCACCGGAATGTCGCTGTTGTTGCCATTGGTATTGTCGTGTCCAGTGGTGCTATTGCAGGTGCGACACCCTCACGGCACCCAAGTCGATTTGGTTATTGTCGGTTCGGTTCGGTTCGGGACAATGACAGCCTGACCGGTTCAGTCTAGCCACTGGTTAGTTCGTCGGCGCGGTTTCACATGCCAAGTCCGGTTCAATCACTTTTTGGGTCTCAATCTCAATCTTGGTCTTGGTTTAGGGTTCTCGGGCCTAATTTTTTATCTCAGGTCTAATTTTCAAGTTTAATTACCCATTAGGCTAATTGTTTAACTTGAAAATTAATTTCCAAAAATATCATATTTATTTTAATGAATTTATTTTTACTTGATCAAAATTAATTTCCTAAAAATTACTAAGATTTTCCAAATTAATTTTTCAAGAAAATTCTTTAATCAAATTTTCTAGGTGAATAATTCTCACGATCACCTAATTCAATTCCACAATGAATAAATCAACTCAATTAAATTATTTCCAAAGTCATAGAATTTTCTTCTGACTCAAATGCTGTCTGATTGAGCTTTTGTTGAGCTAGCAGAGGGACCAATCAGACATATACAATTAGGCTCGAGTAATTGCAATTATGTCTAGAAGCATCATTTTGATAATTCACAATTTACTTAATCATGGAGTCAGTCCATAAGAAGTACATGTGTAACACCCCTAACCCCTCTCCGTCGTCGGATTAGGGTTACAAGCATTACTAACGAATCATACACTTAATCAATCATAATTAACATGTAAGCTAATCATTAACATAATAATATACAGGGGCAAGTCACAACAATCAAATACTATCACACTAGAATATTATACAATCTAATAACGAATCATGCTATGCAATGCTAAACTTAGTCTTCCACTGTCTACACTCTTATCATTATTTATCCCTTCTTGAATATTAGAAGTCGGATACATACAAGACTATTCCAGTTATTAGCATCAGAGTATTGGTCCATACTCCGACTACGATTATCTTTTTATTTTATCTTCAATGATGTTAGTAGAATGCATTTAATTTAGGTTTGCTAATCCATTCTAATTCAAAGTAAAAGTTACTCTTACAACCCCTATTTCGAGTCTACGGGACCTTAAAAATAGTTTAAAAATAGACAAGGACTAATTTGGAACAATTCTGAAGGTTTAGGGTCATTTTCAAAAATTCCTAAAAATAGGGGACCCATGCTCGTGTGGCCAGCCGTGTGGAATGCCCCAAGCCATGTGACTCTCGAAGTTGGGACACACGAGTGTGTCTCAGCTCGAGTCCTTGCCTGTGTAACTCACTGACTTGAGACACACGCTCGTGTCTCAACCTATATGACTCATTGACTTGGGTCACATGCTCATGTGTGTTGCCGGTGTGTGACACATGCCCGTGTGGTCAGGAGAAAGTGCCTTTAAACTCAAGTTTACCATTTCCTACTTACTTGGGCACTAAGCAACTAAGATAACAACACCTTATAAACAATATCAACAAAAGACTCCTTAGGTACATGCTATTAGGAAATAAGATATCACCATACTTGAGCTCTGGATTTGTGATTTGATGCTGAGTCGGTAATAAATCGAACAGTACCTATCCTATGCGCAGAAAATAAAACCGCACACAGAGTAAAACTTAGTGGTATTTTTATAATCCGAATAATATAAACTTGATATAAGTATTTAACATGCAATATGCAACAAGTAAGCTATGTTCATAAGTTCAATTCAATAATATAATTTTTGCTCATTCCTTATTCACATCTACTAAGATTTCACATATTCAAATATATATATATATATATATATATATATACACGTATCAATGGCATTTCATATAACATTTGAATATATCAACTAATGCAATGGCATGATTCATCTCTTTGATCACTACTTGAATTCATTTCAAGTTTCACATTCATTTCATATTTCATATTCATTTCTTATCTCTGTCATTTCAATATTTCTCATCTCATATTCATTTCTCATATTTGCCGTTTCAATATCAATCACATAAACTTATTATTTAATTTCCCTTATTAACACGACTCGAACTTGAACGGATACACAAATCCAACCAACATACCAGTTTGGCACCCAGTGCCTCATCGGATAAATCCGAAATAATAACTATGCCCAGCGCTACATAAATTGACACCCAGTGTCTTAGCGATTAAACTGAAGCAAATTGGCACCCAGTACCTCATCGACTCGAGGTCGAAGTAATCTCTAAACTCTTCTTATCCTATGACATGCCATCTATATCCGACTCAACCTGATATAGTTAATAGGGTTTCATATCACTTTTCAATACAACCAATGTCTCAATTTGATGAACGTATATCATCACATATAAGCATATATTCAATTTGATAATAACATAAGCATATATTCAATTTGATAATAATCACATTTTTCACAATACACATATATTCATAATCAATATATTTCGTAATATACAAAATCAATCCATTTCATTTCAATTATGATTTTAATTTAATCCTAAAGTACCGAAGTACTCACCTCAAATGCTTACCATATACAAACAATTATATTTTCAATAATCTACTATTTAATTCAGATTATAGAAACATAAACTGTGAATTTCGAGCTATTCGACATCGATTTTATCCTTCCCCTTTTTCCTTGAGGATTCCAATATGACGTTAGCTACGAAATAAAACAATTAAATCACATTAATATTACACATTTCAATTTCACATTAAATTTCAATTTTTACACTATATTTTGCTCATTATTCAATTTAGTCCCTAAACCGAGACTAATTTTAACCTTCACATTTAACTTTATATTTTATACTAATTTCACTCTAGACCATATTTAGCTTCCTCTTTTCCAATTTGGCCTCTTAATTTTGAATTTTTTACAACCCTATTGCTCAAAATCAATAATTTATTCCATAAATTAGTCCTTTTTCATTTTTAACTTAAAAATCTATCTATTTAATCCCTAATATTTAAACTATTCAACAATGTCAACATTTAAAATCTTGAATAATACTAAAAATTACAACATGGGTCAGGTAGCCCTAAGCACTAGGATTCCAAAACAGTAAAAATTACAAGTATATGGGCTAAATTGCACTAACCAATTTGGATTTGAACTTCAAAACCCCTAGCCGTGCGTTCTCTTCTTCGTTTTCTTTCTTTCCTTTGTTTAAGTTGTATGCATCCACTGTAACGCCCCAAATAATTTATTTTTGTTTCTATAAAATCTGACACAATTAAGTATCTGCTTTAGTGGTCAAGTTTTTTGGGTGTGTGTGAGAGGCCCCAAGTTCAAGCCCTACCTGTGGCAAATTTTGTTGTTTTTTTTATCTAAGCCTTATATATGTTCTATGAGCTTATATTATATTGTCTGTAAATTCATATAAAAATGAGCTTGCTGGTTCGAGTGGTAAGGGAGTCTTTGTGCGGAAGGTTTCGAATCCTTGTGCTAGCAGGGGTATGAACTTTTGCGCAGTAGATAAGAGTTTAGTGTTTCTGGGATTTTGAAGTAGTGAAGTTTGAGTAGTTAGTTGGGAGTTATCAAAATTTTTTATTTTGATATTATCTTTTATTTTCTAATTTGTTTTGAATTTTCTCTTTCCTCCAAAAAAATTCTGATGTCAATTCTTTACGGTTTTTTATCATTATTTTTCTTCTTCCTTTTCCCTTTTCGGTTTTGTTTTCTTTTTGTCTGTTGTCACACCTTCGTTCTTGTTATTTCAGTTTTCATCACGCATTTTGGTAAGTACAGCTTTGGTATTCTGTAACTTGTGTCTTTCCATCATTGATTAAGGTTATATGGTTGTTTTGGCAGCGGTGAATCACGAAGATCGTGATTCTTCTCTTGCGAAATTGTAGTCAGTGGTTCAGAGTGTTGGGGTAAGCGATAAGTGCTTAGTTTGGACTTTGGTTGGTTTCAAATTCTCAATTTAAACGTGTTTTTGAGTTTGATTCTCAGCTTTGTATGACGTTTGTAGGTTCTGGTGGGCTCTGGATTATTTTTGCATTGAATCGATATAAGGTGTGTACTCAAAACACAGAAAACAAGGTTTCGATAAAAGTCAAAAAACTTTTCTGTCGACGCCACACGAGAGTGTCACCACCTGTGTGGAAGTCGTGTGTGATGACACGATCCTGTGATCGATGAAGGCATGGCTGTGCGTAAGACACAGCTGTGTGGTGGCCAGAGTGTGGTCGTGTGAGCCACATGGGCTAGGCCAAGTTGGGCGTGTGGGCCACACGGCGTGTGGGTTTTTGGGCCAGGCCGTGTGAACCACACAGGCAGGGCCAATCTGGGCATGTGGGCCCACACGAGCATGTGGCCCCAAAATTCTAGAGTTTTTTCTAGGGTTGCACGGGTCGCCCTAATGATTGTGGGCCGTCCGTAGGGTCGGTAAGGGCTATCTAAACCCTATTCTGATATTCTGTTTC
Source organism: Gossypium stocksii (assembly GCA_020496765.1). Classification (NCBI taxonomy): domain Eukaryota; kingdom Viridiplantae; phylum Streptophyta; class Magnoliopsida; order Malvales; family Malvaceae; genus Gossypium; species Gossypium stocksii. The sequence continues at coordinate 6,643,781 of CM035622.1, read as the reverse complement.
ATGTATAATAAGCATGTATGAACTGTTAATTCTGTATATATTATCTGTACCTGTACCTGTATCTGCATTCTATATCTGTATGCAAATATGTGAGCATGTTTAACATGTATGTCTGTGTCTGAATATTCTGTATCTGTTATTGGGGGTAGGATGACATATATATGAAGGAAGTATTCTGAAAGGCGACATTCGCCTATATTCTGGCAGCATAGCTGCACTTTATCTGTTATGTGTCGTAGCGACACAATATGGTGTGTAGGGTTGGGTAGGTGTTTTTAACCCCACATGGCCTTTGAGAGGGTCTGCTACTGAGACTAGGTCTTAAAACCATGTGGCTAGGGACGACGTACTGTCCCAAGCCATGTTGAGGATTTTTGAGAGGTTTGCTGGACCCCACACTAGATCTGGGGGTCGTGGGTCGGTAACTGAACGACTCTCATCTAATGGTGCTGAATTATTTAGGGGTGTCACTGAAGTCGCCCCTAATGTGGCCGAGTATTGTCTAGAGGCCATGGAAAGAATTAAGAACGACATAGACTGTACACCCGAGCAAAAACTTAAGGGTGCGACCTGATTGCTTCACGACAAGGCATAACAGTGGTGGCTAACGAGAGAACTCAGCCTGATCGTCTTAGTTGGGAATTCTTTAAGTCTACCTTTTAGAGCAAGTATGTGGGAGAAGCTATGTTGATTCTCGTAGGCCTGAGTTCATGAATCTCATGCAAGGTGACATATCAGTGGCTGAGTATGATGCTGAATTTTTAAGGTTGAGCTGCTACGCTCGAGGCATGGTGGTGTCTGAGTATGAGAGGTGTGTCAGATTTGATGATGGTTTAAAGGACAATCTAAAGGTACTGATTACTCTGCAGAGGGAGTGCGAGTTATCTGTTTTAGTTGAGAAGGCAAAGATCACCAAAGATGTTAAGTACGTGGAGAGCTAGAATAGGGATAGGGAGAGATTCTGAATCATTGAGTTCTATTCAGAGGCTCAAGAAAAAGGCCAAATCTGATGGGCCAGTTAGAGTTGGAGTTCCTATGACTTCTGCTGGGTTATAGCCGTGCAGTGACTATGGTAGACGCCATCTAGGTGAGTGTTGGAGGAGGATTGGGGATTGTTTGAGATGTGGGTTATTAAAGCATAGTATTCAAGAGTGTCCACTGAGGGCTGATTAGGTACAAACTGTAGGACCAGGTACTGTACAGCCTTAGAGGGTAGTTTAGCAGCCACCTAGGGGTCGTGGACAAGCTAGAGGTGGTAATGGTATGGGTCGTAGGTAGAAAGCACTGAGCAGAGGTGTTGGTCAAATAGAGGCAAGGCGGCCTGCATTGGTTTATGCTGCATGACGCCAAGAGGATAGGGATGCTCTTGATGTCATTACTGGTACGTTTCTTATTTTTGATGTACCTTACACTGCTTTGATAGACATAGGATCTATTCACTCATACATAGCTAGTTCTATTTCTAAAAATTTGGGAATCTCTATTGAGAGCACAACTAGTGTGATTACGGTACTGAGTCCATTGGGGCAGTATGTCTGGGTTAGTAAACTTTATAGGGACGTTCTGTTAAAGGTGCAAGGGGCGGTATTTCTGGTAGATTTAATGAAGCTTCCGTTTGGGGAGTTCGATTTGATATTGGATATGGGTTGGTTGGTTAAGCACTGAGTTAGTTTAGACTATACGACTAAGAGGTTCGTTATGAGAACTGAGGATAATATTAAGCTGGTTATGATTGGTGAGCATCGGGATTATCTGTCAAACGTGATCTTCGTGCTTGTGGCTAAAAAACTAGTTCAAAAAGGGTGTGAGGCATTTTTGGCCTATGTCAGTGTTTTTGAATATGAGGACTTTTCTGTTGGGGACATCAAAACTGTAAGGGACTTTTTGAATGTATTTCCTAAAGAATTACCAGGATTAACTCTGAATTGAGAAGTTAATTTTAGGATTGAGCTTCTTTCAGGCACAACTCTGGTGTCCATCGCTCCCTATCATATGACACCGAAGGAGCTTATAGAGCTTAAGGCTCAACTTCAAGAACTTCTAGATCGTGGTTTCATCCATCCTAGCGTGTCTCTATGGGGGGTACCAGTTCTGTTTGTTAAGAAAAAGGATGACACCATAAGGATGTACATTGATTATCAGCAGTTGAACAAGTTGACAGTTAAGAATAAGTATCCACTTCCGAGGATCGATGATTTATTTGATCAGTTCTAAGTGGTTTAGTGTTATCTAAGATAGATCTTCGTTCTGGGTATCATCAGTTGTTGGTTAAGGAAACTGATGTACATAAGACTGCATTTAAGACTTGTTATAGACATTATGAGTTCATAGTGATACCTTTTGGTCTAACAAATGCTTCGGTGGTGTTTGATAAATTGAGTGTTTCGACTGTACTTGGACCAATTCATCGCAGTCTTCATCGATGACATTTTCGTTTACTTTAAGACTGAGGATGAGTATGACGAGCATCTTAGGTTAGTGCTTTAGACTCTCCGTGAAAAATAGCTCTACGCTAAGTTGAGCAAGTGCAAGTTTTGGTTATGAGAGGTGAATTTTCTAGGGCACGTGGTTTCTACAAAGGGGATCCATGTTGATTCAAGAAAGATCGAGGCTGTTTTGGATTGGAAACAGCTTAAGAATGTATCTGAAATTTGTAGTTTCCTAGGTTTGCGGGATATTATCGATGGTTTGTGGAAGGATTCTTTTTGATTGCAGCACCTCTGACTAAGCTCTTCTTCAAGGGAGTTCCTTTTATCTGGGCTAATGGGCAACAATCGAGCTTCGAGAAGCTCAAGTCTGTTCTAACTCAGGCTCTTGTTCTGAACTAGCCTGAATCTGGTAAAGAGTTTGTGGTATACAATGATGCATCACATGTCGATTTAGGATGTGTATTGAAGCAAGATGGGAAGGTTGTGGCTTATGCATCCTGTCAGCTTAAGGCATATGAAGGAAACTATCTGACAGACGATCTCGAGTTGGCTGCAGTAGTCTTTGCATTGAAAATCTGGAGGCATTATCTGTATGGTGAGAGGTGTATTATCTATACTGATCACAACAGCCTCAGGTATCTCCTTACTCAAAAGGAGTTGAATCTTAGGCAGCATCGTTGATTGAGCTACTTAAAGATTATGACTGCACAATCGAGTACAATCTTGGTAAGGCCAATGTGGTGACTGATGCTCTAAGTCGAAGAGTGATGACCAATCTAAGGGCAATGTTTGCTCGTCTTAGTTTGTTTGATGATGGGAGTCTATTGGCTGAGTTGCAAGTCAAGCCAACTTGGATTAATCAAATTCATGATAGATAGTTGGAGGATGAGACTCTGGGTTCACGGTTCTGTCAAGTTGAGAGTGGCAGTACTTTAGTTTTTGGGCTGAATAATGATGGTGTGTTGTGTTTTTGTGGTCGGATTTGTGCGCTGAATGATTTGAATTTGAGATAGTCGATTTTGAGGGAGGCACACAGTAGCTCTTATACTATGCATCTCGGTGGTAATAAAATGTATCATAATCTTCGTAAACTGTATTGGTGGCCAGGCTTGAAGCGTGTACGGATTTTGTTGCTCGATGTCTGATGTGCCAACAAGTTAAGGCTGAGCACCAGTTGCCTTCAGGTTTGTTATAGCCGGTTAAGATTCCCTTATGGAAATGGGAATGAGTGACAATGGACTTCATTAGTGGGTTGCCCTTGACACCCACTAGGAAGGATTTTGTTTGGGTTATCATGGATCGATTGATCAAATCTGCTTACTTCATTTCGGTTCGAACGGACTATTCTCTGTAGAAGTTAGCGAAGTTGTATATTTCTACGATTGTGAGACTGCATGGGGTTCCTGTTTTGATCATTTCTAATAGAGATCCTCGCTTCACTTTTCGATTTTGGAAGAAATTACATGAGGCTCTGGTTTCGAGATTGGACTTCAGTATTGCGTTTCTTCCTTACACTAATGGTCAATTTGAGTGGGAGATTCAGATATTAGAGGATATGCTTCGGAGTTGTGTGATTGATTTTCGAGGTAGTTGGGAGGATTATCTACTGCTAGCTGAGTTTGCCTACAATAATAGCTTCTAGTCTAGTATTTAGATGGCACCTTACGAGGCTCTGTATTGTTGTAAGTGTCGTACTCCACTGTGTTGGACTGAGTTGGGTGAACATCGGGTTTTAGGTCCTGAGTTAGTTTTTACCGAGGATAAGGTTAGACTCATTGAGGATTGTCTGAAAGTGGCTTCTGATAGGTAGAAATCTTATGCAGATTTGAAGAGGAAGGATATCGAGTATTCTATGGGGGACTTTGTATTTCTTAAGGTTTCTCCGTGGAAGAAGGTTCTAAGGTTCGGCCGTAAAGGCAAGTTAAGCCTTAGGTTTATTGGGCCGTATCAAATTCTAAATCATGTGGGATAGGTCACTTATCAATTAGAGCTACCTCCAAAACTAGACCATATTCACGATGTTTGTCCATGTCTCGATGTTGGGGCAGTACCGGTCTAACCCATCTCACGTTGTCTCTGTTGAGGATATTGAGGTTGAACCAGATTTGACTTTTGAGGAGGAGCCGGTGCAGATTCTAAATGAGACGTTAAGGTTCTGAGGAGGAAGTCCATACTGTTAGTGAAGTTTCTGTAGCAAAATCATGGTATTGAGGAAGCCACGTGGGAACTTGAGGACTTGATACGACAGCAGTATCTTCATCTGTTCTGATCAGGTAAATTTTGAGGTCAAAATTTCGTTTAGGGGGTAGAATTGTAAGCCCCAAATAATTTATTTCTATTTCTATACAATCTGACACAACTGAGTATTTACTTCAGTGGTTAAGTGTTCTGAGTGTGTGTGAGGGGTCCCAAGTTCAAGCCCTACCTTTGGAAAATTTTGTTGTTTTTCTGATCTAAACCTTATCTATGTTCCATGGGCTTATATTATCTTGTTTGTAAATTCATATTAAAATGAGCTTGTTGGTTCGAGTGGTAAGGGATTCTGTGTATGGAAGGTGTTGAGTTTGAATCCCTACGCTAGCAAGGGTATGAATTTTTGTGCAGTACACTAATAAGAGTTTGGTGTTTTTGGGATTTTGAAATAGTGGAGTTTGAGTGGTTAGTGGGGAGTTATCAACATATTTTTTTTGATATTATCTTTTATTTTCTAATTTGTTTTAAATTTTCTCCTCCCTCCCAAAAAATTTGTAAGGTTAATTCTTCATGGTTTTTCATCATTGTTTTTCTTCTTTCTTTTCCCTTTTCAATTTTGTTTTCTTTTTTTCGGCTGTCGGACCTTCGTTCTTGTTATTTCGATTTTTATAGCGCTTCTAGTAAGTAGGGCTTTGTTATTCTGTAACTTGTGTCTTTCCATCGTTTATTGGGGGTATATGGTTGTTTGGCAGCGGCGAATCAGGAAAATCGTGATTCTTCTCTTGCGGAATCGTAGTCAGTCGTTTGGAGTGTTGGGGTAAGCGATAAGCGCTTAGTTTGAACTTTGGTTGGTTTCAAATTCTCGATTTAAAAGTGTTTTTGAGTTCAATTCTAAGCTTTGGTATGGCGTTTGTAGTTTTTGGTGGGTTCGAGATTGTTTTCGCATCGAACCGATACAAAGTGACCCGAAACGCAGAAAATAGTTGTACCCAAAACACAAAAAACAAGGTTTTGGCAAAAGCCAAAAAAACCTTTCTATCGACGCCACACAGACATGTGGCCGCCTGTGTGGAAGGTCGTATGCGATGACACGACCGTGTGATTGACGAAGGCATGGCTGTGAGCAAGACTAGGCCGTATGGTGGCGAGAATGTGGCCGTGTGAGCCACACGGGCTAGGCTAAGTTGGGTGTATAGGTTTTTGGGCCAGGTCGTGTGAACCATGTGAGTAGGGCCAATCTGGGCATGTGGGCCACACAGACGTGTGGATCCACATGGGCATGTGGGCTTAAAATTCTGGAGTTTTCCCTAGGGTCACACGGGTCGCCCTAAACGACTGTGGGCCGTCCATAGGTTTGGTAAGGGCTATCCAAACCCTATAAACTGTACATCTGATATTCTGTTCTACGTATGATAAGCATGTATGAACTGTTAATTCTATATATATTATCTATACTTGTATCTGCATTCTTTATCCGTATGCAAGCATGTGAGCATGTTTAATCTATATGTGATCATGATTTCGATAAAGTAATAAAAATGATCGTACCTGGAAACTAACTATTATCACGATAAAAGGCAAGTGCACCTATCGAATAGTACTATAGTTAGTGGCAAGACCAAAATATCGAATCCAAGGAACCAAAAGTACTAGTAATGACTTTCTTCCTATTATCTAGCCTAAAAGTAAAGGAGGATTTGGTTGTAAACTAATTAATCTAAATTAAACTAAGACACGACAAAGAGTAAATTGGGAAATTACTTTGGGAAAACTGAATGATAAAGGCAATACCCAAGGAAGAATCCACCTAGACTTCACTTGTTATCTAACTCTGAACTAGACAATTTCTTCATTCGATTGATCCGTAGAGATCCCTGAATTATGTTAATATCTCTGTCGAAACTAAGAACAACTTACCCTAGGTTGATTAATTGAAATCTGTTTCTAATTAAAACCCCCTGGTGTTGCATTAAATCGATCAATGGATCCCCCTATTAGATTTAACTTTAATTCGGCAGATTTTCGTCGTCCTATGTCTAGGATTGCGATCAACCCCGCTTAATTGTGTTGGATCTACTCTTAAACAGGGCTTTTGCTCCACTGAATAAGTACATTCAACTTGAACTAATATCCCGAAAATATCAATTCAAGAATTAAAAACACAATTAAGAACAAGTCAAATATTTATCATATAGCTCAGATATCAATAACAAGATTCGTCTTAGGTTTTATCCCCTTAGGTATTTAGGGGGTTTAGTTCATATTTATAAAAGAAAACATCTCAAAAGAAAGAGAACAACAAAACATAAAGAAAACCCAAAACCCTTGGAAGAATTGAAGGGAGATCTTTAGTCTTGATGTTGATCCTTGCTTCTGAGATGGATTAATCGGCTTTCCTTCGAGTAATTCCCTGTCTTCTACTCTAAGTCTTGGCGAGGACACTCTGTGTTCATTTGTAGTCGCCTCCTAGGGTCTTTATATAGAGTTTGGAATATATTTCTTAGCCCCTAAGTAGCCTTTTCTGCGTGAAATTAAAACTCGTCACGACAGGGACACGCCCTTGTGGCATGCCCGTGTGCATCGAGCCCAGGCCGTGTCTGAGCCTGCTAATATGGCACGGCCATGTGGGTTACTCGTGTGATGAACTCCAGGCCATGTTGATTTCTTACATTAGCCCATTTTCTCCGTTTATGGCCCGTTTCTCATTCTTTTTGCTTTCTTAGGCTCATCTAAGTATAAAACATGAAATTAAAGGATTAGGGGCATCAAATTCCACAAATTCAATGATATTTCATCCATAAATGTGCTAAATGTGGGATAGAAATATGTATAATTTATAGTTTATCAGTATGTCTATGTTTGAATATTCTGTATTTGTTATTGGGGTGGGATGACATATATATGGAGGAAGTGTAATGAAAGGCGACTTTCGCCTATATTCTGGCAGCACAGCTGCACTTTATCTGTTATGTATCGTAACGACACAATATGGTGTATAGAGTTGGGTGGGTGTTTTTAACCCCATATGGTATGTTGGGATGGTCGGAGATGGTGTGTAGAGGATGGGGGTAGGATTTTGTTATCTGATTTGCATTTCTGTATCTGATTCTGTATCCGAAATAGGCTTAGGCCCTAATCTGTATTTGCCTGATATATGGTGATTCGTATATGTACATGCTTAATTCTGTTGGGTTACACACTGAGTTTACGTAAACTCACACTTTTTGTCTGTTCTGGATAGGTAATCCATAGACTTAAGTAGATCGGAGCGACGGAGCCTCTCGGTGACCACAAGTTCGTAGACTATTTTTGTTTATGGCTTTTATCTAAGTTAAGGATTATTTCTGGATTTTTGTAAAATTGGACTCTCCGGACTCCTTGGCTGATTTTTTTTTTGGAATTGGGTTTTCATTTTAGTTTTAATCTGCGACTGATATTTTTAACCGTGGTTTTTGCTAAAACCAAGGTTTTCTAAAAATACGGACTATTTTCATTAAACACAACGTTTTTCGTATGCTTTTGCCATTAAACACGTTTTAAGGCAAGGTAATTAACTAAGTAACTAAAGTTTTGACAAGAACATGAGCAAATAAGAATTGAAAACTAAAATAGTTTATCACATTGACTTCATTTTTAAAACACATTCTTTGTGACATCTCCAGATTCAGCCATAACGTCTAGGCCGTGTTTGGGGGTGTTACATCCAATTTCATTTCTTTTATTATATTTTCATTTTAATTATTATTATATATATTAAAGTTAACATATATATAACATATATATAATATACATGCATTTTTTTTAGCCCATGGCCGACCACCTATACACACATTAATTAAGTGGCACAATTACTACTTTACCCCTTTAGTTTATTTTAATTTATAATTCAACTTTTAATCTTTACGTTATTTACTCCCTATACCTTAATAACTCTTAATTTCATGAAATTTACTGATCCAAAAATTAATTAGCTACTAAGCTAGCCTCGTAATATTTAATAAAAATATTTACGGGTCTAGTTTATAGGTACAGAGTCTGGGGAATACACTTTTCGATACTCTTGATTAGCGGGTCGTTACACCATAATTGAAAACTCTTTATTGTATACTTTTTACAAAAGCAATTCATCCAACTGCTTTGTCCAATAACCTTGTCATGTGTATGTTACCCTCATATGATATCATTGATTCGTTTGAGTTAAATCCGTTCACTCAATACAATCGGGTTTTATCTCATTGTCACCATTGTGTCTTCTTAATGATTAATATGATCACCGTCAACAAATGATTGTAATAAATTGCTCATTCGAGGACAAGCAACCCATGGCCATGTTCCACATTTATCAATCCATATTATGCCAATGAGAAGATATCATTAACTTTTTAATCGAGCTATGAATTTCATTGTTGCTAGTAAAATCATGCCAAACACAAGTTATGTACCTAACATACTAGCTATGGGCTTGATCATCTTCATCTTGGGTCCAGTCCAATGTATCATTCTTCCAATGAATACATCTATGCCTCTACCTGTGGAGTCAACTGCTCTGATAGTCAAGACTAGCCATCTCCTCAATTGAAATTGTAGACAACATAATAATCCTTTTAAGTATTTGAATCAAATGCTCACTTTGATTCTTTTACAGGATTACAGACTTGTTTAGGTTATCTACTGAAGTAAGTTATCTTTCTTGTAATGTAAACATTCTTACAGTGCCATTTATCATTAGTTTGAACTTAGACACCAATGAACTAATATTTGCTTGTCACACTTTCGTAATGCATGCAAAACAAGAAAGACAAAAACACAAAAGACATAATAGTGAAATGTGAAATTAACTTTATTTATTTATTCATCGTTCAAATACATAGAAAACAATTATATGCTTACTACAATATGGGTACATTTCCCAACAAATTAGACTTGAAGTGCTACAGTGGAGGACCGACATTAGTTCATCTTATCACATCCCAAGTTTGGAAGAAAGTATGGTTTGAATAATTTGGTTTTAGCTATGGCATGTACACAGGTAAAGTTAATTTGTAAATATAAGCCTTTTAGTTGGACCTAATTGTAAAACTTGAAACTGTTTGCTAACCTTATAAACTTAGTCTTATTTGAATGTGTTTATGATGAATTATGTGTTCTTGAGATTGAGATTAAACTTATATGAATGATATGTTGATTAAATTGGTAGAAATATGATATTTGAACATGGCTATAAGTGATGAAAATTGAAGAAATAGAAAAATTTTAAAAACAAAGTGGACATTATGACATCAAGATTACCATGTTGTGATGGCATAAATAAGTATGTGACGTGACAACATGGAACTCTGACATTATGATGTCAACCTTAAAATTTTAGAAATTTTTCAATTTAGTCCCTGATCAACCTTAGACTATTAAAAGAGCTATCGAAAGCTCATATAAAATTTAGACATGTGTTTGAATTATATTGGAAATGTTTAACGACCCTAATAACTTGAATGAGTTGATGAAATGAAAGGAAATTAATTGTTGTTGTTTCGGCAACAAATGTAACATTCCGATATCTTAACCCAACGATCTGATCGGATATGGGAGTGTTACAGTATTTACCTAACATAAGTTGCCAATTTCCATTATTAAAAAGAATATCAGTAGATGACTTTATTATTATAGCTTGTTATTTAGTTGATTTACCTAATTCTTACACTTACTTTTTACCTATTTAATTAGTTGATTTGTTAAATTATATATTTAGTTTAATTTGTAAATTTTAAATTGAGTAGTTTAAATAATTTTTCTCTCGTAAGTATTACTCTTCTTTTGGATTCGATACTTCATAATGAACTTATTTCAATGTAATTTATTACTTCAAAATAATATTATATACTTGCAATTATTGAGGAAATGATGAACATATTTATTAGACTTAAAATATGATGTTTGTAATAACATTATTTCTGTTGATCAGACGCAATGGAAACTTTTAGCATTCTTGAAGTGTTACATTTGGAATTCAAGTCTATTTTGACCTTTTTTACATTTGGACCATGTTTTAACCTTAAAAGCCCTTGTAAAACACATAAAAATCAAGTTTAGCATTAGAGTTAGTAGAGAGCAAACACTAAAAACTTTATGTTTCATATTTTTTTACTTTTTTTTTCTAGAGTGATTGCTTAAATTTTGTTTTGGATTTTCAATCAATTTTTGGATTTGAAATTTTGAAGAGAGCTTCAATTTATTGGAATAAGATTTGTTTTACTCTTTCTTTATTCTAATAGATTAATTCTTCAATTGCAATTTTTAGATTGATACATTCCTCTATGGAGGGCTCTATATCATCATGAAACTCACAATGCTTTTTAGGATCTCTTTAACTTTGATATCCTTTCATTGGTAGAGTGGTCTTTCCACTAATCTTTCTTTCATAATTGTGTGCATTATGCTGGTTTGGCCTTAGCATATCACATTGCTTTCTCATATAATTGATAAAGTTGTGTTGGTTGTGTGTCAATGAGTGCGAATCACAAAGGTCTATACCTTACTCTTGAGATAAATGCTTGAATTGACCATTTAACATTCAAATTTTTGTTAAATTTTTAAATAATATCTAATATAAAATTGGAATTGTAAACTAGGATCTGTCATGTCAAATCACCAAGAATAAATCAAGAACAAAACTAGATGTGGAAGCATACCTGAATTCATCAATTTCTTGAAATCTATAGATTTTGAGGTTTTGATATTCCAAATTAGCACACAAGTAATCCAAAGAAGGTGGCTCTCTCTTTTCTAAAGATGGAATATTAGAAAAGTTACCTTGTATGTAATTTGGGGACTATAACCCTCATATATATAACTTTGGCACATTAGCCCTAAAAGCTTTTGGAATGTTGTGTTTCACGATCATTAGACTCATGCGATTTGAACGATCCCACCTTCTGCAGTGAGAGGTGTAAGTTGTTCTCTCCGTAGTGCAATCTCTATGTCCATACAACCAAACACTATGTAAGGGCCTTTTCTATCCTTAAAACTCGTCCCATTAAGCATAGGTGTAGAATTTATATTAGCAGATATTGTGGTAATAGAAGATGAACTAGCTGAATATAGAACAAAAACAAATAAAAACAAGCTCACATCAGTATTCATTAGTAAATAATAAATTTAAGATAATGACTAAGTCCATCACAAGATACCAAATACAACATTAATATCAAGTCTTTGGACAGTAATATTAACAGTAAACGATACTCTTATTGCAGCAATCAAACGTTGATAATAAATTATGTCAAACAATGAATTAATCTTTGGACTAACTTATTGTTCACATAAATTACCTTATAATTGTCACACATTTATCACCATAGATGTCGTTAAAATTCTGCCAAATATTAACTTATCTTTGGGTCAATTAATAAACGCATGAATCACAAAAACATATAATCATCTTGATATTTTAAATAAACTAATCTACACAAAAGAGGTCATTTTGGCGGCATTTTGTTTCAACTAATCTATTTAAAATATTAGACATCCTTAATTAACACCTAAAGCCAAAATTTGAATTTATTTGTTTCAAAATATTTCTCTTAATTTCATCTTTCAATCAAATTAAAATATAATAGTATATATATGTATATATATTTATCCCAAAACAACATACAAAGATGTTAGTAAATATAAGAATAGTTGAATAAATCATAAACCATAAAAAACTTCACGTAAGACTTCAAATTTAAATCAAAATAATTTGAATAAAGGTAAACTTCATCTCAAGATATCGGACAGTCCACTAATATTTCATCTTTGGATAAAATATTAACTTGTAAGTGGTATCTTGGTGTAATGATCAAACATTGACAATAAGAACATGTCGAACCATAAATCTTCCTTTGGGCCAATTTATTGCTCACATGTAAAATCGAATAATTGTCACATGTTTATTACCATAGTTGCACATGTAATATTATAAACCTTCATTTGGGCCGATCATGTAATGCCCTAAATTTTTGTAATTTCGACTTTTGTGAATTTTGGCATGAAAAATATCTGAAAATGTTTCTGCTATAATTCGACAAAAATAATTGTCTGCTTTGGTGGATATGTGCTTTGGGGTGTGTTGGGGAGGTCCCAAGTTTAAGTTTAGACTCAGGCTAAATTTTGGTTTTTATTTGAGTAAGGCTCTAGCCTTGGCTATGAGGCTTATAAGAATTTAATTGTAAGAACTAGGCTAAATTTTGGTTTTTATTTGAGTAAGGCTCTAGCCTTGGCTATGAAGCTTATAAGAATTTAATTGTAAGAACTTATCAGAACGGGCCTGTGATAAACTGTAAATTATACATATTTTCTATCTCACATTTAGCATATTTATGGATGAATTATCATTGAATTTGTGGAATTTGATGCTCCTAATCCTTTAATTTCATGTTTTATACTTAGGAAAGCATAGGAGTGTGAAAAGAACAAGAAACGGGTCGAAAACGGAGAAAATGGGCCAAGGTGTGAAAACAACACGGCCTGGAGGTTTGTCACATGGGCGTGTCACACGGCCGTGTGATACTCGCGATATTAAGTAATAAAATTTATAAAAACTGATCACACCAAAAACTAACAAATATCACGATTTTAAAGGCAAGCGCACCTATCGAATAGTAGTATAGTTTAGCAGTAAGACCGAGTTATCGTACCCAAGGGAACCAAAAGTACTAATACTTACTTCCTTTCTATTATCTAGCCTAAAAATAAAAGAAGGTTGTTTGAAACTAATTCTAAAACTAACTAAAAGTGCACAAAAAGTAAATTGGGGAAAACTTTCGGGAAAAGCTGATTGATATGAGCAATACTCAAGGGAGAATCCACTTAGACTTCACTTGTTATTGGCTTCTTGAACTAGACGATTTCTTCACTTGACTTGATCCGTAGAGATCCCTAACCTATGTTAATACCTCCATCGAGGATAAGAACAACTAATCCTAGGTGGTTAACTAAAGTTTCTTTATTAATTAACACCATTAGGTTGCATTAATTCGATCTATGGATCCCTCTATTAGGTTTGACCCTAATCCGGCAGATTTATGTCGCCCTATGTCTAGGGTTGCATGCAACTCCGCTTAATTATGGTAGATCTACTATTAAAACAGGGACTTTTGCTCCTCTGCCTAAGCACATCAGTTTCTTGAAGTAATACCTAGGACTATTAAATCAAGAATGAAGAACACATAATTAAGAACAATTCAAGTATTTATCATATAATTCAAGAATAAATAATAACAAGATCTGTCTTAGGTTTCATCCCCCTCAAGTATTTGAGAGGTTTAATTCATAATTAATAAAGAAAACATCTCAGAAGAAATAAGATAACAAAACAAAAAGAACCCAAAAACCCCTGAAGGAATTTAGGGAGATCCTCTGTCTTGACGTAGAATTCTGGCTTCTAGGATGAATCAATCAGCTTCCCTTGGAGTAATTCCTTGCTTTCACTCCTTATGTTGGCAGAAATATGGCGCTCCTTTTGGGAGAAAAGAGTACACCCTTAGAGTTGCCTCCTAGGGTCTTTATATAGAGCTTTGGGATGCCTTTCTTAGCCTCCAAGTATCCAAATCTGAGCGAAATTGCACTTCCTCACGACAGGGACACGCCCGTGTGCCACGCCCGTGTGGTTTCGATAAGGGTCGTATGCGGGCCTATTGATGGTGGCACGGCTGTGTGGCCTGGCCGTGCTTGTCGGGGCTAGGCCGTGTGGACTTCATGTGGCACGGTCGTGTGGTGACTCCTTGGGTCATGTCGTTTTCACACTTTGGCCCATTTTCCTTGTTTTTGGCTTGTTTTCCATTCTTTTCACTTCCCTATGCTCTCTTGAGTATAAGACATGAAAAAGAAGGATTAAGAGTACCAAATCTCATAAAATTAATGATAATTCATCCAAAAATTAGGCTAAACATGAGGTAAAAATATGTACAATTTATCGTTTATCAAATACCCCCACTTAAGCCTGTGCTTTTCCTCAAGCAAAATCTCAATCCCTAATAAAGAATCATTCTTTTCAACTTACAATTTTTATCAATCATGTTTCAAACTAATCCACAGGTAATCATACAATGATAATTCAATCAAAAGAACATTAAAGACTCAATCACTCTAAGTTGAGAATTTTATCATTGAAACATAAGTTTTCTCCCTTCTCTTAAGTAATTATCTATCCATCTTAATTAACAGGAGTTGACATCCTCACTAAAGATTCACTCTATTCACTCGAAGTGTTTAGGGTTCAAGAATTAAGCACTCTCTAGTCAACCTGAAAAGCTATTACCATAGGCTTGCCAGAAAATCACATCTCCACCACTATAGATTGACATGACACATCAATCAAAAGGTCTTGTAATGGTTGTAACGAGGCTTGGTTAGGGGTGTTGTCACAGGCTGCAAAAGAGGGTTAGAATCGAGATTGAATTGAAAAATTATCTAGCTAGAAAAATCTCTATCGCTGGAACATATTTCTCGAGCTAATTCGTATAATAACATCATTTCCGCCTTGGTAGCCTTAAACAGAAATATGCAAAAACCATTTGAACTATTACAGATTACAACTGAATTAATACATACATTTTTTTAAGAACATTTCAAGTATAATACATTAAATTGAATATTTACAACTTTACAATATGGAAAAGAGAATAAAGCTAAGTTCAACTCAAATCTCGACAAAAATAGGGATCAAAGTAATGGAATGGAATTCAACAAAAATGGGTTATAGGTTAATATCAGGGATGAGTCAAAGAATAGGTTGTTAGGCTCAATGGGGTTTACTAGGAGTTAATTTATGGAGGTAGGCTTTTATGGAGTAAGTGGGTTAAATCTTAAGTACCTTTATCATCTCGATATATCAGATCAATGATGTGGGCTTGACATGTATAATCAAAGCAAGTTCTAGAATAACAAATCAATATTGACTCACTCAAAGTAATAATAAAAGTGAGCACGAAAGAATGTATGCTCAAAAGGCTCAAAAATCTCACTAGAATTATGGCTTTTGATATCAATCCTGCGAATTTTAAATCTCAAGATAATACTTAAAATTCAGAAAATTAACTTATGCAAAAATTAGGATTCTCAAAAATTTCAACTTATCATGCTTGATTCCCTAGTGTTTTAAAGTTTTAATAATCAAAGTACAAGCACCTATGTCTTAATTCACACATATCAATAAAAATCATAATTCAATCAGAATATATTCCTAATAGGAGATTGAAGATAATGCAAAGAGTGAAAGTGAGAATTTGAGAACAATGCAAAATGTTAGTAAAAAAGTTCAGGGATTTCAAAGAGAGTGTAAAGACTGAAAATAAATTCCCCCCCACTTAAGATGTACATTGCCCTCAATGTACAAAGATAACATTAGTAGCAATAAAAGCACAAGATCATAAGATAGGGAAAGGTATGAAACTCCCTTCTTTGGATGGATTAGTGAGACGAAGATTGGAAGAGTTGGCAGTTGTGGCAGGGTGTTTCCATTTTCGTAGAGATTTGAGCTGTAAAGCTCCTTTAAAACTGCGAAAGTATTTATTAGTCATGGAAAATTTAGATTAAGAGAGATTACTCGTTAGGGGTTGGCCGATATGAAAGATAGAAAAGAAAAATAATAGACTAAGTTCTAAGAAAGTAATACTGGAATAATGAAAAGGATAAAAATAAAAATAAAATTCAAAGTAAAAATGAAACTAAAGTTAGAAATAAAGGAAAAAAAACTAAGATAAAAAAAATATAAACATAAGAGGAATAGAAATATCTAATCCTCGGATAGATCGCGCGGTGGTGGTGGTGTTATGTGTAGATGTTGGCATATCTGCTGTAAAGTCGCATCGATGTGATCGAGATGCTGGAAGCATTGCTACTCAAATCTAGATAAGCGCTCAGATATGTCAGTATCAGTGGCTATTGCACGAGATGGGCGGTGAGTTGGTGGTGGCTCAGCTGGTGCATCCTCCTCCGGTGGTGGGACATCGTCAGGAATGTCCTCTGGCTCCTCGCCCGCCTGAACGAGGCGGTATTGAATGGGGTCACCTCTAGATCTGCGCTGGATCATCCTCATGTGTAGCATGGTCTGGATGAGGATGTCTGGGCCGCGGTGTTTAGAAGCTTGAAGTGACGGGCCAAGCGTGTGATGTACGGGCCCATGGATGTAACGCCCTGGTAGTGACGCTCAGTCTGGTGCTGCATGGCATGCGCGATGAAGTAGGCGAGGTCGATGGGGTGTGTGTTTGCCATACACCATAGGAAATAGGCGTCGTGAGTGTTAACGATGCCTGTGCTTTCGCGTCTGCTTGTCAGAGTATGTGCAAGGAGGGCGTTGATGTACCTCAAAGAGGGGACGAGGGCGGTCGCCTTGCTGCTTGATAAACGATAAATTATACATATTTTTACCTCATTTTTAGCCTATATTTTGGATGAATTATCATTAGATTGGTGAGAATTGGTGCTCTTAATCCTTCTATTTCATGTCTTATACTCATGAGAGTGATAACGACTCGCAATATTAAGTAATAAAATTTATAAAAACTAATCACACCAAAACTAACTAATATCACGATCTTAAAGGCAAGCGCACCTATCGAACAATAGTATAGTTTAGCGGCAAGACCGAGTTATCGTACCCAAGGGAAATACAAGTACTAATACTTACTTCTTTTCTATTACCTAGCCTAAAAATAAAAGAGGTTTGGTTGAAACTAATTCTAAAACTAACTAAAAGTGCACAAAAAGTAAATTGGGGAAAACTTTAGGGAAAAGCTGATTGATATAAGCAATACTTAAAGGAGAATCCACCTAGACTTCACTTGTTATTGGTTTTGAGCTAGACGATTTATTCACTTGACTTGATCCGTAGAGATCCCTAATTTATGCTAAACCTTCCGTCGAGGCAAAGAGCAACTAGGCCTAGGTTGTTAACTAAAGTTTCTTTATTAATTAACACCTTAGGTTGCATTAATTCGATCTATGGTTCCCCATATTAGGTTTGACCCTAATCTGGCAGATTTATGTCGCCCTATGTCTAGGGTTGCATGCAACTCCGCTTAATTATGGTAGATCTACTCTTATCATAGGGACTTTTGCTCCTCTGGTTTAAGCACATCCGTTTCTTGAATTAATACCTAGGCTTATTAACACAAGAATTAAGCACACATAATTAAGAACAACTCAAGTATTTATCATATAACTCAATAATAAATAATAACAATATTCGTCTTAGGTTTTATCCCCCTCAAGTATTTGAGGGGTTTAGTTCATAATAAAGAAAGAAAACATCTCAGAAGAATTAAAATAACAAAACATAAAGAACCCGAAAACCCCTGAAGGAATTTAGGGAGATCCTCTGTCTTGATGTAGAATCCTGGCTTCTGGGATGAATCAATCGGCTTCCCTTGGAGTAATCCCTTGCTTTCACTCTTTGTGTTGGCAGAAATATGGCACTTTTTCCTGAGAGAAAAGAGTATATCTTTAGAGTTGCCTCTTGGGGTCTTTATATAGAGTTTAGAATGGCTTTCTTAGCCCCTTAGCATCCAAATCCGAGTGAAATTCCTCTTCCTCACGACTAGAACACGCCCGTGTGCCTTGCCCGTGTGATTTCGACAAGAGACCGTGTTCGGGACTGTTGAGGTGGCACGGCCGTGTGCCCTGGCTGTGCTTGTCGGGAGCTAGACCGTGTGGTCTTCGTGTGGCACGGTCGTGTGCCACGGTCGTGTGATGATCCCTTGGCTGTGTCGATTACACATTTTGGCCCATTTTCATGGTTTTTGGCCTGTTTTTCGTTCTTTTCTCTTCCTTATGCTCTCCTGAGTATACGATATGAAAAAGAAAGATTAAGAGCACCAATTCTCACAAAATTAATGATAATCCATCCAAAATATAGGCGAAACGTGAGGTAAAAATATGTATAATTTATCGTTTATCAAATACCCCCACACTTAAGCCTTTGCTTGTCCTCAAGCAAAATCTCAATCCCTAATTAAGAATCATTCCTCTCAACTTACAATCTTTATCAATAATGTTTCAAACTAATTCACAAGTAGTCATACAATGAAAATTCAATCAAAATAACGTTAAAGACTCAATCACTCGAAGTTGAGAATTTTATCATTGAAACATAAGTTTTCTCCCTTTTCCTAAGTAATTATCTCACAATCTTAATTAACAGAAGTTGACATCCTCACTAAAGATTCACTCTCTATCCACTCGAAGTGTTTAAGGTTCAAAAATTAAGTACTCTCTAGTCAACCTGAAAAGTTATTACCATAGGCTTGCAAGAAAATCACATTTCCACCACTATAGATTGACATGACACATCGATTGATAAACACAAAATTATACATATTTTTACCTCACATTTAGCCTATAATTTGGATGGTTTCTTACTAATTTGATAAGAACTGGTGCTCTTAACCCCTCTTTTTCATATCTTATACTCAGGAGAGCATAGGGAAGATGAAAGAACAGAAAACGGGCCTAAAACGGTGAAAAATAGACCAAAAAGCACGAATCACACGGGCCAAGAGATGCCACACGGTCGTGCCACACGGGCGTGCCTCACGAAGATCACACGGACAAAGCCCCGACAAGCACGGCTACTATACACGGGCATGCTAAATCACACGGCCTCTATCGAACCCACACGGGCGTGGAACATGGGCGTGTTCTAGTCGCGGGAAAGACGAATTTCACTCGAATTGGGATGCTTAGGGGCTAAGAAAGAGTCCCCAAAAGTTTTCTATATAAAGATCCCATAAGGCAACATAGAGGAAGTCTTCTTCCACCTTTTACACACCCTCTATATTCTTTTCCTCTCGTCTTTCTGCCACACCACAGGTAGAAGCAAGGGATTACTCGAAGGGAGAAGCCAATCAATTCATCTCAGGAGTCGAAGTTCTACATCAACATAGAGGATTCTCCTAAATTCCTTCAGGGGTTTTTGGTTTCTTTTATGATTTGTTATTTTACAACTTCTGAGATGTTTTCTTTTATTATTGTGAACTAAATCCCTCAAATACTTGAGGGGGATGAAACCTAAGACAGATCTTGTTATTTATTCTTGATTTTTATGAGAATTACTTGAATTGTTCTTAATTATGTGTTTTTAATCCTTGATTTAATAGTCCTAGGTATTAATTCAAGAATTGGATGTGCTTAGAGCAGAGGAGCAAAAGTCCCTGTGATAAGAGTAGATCTACCATAATTAAGCGGAGTTGCATGCAACCCTAGACATAGGGCGACATAAATCTGCCGGATTAGGGTCAAACCTAATATGGGGAACCATGGATCGAATTAATGCAACCTAGGGAGTTAATTAATAAAGGAACTTTAATTAACAACTTAGGCCTAGTTGCTCTTCACCTCGACGGAGGGTTTAACATAGATTAGGGATCTCTACAGATCAAGTCAAGTAAATAACCCGTATAAATCAAGAAATTAATAACAAGTGAAGTCTAGGTGGATTCTCCCTTAAGTATTGATCATATCAATTAGCTTTTCCCTAAAAGGTCTTCCCACTTTATTTTTCCTATTTTTCCTTAGTTGATTTTAGAGTTAGTTTTAGACAAACCCTCATTTAATTTTTAGGTTAAATAATAGAAAGGAAGTGAGTAATAGTACTTTCGGTTCCCTTGGGTACGATACTCGATCTTATCACTAGACTATACTACTGTCGACAGGTGTGCTTGCCTTAAAACGTCGTGATATTAGTCAGTTTAGGTTTGATCAAGTTCTTTATAAATTTTATTACTTCATATCACGCGGATATTAAGTTTTTGGCACCGTTGCCGGGGAACTTAACTGAAATATTACGAAAGCTCGATTTCTATTACTTTAGCCATTACTATTTATAATATTTATAATATTTATTTCTCTATTGTTTTGTTTCTTTTAATTTTAATTTTTATTTTTTATCTTTATTTTTATTCTCTTTCTAGTTTTTTCTAGTTTATGACTAGAAACAACCCGTCAGGGCCACTACTTTTTGATGAAGATTTGGAAGCTACAGTCCGCAGAAATCGTAGAGAAATTGGACGAAGTTTACATTATCCAGAGCAGGAACTTGAGCAAGAGCCAGAACCTACTGAAGAGATGGCCGCAAATCAAAATATTCACCAACCTTCAGCACTACCCGTTGAACCAGAAGAAGCCCCGCGTACTATGTATGATTATGCTAAACCTAGTGTGATTGGTACTCAAACTAGTATTGTTAGACCTGCTATTGTTGCTAATAATTTTGAATTAAAACCTAGTACTATTCAGATGATTCAGTAACTTGTGCAGTTTGATGGTTTACAGGATGAAGATCCCAACTCACATCTAGCCAATTTTTTGGAACTATGCGACACTTTTAAAATCAATGGCGTTACTGATGACGCCATTCGCCTAAGGCTATTTCCATTTTCCCTAAGAAATAAGGAAAAACAGTGGTTAAAATCTCTACCACGAGGCTCAATTACTACATGGGACCAAATGTCTGAAAAATTTTTGCTTAAATATTTTCCCCTGCTAAAACTGCTAAATTACGAAACGATATTTCTTCTTTTGTGCAGATGGATTTAGAAACGCTTTATGATGCCTGGGAAAGGTACAAAGATCTTTTAAGAAGATGCCCTCACCACGGATTACCTTTATGGCTACAGGTTTAAACTTTCCATAATGGGTTAAACCCGTCAACTAGGCCGATGATCGATGCAGCCGCAGGCGGAACCATCAATAATAAAACACCTGACGAAGCTTACGAATTTATTGAGGAAATGTCATTGAATAGCTATCAATGGTAAGTCATGAGGACAAAGCCGACGAAAGCCGCAGGAGTCTATAATATTGATGCTGTTACTATGCTCACTAACCAAGTAGAACTTTTAAATAAAAAATTTGATAATTTTGTTGGTTCCACGCAGGCTCAACCAGTGATGCAATGTGATGCAGCCCCAGGAAATATGTTTAATTTAGACCATCTACACAACATGGAAGCCGAACAAGCCAATTATATGGGTAATAATTCTTGACCTCAAAATAATCCTTATAGTAATACTTATAATGCAGGTTGGAGAAATCACCCAAATTTTTCATGGGGAGGACAAGGAAATCAAAGACAACAGCCTCCGGTATTCCAGCAGCCACCAGCTCAACAAGAAAAGAAGCCAAACCTTGAGGATATGTTCACTAAATTCATGGCCGCCTCAGAAACCCGTTTCCAAAACACTGAAACAGCATTAAAGAACCAACAGGCCTCTATCCAAGGACTCGAGAACCAAATCGGTCAGCTTGCAAAATTAATCTCAGAAAGGCCTCATGGCGGGCTTCCAAGCAACACTGAACCAAATCCCAGAGAACATGTCAAAGCAATCACTCTAAGAGATGGTAAGGTGCTAGCAGAACCAGAAAAGAAGCATACTCACGAACTGCCGAAAGACAAAGTAGAGGAATCTAATGATGACGCCCCTCCAACACTCAAGGAATACAAACCGCGCATCCCATACCTAGCAAGGTTAAAGAAGGACCAAACAGACGCCCAATTCGGTAAGTTTCTTGAACTTTTCAAACAATTACATATTAACTTACCCTTTGTTGAAGCAATTTCACAGATGCCAAAATACGCGAAATTCCTAAAGGAGCTCCTGACGAACAAAAGAAAGCTGGAAGAATTAGCCACAGTGGAACTCAACGAGGAATGTTCAGCCATTCTCCAAAATAAACTGCCAACAAAGCTAAAGGATCCAGGGAGTTTTACTATTCCTTGTTTAATTGGTAGCTTAATTATTAATAAAGCATTGGCTGATTTAGGTGCAAGTATTAATCTCATGCCTTATAAAATGTTCAAACAACTAGGTCTAGGGGAACCTAAACCCACTAGGATGAGCATCCAATTAGCCGATAGATCTGTTAAATATCCTAGGGGAATCATTGAAGACATGCTAATAAAAGTCGGTAAATTTATATTCCCTGTAGATTTTGTTGTGCTTGACATGATGAGGACATTGACGTACCTTTAATTTTAGGACGCCCATTTTTAGCCACTGCTAGAGCTATTATTGATGTAGGAGATGGTATATTAGTTCTTAGAGTTGGTGAAGAGGAAGTCATTTTTAAAATCTAT
Source organism: Gossypium stocksii (assembly GCA_020496765.1). Taxonomy (NCBI): domain Eukaryota; kingdom Viridiplantae; phylum Streptophyta; class Magnoliopsida; order Malvales; family Malvaceae; genus Gossypium; species Gossypium stocksii. Next base: position 6,621,047 of record CM035622.1, on the reverse strand, counting down.
GATGCCATGAAATTTTCCAAAGAACAAGATGATTCTTGTTATTTTGTTGATATGGTTGATCACTTTGTTCAAGATGATTTTCAGGAAATCTCTATCACCGACACACTGGAACTGTGTCTTGTTCAGGGGGAAGGTGGAACCTCCTTAGAAGTGGAGAAAGTAAGAAAAGAATTAGACTCTAGCGAAACTATCACTAGACATATAAGCTATGAAAATTTAAAGATGCACGATAAGCTAAGACAGAAACCTTCCATTGAGGAACCCCCTAAATTAGAATTAAAACAACTGCCAGAACACTTAGAATATGCCTTTTTAGGGGAGAACTCAACTTTGCCAGTCATTATTGCATCAAATTTAAGCTCTAAAGAAAAGGAAGAACTGCTCCAGGTATTAAGAAAACATAGGTAAGCCATAGCCTGGAAAATTTCAGATATCAAGGGAATTAATCCCTCTTTCTGTACTCACAAGATTTTAATGGAAGATGAATATAAACCAGCAGTGCAAGCTCAGAGACGATTAAATCCTAACATGAAGGAAGTCGTAAAGGCTGAGGTAATTAAACTTCTTGATGCAGGTATCATTTATCCTATTTCTGATAATTCTTGGGTAAGCCCCGTGCAGGTTGTTCCTAAGAAAGGTGGGCTAACCGTGGTATCCAATGACAAAGAAGAACTCGTGCCAACACGAACAGTCACAGGATGGAGAGTATGCATAGATTACCGAAAGCTGAATGACGTCACTCGAAAAGATCATTTTCCTTTACCCTTTATCAATCAAATGTTAGAAAGATTAGCCGGTCACATGTATTATTGCTTCCTAGATGGCCTCTCCGGTTACTTCCAAATTCTAATAGCTCCAGAAGATCAGGAAAAAACGACGTTCACATGCCCATACGGTACGTTTGCATATCGAAGAATGCCTTTTGGTTTATGTAATGCTCCTGCTACTTTTTAGCGATGCATGCTAGCTATTTTTAACGAATTTGTAAAAGATATCATGGAGGTATTCATGGACGATTTCTCCATTTTCGGTAACTCTTTCCAACACTGTCTAAATAATTTAAAACTTGTTTTGATAAGATGTGAAGAGACAAATCTAGTGCTAAATTGGGAAAAATGTCATTTCATGGTTCAGGAAGGTATTGTACTAGGACATAAAATCTCTACTAGAGGAATAGAGGTAGACAAAGTGAAAGTTGAAACTATTGAAAAACTACCCCCTCCCAGGTCAGTTAAGGCTATAAGAAGTTTTTTAGGACATGCCGGTTTTTATCGTAGATTCATTAAGGACTTCTCTAAAATAGCTAAGCCTTTAACTAAATTGCTAGAAAAAGACATACCTTTCAACTTCGACCAATAATGCTTAGAGTCCTTTAGCACCCTTAAAGACAAGTTAGTCAACGCCCCAATTATGATTTAACCTGATTGGAATCTGCCTTTTGAACTAATGTACGATGCAAGTGATTTTGCCGTAGGTGCAGTTTTAGGACAACGAAGGGACAAGCACTTCCAACCGATCTACTATGCTAGCAGAACATTGACAGCTGCTCAAGCCAACTACACCACCACGGAGAAAGAATTATTAGCTGTTATCTTTGCATTTGATAAATTCAGATCTTATTTAATTTTGTCAAAAGTCATTGTTTTTACTGACCATTCAGCTCTTTGTTATCTCTTAGCCAAACCTGATGCAAAACCTCGTTTAATATTTACAGGAATTTGACTTGGAAATTAAAGACAAGAAAGGAGCTGAAAATTTAGCAGCAGATCACCTCTCGAGACTAGAAAATACACAGCCCAGGTACCTTGAGAAGATAAACGATATGTTCCCTGAGGAACAACTCCTAACGTTAGCAGGTACGACACTTCCTTGGTTTGCCGATTTTGCAAATTATTTAGTAGCCAATATAACCCCAAAAGGGCTAACCCATCAGCAAAAGAAGCGATTCTTTGCTAATGTGAAAAACTACTTTTGGAAAGACCCTTTTCTCTTTCAAATTTGCGCAGATTAGGTCATACGAAAATGCGTTGATGACGTAGAAGCATATCAAATTTTGGAACACTGCCACTCAGGACCCACAAGAGGACACCACAGTGGAGCCAGAACCGCCCATAAAGTACTCGAATTAGGTTTTTACTGGCCTACACTTTTCAGAGATGCCAACAGGTATGTGACTTCTTGTGATAAATGCCAACGAACAGGTAATATCTCCCAACTTAATGAAATGCCTCAAAACTATATACTTTCATATGAAATATTTGATGTATGGGGTATAGACTTCATGGGACCCTTCCCTAATTCATTCGGAAATAAGTACATACTAGTAGCAGTAGATTACATGTCAAAATGGGTAGAAGCTCAAGCCTTACCTACAAATGATGCTAGAATGGTAGTACGATTTTTAAAGAAGATTTTTTCTCAATTTGGAACACCTAGGATAATCATAAGTGATAGGGCACACATTTTTTCAATACCCAATTTGAAAAAATTTTAAGAAGGTATGGAGTATACCACAGAACAGCCACCCCTTACCACCCACAAACTAGCGGCCAAGTCGAAGTGACAAACAGAGAACTGAAGCGCATCCTAGAAAAAACAATAGAATCAAATAGGAAGGACTGGTCTAGAAAATTAGATGATACATTATGGGCTTACAGAACTGCGCTTAAAACACCCATAGGAACATCTCTATATAAACTCGTTTATGGAAAAAACTGTCATCTACCATTTGAACTCGAGCATAAAGCATTCTGGGCTATAAAATTTCTAAACCTTGATCTTAAAAGTGCAGGTGAAAAGCTTCCCGAGAAGTGCTTATTTATAGTCTAAGCTCGACTTTGCTCGAGCTTGTACGTTCACGGTGGTTTGAAGAGTTGATGCTCTTCTATCCTGCTTACAATTTCATTATCAACGTAAGATTTGAGTCGAGTGTGATTTACCTTGAAAGTGCCGAGTGACTCATGTTTTATCTCGACTGTACCATAGGGAAAGATTTTCATTACTGTGAAGTAAGGTGTATCACTTGTATTGTCTTTTGAATTCAAGATTCGAGGATCGTCTTTCCCTAAGATTACCTTATCCCCCACCTTGAGGTGATCTGGTTGTCCTTGAGGGTCTTCTTGGTGATGCTCCGTTTTGGTGTGGCATATTTTGGGCTTTTCGTTAAAGTTCAGCCACTCATCTAGTTCCTCTATCTGGAGCATTCGCTTTTCTGGTTCATCTCTTGTAGGTGAATTTGCCAGTGTTTACGTTGTCTTTATGTGGAGGGCATCCTGCACAGAAGTTTGTATGGTGAGTTCAGTGTTTTTACAGGGACTTAAATCTTTATTCTCGTCTGTAGTTTTAATTAAGTTGTGAGCTCGTATGGTGGCTGTATCATCACCTACTCGTAATTTGAGTTCACCTATTTCTAAATCAATTTTTGTTCTAGCAGTTGCTAAAAAGGGTCGCCCTAGAATTAAGGGTACATTGCTAGCCTCGTCAATGTCTAAAACAACAAACTCAACTGAGAATATAAATTTATCGATTTTGACAAGTACATCTTCAATTATTCCCTTAGGTGCCCTAATAGTTTTATTAGCTAGTTGAATGCTCATCTGGGTTTTCTTAAGGGTTCCAAGACCTAGTTGTTTAAACAGGTTATAAGGCATGACGTTTATACTTGCCCCTAAATTAGCTAAAGCATTTTTTTCCTTTAAGCTTCCAAGTAAACAAGGGATAGTAAAACTCTCTGCATCTTTTAGTTTGGTCGGTAGTCTATTTTGTAGAATAGCTGAGCAGACTGCATTTAATTCCACATGAGATTTCTCCTCTAGCTTCCACTTGTTTGTCAAGAGTTCTTTTAAGAATTTAACCGCGTCTGGTATCTGCAAAATTGCTTCAACAAATGGTAAGTTAATGTGTAATTTTTTTAAGAGTTTAAGAAACTTACCGAATTGTTCATCTGTGAGGTCTTTCTGTAGCGCTCTTGGGTATGGTATACGAGGCATGTGTTCGTTGATGTCTGGCTTGTTGTTGCTTGCCTCTACCTTACCTTTACTCACCTTAGGTTCCTCGCCTAACTTTAGGTCGTCTTTGGTTAATGCCTCCTCATCTGTTGTATTTATGGCATTAAGTTGCTCTTTATAATTGGTCTCAGTGTTACTTGGAAGTCCACCTTGTGGTCTTTCTGATATTAACTTGGCGAGTTGATCGATTTGAATCTCAAGGCCTTTGATTGATGCTTGCTGGTTCTTTAATGCTATTTCAGTGTTATGAAAGCGGGTTTCTGACATGGCCATGAATTTGGTAAACATCTCTTCAAGGTTGGGCTTTTTCTCCTATTGTGGCGGTGGCTGCTGGAATCTCTGAGGGGGTTGTTGTCTTTGATTCCCTTGTCCTCCCCGAGAAAAATTGGGATGGTTTCGCCAACTTGCATTATATGTGTTACTATATGGATTATTTTGAGATCTAAAATTGTTACCCATATAATTGGCCTGCTCGGTTTCTGTGCCATTGGCAGAAGATGAGTAGTCTGGAGTGAACATATTTGCCTGAGTTGTGTCGCACTGCATTACTGCTTGTGCCTGCGTAGAGCCAACAAACTGATCAAACTTTTTATTTAAAAGTTCTACTTGGTTAGAAAGCATAGCGACAGCATCAATATTATAAACTCCTGCAGCTTTCGTCGGCTTTGTCCTCATGACTTGCCACTGATAGTTATTCAGCGACATCTCCTCAATAAATTCATAAGCTACTTCTGGTGTTTTGTTATTGATTGTTCCTCCTGTGGCTGCATCGATCATCTGTCTCATCGATGGGTTCAAACCATTGTGAAAGGTTTGAACTTGTAGCCACAAAGGTAGGCCATGATGAGGGCATCTTCTCAAAAGATCTTTGTATCTCTCCCAGGCATCATATAGTGTTTCTAAATCCATCTACACAAAAGAAGAGATATCATTTCGTAATTTAGCTGTTTTAGTTGGAGGAAAATATTTAAGTAAAAATTTTTTGGTCATCTGTTCCCATGTGGTGATTGAGCCTCATGGTAAAGAATTTAACCAGTGTTTGGCTCTATTTCTCAAAGAGAATGGAAATACCCTTAGACGAATGGCATCATCAGAAACGCCATTAATTTTAAAAGTATCACAAAGTTCCAAAAAATTAGCTATGTGTGAATTTGGATCTTCATCTTGTAAACCATCAAACTGCACCAATTGCTGTATCATCTGAATAGTGTTAGGCTTTAATTCAAAATTATTAGCAGTAATAGTAGGTCTAAGAATGCTAGTTTGGGTACCAGCCAAACTAGGTTTAGCATAATCATACATAGTGCGAGGAGCTTCTTCCTGATTTGCTGGCGGCGCGACTATTGCGGGAGGTGGTGGAACGTTTTGATTTGCTTCCATCTCTTTTGTAGGTTCTGGCCTTTGTTCTTGATCTTGCTCTGGATATTGTAAGCTTGTCTGATTTCTCTATGATTTCTGTGAATTGTTGCCTCTAAATCTTCTCAAAAAGTAATGGTCCTGCTGGGTTGTTTCTAGTCATAAACTAGAAATACCTAGAAGAAAAAGAAAACAAAGAAAAATAGAATAAAATAAAATAAAAGAAAAATAAAAACTGAAAATAGATAAATATAGTAATGGCTAAAGTAATAGAAATCGAGTTTTCTTAATATTTTAGTTCCCCGGCGACGGCGCCAAAAACTTGATAACGACTCGCGATATTAAGTAATAAAATTTATAAAAACTAATCACACCAAAACTAACTAATATCACGATCTTAAAGGCAAGCGCACCTATCGAACAGTAGTATAGTTTAGCAGCAAGACCGAGTTATCGTACCCAAGGGAAATACAAGTACAAATACTTACTTTTGTTCTATTACCTAGCCTAAAAATAAAAGAGGTTTGGTTGAAACTAATTCTAAAACTAACTAAAAGTGCACAAAAAGTAAATTGGGGAAAACTTTAGGGAAAAGCTGATTGATATAAGTAATACTTAAAGGAGAATCCACCTAGGCTTCACTTGTTATTGGTTCTTGAGCTAGACGATTTATTCACTTGACTTGATCCGTAGAGATCCCTAATTTATGCTAAACCCTCCGTCGAGGTAAAGAGCAACTAGGCCTAGGTTGTTAACTAAAGTTTCTTTATTAATTAACACCCTAGGTTGCATTAATTCGATCTATGGTTCCCCATATTAGGTTTGACCCTAATCTGGCAGATTTATGTCGCCCTATGTCTAGGGTTGCATGCAACTCCGCTTAATTATGGTAGATCTACTCTTATCATAGGGACTTTTGCTTCTCTGGTTTAAGCACACCCGTTTCTTCAATTAATACCTAGGCTTATTAACACAAGAATTAAGCATACATAATTAAGAACAACTCAAGTATTTATCATATAACTCAAGAATAAATAATAACAATATTCGTCTTAGGTTTCATCCCCCTCAAGTATTTGAGGGGTTTAGTTCATAATAAAGAAAGAAAACATCTCAGAAGAATTAAGATAACAAAACATAAAGAACCCGAAAACCCCTAAAGGAATTTAGGGAGATCCTCTGTCTTGATGTAGAATCCTGGCTTCTGGGATGAATCAATCGGCTTCCCTTAGAGTAATACCTTGCTTTCACTCTTTGTGTTGGCAGAAATATGGCACTCTTTCCTGAGAGAAAAGAGTATATCTTTAGAGTTGCCTCTTGGGGTCTTTATATAGAGTTTAGAATGGCTTTCTTAGCCCCTAAACATCCAAATCCAAGTGAAATTCCTCTTCCTCATGACTAGAACACGCCCGTGTGCCACGTCCGTGTGATTTCGACAAGAGATCGTGTTCGGGACTGTTGAGGTGGCACGACCGTGTGCCCTGGCTGTGCTTGTCGAGAGTTGGACCGTGTGGTCTTCGTGTGGCACGACCATGTGCCACGGCCGTGTGATGATCCCTTGGCCGTGTCGATTACACATTTTGGCCCATTTTCATGGTTTTTGGCCCGTTTTCCGTTCTTTTCTCTTCCTTATGCTCTCCTGAGTATAATATATGAAAAAGAAAGATTAAGAGCACCAATTCTCACAAAATTAATGATAATCCATCCAAAATATAGGCTAAACATGAGGTAAAAATATGTATAATTTATCGTTTATCAGAGAGCATAGGGAAGAGAAAAGAACGAGAAACGGGCCAAAAACAGAGAAAATGGGCCAAAATGAGAAAACAATACGGCCCAGAGATTCACCACACGGACGTTGCACACAGCCGTGCCACACAAGGTCCAACACGGCCCAACCTCGACAAACACGGCCAGACCACACGGCCGTGCTACCATCAACAGGCCCGCACATGGCCTCTTATCGATCCACACGAGCGTGGTACACGGGCGTGTCCCTATCATGAGGAAGTTCAATTCTACTCGAAAAAGGATACTTAGGGGCTAAGAAAGCCGTTCTAAACTCTATATAAAGACCCTAGGAGGCAACTTCAAGGGTGTGCTTATTTCTCGCTAAGGGAATACTCTTTTCTCTGAAGAAAGAGCACCGTAATTCTGCCAACACAAGGAGTGAAAGTAAGGAATTACTCCAAGGGAAGCCGATTGATTCATCCTAGAAGCCAGAATTCTACATCAAGACAGAGGATCTCCCTAAATTCCTTCAAGGGTTTTTGGGTTTTTTATGTTTTGTTATCTTATTTCTTCTGAGATGTTTTCTTTATTAGTTATGAACTAAACCCCTCAAATACTTGAGGGGGATGAAACCTAAGCCAAATCTTGTTATTATTTATTCTTGAATTATTTGATAAATACTTGAATTGTTCTTAATTATGTGTTCTTCATTCTTGATTTAATAATCCTAGGTATTACTTCAAGAACTTGATGTGCTTAGGCAGAGGAGCAAAAGTCCCTGTTTTAAGAGTAGATCTACCATAATTATGCGGAGTTGAATGCAACCCTAGACATAGGGCGACATAAATCTGCTGGATTAGGGTCAAACCTAATAAGAGGATCCATAGATCGAATTAATGCAACCTAGGGGTGTTAATTAATAAGAAAACTTTAATTAACCACCTAGGATTAGTTGTTCTTATCCTCGACTGAGGTATTAACATAAGTTAGGGATCTCTACAGATCAAGTCAAGTGAAGAAATCATCTAGTTCAAGAAATTAATAACAAGTGAAGTCTTGGTGGATTCTCCCTTAAGTATTGCTCATATCAATCAACTTTTCCCTAAAGTTTTCCCCAATTTACTTTTTGTGCACTTTTAGTTAGTTTTAGAATTAGTTTCAACCAATCCCCTTTTATTTTTAGGCTAGATAATAGAAAGGAAGTAAGTATTAGTACTTTTGGTTCCCTTGGGTACGATAACTCAGTCTTGCCGCTAAACTATACTACTGTTTGATAGGTGCGCTTGCCTTTAAAATCGTGATATTAGTTAGTTTTTGGTGTGATCAGTTTTTATAAATTTTATTACTTAATATCGCCAGTATCACTGCTACTGGGGTTATATATCTGACGCCCCGGGGCGATCTCGTGCCAATAGTCGACTGGCCTGAGATGGATACAACAGGAGAGGTTGGGGAAGTCTTCTTCTTCCATGAATTGCTCTATGTAGAGCCCGAGTGCTAAGCCGAACTCTGGTACGCTCAGGTGGCATACGCGACCTCCTAAGCGGAACTGGACCGTTCTGGGATCATCAAACCAGTTCATGACGGTCTGGAGGTGGAACGTGGAACAGAACTCGAGGGTGAGCTCCATGTATATAGGCTCGATGATTTGGAAGAACTGCTCCTAAGGGTCCGTCATGAGTAGGGCTCGGACTGAATCAGCAAGGTTTACTCGTTCTAGTGCTACCCAATCTATGCATCGGCCAACGCTCAATGGGCGTTCCCGTAGTATTTGAAATAATTACTCTTGTGAGGTTTGAGAGAATGTGATGGACGGGTGGCGAACTTCGGAGGTGGGTCTCGAGGAAGAACCACCTGGTCCCTTTCGTTTCTTCGAGGCGGGGACGGCAGCTTTCTTACCGCGCGATGACATGTTACCTAAAATAAAGTGAGAATTATTAGTTCTAAAAATTGAAGTTAAATTGTAAACTATAATAAAATTAAATGTGTAGATTAAAATGACAATGTGCCTAAAAAAATAAAATAGGAACTAACCAAAATAGTATATATAATCCATTCTAAGTGGTAGCAAAAACAAACAATATGGGTATGTATTTATAGTAAATTTATGAAATAAATGGCAAGCAATTGTGCACTTAAATGGCATGCAATCCTAATATGATCTCTAACATTCTAGATTATTCATCCTAGTGTAACTAATTCCATGCTTGAATTAATATCTAGAATAAAGTAAAATTAACTAAATAGATAATAAAAATGAAATATAAATAAATAAAATGAGAAAAATGAGAAAATAGAACCAAATATAGGGTTGCACGATCGTGGGTTAAGGTGGAACGGTCATGGGGTGAGGTTACACGGGCGTGTGTCGGCTGTGTGTGAGCGTGGTGGTGGTTTTAAGGTCGGTGGCGATGTTCATGGTGGTTGTGGAGGGGAGATTTTTGGGTTTGAGTGGAGAAGAGAATGAATAGTGGCTTCCTATTTATAGTTTTTGGGTCACACGGGCATGTCACACGCTTGTGTGACTCGGGTTTTGCCCGTGTGTTTCGAAGTTGGCGTACCTGGTTTAAAAAGCATGCCCGTGTTGGCCATCTTACATGGCCGTGTGCGATTGTGTTCGCTTTTCCCACGGGCGTGGGGTATGTCACACGGCCGTTTGCGATATAGGTTTCATTCTTCACACGGCCGTGTAGAAGGGCACACGACCGTGTCCAAATTGGTAGTGTTGGCCACGGTCTAGAGACACAGGCGTGGGGATTTGTGCAAGCCCGTGTTTAAGTTGAAGGGTTGCCACGGCCGTGTCGCACGGCCGCGGGGATTTATCGACAGCCCATGTTTTGGGAAAAATTTTCACTCTGTTTGTACACGGCCTAAGTGCACGACCATGTTTCTGCTTTAAATGTTCACACGGCCTGAGGCACGCCCGTGTGCAAGGCCGTGTGGTCTTAAATTTTTGCATTTAAAAAGGGTTAGTTGATGCATGAAAAACTAAAATTTTAAAGAAAGAAAAGTTACTAAGTTAGTGCTCGGGTTGCCTCCCAAGAAGCGCTTATTTTGAGTCTAAGCTCGACTCTACCTGGATGTATCACGAAGGGATTTTGGGGAGCTGAAACTCCTCCCTGTTATCTTTAAAATTCTTATCTCTATAATGTTTAAGCCTATGGCCGTTTACCTTGAATGTACCGTGGTTGAAGTGAGTTACCTCAATTGTGCCGTATGGAAAGATAGTTTGAACAGTAAATGGACTTGACCACCTTGACTTGAGTTTTCCAGGAAATAGTCTCAGCCTTGAGTTGTAGAGTAAGACAAGATCACCTGTTTTAAACTGCTTAGGTTGTTTCAGTCATTTGTCATGATGTCGCTTCATGGCTTCCTTATATAGTCGTGAGCTCTCGTAGGTATTGCAACGTCATTGATCTAGTTCATTTAACTGCATTAATCTTTTCTCACCTGTAAGTTTGAAATCAAGGTTTAAAAATTTGATAGCCCAAAATGCTTTATGTTCAAGTTCAAATGGCAGATGACAACTTTTTCCGTAGACAAGCTTATAGGGGGATGTACCTATAGGTGTTTTAAAAGCAGTTCTATAAGCCCATAAAGCATCTTCTATTTTTCTTGACCAATCTTTTCTATTTGTTTCTATTGTTTTCTCTAGGATGCGTTTTAGTTCCCTATTTGTTACTTTGACTTGGCCACTGGTGTGTGGATGATAAGGGGTAGCTGTTCTATGGTGTACTCTATACCTTTTTAAAATTTTTTCAAATTGGGCATTGCAAAAATGGGTACCCCTATCACTGATAATTATCCTGGGTGTTCCAAATCGAGAGAAAAGTTTCTTCAAAAATCGTACTACCATTCTAGCATCATTAGTAGGTAAGGCTTGGGCTTCCACCCATTTTGACATATAATCTACCGCTACTAGAATGTACTTATTCCCAAATGAAGTAGGGAATGGACCCATGAAATCAATACCCCATACATCAAATATTTCGCATGAAAGTATATAGCTTTGAGGCATTTCATTATGTTGAGAAATATTACCTGTTCGCTGACATTTATCACAAGATGTCACATACTTGTTGGCATCCTGAAAAGTGTAGGCTAGTAAAAGCCTGATCTGAGTACCTTATGAGCAGTTCTAGCTCCACTGTGATGTCCTCCTGTGGGTCTTGAATGGTAGTGATTGAAAATCTGGTATGTTTCTGTTTCATTAACGCATCTTCGAATAACCTGATCTGTACAAATTCGAAAAAGAAAAGGATCCTCCCAAAAGTAGTTTTTCACATCAGCGAAGAATCACTTCTTATAGGTTAGCCCTTGTGGGGTGATGTTAGCTACTAAATAATTAGCAAAATCAGCAAACTAAGGAACTGCTGCATCAGCTAAGGTTAGGAGTTATTCTTCAGGAAACAAGTCGTTTATTTTATCGAGGTACTTGGGTTGCGTGTTTTCTAATCTTGAAAGGTGATCTGCTGCCAAGTTTTCAGCTCCCTTCCTGTCCTTTATTTCTAAATCGAACTCCTGTAACAATAGAATCCATCTTATTAATCGAGGTTTTGCATCAGTTTTAGTTAAAAGGTAACGAAAAGCAGAATGGTCAGTATAAACAATAACTTTTGACGAAATCAAATAAGATCTGAATTTATCAAATGCAAAAATAACAGCTAGTAATTCTTTTTCTATGGTAGTATAATTTGCTTGAGCAGCTGTCAGAGTTCTGCTAGCATAATAGATCGGTTGAAAGTGCTTGTCTCTTCGCTGTCCCAAAACTGCACCTTCTGCAAAATCACTTACATCACACATTAGTTCAAAAGGTAGATTCCAATCAGGTGAAATCATAATCGGGGCATTGACTAACTTTTCTTTAAGAGTATTAAAAGATTCTAAACATTCTTGGTCAAAGTTGAAAAGCACGTCTTTTTCTAGCAGCTTTGTTAAAGGCTTAGCTATTTTAGAAAAATCTTTAATAAACCTGCGATAAAAACCGGCATGTCCTAAAAAGCTTCTTATAGCCTTAACTGAATTAGGGGGAGGTAATTTTTCAATGATTTTAATTTTTGCTTTATCTACCTCTATCTCTTTACTAGAAATTTTATGTCCTAATACAATACCCTCTTGAACCATAAAGTGGCATTTTTCCCAGTTTAGCACTAAATTTGTCTCTTCACATCTCATCAAAACACATTTTAGATTATTAAGACAAAGTTGGAAAGAATTACCGAAAACTAAAAAATCATCCATAAATACCTCCATGATGTCTTCCACAAATTCATTGAAGATAGCTAGCATGCATTACTGAAAAGTAGCAGGAGCGTTACATAAACCAAAAGCCATTCTACGATAAGCAAACGTACCGTATGGACATGTGAATGTCATTTTCTCCTGATCTTTTGGAGTTATCGAGATTTAGAAGTAACCAGAGAGGCCATCTAGGAAACAATAATACATGTGACCTGATAATCTTTCCAACATCTGATCAATAAAAGGTAAGGGAAAATGATCTTTTCGAGTGGCGTCATTCAGCTTTCCATAATCAATGTAAACTCTCCATCCAGTGACTGTTCTTGTAGGTATTGACTCTTTTTTGTCATTAGAGACCATGGTCAAACCTCCCTTTTTAGGAACAACCTGCACAGGACTTACCCAAGAACTGTCAAAAATAGGATAAATAATGCCTGCATCTAGAAGTTTAATTACCTCGTCTTTTACAACTTCCTTCATGTTAGGATTCAATCGTCTCTGAGCTTGCACCGATGGTTTAAATTCATCTTCTATTAAAATTTTATGGGTGCAGAAGGAAGGATAATATCTAAAATTTTCCAAGCTATAGCATGCTTGTGTTCCCTTAACACATGGAGTAGTTCCTCTTTTTCTGTAATGCTCAAATCTGATGCGATAATAACTGGTAAAGTTGAATCTTCCCTTAAAAAGGCATATTCTAGATGATCTGGCAGTTGCTTTAACTCTAATTTAGGGGGTTCATCAATGGAAGGTTTCTGTCTTAATTCATCATTCATCTTTATACTTTCATAACTTATGTGTCTTGTGATGATTTCATTAGAATCTAACTCCTTTCTTACTTCCTCAATTTCAGTGGTGGCTTCATCTTTCCTCTCACCTTAAATAAGACACAGTTCCAATGTGCCTGTGATAGAAAGTTCCTGAAAATTATCTTGAACAAAGTAATTAATAATATCAACAAAATAACAGGAATCATCTTGTTCTTTAGAAAATTTCATAGCATCATAGATTTTAAAAACAGCTTCTTCCTCACAACCTCTAAGTACTAATTTACCATCCCCTACATCAATAACAGCTCTAGCAGTGGCTAAGAATGGACATCCCAAAATTAAAGGTACCTCAATATCCTCATCCATATCAAGCACAACAAAATCAATAGGGAATATAAATTTATCTACCTTTACTAGCACAACTTTGATGATTCCCCTAGGATATTTAATAGATCTATCAGCTAGTTGAATACTCATCCTAGTGGGCTTTGGTTCCCCTAGACCTAATTGCTTGAACATTTTGTAAGGCATGAGATTAATGCTAGCACCTAAATCAGCTAAGGCTTTATCAATAAGTAAACTACCAATTAAACAAGGAATAGTAAAACTTCCTAGATCTTTCAGTTTTACCGGTAATTTATTTTAGAGAATAGCTGAGCATTCTTCGTTGAGTTCCACTGTAGCTAATTCTTCCAACTTCCTTTTATTTGTCAGAAGTTCTTTAAGGAACTTCGCGTACTTCGGCATTTACGAAATTGCTTCAACAAAAGGTAAGTTAATGTGTAATTGTTTAAAAAGTTCAAGAAATTTACCGAATTGAGCGTCTGTACGGTCTTTCTTCAACTTTGCCGGATATGGAATGGGCGGTTTGTATTCCTTGAGTGCTGGTGGAGTGTTTTCCTTGGGTTCCTCTACCTTGTCTCCTAAAGATTTTGGAGCAGATTTCTTTTCTGGTTCAGCTAGTACTTTCCCATCTCTTAGAGTAATTGCTTTGACATGTTCTCTGGGATTTGGCTCAGTATTACTTGGTAGTCCACCTTGTGGTCTCTCTGAAATTAATTTTGCAAGTTGACCGATTTGATTCTCAAGCCCTTGAATTGATGCTTGCTGGTTTTTTAGTGCCGTTTCAGTGTTTTGGAAACGGGTTTATGATGCAGCCATAAATTTGGTGAACATCTCTTCAAGATTCGGCTTTTTCTTTTGTTGTAGTGGTGGCTGTTGAAATCCCGGAGGAGGCTGTTGTCTTTGATTTCCTTATCCTCCCCATAAAAAATTGGGGTAATTTCTCCAACTTGCATTGTAAGTATTACTATAAGGGTTATTTTGAGGTCTAGAATTGTTACCCATATAGTTGGCTTGCTCAGTTTCCATGCTGTGTCCATAGGATAAGTAGTCTGGATTGAACATATTTACTGGAGTTGTGTCACACTGCATCACTGGCTGTGCCTGCGTAGAACCAAAAAAATTATCAAACTTTTTATTTAAAAGTTATACTTGGTTAGTAAGCATAGTGACAGCATCAATATTATAAACTCCTGCGGCTTTTGTCGGCTTTGTCATCATGACTTGCCATTGATAATTATTCAGTGACATCTCTTCAATAAATTCATAAACTGCTTCGGGTGTTTTATTGTTGATCGTTCCTCCTGCGGCTACATCGATCATTTGCCTTGTTGAAGGGTTCAAACCGTTGTGAAAGGTTTGAACTTGTAGCCACAAAGGTAAACCATGATGAGGGCATCTTCTCATAAGATCTTTGTATCTCTCCCAGGCATCGTATAGTGTTTCTAAATCCATCTACATAAAAGAAGAGATATCGTTTCGTAATTTAGCTGTTTTAGCTGGAGGAAAGTATTTAAGTAAAAATTTTTCGGTCATTTGTTCCCATGTAGTGATTGAGCCTCATGGTAAAGAGTTTAACCACTGTTTGGCTTTATTTCTCAAAGAGAATGGAAATAGCCTTAGATGAATGGCATCGTCAGAAACGCCATTAATTTTAAAGGTATCACAAAGTTCCAAAAAATTGGCTATGTGTGAATTTGGATCTTCATCCTGTAAACCATCAAACTGCACCAATTGCTGTATCATCTGAATAGTGTTAGGTTTTAATTCAAAATTATTAGAAGTAATAGTAGGTCTAATAATGCTAGTTTGGGTACCAGCCAAACTAGGTTTAGCATAATCATACATAGTGCGAGGAGCTTCTTCTTGATTTGCTGGTGGCGCGGCTATTGCGGGAGGTGGTGGAATGTTTTGGTTTGCTTCCATCTCTTCTGTAGGTTCTGGCCTTTGTTCTTGTCCTTGTTCTGGATAATGTAGGCTTCGTCTGATCTCTCTACGAGTTCTGTGAACTGTCGCTTCTAAATCTTCGTCAAAAAGAAATGTTCCTGCTGGGTTGTTTCTAGTCATAAACTAGAAATACCTAGAAGGAAAAATCAAAGAAAAATAAAAATAAAAATAAATAAAAACTGAAAATAAATAAATATAGTAATGGCTAAAGTAATAGAAATCGAGTTTTCTTAATATTTCAGTTCCCCAGCAACGGCGCCAAAAACTTGATACTCGCGATATTAAGTAATAAAATTTAAAAAAATTGATCACACCAAAAACTAACTAATATCACGATTTTAAAGGCAAGCGCACCTATCAAACAGTAGTATAGTTTAGCGGTAAGACCGAGTTATCGTACCCAAGGGAACCAAAAGCACTAATACTTACTTCCTTTCTATTATCTAGCCTAAAAATAAAAGAAGGTTGTTTGAAACTAATTCTAAAACTAACTAAAAGTGTACAAAAAGTAAATTGGGGAAAACTTTCGGGAAAAGCTAATTGATATGAGCAATACTCAAGGGAGAATCCACCTAGACTTCACTTGTTATTGGCTTCTTGAACTAGACGATTTCTTCACTTGACTCGATCCGTAGAGATCCCTAACCTATGTTAATACCTCTATCGAGGATAAGAACAACTAATCCTAGGTGGTTAACTAAAGTTTCTTTATTAATTAACACCCTTAGGTTGCATTAATTCGATCTATGGATCCCCTATTAGGTTTGACCCTAATTCGGCAGATTTATGTCGCCCTATGTCTAGGGTTGCATGCAACTCCACTTAATTATGGTAGATACTATTAAAACAGGGACTTTTGCTCCTCTGCCTAAGCACATCAGTTTCTTGAAGTAATACCTAAGACTATTAAATCAAGAATGAAGAACACATAAGTAAGAACAATTCAAGTATTTATCATATAATTCAAGAATAAATAATAACAAGATCTGTCTTAGGTTTCATCCCCCTCAAGTATTTGAGAGGTTTAATTCATAATTAATAAAGAAAACATCTCAGAAAAAATAAGATAACAAAACATAAAGAACCCAAAAACCCCTGAAGGAATTTAGGGAGGTCCTCTGTCTTGATGTAGAATTCTGGCTTCTAGGATGAATCAATTGGCTTCCCTTGGAGTAATTCCTTGCTTTCACTTCTTGTGTTGGCAGAAATATGGCGCTCCTTTTGGAAGAAAAGAGTACACCCTTAGAGTTGCCTCCTAGGGTCTTTATATAGAGCTTTGGGATGCCTTTCTTAGCCTCCAAGTATCCAAATCCGAGTGAAATTGCACTTCCTCACGACAGGGACATGCCCGTGTGCTACGCCCGTGTGGTTTCAATAAGGGCCGTGTGTGGGCCTGTTGATGGTGGCACGACTGTGTGGCCTGGCCGTGCTTGTCGGGGCTAGGCCGTATGGACTTCATGTGGCACGACCGTGTGGTGACTCCTTGGGCCGTGTCGTTTTCACACTTTGGCCCATTTTCCTCGTTTTTGGCTCGTTTTCTGTTCTTTTCTCTTCCCTATGCTCTCCTGAATATAAGACATGAAAAAGAAGGATTAAGAGTACCAATTCTCACAAAATTAATGATAATTCATCCAGAAATTAGGCTAAACATGAGGTAAAAATATGTATAATTTATCATTTATCATCGTGCCACATTAACAGGCAACTCACACGGGCGTGGCACGCGGGCGTGTCCCTGTCGTGATGAAGTTCAATTTCACTCAAAAAAGGCTACTTAGGGGCTAAGAAATACATTCTAAACTCTATATAAAGACCCTAGGAGGCAATTACAAGGGTGTAGAGGAGAGGAGAGTGTTGAGCACATTATTCCCGCCAAGACGGGAAGTTAAAGGTAGGGAATTATTCGAAGGATAGCTGATTGATCCATCTCAGAAATCAGGATCTACATCAAGACAGAGGATCTCCCTTCTATCCTTTCAGGAGTTTTGGGTTTTCTTATGTTTTGCTATTTTCTTTATTCTGAGATGTTTCTTTTTATAAACATGAACTAAACCCCAAATATCTAAGGGGGATGAAACCTAAGATGAATCTTGTTATTGTTATCTAAACTATATGATAAATTTTTGATTTGTTCTTAATTGTGTTTTTAACTCTTGAATTGATATTTTTGGGATATTGATTTAAGTCGAATGTGCTTATACAGAGGAGTAAAAGTCCCTGTATAGGAGTAGATCCAACATAATTAAGCGGAGTTGATCACAATCCTAGACATAGGATGACAAAAATCTACCGGATTAGAGTCAAATCTAATATGGGGAGCCATAGATCGAGTTAATGCAAGACTAGGGGTTTTAATTAGAAAGAGATTTCAATTAATCAACCTAGGATTAGTTGTTCTTATCCTCGACAGAAGTATTAACATATTTTAGGGATCTCTACGGATCAAGTCAAATGAAGAAATCGCCTAGTTCAGAGTTAGGTAACAAGTGAAGTCTAGATGGATTCTTCCTTAGGTATTGCCCTCATCAATCAGTTTTTCCCAAAAGAATCTCCCAATTTACTCTTTATCGTTTCTTCAGTTTAGTTTAGAGTGAATTAGTTTACACAAACCACCTCTTTATTTTTAGGCTAGATAATAGGAAGGAAGTTTTACTAGTACTTTTAGTTCCTTGGATTCGATATTCCGGTCTTGCCACTAGCTATACTACTATTCGATAGGTGTGTTTGCCTTTTTATCGTGATAATAGTTAGTTTCCAGGTACGATCAATTTTATTACTTTATCTCATCACGATCAGCCTACTAGTTTGGTGGATAAGAGGAGAGGGTTTATACATGTAGTGTTATGTTCGAAGCATGGTGTGGACATTATTTTTACTATTAATGCTGTGTGGGTGGTTGTGTTGGACTGAATATTAATGGTGGAGTGTTTAGTGGAGCAAAATAAGGGATTTGGAAGTTACCCAAATTTTTAGTGCATTCTCTCTCTGTCGAATTCTTTGCAAAGTTTCTCCTCTCCACCTTCGTTTTTCCTTTCTCCCTTTCCTAAACCCTTGCTGCCAAAATTTTATTTTTGTTATCCTTCTCCTCCACTTTTCTTTCGTTCGTTTAGCCTTGGCATACTACTTGTGGTTCCATCAGCTCGGTAAGTGTGGTTTTCACTATCATTGTGTCGTTTCTTTTGGGGATCGATTAAGAGGGTTTTAATTTACTGTTTAGGAGACAGTCTAAGATCGGAGGACTATTAGACGGCATTCTGAACAGCGAGAAGTCACCGTTGTTCATTAAAGGTAAAGTTATCATTATTTTTGGGTTTTATCATTACTTAGCAATTCTAGATAAGTGACTGAAATTGGACTTTGAATTGAAGGTATAGGTTTGGTAGGGCTCAGGAGTGCTTAGGCATCAGAAAAATCCAAGTGTGTACTCTGATTGCACTGAAATCGCATTTTGGTGAAAGGTGAAAATGAAACTGTTGACGCCACATGGGCGTGTGGACTACCCCTGTGAAGGTCGTATGCTGAGACACGATTGTGTGATCGACGAACCAGGTCGTGCGCATGCGACACGGGCGTGACAGACACGACCGTGTAAGGCTAGCAAGGCCCTATGCGAGACACGGGCTTAGCTAATTTGGAAGTGTGGGCCACACAAGGGTGTGGGTCTACACAGGTGAACCACATGGGCGTTTGGGATTTTGGGCCAGGCCGTGTGATCCACACAGCCAAGGCCAATTTGGGCTGTGTGGGTAGGCCATATAGGCGTGTGACCCTATTTTTTCGAATCAAATTGTAAGGTTGCACGGGTCACCTTAGTCGACTGCGACCTATCGTAGGGTCAGTAAGGATATCATAGACCCAGATTCTGTTAACTGATATTGATGTATGTATTTGCATGTTTTTATAGCATGTATATCCGATCTGATCTGTTTTGATTATATGAGTATGATCTGTGTATCTGCATAATAGCATGCCATACCTGTATGTTGCACTACATTGGGGTGGGATTATTGCTGAAGAGAAGGAAGTATTTGAAAAGCTTTAAGCCTGTTGTCTGGTAGCTATGCTGCATATATCTGTTATGTGCCGTTTACGATACCTCATGGTGTGTAGGGCTGGATGGATTGATTTTATCCCCATACTTGGTGTGTAGGGCTGGGTGGGTTGATTTTATCCCCACGTGGTGTGTAGGATTGGACGGAGATAGTGTGCAGGGTTGGTGGGCATGATTTACTGTTACCTGATCTATTCTGATTCTGTATCTGATTCGGCTTAAGGGCCCTATTATATATATCTGATTTCTTGTGAGTAGACTAAGGCTCATACTGATTCTGTAATGGGCTTAGGCCTGAATTATGTCTATTATCTGATCTGATATCTAATTATATGCATGCTATATTGTGGGGATGTACACACTGAGTTTGCGAAAACTCACCCCTTTATTGTTTTATCTGTCAGGTAATCCCCAACAGGAGATGGATTGGCGCAGCGGAATGCTCGACGGTGACCACTACTAGATACACTTTGTTTTCACGGTTCTACAGTTTACATTCTGCTTTATTATTGATTTGTTTATGGGAATTTTTATGTAATGTGGACTTTAAGACTGTTACCGTTTAACTAGGGATTTTGAACTGTTTTATGGTTTATAAACTACAACACCACGAAACATTGTTTTCCAAAATTAATGAAGAGCTTTCGCGTAAAAGAGAAGGATTTAAGCAAATAGGTTAGTTCGTGATTTTAAGACCTAAGTAAAGATAATAATTGCAATGATTTTTAACTTGTCGAGGCATTTTCAAAAACACTTGCATGTGACGTTGCCAGATTAGGCCATCGCGTCTAGGCTAGGTTTGGGGTGTTACATTTAGTGGCATTAGAGCCAGGTTGCAAAACTCAACTGTGGATTGAGTTTTAAAGTATGGTTTTGAGAAATGATTTGAAAATGATTTTGGAATATTGTTGGTTATAAATAAGTGGCACACCGAGTCTCTGGTATCGATCTTGTAAGTTTTTTAAAATTCTGATATGTACTGTTTGAAAGCATGCTTAGTTACACTAAAATACTGTTTAATCTGTCTGAAAAATACTAATAGTATGCTATGAAACTACTTAGGTAGGACTCTACTGAAACAGTTTAGGTAGTGTAAACTGAAACTGTAGTGAGACTATTCTTTTTCTCACGAAGATAGACTCTGAAAATTCTGATACTGTACTACATAAAATATTTGTTAATAATTATCGGAACTGTAAACTAATCTGCATAAAACTGTTAATACAGATAATTTGATATTTATGATTAGCACACACTGTACTCGTGGACAGGGTACTAGAGGCCGAGGTAGAGGCCGTAGAGGGGCTCGAGCTGAGTCCTTTGCTTCTGGTACTATACCTATTATGGATACTAGTGAGACACTGACATTGCCCATGACTGAGATTGGGTCTGGATCTTATGATCCTACGACTGGGGACGACGCAATGTCCCAAGCCATCTGTACATTTTGGAGAGGGTCACTAGGCCCAATACTGGATTTGGAGGCGGTGGGTCGATTATGGAACGATTTCGGGCCAATGGGGGTTAGTTATTTAGGGGCATCGCGGGAGTTGCTCCTAACGTGGCTAAGTACTGGATAGAGGCCACGAAGCTTATTATGGATGATCTGGATTTCACTGCTGAGCAAAAATTTAAGGGGTCTGTCTCACTACTTCGAGACGAGGCATATCAGTGATGACTCAAGATTAAGGAGGGCACTCAGCCCAAGCGTTTGACATGGGATCTATTTAAGACGGCCGTTCAGAGTAAATATGTGAGGCCAGTTATACTGATGCTAGGAGGTGTGAGTTCCTTAATCTCACCCATGGAGATTGTACAGTGGCTGAGTATGAGGCCAAATTTCTGAGGTTGAGCTGTTATGCACGAGGCAGGGTGGCAATTGAGTATGAGCGTTGTATCCGGTTTGAGGATAGTCTCCCTGACAGCCTACAGGTTCTGATAGCTCCTCAAAGGGAGCGTGACTTCTCTGCTTTAGTTGAAAAGGCAAAAATCGCTGAAGAGGTGAAGCACACTGAGCACCAAAATCGAGACAGAGGGAAGGCCAAGAGGGAGTCTAAGCCTTTGAACACTGGGATGAGGCCTAAGCAAAAGGCCAGGACTGATAGGCCCGTGAAAGTTGGGTTTATTGTTGCACCTATAGGGTGGTGATGTGTCAGCAATGTAATAGACACCATCCGGATGAATGTTGGAGAGCTACTAGGGTGACTGAGCATCGTGTAAAGGATTGTCCACTGAGGGGTAATCAGATGCAAGCTCCGATTAATGAGATTGTACAGCTACCGAGGGTAGTTCAGCAGCCACCTAGAGGCCGAAGATAGGCTAGGGGTGGTAATGGTATGGGCTGAGGGCAAAGAGCACCTGGCAGATGTGCTGGACCGACTGAGGTGAGACAGCCTGCACTGGTTTATGTTACACGTCGCCGTGAGGATGGAGATGCTCCGGACGTCATCACAGGTACATTTCTAATTTTTAATGTACCTTACTATGCATTTATAGACATAGGCTCTACACACTCTTATGTAGCTAGTATTGTGTCTGAGACTTTGAGGTTTCTGCATGAGAGTACTTCTGGTGAGATATTAGTGGTGAGTTCGTTGGGGCAGTCTATAAGAGTTAGTAAACTGTTTAGAGATGTTCCATTAGAGGTCCAAGGGACGATATTTCTGGCTCATTTGATGGAGCTCCTGTTTGGGGAGTTTGATTTAATTCTTGGCATGGACTGGTTAGTAAAACACCGAGTGAGTCTAGATTGTGCTGAGAAGAGGGTTGTTTTGAGGACCAAGGAGGATAACGAGATAGTCATGATTGGTGAACAATGGAATTATCTAAGTAATGTGATATCTGCGTTGGTAGTAGAGAAGTTAGTAAGAAAATGATGTCTAGCATTCTTAGCCTACATCAGTGTTTTGGATTCTGTGGACTCTTTGGTTAAAGACATCCACACTATGAGGGACTTTCCAGATGTGTTCCTAGAGGAACTACCGGGTTTGCCTCTGAGTCGAGAGGTGGAGTTTGGGATCGAGCTGATTCCTGGTACAGCTCTGGTGTCTATCGCCCCTTACCAAATGGCACCGAAGGAGCTTAAGAGCTTAAGGTCGAGATACAAGAGTTGTTGGATTATGGGTTTATTTATCCTAGCATGTCTCTATGGGGAGCACCTGTTCTGCTCGTAAAGAAGAAGGATGGTACGATGAGGATGTGTATCGACTATCGTCAGTTGAATAAATTGATGATTAAGAATAAATACCCGCTTCCAAGGATAGATGACTTGTTCAATCAGTTCAGAAGGGCTTCTGTATTCTCCAAGATTGATTTGCATTTAGGATACCATCAGTTGAGGGTAAAGGAGGCTGATATGCATAATACAACATTTAGGATTCGTTATAGACATTACGAGTTCCTAGTTATGCCTTTTGGGTTGACTAATGCACCAGCGACGTTTATGGACTTGATGAACATTGTGTTCTAGCCTTACTTGGATTAGTTTGTGGTAGTGTTCATCGACGATATTCTGGTGTATTCTAAGTCAGAGGATGAGCACGATGAGCATCTCAGAGTTGTTCTGCAGACTCTGCGCGAGAAACAACTATATGTGAAGTTCTCTAAGTGTGAGTTCTAGCTTCGAGAGGTTACTTTCTTGGGGCATGTGGTACCTATTGAGGGGATTTGTGTGGATCCTCGTAAGATTGAGGCTGTGTTGAATTGGAAACAGCCGAAGAATATGTCAGATATTCATAACTTTCTGCGGTTAGCAGGATACTACCGTCATTTTGTAGATGGGTTCTCTTTGACCGCAACTCCGTTGACTAAGCTGCTACGTAAGGGAGTTCCTTTCATTTGGGCTAATGCACAGTAGGAAAGCTTTAAGAAGCTTAAGACCATTTTGACATAGGCTCCAGTTCTGAGATAGCCTGAGCTTGGGAAGGACTTCGTAGTTTACAATGATGCGTCAAACATGAGTTTGGGTTATGTTCTGATGCAAGACAGTAAGGTTGTGGCTTAT
Organism: Gossypium stocksii; assembly: GCA_020496765.1. Taxonomy (NCBI): domain Eukaryota; kingdom Viridiplantae; phylum Streptophyta; class Magnoliopsida; order Malvales; family Malvaceae; genus Gossypium; species Gossypium stocksii. Next base: position 6,597,599 of record CM035622.1, on the reverse strand, counting down.
GCGTCTCGATAGCTCAAGACTCATGAGGTGAATTATCCGATGCATGACTTAGAGTTAGCTGCATTAGTCTTTACTCTAAAGACTTGGAGGCATTATCTGTACAGTGAGAGGTGTACTATCTACACTGATCACAAGAGCGTCAAGTATCTCCTCACTCAGAAGGAGTTAAATCTTAGGTAGCGTCGATGGGTTGAGCTACTTAAGGACTACGACTACAGCATAGAGTACCATCCTGGTAAGGCTAATGTGGTGGTCGACGCATTAGGCCGTAGGGCTGTGACCGATCTAAGAGTGTTGTTCACTCGACTGAGTTTATATGACGATGGGAGTTTGTTGGTAGAACTTCAGGTGAAACCGATATGGATTGTGCAGATCAGAGATAAATAGATGGGAGATAAGTCTCTTGAGTTGCAGTTCCGTCAGGTTGAGACTGAGACTACTTCGAATTTTGGGCTTAATGATGATGGGGTTTTGTGCTTCAGAGGTTGGAGCTGTGTACCAAATGACGAGGATTGAGATAGTCAATTCTGAGGGAAGCACATAGTAAGCCTTATGCTATACACCCTGATGGGAATAAAATGTACAGAGATCTTAGAGAGTTGTATTGGTGGCCAGGGTTGAAGCGTGAGGTGACTGATTTTGTGGCTCGCTGTTTAACATGTTAGCAAGTTAAGGCTGAGCATCAGTTACCTTCAGGTTTGCTACAGCCTATAAAGATATCGATGTGGAAATGAGAGCGAGTAACGATGGAATTGGTTAGTGGGTTGCCTTTAACACCTACTAAGAAGGATTCTGTATGGGTCATCGTGGATCGATTGACCAAGTCAGCTCACTTCATTCCTGTTAGGATAGATTTCTCCCTATAGAAACTGGCTAAACTTTACATTTCAGAGATTGTGAAGCTGCATGGGGTTCCTATATCGATCAGTACTTCTTTTCATCCTCAGATAGACAGCCAGTCAGAGAGGGTGATTTAGATATTGGAAGAAATGTTGAGGAGTTGTATGATAGATTTCCGAGGTAGTTGAGAGGAGTACTTGCCTTTAGCAGAGTTCACCTACAACAATAGCTATCAGTCTAGTATACATATGGCACCTTACGAGGCACTGTATTGTCGTAAGTGTCGTACTACTTTATGCTGGACTGAGTTAGGTGAGTGACGTGTTCTAGGTCTAGAATTGGTATCAGATACTGATGACAAAGTTCGTTTGATTCGAGAGCATCTGAAAGTGGCTTCTGATAGGCAGAAGTCCTATGCAGATTTAAAGAGGAAGGACATTGAGTATTCTGTGGGGGACTTGGTTTTTCTTAAGGTTTCGCCATCGAAGAAGGTTCTGAGGATCGGTTGCAAGGGCAAGTTAAGTCCTTGGTTTATTGGGCTGTACCGGATTTTGAAATGAGTGGGACCAGTCACATATCTATTGGAACTACCTCCAGAGTTAGATTGTATTGGTGATGTGTTCCACGTCTCGATGTTGAGACGTTATTGCTCTGATCCCACGCATATTGTACCTGTGGAGGAGATTGAGATTAGACCAGATCTGACGTTCGAGGAGGAGCTGGTTTAGATTTTAGAGCGTGACGTTAAAGTTGTACGAAGGAAGTCTATTCCTTTAGTGAAGGTGCTGTGGCGAAATCATAGCACTGAGGAGGCTTCTTGGGAGCCAGAGGATTTGATGTGACAGTAGTATCCTCACCTCTTCTGATTAGGTAAAATTTCGAGGACGAAATTTTCTTTTACGGGATAGAGTTGTAACGCCCCAAATTTTTGTAATTTTGGCTTTTGTGAATTTTGGCATGAAAAATATCTAAAAATGTTTCTGTAATAATTTGAAACAAATAATTTTCTTCTTTGGTGGATATGTGCTTTGGGGTGTGTTGGAAAGGTCCCAAGTTCAAGTTTAGACTTAGGCTAAATTTTGGCTTTTATTTGAGTAAGGCTCTAGCTTTGGCTATGAGGCTTATAAGAATTTAATTGTAAGAACTTATCAGAATGGGCCTACTGGTCTGGTGGATAAGAAAAGATGGTTTATACATGTAGTTTTGTGTTTGAAGCATGATGTGGACATTATTTTTACTATTAATGCCGTATGGGTGGTTGTGTTGGATTGGAATACTGATGGTGGAGTGTTTAATAGAGCAAAATAAGGGATTTGGGAGTTACCCAAATTTTCTGTGCATTCTCTCTCTGCCGTATTCTCTACAAAGTTTCTCCTCTCCACCTATGCTTTTCCTTTCTCCCATTCCTAAACCTTTGCTGATGAAATTTTATTTCTGTTATCCTTTTCCTCCACTTTTCTTTCGTTCGTTTAGCCTTGGCGTGCTACTTGTGGTTCCGTTGGCTCGGTAAGTGTGGTTTTCGTTGTAATTATGTCATTTCTCTTAGGGATCGATTAAGAGGGTTTTAATTTGTTGTTTAGGAGACAATTTAAGATTGAGGGACTATTAGACGGCGTTCTGAACAATGAGAAGTCGCCGTTATTCATTAGAGGTAAAGCTATCATTATTTTTGGGTTTTATCGTTACTTAGCAATTCTTGATAAGTGACTAAAATTGGACTTTGAATTGACGATATAGGTTTGGAAGGGCTCAGAAGTACTTAGGCATCCGAAAAAGTCTAGGTGTGTATTTTGATTACACTGAAATTGCATTTTGGCAAAAGCCGAAAACAAAAATGTCGACACTACACGAGCGTGCGGACTACCCGTATAGAGGCTGTGTGGTGAGACACAGCTGTGTGATCGACAAGCCAGGCCGTGCGCATGTGACACGGGCACGGCAGACACAGCTATGTAAGGCTGGCAAGGCCATGTGCGAGACACGAGCTCAGCCAATTAGGCCGTGTGGGCCACACAGATATGTGAGATTTTGGACTAGGCCATGTGGATCAAGGACAATTTGGGCTGTGTGGGCCACATGGGTAGGCTACATGGGTGTGTGAGCCCATTTTTTCGAATCGAACTGTAAGGTTGCATGGGTCACCTAGTCGACTGTAACCTATCGTAGGGTCGGTAAGGATATCATAGACCCCAGATTCTGTTAACTGATATTGATGTATGTATTTGCATGTTGTTTTTAGCATGTATATCTGATCTGATCTGTTCTGATTATATGAGTATGATCTGTGTATCTTCATAATAGCATGCCATACCTGTATGTTGCACTGCATTGGGGTGGAATTATTGCTGAAGAGAAGGAAGTATCTGAAAGACTTTAAGCCTGTTATCTGGCAGTTATGCTGCATATATCTGTTATGTGCCATTTATGGTACCTCATGGTATGTAGGGCTGGATGGGTTGATTTTATCCCCATACTTGGTGTGTAGGGTTCGGTGGGATGATTTTATTCCCACATGGTGTGTAAGGTTGGACGGAGATAGTGTGCAGGGTTGGTGGGCATGATTTACTGTTATCTGATCTGTTCTAATTTTGTATCTGATTGGGCTTAAAGGCCCTATTATATATATATATATATATATATATATTTTTGATTTTGTTTTGAGCGGGCTAAGGCTCATACAAATTCTGTAATGGGCTTAGGCCCGAATTATGTCTATTATCTGATCTGATATCTGATTATATGCATGCTGTACTATAGGGATGTACACACTGAGTTTGCAAAAACTCACCCCTTTATTGTTTTATCTGTCAGGTAATCCCCAGTAGTAGATGGATCGGCGCAGCGGAGGGCTCGATGATGACCACTACTAGATACACTTTGTTTTCACAGTTCTACAGTTTACATTCTGCTTTATTATTGATTTGTTTCTGTGAATTTTTATGTAATGTGAACTTTGGGACTGTTTTGGTTTAACTAGGGATTTTGAACTATTTTATGGTTTATAAACTGCAACACCACGAAACATTGTTTTCCAAAATTAATGAAGAGCTTCCACGTAAGAGAGAAGGATTTAAGCAAATAGGTTAGTTCGCGATTTTAAGACCTAAGTAAAGATAATAACTGCAATGATTTTTAACTTGTCGAGGCATTTTCAAAAACACTTGCATGTGACGTAGCTAGATTCGGCCATCACGTCTAAGCCTGATTTGGGGTGTTATAGATCAATATTAACATAACTTAAGTTACATGCACACAACCTTTTATATTTTAAAACAAAATAATTTATACAAAAAAATTACTTTGGTGACTTATTGCTTCAATTAAGTTGTTTTAAAAAATATATAAACATACCAATATTTAAATTTAAAATTTCTCCAATAATCAAATGTCAAAACTATTTTTTTTATTTCTTTATGGATTCTGATATAACCCAAAATAAGGTTGTCTTGTAACACCCCTTACCCGGGTTTATCGCCTTACCCAAGCACGAGGCATTACCGGACAATATCAACATCATTCATGTACAATCGAACCACCAATTTTCATTCCAATTGAAAATTTATTCACAAAATACCATACAACCCTTAAAGTGGGCCCACAAGGCCCGAAACATGGTTTGGGAATGGTCTAAGACCAAACCGAGAACTTAAAAAAATTTTGGAAAATTTGACCTATTATAGGGCACACGCCTGTGTGAGACAGGGGCACACCCATGTCAGCAAGCCGTGTGGTTACACACGCCTGTGTCCCCTGCCCGTGTTGAATTATTGGAAAATTAGTTTTCATTTTGAACCTACAGGGGTTTCCACATGGCCGAGCACATGCCTGTGTCCTTGGCCAGTGTCCATCACACGGCCTCGACACTCCCGTGTGAAAAACTGGGACATTCTGTCTATGATGTCAGCATGCAATTCTGGTCACATGGCCATAGGACATGCCCGTGTGACCAGGCTGTGTAACGTCTTTAATCTCCAAAAATTCCATGCAAAATTCACACGCCCTACACACATGGCCGTGGGAGCTGGCTGTGTGGCCCTAAGTTAGGCTATTTTCCAAGCCATACTCTTTGCCCCAAAACACATACTATCTCTACTACTTTTAACACTACTCAACAAACACATCTTAAGTCATCTAAATGGCTCCATTTACCCATCCATCACCCATTCCAAATTAAACACACACAACAAACTAAGCATCCCATGAATTTCCTCATAAGGATAGATAAACCAAAATATCATCATCAATGGCTATATCACTTAGCCTTGAATGCAAAATGACTTATCCCATCACAATTACCCCAACATAATCAAACCAACTTAACACCTACTACACCATTAAGTCCCTATACATGCCATAGTCTAAAGAGTTCATCTTACTATACCAAAAGATAACGTCGATAGTGTGGGTGATCCTCCGACTCGTTCCGATTCCGAGTTGGCTTGACTGAATCTATAAAACAAGGGAAAAGAGAAAAGAGTAAACTTTAAAAGCTTAGTAAGTCTATATGTAAATAATTATCATCATGATAACATTTAGCCACACCAAAATTTTCTCTCACACACCAACTTTCCACCTAAACTTACCAACTTTTCGATACAATTCATACATATTATTTTCCTACTTAAGTCCATATGCACCCTTGCATCCACATGCATTTTCCCACAATTACACTTGCCCAAAAGAATACACCTGCACATAGATATCATTCTACCACACAAAATCTCTTTAGTAAGTATTCCCGTTGAACTCTTCGGATTAATATTTGATACTCGGTGGACTTTCCGCTCATGATTCCACCAACACATAAGCCGGCTCTTGGGTACACATGGCGAAGTTCACTTTATCACCCATGTGACCTAGTCGTTTAGTCTCGTAGCCTTCGTGTGCACATGGTGAAGTTCACTTTATCACCCATGTGACTTAGCTACATATGATATTGCTCTCAAGTACACATGGTAAAGTTCACTTTATCACTCGTGTGACATAGCCATTAGTCTCGTAACTAAAGTGTTCACATGGTGAAGTTCACTGTATCACACATGTGACTTAGCCATTAAGTTCCATAGTTCTCGAGTCTACATGGTGAAGTTCGCTTTATTACACATACGACCTAGCCATATTTTATCTGTATCTCTTGTTATTCCGAAGGTCCAACCGGGAACTCTCATTTCCAACGCTTTCAACAACATAGAAGATTATCCATTTTCAAAATTTCATAATATCCATTAGAATTATTAATGTACAAATAAAACGGATACATTACTTACATATAAACTTACCTCGACAACAAAAAGTGGTATTTTGCAACTTAATCCGAGACCTTGCCCTTGCCCCAGTCAAGGTTGATTCCTTGATCTTCTTGATCTATAATGACACATTTAACTCGTTTAATGCACACATTGTTCAATTTAGTCCAAAATCATCCTACGACAATTTCTACCATTTTACCCCTAACCTTGTAAATTTTTACAACTAAGTCCTTAGGCCCGTAAATTGAAATGTATCAATTCTCTTGGTTACCTAAGCCTAGACGAATATCCATGACATTCAAAATAGCCCACATTTCTCATCAATTTATACTTTTACCACTCAATTATTAACTTTGCAATTTGGTCCTTTTTAGGGACTTTCATGAAAAATCACTTAGTAATCATAGTTTACCACACCCTAAACCTTCATATTCCACCATTAGACATCAAAATACTTGCATGTCATACATGGGTAAAATTTTTTACATCAACACTAGCTTAAAATAATGGTAGAAATAGCTAGAGCAAGCTACGAAGATTTCAAAAATACGAAGAAAATTAAAAACAGGGCTCGATTGCACTTACTTGTGAGCTTGAAGATCAACAAAACCCTAGCTATGGCTTCCCACAATATTCGGCCAAGGAGAAGGGATTATGGACACATTTTGGCCTTATTTTTCCCTTTTTATTTCTTTTATTAACTAATGACCAAAATGCCCTTCATTAAAAACCTTTAGTATTTCACCCTTCCTTGGGCATTTTTGTCCAACTAAGTTAAAAAGGGCCTAATTGCCATATAAGGACCTCTAATTTCAAAACCTAATTCAATCAAGTACCTTATGAAATAAAACCCATATTTTTCACCTATTGCAATTTAGTCCAACATAACAAATTAGACATGTAAGCAATAAAATTCACACACCAAAATTTCACATATTTATCCAAACACCTAATAAACATCAAAACTAAATCAAAATAATATTTTAAACCTCGGATTCATGGTTTCGAAACCACTTTCCCATTTGGCCCCTAATTCGGGCTGTTACATGTCTTAATAATAAAAAACCAAAAACCTTAATCTTTGACTTTTTATTTTGTTCCAAAACCAAATATATCAAAACCAAACAGAAATAATGTAGTGGTTTAAAGCCAAATAAATAACAAGCACATGTGTTTATAATTTTGGTATAGACAAAAACACCAAAGCAATTCACGCATATACATGTTTTCACAATCAAATAGAAAAATTTACCTTGAATATACCATATAAATCCAAAGTTGTATTTATGATTAAACAGAGATTTACATGAATATTGGAAGAATATTTTCAAGCAAATAAGTCTAAAAACTAAAATCATAATAATTGACATATCTCACAATTCATATAATAAACTATATCATCATAATTTAACTAAATATTTGGAACCATAAGATGTCAAAACCTATATTATAGAACCAAATTTAAAACTAAATTCTTTAAACATATATTACGTCAAAATACCCACAAAATTAAATATATATCTAAAAAAAAATAACTCCAACAACTAATCCGTAAAACTAATTCAACAAATACTTGCACATATACCTTTTGAAAATTCTTTTTATGCATGAGTATTTTGGAAGCGGATATAGTCAAACTAAAATAATGTGTATAATCACATTAATTACTAAAAACTTTCTCAAACCAACACCTTTAAATTACTAAATAATCAAATAGAAATTCAAACATAAGTAAACCCCAAAATATATACTTAAGATTTTAATCAAAACTATATATCCGCGATATCTTAAAAAATAATAATAATAGAAACTCGAGTGCTTAATTGATAACCCATGTAAACAGAAAATTGCTTCGACTTTTCAAAGCAAAAAAAAAAAAAAAAAAAAAAAAAAAAAAAATCAACCTAAACTGCATTTGAATTTTCAATTGAATTGTTATTGTACCAAACGAAAAACTAAATTAATAGTGGAAATCAATATCTGAATTTTATTGTAAATTACCTCAACCATTAATATTCATATATCAATTGAATTAAATCACATCATCTTTCTACGTTAATAAAACTTTAAAAAATCCAATCAATAAAAAATAAAAACTCAAAGATTCAACATGATATATAATTTAAATATTAGATCTATAAAATTTGAAAATCGAATCAATTCAAATTAATAGAGAATCAATTCTTTTTCAATGATTTAACATGACGAGGCTTTGATACCACTTATTAGATTTTTAAATAATATCTAATATAAAATTAGAATTGTAAACCATGATTTATCATGTCAAATCATCAAGAATAAATCAAGAACAAAACTAGATGTGAAAGCATACTTGAATTCATCGATTTCTTGAAATCTACAGATCTTGAGGTTTTGATGTTCCAAATTAGCACACAAGTAATCTAGAGAAGCTGACTCTCTCTTTTCTAAAGATTGGGATATTAGAAAAGTTAACTTATGTATAATTTGGGTACCATAACCCTAATATATATAACTTTGGCATATTAGCCCTAATTTTTAATTAGCCCATCGTCAATTAGAAATTAGTTACTAGAGTATCTACACATATTTGGCCCATACTTTACTTAATAATTAAAGCCCAATAAACCTTAACCAAATTAGATCACTTTTAATTTGGGCTAACCTATCATGATAGTAAATAATAACATGTAATAACCCTTATTATATATGTAATGTCCATATTTTTCAACAACTTTAACTTCAACAATTCAACTAGTATGCAAGCTGTTGCATGATTGGCCATCTTGCAACAAGTATGTATTGTCTTTGGATCTAGGCCCATTTTTTTTGGATATGTAGATAAACAAAACGAAATAAATCAAAAGATAACATAGAAAACTGTCGTATGAAACTATGAAATCAACTTGTCATTAAATTCCTTACGAGACTTATAAAACTTGCCTTTAGAATCGTCAATGGCCGAAGAATGAAGGAGAATCAAGTACGCCAAAACTCCAAAACATATCCTTCTGTCCCACGAACTAACTTGATTAATTACCATACACGAAACATTTCAATTCATATTTGCTCAAATATAAGTTGATTGAAGGGGTGTTGGTTTATCTTTGGACAATGTTATGTCTATCGTGTTTGTAACAGACTAATTTTATCCAGTCTAATAAACAAAACAACAACAACAAAAAAAAATAACGAGTCCGTTTACAAAAAATATACTGGCCCAAATACATTACCCAATTTACCCTAACCCAAATCTGCTAACCTTAAAAATCCTAAAAGCCCAAGCCCAAAATCTTAAACTAATCAGAAAAAACCCTAGCTGTCGCTACTCCTTACCATGTCAGTGGACACGACACCCGAGGACTATCCCTCCCTGCCATCATTTCACCAAAATGGCAAGGCGCGACCTCCCCAACGCTGTTGACCTTGCCACAAATGCCTACAAAAGAAAAAAAAACAAAAGAAGACAGAAAGCAGAATAGAAGAAATAGCTAAAGAGAAAATAAAAACAAGTATTTTGTAATATTTTTGGGCTATAAAAGCCATAACGATCATGTGTATTTTTTAACAAGCAATCGAATAGAAAAAAAAAAGAATTCGAATACAAAAAAAATGAAAAAGTGATTCTTTTATTTATTTTTTTATTTTTCAAAGAAAATATAAGAATAATAAAAAGTTTTTTTTACCTATTTCGGTCGTCGATGAGAACCATCTCTGACTCGAGAAGCCTCGGAACTCCTCTAGGGTTCCATTGAGGGCCTCATTGGAAGGGGAGAAACCGAAATGTTTCTTTACTTTCAGCCCGATTTTACCAAGCTTTTGGTGTTTTTAACCCCAAAACAGGATTCCATGTAAAAAGGGGATTGAAAAGGACATTTTGAAAAAATTTTGGCCATCGAAGGTGGCGGTCGCCGTCTTCGATGACCAGTGGCTGTGGCAGATGTGCATCGACCCTTGGCCAGATGGAGAGTGAGTTGAGAGAAAAAACAAAGAGAAAGGAAAAAAAAAAAAGAAAAAAATAGGTTTAGAATGATTTTTTAAAATATTTTTTAACTTATATAGGCTTAATGAAACAATGTGGTTTGGCATAGCTTCATAAGCTCCAAAACAATGTCGTTTTGAACGTGACCTGATGCCTCTACCCAGATCCTCTAGGATCCACGTGTTTTTGAAAGAGGGGTCAAATTGCTGCCCAAGTCCTTCCCCCTTTAGGCGCTTTTCAATTTGGTCCTAATTTTGATTTTCTCCTTTTTTTGAATTATGTTATTTAATTTTAATTTGTTTCCACTTTAGTCCTCCGATTGTTGACCCCTTTTGGGAATGACACGTGTGCTGGGTTGGGGAAAAATAACATCTTGGGTCCCTGAACATTTTCATTTTTTAATTTGATCCTTTATTCATGTTTTCGTTTTTTTGTTTGCTTGCAATTTGGACTTCAATTTTTTTGGGGTTTTAATTTAGTCTTTATTTTTAGATTCAGTCCTTTTATTTTCTATTATTTAAATTCCAACATGTTTAAAATTTCATTTATTATTTTTTTACCCTTTAAAGTACAAATTTTATAATTTTACCCTCAAATTTCCCAATTATTTTCTTTTAGTCTTTTATTTACTTCGTTTTTTAATTTAATTTTCCCTTTAAATTTCGTTTAAATTTTAATTTAGTCCTCTATTTATTTTATTCAACATGCTTATTTCTTTTTAATTCCATGCACCTTTAATATTTGTTATTTATATTTCTACCCTTTAAATTGTATAATTTATTATTTAGTCCTTAATTATTATCATTAATTATTATTAGCACTAATTAACATTTTTTTAACATTACTATTAGTTATGATATATTGCATTATTTATATTCTTATGACATCATATAAAACATTTAAACATGTTCGAGTATCTTATATAATGTTTTATGTTTGAATAAGTCCATAGAATGTCGTATTAGAAGTTTCATTTTCACATATTGCATATTTAGCAATTTGAACCAATGCGATATTCTTTATTTTGGGGATTCGAGAAATTGTACCCCTAACTTACAAGGTACGGTTTTCTCCTTGAACTGAGATAATCAAACTTCCCTTTTCTTTTTTTTTTAAATAATTAAAAATATATAATATAATTAAATGGTGAACGTTCTTATTTTTGAGAATTCGAGATTTTGTGCCCCAACTTACGAGACATGATTTTTCGTCTTGATCGACCCGAAATGAGATCACCTTCTCATTAAAAATTCAATTTAGATCGAATTTTTTTAATACCTTCAAATAACATAATGCAATGAGGGATCGTATTTTATTTTTTTTTAATTTTCAATTTTCAACATCAAGACATTAAGTAATCAACTAGGTTCCAATTTTGGGCGTTGTGAGGGTGCTAACCCTTCCTCATATGTAACTGACTCTTGAACCCATTTCATGGATTTTGTAGACCAAAAAGTATCGTTTTAATAAATCTAACATTTTATTAAAATGAGTTTTGAGGTGATCCAATCACACCTAAATAAAAAGGATTGGTGGCAACTCCATTTTCGTTTTTAAAATAAAAGTAAATTTCAAAAATGGGTTTTGACAGCTTGGCAACTCCACTGGGGACAAATAAAATAGTCAAGCCACGAGTTGATTACTTGTTGGTCTTTTGTCGAAAATTGATAATTCAGTTTAAATTAACGATCCTTTTCTTGTATTTCATCCTTCATGTTTTATTTTAAGGGGTAAATAATGTCTTTGTTATCTCGGGTTACACAATGATTTAGTATGTCTGCTTTATTGGTTCAAAATTCTCTTGGTATATTTACGCAAATTGCATGTCATAATCATTCCATTTTACCTTTCTTAAGTGTGAGCGAGAAGCTATTCCTTCGTGAGGTCTTCACTTCCATATAGGATAGTGGATCGCTTTCGAGATACATCTATACCTATGTCTTCGTGAGGTCTTCACCTCCGTATAGCCATAGGGAAATGTATTCCCTTGAACTGAACTAGGTCTATATGAGCCTATAATGGGTGAGGATTGAGGAATCTACTAGTTCAGGTACCCTTACTTTAGAATCAAGCCGCATATAATGAGCCCTAAAGAACCTACCCTGTAACACCCCAAACACAGCCTAAATGTTATGGCTGAATCCGGGAGTGTTACGAAGAAGGGTTTGAAATTGACGATACTTTGATAAAACCATGTTTAGTTATTTTGATAAAACGTCCAAGTTTTATAAAACATATTCATTTATATTTATATATTATTGAAACTATTTTATGTTGTCCTTAACCATTTATTTTGCAGCGAAAGTTTGAAAAAAATCATTTAAAACAAAACCAAGCTCATTTCTCAAAAAACCATTTGTTAAAACTATTTGTTTGCATAAAGTGTTTTTCTCAACGTTGCGGAAAAGAAATCAAAACAAAATCCAAATCCAAAAGTTAAAACCATACAGTCCAGAGTGTCCCAAAAATTACAAACTCTCAAGAAAAACCAGATTTTAAAATAAAATTGATAATACTAAATAAAAATAGTTCTCTGTCGAGTGGTCACCGCTAAGTCTCTGTCGCACCGACTCACCTAAGTCTGTGGATTACCAGAACAGAACAGACAAACAGATGTGAGTTTTCGTAACTCAGTGTGTAACCCAACAGAGATAGTCATGCAATATATACAGAATTTCGTATACAGTCAGATATAGATTCAGACCTAAGTCCATAACAAAAATAGACATCAGAACCAGATAACAGATCAGATGTATAGGATCTTACCCCCATCCTCTACACACCATCTCAGTCCATCCCATCATACCATGTGGGGTTGAAAACACCCACCTATCCCTACACACCATATAGTGTTGATGCGACACATAACAGATAATATGCAGTTATGCTGCCAGAATACAGGCGAAACGTCGTCGTACATATCACTTCCTCCACATATAAAAATCCCACCCCAAACACAAATACAGAATATAGATGAAAAAATAACTGAATAAACATGCTTAACATGCTCATATATAGATAATTGCACTCCTAACAATACAATTAGGCATACATAGACCTAATTTTTGACTTTTGCCGAACCTCGTTTTCTCAAGTTAGGGGTACACACCTGGTTCGATTTGACATGTAAGCAATCCTAAGCCCACCAGAACCTACAAACGACATTACATGCTCCCAAAATAAATTTTTAATCCACAATTAAACTGAACCAATGAAACTTTCAATAGTGAAATTCAAATGCTCGCAGCTTACCCAACTTCACGAACAAACCCGACTACGATTTTGCAAGAGAAAAATTTCATTTCCCATGATTTACTGCCAAGCAACCCAGAATCACATTACTAAAAAGACCAGAATTGGTATAGAACAGTTAAAACAACTACCCCTAGTTTGAACAAAACTCACCACCCTTACTTACCAAACACACAAAGAGTTCAAAAATTGTATCACTTCAATTTTGGAAGAACAATTTTGACAGATAAAGAAAAAGAAAAGAAATTTTGTTAGGAAGAAAACATAGAGAAAAAAGGTTAGAAACTAGAAAAGGGAAAGATTTTGGGAAAATAGAATAAAATAAAATAAAATAAAAAATGTTAAACCAAATCCCATTACAACCACATCCATAACCACCCAACTAACTCAGAATCCCACTATCAACCACCGTCGGCAAAAATTAACGCCTACACTTACGCGGGAATTCAAACACAAGACCTTCAACAAGCTAACTCCTTACCATTCGAACCAACAGGCTCATTCTGATATGAGTTTACTAACAAGAAAATATAACCCAAGCCACCAAGGATAGGGCTAGGGTCTAAAATAACAAAATTTTCCAGAAGTGGGACTTGAACTAAGACCTCACACAAATACCCAAAACACTTAACCACTGAAGCAGATACATATTTATTGTTAGATTTCAAAAAAACAGACTTAAATTATTCAGGGTGTTACAACTCTACCCCCTAAAAGAAATTTCAGCTTTGAAATTTACTTGATCCCTACAGTTGAGGATACTGTTGATACATCGAGTCTTTAAGTTCCCGCGTGGCCTCCTTAGTGCTATGATTCCGCCACAAAACCTTCACTAACGGTATGGACTTCCTCTTCAGAACCTTAACATCTCGGTCCAAATTTTGAACCAGCTCTTCCTCAAATGTCAAGTTTGGTCTAACCTTGATCTCCTCAATAGAGACAACGTGAGATGGATTAGATTAATACCGCCTCAACATCGAGAAGTGAAACACATCATGGATATTGTCCAACTTTGGAGGTAGCTCTAATTGTTAAGCAACCGGTCCCACACGCTTTAGAATCCAATATGGCCCAATGAACGTAGGGTTTTACTTGCCCTTAAGATCAAACAACAAAACTTTCTTCCATAAAGATACATTAAGAAATACGAAGTCACCCACAACATACTCTATATCCCTCCTTTTTAGATCTGCACAAGACTTTTGTCTGTCAGAAGTAACTTTCAGATGATCCCATATCACTTTAACCTTATCTTCAGTCTTAGAAACCAACTTAGGACCCAAAACCCGTCGCTCACCCAACTCAGTCCATATTGCGGAGTACGACACTTACGACCATACAGAGCCTCGTAAGGTGCCATCTGGATACTAGACTGGAAACTATTATTATAGGCGAACTTAGTTAACGGAAAAAAATCCTGTCAACTACCTTGGAAATCAATCACACAACTACGAAGCATATCTTCTAGTATTTAAATCACCCTCTCAGATTGACTATAACACCTCTAACCCGTATCCATCGTAGGAATCAGGTTACGAGGTATTACCGGACAAGATACAACTTACATACATTCACATAATCATTTAAGTCATATTTGAATTATATATATAATATAATGTTATACAAATATTAAACATTAAAATATTAAGTCACACAGCATTTACGAATCACGTCACAAGTTCAATTGAATCCATATCCATACATATATCACATTTTACAAGTCAATAAACATGTTTTTAAATTCTGCCAAAACTACCTAAAAAAATAACTTAATTCATGTACCAAGTATATACATAATATTCAAATAATTAATAAATACCAAATGTTTTATTTCATAATGATAAACATACACCTATTTAACCAAACAAATCATATATCCAGTTTACGCCCCAAAATCATATGTTGCATTATTAATTCAACATCATGGCTGAACATGTTATACACATTTATTTAAATCACAATATCATGCATCAATTCATAAGCCAAATTTACTTTAATTATAATATAAACACACAACCAAAATTGTAACACCTCGAAAATTCCTATAGTGAAATATTATCCTTGATATAGTAAAATAAGGAAATAAAGTGACGAGAAGAGGAAATTTGAGTTATGTTATTGGGAAATATATTATGACATATTAATTCAAGAAAGGACTAAATTGTAAAAATGAGAAAAGTTTTGTTGCCCAAGAGTAAATACTTAAATTTCAGGGTTAAAAGTGTAAATATGAAAAGTTGAAAGACCAATAGTGCAAATATTTTAAGGGTAGAATAATCTAGAAACTAAGGAAAATTGATGAATTAGGACTAAATTGAATAGGTGGAGAATTATGAAGGACTAAATTGAAATTTTACCAAATTAAGTGATGACTCAATGATGGAATTTTAAAAGATCATAAAGGGTAAAATGGTCAATTGGAAGAGAGAGAAATCTAGAAAGTAATGATTACATTGATGATATTTTATAATTATATAATTAAATAATTTTTATTTTATTAATATTTTAATAAGATATTTTATTATTTTATTATTTTATTCAGTCTATATATATGAATGTGTGTGGAAAAAAAGAAAAAAAAAGGAAACCACCACCCCTTTCTCATGCAATTCATGTTAGGAGAGAAGAGGGGAGAAAGAAAGTTTTACTTTCTTTACAATTTGGTCCTTCTACAAAAAATTCACCAATTTCACCTAGAAATCAAAAGAATATCCATAGCTACCGAAAGAGAAAAATGTTAAGGAGACTACGGAGAGTTAAAATGGCAAGTTAGACTCAAGAAATAGAAGCTGAAGGAGAGAGAAAATCAAGTTAAAGATTGAAATCAATGGGACAAGGTAAGTACATCAAGATTTCAATATATTTTTAAGTTTGATATTATAGAAAAAGCATGGAAATGATGTTAATGTAGAGATTTCTTATATATAGATTTATGTTCTTGATATGTTAATGAAGGGAAAATAAGAGAAAGTGATGGAAAATATTGTAGAGAAAAGAAATAAGGGTGTCATAAACTTAGTAATTAATATCTTGCACTAAAACAGTTTGGACAGCAGCAGTAATCTAAATTTGTAAAATCACCAAAAATAGTATAAATTGAATTAGATGTTGATTGAGATATGGAATTAAAGATTATTGAGTCTATTTTCATATAAAAGAAACATATGAAGTAAAGGAATTCTGTATGCTGAGATATTAATATTTTTGTAAGGCTGGTTTAAAATGATTTTGAGATCCCCTGTTCTGACTTGGAAAAATCATTAAAAATTGTATAAAAATGATTATGGGACATAATTTATATGGTTAGATTCTTTAATGAGTCTATTTTCAATATAATTAAACTAAATCATCATCTGAATCCTGTATGAAGAGATAATTAATTTTTAGTGAAGAAGGGTTAGAACTGTTAGATAGCAGAACAGGGGCGACTTTAAAGAATAAAATGTACTAATTGAATAAACCAAAAATTATGAAATTTTTATGGTAAGAAGATATATGAGTTTAGTTTCATAAAAAAATAGTGGATATTAATTTCGAGTTCTGTAGCTCAAGATATAAATAATTTAGTGACTATGACTCAAATGGACAGCTTTGAATATACACATATGTAAATAGTGAAATTATTGATAATGTTACTCATAAGCATGTTATATAAATTAAGGTTGTTGAATGGAGAGGAGGAGGAGGAAAATATGTATGAATAATCAGTTAGCATGGCTAATTTGTATGTTTTAGGCTCAAGGACTAACTTTATGGGCAATTTTGTAAAAATGTTAGAAATGATCAAATTACATGAAATGGATTATTTTATTATTTAAATTTCAAAATTTAAATGAAATTACTAATTTAGTTTAAGATCGGGGAAAAACATGTTTTACGGATTAAATTGAAAAGTGTTGAAATTATGTAAAATTTTGATATTTTATAGAATTTATGGGCTGTTAGTAATATGTATGATGATAATGGCTGGAAATAAGGATTAAATTGCAAGAATTTATTTTTCTGAGCCTAAGGATAAAATCGTCATTAATTAAAGATTTAGGGGCAAAATGGTAATTTTTCCTAGATCATTAATTGAATGTATTAGAATATAGAATAAATGAAAACGATGACCAAATTAATTATAAAAATCCGAATGACTCAAATACGAGACTGGAATATGGAAAGAAAAATGACATTTATCATGATATGTACGTGATTACCTTTGAGACGTTGATACAAGGAAATTAAGTATGTTGAAACGAAAAATAAATCCAAATAAAATATGTCGAGAAAAATAAATATGTTTGGGGGAAAATATGACTAATTTTAAGTGGTTCGAAATATAAATGATAGATGAAATAAAATATTTGATAAATCAATCAGTAACTCCAGTAATGTTCCGTAACTCTAATCCGGTGTTGGATTCGGGTTAGGGGCGTTACAAAAATACCAAATCAACCTTAAGCACAAATCATATTTACTATAACCCTTTTATTAAGTATCAAAACAACCAATATTAAACCATCATCTCATATTTATTTTACAATTATACCAAATACCAATTTCGCCCACAATTGATAAATTCATGGTATACCTAATTTACTAATATATCATTTGCACATACACGTCATACAAGATATATATATTTATCAATATATACATAATACACTTGAAATGACTTAAAATTATATCACACGCACACATCTTTAGTTGTTCAATATTTATGCATTTATAACCATACCTATTAAATTCATTTTCAAACACTTATACTAAAACCATTCATGTCCAATTTTGCATATTATAGTCATGCTTATATAACACCTTCACAACGTCAATTAACCTATACATAAAACCACATATAAAAGCTATCCATTTAGACATATTACTTACAAATAACTACCATTATCACCGAACCTCAATAAATATTCAACAAGGAAGCATGTCATAAATATATATATTTGTTTTACTAAAAATTAGCCGAATAGGCTCTTGCATTATACATCCTATCATTTACCTACAAATAACCAAATCAGCTTCATGAATACATAATACATAATCTTAATTCAACTTACATTCATTACTTTTCTTATTGCCAAAACACATAATCAACATCACCTTATACATACATAAAATTTACCTTCAAAATAGGCTTAAACCATAATCCATTTCCACAACCATTAGCAAAGCATACCAAGCACACCACACACATATATTATTATAACATATCACTCTACGTTTGAAAATCATACCAAACACATCATATATATATATATATATATATATACCATGACTGAAAACACCTAAACTTGAACATCATTCATAGCCATTTTCGCATGGCTTAATATATATGCACAACTTCAAAATAACCAAAACATAAGCTAGTCTATACATGCCATAGGTTTAAAATTCAACTTACAAATGTACCAAAAAACAATCGACAGTGTGATAGACTTCACTGACGATCCCTGAGCCCGTAACTTAGCTTCCAAAATCTATAAAATAGAGAACAAACACATACACACAAAGTAAGCTATCACAGCTTAGTAAGTCATAAGCAAATAAAAGAATTAATGACATTATTAACTCAATTTGACCAAACCAATTCACGCTTTCATAATCACATATAATCTCAAACTTGCAAAATCATATACAACATATACATTTATTTAACAACTTAAACTTAGCCGAAATACACATATATCCATTATCAAAGTTATCATTTACTTTCAAGACCAAAATATCATCATATAACCAAATATATATATACACATTCATTTATGTATACACATTTTTCACACTTTAATATCACATATTTATATCATTTGGCCAAATATAGATTTACATTCACTATACAAATAGCCAACTTTATAACATGATGCATATCATCACTTCGAACACCAAAACTTACCTTAGTTTCAATACATTAACTAACACATACTTGAGCCTTTTAATTCCATTTTGCATTCAGTCTTTACTTAACATTGCCCGTTGAACCATTCGGAATTAAAAAGGATACGCGGATAGTCAGAAAGCTCGTACAATGCCTACGTCCCAGACGTGGTCTTACATGCATATCACATATCGATGCCACTGTCCCAGACAGGGTCTTACTCGTAAACACATATCAGAGTCACATACCGATGCCAATGTCCTAGACATGGTCTTACTCGTAAACACATATCAGAGTCACATATCGATGCCATGGTCTTACTCGTAAACACATATGAGAAATCCTATGTCATGACATATGTATTCTAGCTATTCTTAAGGTTTGTACGGGGCTTTCCAGACGTCGTATCTCGGTCGAATCGAATCGTAAACATAGTTCCCAAGTGTACACATATTCTGCTATCATTTATACATTCTCAAATATATCAATTCAACATATGTATCTAATATTTATTCAAAAATAACTATGTTTATTTGCTTATAAACTTACCTCGGACAACGAAAATCGGAACAGGGCAATTAGTCGATGTCTTTAGTTTTCCCCCAATCCAAATCCGATTTCTTTGGTTCTTGATCCAAATGTATTCAAAATAAACTATTTCAAATATAATTCCATTCAATTTAGTCCAATAACACATAAATGGAAAAATTACCATTTTACCCCTGACATTTTGCAATTTTTTCAATTTAGTCCAAATTGCATAAAACACAAAACATACAAAATTTGCACATACCATGGTATGGCCGAATATTACCCACATTCATACTAATCCACACATTTCATTTATTTCACATTTTAATCCCTTAATTTATTATTTTTGCAATTTAACCCTAATTACTCAAAATCATCAAAAATCCCTATACAAAACTTATTAATCTACCACAAATATTTTATTTTCTAACATCAAACAACAAAAAATCACAAGCTTTCAACAATGGAAAAATACAAAATCATCATCAAAATCAGAAATTGAGACATGGGCTTTGTACATTACACTACAACGATCTCAAAAACCTAAAAATTATCAAAAACCAAAATCAAACTCGCCTTGAATCAAGATTTTAAATGGCCAAATGTTGCTTGCTCTTTCTTTTTCTTTTCTTAGCTAATTTCGGTCATGCATGAAAGAAAAATGAACTTATGTTTGTTTTATTTTATTAACATTATTAACTATACATATTTAACCTTTATACTAAAATATAAAACCATTATAATTTAAGGTTAAAGTCGTCCATCACTTAGGTTAATGGTATAATTGCATAATAAACACTTTATAATATAAAGACACATTTAATTTGACCCTTTACATAATTAACTACCATATTTTCATTTTACGCGATTAAGCCCTTTTTATTAAATCGGCATCCAAACGATAAAATTAATTCACGAAAATTTCACACATATAAATTCACACATAATAAGTGGATAAAATAATTTTAAAATTTTTTTTACTCAAATTTGTGGTCCTGGAACCACTGTTCCGATTAGGGTCTAAATTAGGCTGTTACATTGACAATCAGTCTGAGGATGGGATGAAGTATTGAAGTACAATCTCAAACCTAGAGCTTCATGCAGTTTCTTTTAGAACTAAGAAGTGAAGCGAGGATTCCTATCAGAGATTGTCGGAACCGGAAGCCCATGCAGTCTCACAAACTCAGAAATATAGAGCTTTGTTAACTTTTGAAGAGAGTAGTTCATCCGAACTGGAATAAAATGGGTGGACTTGGTCAATCGATCCACAATGACCCAAATAGAGTCCTTCTTAGTGGGTGTCAAGGGCAACTCACTAATGAAGTCCATCGTCACTCGTTCCTATGTCCATAAAGGAATCTTAATAAGTTGAAGCAAACTTGAAGGCAACTGGTGCTCAACCTTAACTTGCTGGCATGTTAGACAAGAAGTAACAAAATATGTTACCTTTCGTTTTAAACTGGCCACCGGTATAGCTCTCGAAGATCCGGATACATTGTATTACCACCGAGATGCATAGCATACGAACTACTATGTGCTTCCCTTAGAATCAACTGTCTAAGATCATAATCATTCGGTATACAAACACGTCCTCGGAAACATAGAACTCCATCCTTATTCAGTCCATAATCATTCGACTTAACCTGCAACTCGGCTAACAAACCCCCATCATTGAACAAACTAAGACGAGTGAACATTGCTCTCAAATCAGTCATCGCTCTACGATTAAGAGCATTTGCCACCATATTGGCCTTACCGAGATGATACTTTATTATACAGTCATAGTCCTTGAGCAGCTCAATCTACTGACGCTGCCTAAGATTCAACTCTTTCTGAGTGAGGAGGTACTTGAGGCTCTTGTGATCAGTGTAAATGATACACCTCTCACCATACAAATAATGCCTCCAAATCTTTAATGCAAACACCAGAGTGGCTAACTCGAGATTGTGTGTCAGATAATTCCCTTAGTGTAACTTAAGCTGATAGGATGCATAAGCCACAACCTTACTATCTTGCATCAGTACACATCCCAAACCAATGTGCGATGTATCACTGTAAACCAAAAACTCTTTACCAGATTCAGGCTGTATCAGAATAGGAGCCTGAGTTAGAACAGACTTGAGCTTCTCGAAGCTCGATTGTTGCACACAAGTCCAGAAAAAAGGAACATTGTTGCACAGAAGCTTAGTCAGAGGAGCTGCAATTAGTGAAAACCCCTCAACAAACTGCCGATAATATTCTGTAAAACCTAGAAAATTGTAGATCTCAGAAACGTTCTTAGGCTGCTTCCACTCAAGCACAGCTTCAATCTTTCTAGGATCAACTCAGATACCCTCAGCAAAAACCACATGCCCTAGAAAAGTTACTTCTCACAACCAAAAATCACAGTTACTCAACTTAGCATTGAGCTATTTCTCTCAGAGTATCTGTAGCACTACTCTAAGATGCTCATCATACTCATCCTCAGTCTTAGAGTACACTAGAGTATCATCAATGAAGACTACGACAAACTAATCTAGATATGGCTGAAAAACTCAATTCATCAGATCCATGAATGTAGCTGAAGCATTCGTCAAACCAAAGGGCATAACTAAGATCTTATAGTGCCCATAACGAGTCCTAAAAGTCGTCTTATAAATATCAGCTTCCTTAACCCTAAGCTAATGATACCCAGAATGAATATTTATTTTTGAGAATACCGTAGCCCTATGAAACTAATCAAACAGGTCATTGATCCCCAGAAGTTGGTACTTATTCTTCATAGTCAGTTTATTCTACTGCTGGTAGTTGATGCACATCCTCATGGTACCATCCTTTTTTCTTCACAAGCAGAACCGCTGCCCCCCACAGAGATACACTAGGACGGATGAAACCACAATCTAGAAGCCCTTTAAGTTGAGCCTTAAGCTCTGTAAGCTCATTCGATGCCATACGGTATGGAGCGATGGACATTGAAGCTGTACCTGGTAAAAGCTTAATGCTGAACTCAACTTTCTGATTCTGAGGTAAACCTAGTAACTCCTCAAGAAAAACATCCAAAAATTCTCTCACTGTTCTGACATCCCCGACAAAAGAGTCCCCAAAAGCTGAAACAATGACATAGGCCAAATACGACTCACACTCTTTTCGAACCAATTTCTCGACCACAAGAGCGGAGATCACATTAAACAGATAATCTCGACGCTCACTGATCACAACTATTTCCTTATCATCCTCGGTCCTCAAAACGACCCTCTTAGTTGCATAGTATAAACTAACTTAGTGCTTAACTAACCAGTCCATTCCTAGAATTATGTCGAACTCCCCAAACGGTAACTCCACCAAATTTGCTGAAAATACAACCCCTTGTACCTCTAATGGAACATTCCTATATAGTCTACTAACCCGAACATATTTCCCTAATGAACTCAGTACAGTAATCTCACCAGAAGTACACTCAACAGAAATCCCCAAGTTTTTAGAAATAGAACTAGCTACATAGGAGTGTGTAGAACCTATGTCTATTAAAGTAATATATAGAGCATCAAAAATTAAAAACGTACCCGTGATCACATCAGGGGCGTCTCCATCCTCTTGGCGTCGAGTAGAATAAACCAGTGCAGGCTGTTTCACCTCAGTCTGATTAGCACCTTTACTTAGTTCTCTTTGACCTCGGCCCATACCATTACCACCCTTAGCTGGTCTATGACCTCTAAGTGGTTGTTGTACTGCCTTCTAATGTTTAACAAAACCCGATCCCGAAGCTTTCATCTAATCAGAACAATGTAGACACTTTCTAATTCGGTGCTCTAATGACCCACACCACAGACAGGCCCCAAATCCCCTCCAAAACTCGCCTAGATGACGCCTACCACAATCACCACAAGGCAGGATCCTAATAGGAACAATAGGAACTCCAACTCTAACAAGCCCATCAGGTCTAGCCAATTTCTTAGGCCTCTAAATAGAACTAGAGGGCCCTGAATCCCTCTTATTCTTGCCTCTCTCACGGTCTTTATTCTAGCGCACCATGTGTTTAACCTCTTCGGCAATCTTTGCCTTATCCACAAGAATAGCAAACTCACGCTCCCTCTACGAAGCAATCAAAACCCTCAGACTATCATTCAAATCATCCTCAAAATGAACACATTTCTCATACTCAGATGCTACCATGCCTTGAGTGTAGAGGCTTAATCTCAGAAACTCAGCCTCATACTCGGCTACAAACTTATCACCTTGCATGATAGTTATGAACTCATGCCTACGAGCATCCATATAGCTTGCGCCCACGTACTTACCCTAGAAGGCATTCTTAAAGTAATCACAGTTCAGACAATCCAGTTGAGTACCCTTCTCAACCGACAACCACCATTGATATGCCTTATTACGAAGCAAATAAATTATACCTTTTAATTTTTGCTCAGGTGTACAATCGATGTCATTCATAATCCTCTCAGTGGCCTCCAACAAATACTCGGCCACAGTAGGGGCGACTCCAGTGATGCCCCTAAACAGCTCAGCTCCCCCATGGCACCCATCGCGCCCACAAATACCACGACTATGAGTTCCACGAGCGCTCATCATATTTTCAGTTTTATTTACATTATAAAATTGTATGCATCAGTTCTAGTGTTTATTAGAAGATATTTTATGCTTAAATTATCAGAAGTTCAGAAGTATTTCAGAGGTTTTAGTCTCTAACTAACTCAGTACATTTTCAGAAAGTACTAGTGTTTTCTAAATTCAAATATACTTACAGGATCAGCGCTAGAGACTCGGTGTATCACATACTTACTCAAGATGATTCAAATTATTTGAAAACCAGTCAGTTTTCAAAACACAATTTTGGAATCCAAAATTTATAGCTCGAGTTTTGTAACCTGAAACAGATGTTATGGCCGAATCCGGGAGTGTTACAAAGAAGGGTTTTGAAACTAACAATACTTCAATAAAACCATGTTTAGTTATTTTAATAAAATGTCAAAGTTTTATAAAGCATATTCATTTATATTTATATATTACTAAAACCGTTCTATGTTGTCCTTTAAAGTTAACCATTTATTTTACAGCAGAAGTTTGAAAAAATTCATTTAAAACAAAACCAAGCTTGTGTCTCCAAAAACCATTTGTTAAAACCATTTGTTTGCGCAAACTGTTTTTGTCAACATTACGAAAAGGAAAGCAAAACAAAATCCAAATCCAAAAGTTAAAACCATATAGTCCAGAGAGTCCCAAAAATTACAAAATCTAAAGAAAAACCAAATTTTAAAATAAAACTGATAATACTAAATAAAAATAGATCTTTGTTTAGTGGTCACCACTGAGTCTCTGTCACATCGACCCACCTAAGTCTATGGATCACCTGAACAGAATAGACAAACAGATGTGAGTTTTTGTAACTTAGTGTGTAACTTAACAGAGATAGTCATGCAATATATATAGAACTTCATATACAGTCGAATACAGATTCGAACCTAAGTCCATAACAAAAATAAATATCAGAATCAGATAACAGATCAGGCGTACAGAATCCTACCTCCATCCTCTACACTCTATCTCAATCCATTCCATCACACCATGTGGGGTTAAAAACACCCACCCATCCTTACATACCATATAGTGTTGATGCAACACTTAACAGATAATATGCAATTAAACTGCTAGAATACAAGCTAAAAGTCGCCGGACAGATCATTTCCTCCATATATAAAAATCCCACCACAAACACAGATACAAAATACAAATGCAAAAATAACAGAATAAACATGCTTAACATGCTCATATACAGATAATTACATTTTTAACAGTATAGTCAGGCATACATATTAGTTTCCTACTCAAATCACACTATCAGAGTATTAGATCATATGAAATAGGGTTTGGTAAGCGCTTACCGATCCTAGGTAGGTCCATAGTCGATCGAAATAACTCGTGCGACCTTAGAGAGAATTTTAGAATTCTGGGCCTATATGCCCGTATGGGCCTACACGCCCAAAATGGCCTTGCCCATGTAGCCCACACAGTCTGGCTTAAAACCCACACTCTCGTGGGGCATGCCCATTTGGGCCCACACGCCCAACCTAGTCTAACCCTTGTGGCCCACATGGCCACACTCCCACCATCATACGGTCGTGTCAAGCGTACAACTACACCTTCATTAGTCACACGGCCAGTTACACACCCGTGTGGTGTTGACAGACTCAATTTTTGGCTTTCACCGAACCTCGTTTTCTCATGTTAGGGGTACACACCTGGTTCGATTTTAACGCGTAAGCGATCCTGAGCCTACCAGAACATACAAACAACATTACACGCTTCTAAAATCAGTTTTTAATCCATAATTAAACCGAACTAATGAAACCTTTAATAGTGAAATTCAAATGCTAGTAACTTATCCAACTTCATGAATAAATCCGACTACGATTTTGCAGGAGAAGAATTTCGTTCCTCACGATTTGCTGCCAAAAAAACCCAGAATCACATTTTCAAAAGGACTGGAATTGGTATAGAATAGTTAAAACAACTACCCCTTATTCGAACAAACACTACCCTCACTTACCAGACATATGGGGAGTTTAAAAATCGTATCACCGCAATTTTGGAAGAACAATTTTGACAGATCAATGAGAAAGAAAAGAAATTTTGTTGGGAAGAAAACACAAATAAAAAAGTCAGAAACTAGAAAAGGTAAAGATTTTGGGAAAATAGAATAAAATGAAATAAAATACAAAGGTTAAACCAAGTCCCACTACATCCACATCTATAACCACCCAACTAACTCAGAATCCCACTACCACTGAAACATTATCAACCACCGTCGGCAAAAATTAACACCCACACTCACACAGGAATTCGAACACAGAACCTCAAACAAGCTAACTCCTTACCACTTGAACTAGCAAGCTCATTCTGATATGAGTTTACTAACAAGAAAATATAACCCAACCAACCAAGGATAGGGCTAGGGTTTGGGAAAATAGAATAAAATGAAATAAAATATAAAGGTTAAACCAAGTCCCACTACATCCACATCTATAACCACCCAACTAACTCAGAATCCCACTACCACTGAAACATTATCAACCACCGTCGGCAAAAATTAACACCCACACTCACACGGGAATTCGAACACAGAACCTCGAACAAGCTAACTCCTTACCACTTAAACCAGCAAGCTCATTCTGATATGAGTTTACTAACAAGAAAATATAACCCAACCAACCAAGGATAGGGCTAGGGTCTAAAGTAATGACCTAAACCCAAGACCTCACACACCCCTCAGAACATTTAACCACTGAAGCAGATACACATTTATTGTTAGATTTCACAAAAACAAACTTAAATTATTCAGGGCGTTACATACCCTAGGTAGAACCATATCAAACCTTTAGTGGTCTCTTGAATAGATGTTCTATTTATCATTTCTTATTATGTATTCTAGCTTTGTATGGATTGTAGTAACTTGTTTCATTTTGTTTTAGTTGTGTTTGCATTGCATTTTCATCATAGAAAAGGGTGTTGATTTGCGTTCAGTTGCTAAATAGAGAGCTTGTCATGGAAAATGGATTTCTTGATAAAGTGGAAGACAATGCAATCATATGAATATAGTCCGAGAAGACACAACAAGAGAAGGGTGACAGCCTGACAGAGGGGTACATGTTGGAATTATGGGATTTCACTAGCATTAGTGTGACTTAGAATAGTCTTCAAGAGTTGAAAGAAATATGAGACCAATGGGATGACAAAACCAAGCTGTTATTCTACCGTGAATATAGTGATTTGCCTTATTTAGTCGATGTTAAAGTAGATAAGCACTTATTCCAAGCTCTTACCCAGTATTGGAATCTCGCTTATAGCTGCTTTATTTTTGGGAAAGTAGACTTGGTACCTACCGTAGAAGAGTACACAAATCTACTCCGTTGCCAGAGGATCCAAATTAAAAAAAGCTTATTCTAGAGTCGCTAATGTTTCGACTTTCTTAAAAAAACTAATGAACATAACTAAAATAAGCGAACAATAGTTGTGGCCCAGATTAAACAAAAAGGAAATAGTAAATGCATCCATTGGAAAAGTCCATGAGATTTGATCTTGGTACATTCGGATGTGAGGAAAAGAGTCGACGGTTTCTCCTTGAGTATTTATGGGTTAGTCATCTTCCCTAAAGTACTAGAGCACATTGATGATGCAGTTTCAGATCTTTTAGACTAGCTTGACAAAAGGGTCACGCTCGTCCTGGCAATTCTGGCTAAAACTTTCAGATCTTTAAGTGCATGCTGTAGAGCGAGTGAAGCAAGATTTATCAGATGTGCACAACTATTGCTAGCATAGTTCTATAGCCACTTTTGGAAGGTAGAAAAGGTCTCTTATCGAGTGTTCTCTAAGGAGTACTCTCCGTTGAACGATTTTGTGGGTATCCCAAGATGAGACAACATTTCTGAAGAAAAGTGGATGGCAATTCTCCAGAGTCTTCAAGATAAAGACGTTGAATGGAGGACCTATTGGATACTCTCTGATGAAATTTTGTATCGATGTTGAGACTTTGACTGGGTCCCTCTACTCGGGATATGGGGAGTTGTTGGATATGCCTCTTTACTTATATTGAGACAGTATAGGTCGAGGTAGTTTATACCGGTAACGCAAGGGTTGGCTCAATGTGAGTTTGTAAACAAAGGTGACAATTATAGGAAGAACGTGAAATTTCAAACGCGTGGAACCAAACTCACAAAATGAAGAGATTTTTAGCAAATCCCATGACGATCCCGGAATATGATTTGTGGTGGGGTAAAAGAATCAATGACAATATCCCTTTGTCAAGCTAAGAAAGTACCCGGTCGATAGAAGAACACTTGCAAATGATCTTGTCTGAGTTAGAAATCATAAAGCAAGACTTTGAAAAGAAGAGTTCAGAGCAAGGGAAAAGGAAAGAAAAGTTGGAAGAGAAAAAAATTCAGCTACGATTAGATGTTGACATCCAAAAGTTAGAAGTTGAGAAAATGAGAAAAGGAAAAAACAAGGCTGAGGAAGACTTGGACAGCTTAAAAACAGAGTATAAGAAACTGTGTTTGTCGATAAGGACTGTCGGGTTGGGTAAAACATCAGAACAGTTGCGGCAAGAAATCTAAGAAGAAAAAAGTAGAGCTGATTAGTGGGAAAAGAAATTTCAAGATGCTCGACTCTGAGAAGATGTTCTAAAAAGGGATTTGTTAGAAAGCCGAAATGAAAAGGTTGGATTGAGAGCCTAGGTAGCAGAATTAGAAAGGTCACTACATCAATATCGTAGTTGCAACTCTGTGATTGAGTTGAAAGCAAGCTTGACTACGATTAAAGAGCTGAAGGGAAAGATACAAGAGCTCTAGGCATCACTGCAAGACTGTGAGCTTCGAGTTGATCTTCCTAAAATCAACAATGAACATTGGAAAGAGTAACTCCAACACTCTCAAGGTCAGATTAGGGATAGAGATCACGTCAAGGGTGAAGCTTTGACTGAAGTATAGGAAGTAGTTGACCATTAGCAAACCCTAGCAGTTCAAGTTGACAGATTGAGCTTCAGATACGAATCAGAATCAAATCGAAGCTGAGAATTAGCTTAGCTTCTTAGGAAAGTCAAGGCTTTGAGTATTAGGGCAAGACCGTACATGTAAAATGTATCCGTTTTATGTAAAGAAATTTGTTTTCTAGTAAAGTTGTTCTAATAGAATTGAACCAGAATCAATGCCTCTTTTTGCATTCATTTTTCATTCATCAGCATTACATTTCATCATATACATTAAATTTCATAAAAAGACCCTAATTAATCAAAATTATGACAGTTACCCTAGAAACCAACAAGAATCTGCCAATCAAATATCGTTACGGTACCCACGGTAAAACCAAAGCTATGGATCAAAGGTTAGAAAGACTAGAACAAATTCAGAAATACATGCAAGATTAATTGCAAGCACAGCTGCAGGACCAATTAGCTAAGGTACAGTAAGACATGAGGGATCAAATACAAGAGTCCCAACGAAGCATAATAAGCTAGTTGACCTTGTTATTGGCTGGAGGGATTAAAAAAGGGAAGAGTACTGTGATTAACTCGTGGGATGATAATGAAGACCCTCCATAACCCTAGGCTTTACCCTAGTGAATGTCTAAGCCTAACCGAATACATATCCACAAAGAGTACCTGTTACCAGAAGACTACAACAATACCAGGCCGGCACCTCAAGACCGATGAATTACCCAATGGGTTCAAGTTCCAATCCCATAGATAATCTGACCCACCTCATTGTTCTAGATTTGGATAACATGGGAAAATGGATAGAGCAAGAGTAGAATTGCCAAAATAGCTAGAAGATGGTGCAAGTGGTTGGAGGAGAAATTCAGAGCTATGGAGAGTGCTGACTACCTTTGCGGGGTCGATACTAAGGAATTGAGTTTAGTCTTAGATCTAGTGTTCCCACCAAAATTCAAAACTCCAAAATTAAAAAAATACAATTGGACTAGTTGTGTTGAAGCCCATATCACAATGTTCTGACGAAGGATGATGGGATACATCATTAACGACCAATTGTTAATCCATTGCTTCCAGGATTGTTTGATCGGGTCGATTGCCAAATGGTACAATAAGCTAAGCCGTGCCAAAATCAATTTATAGAAAAACTTTGCACAGGTTTTCATGAAACAATACAACCATGTAATTGACATGATACCCGATAGAATTACACTACAAAACATGGAAAATAAGAAAAGTGAAAGCTTTAGGTAATATGCTCAAAGATGGAAAGAGGTGGCAACACAAGTTTAGTCACATCTTCTGGAAAAGGAGACGACAATGCTTTTTATAAACACTTTGAAAGCTTCGTTCATTAACCATATGCTGGGTAGTACTACCAAGAGCTTCTAAGATATAGTAATGTCCAGAGAAATGATTGAGAATGTAGGAAGGAGCGGGAAAATAGATGCAAGAGAAAACGCTAAAAGGTCTGCCCCGAGAAAGAAAGAAAATAAAATAAACACTGTGAGTGTGATAAGAGCTATTCAAAACCGGTCACTGTAGGCCAACCAAGGACCATGACAACCAGTCATCAAAGCCCTTCGAGGCAAGAATCTAACTCAAGTCCAAACACGAAAAAACTCCAATTCACACCTATCCTGATGAAATATGGAGAGTTATATTAGAATTTGTTCAACGCGTATGTAGTATCCCCGTTTTACTTAAAACCCATACAACTTCCTTTCCCAAAGTCGTATGATGTGAATGCTCAATGTGAGTGCCACGCAGGAATAATGGGACTCTCAATTGAGAACTGCACTACGTTCAAGAAGTTGATCGAGAGGTTCATCAAGATGGGGATTGTCAGGTTCGATGATCCCTCGGGACCTAATGTGGTAAGAAATTCGTTACCCAGTCATTCTAATCAATGAGTAAAAATGATAATCGAGAGTAGAGGAAAGATGACCAAAATTGATGTTACGGAAGTGAAATCCCCACTAAAATGGGTTTAGCAACAAATGATAGACATGGGATTAATCATTCAAGATTCAGAGGAGATGCCCAAAGGAGTAAGGAGCTACTGTGTGTTCCACGTAAAGAAGGTCATGAGACTAGGAGTGCACTGAATTCAAAACTCTAGTGCAAAGTTTGAATTATAACAAAGAATTGAAATCCTTTGAAGATGTCAAGGGCTCAGAAGAAGAAGATATTTACGCCTCAGAGGAAGGATCAATGGAAAAAATCTACAAGTTCAACCACCCAGTAGTCATTATTTCAAGACTGAGAGGTAATGAAATAGGAGCACAAGCTACACCAAGAGTCATAATTCAAAAACCCGTGGCTTTTTCCTACAAGGATAACAAAATGGTTCCATGGAATTTTGATTGTAACGTGATGATCCTAAGAGAGGAGAACTTGGCTAGCACTTCAGAATGGGGTCAGGATATTGGTTTCTTCACGCACAGTAGGAGGCGCTATAACCCTGTAAGTGCAAGAACCGAGCCCATTAAGGAAAAAACCTTGGCAGTTGAGCATAAGAAAGAAAAAACAACTAGACTTGAATCACCTGTCAATGAGCCATTAACTGAGAACGAGGCTAAGGAATTCTTAAAGTTCTTGAAACATAGTGAGTATAG
The DNA here is from genome assembly GCA_020496765.1 of Gossypium stocksii. Taxonomy (NCBI): domain Eukaryota; kingdom Viridiplantae; phylum Streptophyta; class Magnoliopsida; order Malvales; family Malvaceae; genus Gossypium; species Gossypium stocksii. The sequence continues at coordinate 6,565,804 of CM035622.1, read as the reverse complement.
TGTTGTAGAATAGTTACACAAACAACTAGCTCGCATATCAGTATTAGCCTTGCTCTTGAGTTCAGAGACACATCGTAACACGTTGATGAATGTGTTACATGAAATTTATGTCGTTGATAATATCTCTGTAAACAAGCTAGATCATTTGGTTAACAATCTGAGTGCCAATAATTTTATCTTCTTTAATGATAATGAAATACCTCCAAGGGGCATGGGATCCACGAAGGCTCTACACATCACTACCCATTGCAAAGGTTATACATTGACAGGGGTGTTAATCAACAATGGTTCTGTGTTGAATGTCTTGCCTCTATCCACACTGAATAGGTTGCCAATGGATAGCTCTCACATGAAAATGTGTCATAATATAGTCAGAACATTCGATGGTATAGAAAGGAAGTTGATGGGGAGGATTGAAATACCACTCTTAATTGGTCCGAACACATATGAGGTGGATTTTTTTGGTAATGGATATCAAACTCTCCTATAACTGCTTGTTGGGTAGGCCTTGGATTCATTTAGCTAGGGCAGTGCCATCGTCACTACACCAAAAAACTAAAATTGGTAACAGAGGTTGACTGGTAATGATAAACACTGAAGAGTATATCATTGCATTTGTAACTAGTGATGCACCATACATAGGAGCGAATGAAGATGCAATAGAATGTTCCTTTCGATCACTGGAATTTGTTAATGCAACTTTCATTGTTGAAGGAAACAAGATCCCAGTGTCAAAAATATCCAAAACCACGAGAATAGGTCTGCAATTGACGGTTGGTAAATAAGCCTTGCTTAGAAGAGGACTCAGAAAATATATTTAAGGAAGAGTCGAGGCACCAATGCTGATGGACAAATAAGACCGTTTTGGCTTAGGGTACAAGCTGATCTGAGACAAAAGAAGAAGAACTAGAAAAGAAGTAAGAAAGAAGAAGAGCACAACTAAGTGGGGGAGAGGTCAAATGGGAATCGATAATCTTTCCCCATATATCTAAAACATTCATGTTAGGGGAAATCATTTATCCTGAACCAAAAATTGTGGAAAATGAGAGCCCATTAACCAAAATTGTGAAAAGAATGTTGGGAAACTCAAGCATCAATGCCGTAGCCGAAGAAGGAATTGGGGAAGAAAACCTATCAAAAATTGCAGAAGAGTTACTCCAAGAATTCAAAGATGTCTTTGCATGGACGTATCAGGACATGCTTGGTCTAAGTACTGGTATCATGGTACAACGGCTTCCCATAAAGAAAGAATGCAAGTGGATTCAATAGAAACTTTAAAGGATGAGGCCTGACATCCTGTTGAAAATAAAAGAAGATGTCAAGAAACAATTCGACGCTGGTTTCCTACAAATGGTTAAATACTCGAAGTGGGTGGCCGATATAGTCCATGTTGCTAAGAAAGATGGGAAAGTATGAATGTGTGTAGACTATAGGGATTTAAAAAAAGCCAGCCCGAAGGACAATTTCCCATTGCCTTACATTGACACCTTAGTGGACAAAACAACAAGTTATTCACTATTCTCCTTCATGTATGGCTTCTCCGGATACAACCAAATAAAGATGCATATTGAAGACATGAAAAAGACCACATTTGTAACCATGTGGGGAACATTTTGCTATAAAGTGATGCCATTCGGACTGAAAAATGCGGGAGCGGCATATCAAAGAGCCACGGTAACTTTGTTTTATAATATGACGTACAAAGAAATTGAGGTTTATGTTGATGATATGATCGCAAGATCCCGAATAGAAAAGAAGCATGTACAAGTCTTGAGGAAATTATTTTTGAGGTTGAGAAAATTCCAACTAAAATCGAATCCAACAAAATGTACCTTCGGGGCTAGTTGGGGAAAATTGCTAGGATTTGTAGTCAGCGAGAAGGGGATTGTGATTGACCCGGATAAAGTCAAGGCTTTATAGGAGTTGCCTCTGCTGCGCACTCAAAAGGATGTTCAGGGTTTCTTAGGGAGATTCAATCACATCACCCGGTTTATTTCACAACTAACCAAGAAATACGACCCCATATTTCGTCTCCTTAAGAAACATAATCCAGGTTTATGGGATGAGGAATGCCAGAGGACTATCGACAAGGTCAAACATTACTTGTGCAATACCCCAGTACCGATGCCACCTAGCCCAAATAAGCCAGTGATACTATACTTGGAAGTATTTGGAAATTCTATGGGATGCGTGCTTGGCCAACATGATGAGTTAGGAAGGAAAGAAATAGCGATATATTACCTCAGTAAGAAGTTTACTGAATGTGAGACAAGATACTTATAACACCCCTTAACCCGTATCTGTCACTAGTTAGGGTTACGAGGCATTATCGGACAAAAACACATTTCTCTTAATCACATAACCAATTTCACATTACAAATCATGCTCCGAAACTCAACCAAGTCATTACCATTTACTTAATCAAATATTCAAAACTAAATAAGTAATATCAATATCCAATTTCTTATGCTTCATCAATTCAATATTCAAAGCATATGCCCATCATTTCATGGCATCTGAATACCAACTTGAATAGCAACTATTTTTCAATCTATAAAAATCAAATGTGCACATATGAACCATTTAACTAATTAAAATTAAACATGCTTTGCTACTATAATATATATACCTCCTAAAATTTCATATTCAAATGTATAACCAATGAGTCATGGCAATTGAATGCTTAACTTATAATTAAATATAATTCATTTATTATATACCGATCATAGATTAAGACTTCCAATCATATGAAACTATTTTATTATCTACTTTTCAAAAACACTAATTATAATTATGCACTTAATCACATTTTACCAAGTCTAGCCAAACCACATGATATATTAAACATAAATATATATACGGCATTAACATGATCACATAATGATCAAGTATAAAATTTAGTTTTACCAAATTATGCACATTTTACCAAAATAATAACTACAAATTTTATACATAAGTGTCGAATCAAATCATACCATAATTTCAATTTCACTTGAATAATAAAATATCCAAAATACCTATCTATCATTTACCAAATTCATAAACCACATATTAGGCACATTTTAAATTCCAGCATTTAACTTAACAACTTACCATTAATGACCGAATCAAGAGCAAAACATATTATAGGCATGTTAAAGTATATTTTACCTATTGTTAGCCAAATATAAGTGCACACCCTTTACCATTACTAAAATACATATGCAAAACTGATCATCCAACCAACTTCACAACTCAAACCAAAGCTAATTTTTTTACCCTTTATAACCGTACCTAAATGACCATCAAATAAATTACAAAACATATTCATACTTTACTATCACAAATTGTACCTTAACAATCAATATGCAAGCTATCACATATACATAATTTAGCTTATGTAAGCATATGTATTATATCAAAATCACATCATTTATCACTTTTAAACCTTACACAAGACATATTATGCATCCAAAATAAATCAATAATAAACCACAACCAAAACACATCCATCAACCATATTTAGCTCACCTAATTCGAATTATATAATCAACCACCACACAAACTATACCGCAAATCATACTTCCAAAATTCATGGTTGATTATACATCATCATTAATAAGTCATTTTCGCATGGCTATAAATATATACAATTTCAAAACCAATCATATAAAAACTAACCTATACATGCCACATGACCAAAACTCAAAACTCTTATTTACCGAAGCGATAACTGGATAGTGTGATGAGGTCTCCTACGACTTCTAACCCGAGCAAATTTCTGAAACTCTATAAACATAGTAAAAACACACAGAGTAAGCTTTGGAAGCTCAGTAAGCCATAAGCAATTAATTCATTACAAAATCATATAACCATGCTTTCAAATTCGAATAACAACCGTTAACTCAAACATATAAATCAAGTTTACATATCTTCATTATATAATCAACCAAAACATGGTCATTTATTACAATTCATGCTTAACGTTATATCAACCTCTTTATGAACACTTCTAACCTCGACTTTTCAATATTCGTTTATTCACATAGCCAAATTTGCATACCTGAATCATATAACTAACCAGGATTAACCTTATTTTTTTTTTTTACAAATCATATATCACATACAAACATATTCCAAACTCAATCATCTTAATTTCGTTATCTGTTTAAATTTTCGAACCAAGCAATTACACATTAAAGCCATGTTTCATGTCTCATAATTCTCATGTTCAAACATAAGATCACAATTTCATATAACACGCATAAATAACACATCATTGAATAATCATTTCACATATCAGCATTTAGAACATGCTCACTGCCGAAACCATTTTTAAGTTTTGAAAAAATGGGGATCGACCTTTAAAAACAAAAATGGGAGTCGCCACCAATCCCTTTTTGCTTAGGTGTTATCGGATGACCTTATAAAACATTATATTTGGAAAATATTGATTTTGGCCTACGAAATTCAAGAAAGTGGGTTTGGGAGTCAGTTACGTACGAGGAAGGATTAGCACCCTCGTAATGCCCAAAATTGGTACCGAATTGATTAGTTTTTTGTCCTAATGTCGAAAATTCGAAAAGATCTTAAAACATGATTTCTTTAAAAACTTGAACAATTTGAGTTGGAACTTAAGATTCCTTTGTTTCGAAAGTATACAAACATCACATCCAGCACGTTAGGACATGATGTTTTAAACCTTCGTAATCAAAATTATCTCATGATTTACAAAATTCATTAAAAGGATATTTAGTTATTTAGTCAAACGGAAAATCGAAACCCAGCACGTTAGGGCACTATTTCCCAAATTTCTAAACACAAAACATTCCCTTATTTAAGAAATTTTTTTGGATAAATGTGGCAAATAAATAAAATATAAAAAAGAATAAAAAATCAAGGAAACAAGGATTAAATCAAAATAAAAAAATGTTGAAAGACGAAGATGAACGAAGAATAAAATAAGAACAAACCGCAGAAAATAAGAACGCAAGAAAGAGAGAAATTTGAGTGAATGCTCTCAATAATTCTTATTGTTTCTCAAAACTCAAGTGCTTTACAATGAAGGGAGATGCCTCTATTTATAGTTGAGCCTCCTCAAATCCAACGATAGAGATCAATTACATCAACGGTTAAGATTAAAGGGTATCTACAAATTAAATCTCTAAGATTACAAAATCATATCTTCTAAGATTGCATATCATATCTAAGATTGTATCATATCTAAGATTGCATATCATATCTAAGATTGCATATCCTTGAAGATTATATTTCCATATGAGTCAAGCTTGTAGATGGACCTTAAATCTTTTCAAGTAATGGGCCAGTCCGATCGGGCCAAATTATATATTTGTTATTTTGGACTGGACTTGGACTTTGTTTTATTTTTTTGGGGTTTATTATTTTTTGTGTGGGCCCGGGCTAAATTGGCCTATGACACTCACCATTCATTATTGAATAACATATTCATCTCATACGTACCTAAATCGGGTATACTTTCATATTGTCATTCATTTGATCATATTTCACTTGCATATAATACATTTCGTTCTCATGAACTTATTTGTTCATAATCACTTGCTATTAGCCACATCTCATTAATCATACTTTAATATTTCATACTTATACTACTATAAGGTCGAATATACTTCTCATATTCACACATATACTTACAATAGCATCATGTATCATTTTTATCACATATCAAGTAACCAACTTACCTTATTTTCAAATATGTAACCAACCATCACATATCTGATCATTTCAGCTCGTTTATCACGTTCGATTATTCTTTTTATCTTTGTCCGCATAAAATCTGCTAGGCTTAAAGCCTAGTATAATACACCGGCACGAAGCCTGCTAGGCATAAAGCCTGATATAATACACCGCCACGAAGCCTGCTAGGCATAAAGCCTGATATAATACACCGGCACAAAGCCTGCTAGGCATAGAGCCCGAATATCACTGATACAAAGTCAATCTTACACATAATTCATATATCAGAAATCCTAATTATTTCTTAAAGTGCACACGGAGCTTTTCGGACGTAGTGTCTCAGTTGAATCGAATTTGTACCCAATCTCACAAGTATTTATACATTCGGCTATTAATATAAAAATTCATAAAATTAAATTCAGCATATAAAGATTACGGGTTTTTGGCTTGGCCTCTCCATTTTTTTTATTTAGAAGTCTCAAAGCGCCCTTTACGGGTTTTCACCTTGGCTTCTCCTCCTTTTCAGGCAAAATATTTTTTAACTGAGTCCGAATTCACTAGATTGGGTAAACTCTTCCCATCCATTTCGGTCAAAATCAGTGCCCCACCAGAGAAAGGTTTCTTTACCATATATGGTCCTTCCCAATCCGGCATCCATTTTCCTCTAAAATCCTTCTATATGGGAAGAATCTTTTTCAGTACAAGGTCCTCCTCGTGAAATTCTCTTGGAAAAACTTTTTTTTCATAAGCTCGCATCATTCGCTTCTGATACATCTGACCATGACGAATAGCCCTTAGCCTCTTTTCTTCAATCAAGTTCAATTGATCATATCGCAATTGAATCCATTCTGCTTCATCTAGTTTTATTTCTGACAAAATCTGAAGAGAAGGTATTTCCACTTCAATGGGTAGAACTGCCTCCATCCCATAAACCAACAAGAAAGGAGTTGCCCCAGTAGAGGTCCTGACAGATGTTCGATAGGCAAAGAGCGCAAATGGCAACTTCTCATGCCAATCTCTATAAGTCTCAGTCATTTTTCCCACTATCTTCTTGATACTTTTATTGGCCGCTTCCACTGCCCCATTCATTTTTGGGCGATACGGAGATGAGTTATGATGTTTTGAACTGACTGCAGACTTCTGCTATTGTGTTGTTGTTCAAGTTCAGTGCGTTATCTGATATGATCCTCTCAGGCATTCCATACCGACAAATAATCTCCTTCTTCAAGAACCGACTAACTGCTGACTTAGTAACGCTAGCGTACGAAGTAGCCTCCACCCATTTCGTGAAGTAGTTGATAACCATAAAAATGAAACGATGCCTGTTCGAAGCTTTAGGTGAGATCAGCCCAATGACATCCATGCCCCACATGGAAAAAGACCGTGGAGAAGTAACAACATGCAAAGGCAAAGGTGGTACATGAATCTTGTCCCCATAAATCTGGCATTTATGACATTTCCTGGCATGGTTGATACAATCTCATTCCATAGTAGACCAATAGTATCCAAACCTCATGATTTGTCTAGCCATCGTGAAACTGTTAGCATGTGTCTCACAAACACCTTCATGCACTTCTTCCAAGATTTTTCTAGCTTCCACAGCGTCAACACATCTCAAAAACACCTGATCTTTCCTTCTTTTGTATAGGATACCCCCATCCAAAACATAGTCACAGGCTAACCTCCTCAATGTTCTTTTGTCATTCTCAGTTGCCTGTTCAGGGTATTCACGATTTCTCACATATCGCAATATATCATGATACCAAGGGTGGTCATCCTTTTCCCCTTCATCGATATTACAACAATGAGCTGGAACCTTAAAAATACTCATCTGAATAGGCTTCATATCCTTCTCTCTATTTACTTTAATCATGGAAGCCAGAGTTGCCAAAGCATCCGCCATTTGGTTTTCATCTCGTGGGAGATAATTGAAAGTGATGTCATCAAACTCCTCAAGTAACCCGAAAACTACCCTTCGATAATTAATCAATTTGGGGTCTCTTGTCAATCACTAATGCGGAGTCTCCATATACTTCCAGTGTTCTAAATTTGTGCTCTATGGCTGCGCGAATTTCCATGATACATGCCTCATACTCGGCCATATTGTTGGTATAGTCAAAATCCAATTTGCATGTGAATGGATAATGATCTCTATTTGGGGATACTAAGATTGCCCCAATTCCATTTCCTACAGCATTTCATGCTCTATCAAAATTTAACTTCCACGGGTACTCTTCAGTAGTTGCCACATACATTATCTCTTCATTGGGAAAGTCAAAGCTCAATGGTTCATAATCTTCTAGAGCTCTGCTAGCCAGAAATTCTGCTACTGCCCTTCCTTTTATAGCCTTTTGACTTACATAGACTATATCAAACTCAGAAAGCAATATCTGCCGCCTTGCCATTCTTCTATTTAGGGCAGTTGACTCTATCATGTACTTTAATGGATTAAGTTTCGAAATTAGCCAGGTTGTATGATACAGCATATATTGCCTCAATCTTCGAGTCGTCCAAATCAAAGCACAACACAACTTCTCAATTGGCAAATATCTCATCTCACACTCAGTGAATTTCTTACTGAGGTAATATATCGCCTTCTCTTTTCTTCCTGACTCATCATGTTAACCGAGCACACATCTCATAGAGTTAGTGAACACTGACAAGTACAGTATTAATGGTCTATCTGAACTGGGCGGAGATAGTACTGGAGCATTTGAAAAATACTGCTTGACTTTATCAAAGGCATTCTGGCATTCCTCATCCCAAGTACCTTGGTTGTGTTTCTTAAGCAGGCGAAAATAGGATCACATTTCTCAGTTAATTGCGAAATAAACCGAGCAATGTAATTTAACCTTCGAAGAAAACCTCGAACCTCTTTCTAAGTACGCGGTAGAGGCAGTTCCTGTATGGCTCTGACCTTGTCTGAGTCAACCTCTATTCCCCTTTTGCTGACTACAAAGCCCAATAATATTCCCGACTTAGCTCCAAAGGTACACTTTGCCGGATTGAGCTTTAACTGAAATTTCCTCAATCTCAGGAACAATTTCTTCAAGACTTCAATGTGTTCCTTTTCTATTCGAGATTTGGCAATCATGTCGTCAACATACACCTCAATTTCTTTGTGCATCATATCGTGGAATAAGGTTACCATAGCCCTTTGATATGTTGCCCCTGCATTCTTTAACCCAAATGGCATTACCTTATAACAAAAGGTACCCCACAATGTTATAAAAGTGGTTTTATCCATGTCTTCAGGATACATCTTTATTTGATTGTCTTCAGGATGCATCTTTATTTGATTGTACCTTGAGAAGCCATCCATAAAGGAGAACAATGAGTAACCTGCCGTATTGTCAACCAAAGTATCAATGTGCGGTAAGGGAAAATTATCCTTTGGGCTAGCTTTATTCAAATCTCTATAATCAACACACATTTATACCTTCTCGTCCTTCTTAAGGACAGGTACAATGTTAGCTACCCGTTCTGAGTACTTAACCTCTTGCAGGAATCCAACATCAAACTGCTTCTTGACTTTACCTTTTATTTTCAACACAATATTAAGCCTCATCCTTTGCAGCTTTTGTTGGACTGGCTTGCAGTCTTTTCTTATAGGAAGGCAGTGTACTACAATGTTAGTATTTAGCCCCGGCATATCTTGATAGGACCATGCAAAGACATCTCTGAATTCTCGCAGTAACTCAACAAGATCTCGTCTTGTTTCCTTGGCAATATGCGTCCCGATTTTCACTTCTTTCCCTTCCTCCAAGGTTACATTCTTTACTGCCTCTTTTTCATGGAGTAAAATTTGCTTCTCTTCTTGCTTTACCATTCTTAACAGATCTGGAGACATGTCACAATCCCTGTCACCCTCAAAATCCCGAGGTTCCTCTAAACACATGTCTGGTTCAGAAGAGAATTCAGGGTTCGTAGTATCATCGCTCATGTCATTGATATCTAGAGACCTGTGGTGGGCACAAAAGAATGTACAAAGAACGAATGAATTTAAGAATAGCTATATGTTATGAATGGAATGAAAAATTTAGAAAGAAATTAAAACGTCAAAAGAATATTTATCGGTATAAAAGAATGAAAGAATATTTGCTTGAATTGATAACAACGGTATATTTTATTGAAACAAAAATATCCAAACATGAGCCTATTTCACAAATGAAATCTTATTACTTCTAGGCTTTAGAGCAACAAGAGTGTTCTAAAAATTACTCTGTATGATTTCTAAAGACCATAGGAAGTTCTTCTGCAGTCTAATTGTTTAAGGAGCTTTCCGGTTCGTAAGGACGAATGCCTCCATATTTCTTTGTTCAGTCTCGTCCTCGGGTATGGCATTGACATGATGACTTTGATTTTCAAGCAACCCCTTCTCCAGGTGAATTATCCCTCCTAATACAAAAGTCTGGGATATGTGAGGGAATGCTTTCAATTCCCATTCGACCTCCTTTCCACTCAATTGCGCCCTTCTTCTCTCTCGCTTTTTCTCTAGCTCCTTCCTCCTTTGTCTATGATCCGGCCTGTAACTCAAGCTAAAATGGTCTCTTTTCTCCTTCAATTCTGGAACTCGAATCCCTCCTTGAAGATATCTACCCAATCTTTTTCCTGGCAAGGCTCCTTTTCCCACTGTCATTTGCAAGCCCATTCTCGTGGTTCTAGATATCTTGGGCACTGGCACTTCATTTCCTTCCAAAATGAATGTTGCATTGACGAACTCTATGGATCGAAAAGAGTATTCCACTGCCTCTTCATTTGCCTCTACATAGGGCGCGTTGCTGGTAACTAACGCTATGATGTCCTCCTTTGCATTTATAGTAACCAGCCGTCCATCCGTTACTAATTTCAATTTTTGGTGCAAAGATGAGGGCACCGCTCCTGCCGAATGTATCCAGGGCCTCCCCAACAAGCAATTATAGGAGGGCTTTATGTCCATCACTAGAAAATCGACTTCATATGTGTTCGGTCCAATCAACAATGGTATGTCAATCCTTCCCATCACTTTCCTCTCCGTGCTATCAAATGCTCTCACTATATTATGGCATGTTTTCATGTGAGAACTATCTATTGGCAGCCTATTCAATTTGGACAATGGCAGGACAATCAAAGCCGATCCATTATCAATTAGCACACTAGGCAGTGTACATCCTTTGCAAAGAGTGGTGATATGCAAAGCCTTGGTTGATCCCATACCCCCAGGTGGGATTTCATCATCATTAAAGTAGATGAAGTTGTCTATACTTATGTTACTAACCAGACAATCCAACTTATTGACAGATATGTCGTTAGTAACGTAGGTTTTATTAAGCACTTTCATCAATGCTTTCCGATGTACTTCTGAGCTTAGAAGCAAAGCTAACACTGATATTCGAGCCAGTTGTTTACGCAGCTGCTCGACCACACTATATTCACTATGCTTCAAGAATTTTAGAAAATCCGTTGACTCTTCTTCCTTCATTAGTTTGTTAATAAGTACCTCGACTACTTTCTCCCGCTCAACTACTGCAGACTTTGCTTTCACGGGTTCAGTTCTGATGTTTACCGAGTCATATCGCTTTCCACTACACGTGTAAGATCCCTCAGTTTGGACCTCTTTGGAAGTACTCGCTATGTTTTCCTCTCCCGGTGTTGTCACATGACAGTCATAACTCCAAGGCACCATTTTGTTATCCTTATTAGGAAAGGAGACAAGTTTCTGAATGATGACTTTTGGCACTGTTTGTACTCCGCCCTCAGCGATTTTTGGACGAGAAATGATGATTCTCAGGTAATTGACCTTTGGATTTGTCAACTCTCCTTCTGTTGCACATACATTTCTTTCATCTAAGCCTTCTTCGTAAAATTCCAATTCTTTATTATCCATAAGGCTTTGCACCAGGGCCCTAAATTCAACGCATTCCTGGATCTTGTGCCCCTCTTCCTTGTGGAACTCACAATAGTCCCTCGCTCCTTCACATCCTTCCTCAGAAATTATCATTCTTCTCTCCATCATTTCCTTCCAAACTATTTTTAACGGGGTTCTCACTTCATCGATATCCTCATTGATCTTTCTCATGACATTTTCCCCAATGGCATTTACCCCTTTATCTCCGTGATTAGGAAATGGGTTTTCCGCACTAGGGGTATCATCAAATTTTACGATCCCCATCTTAATAAGTCTTTCCATTGTTTTCTTGAAGCCAATGCGATTTTCAATTGAATGCCCTTGTATCCCTGCATGGTATTCACATTTAGCGTTCGCATCATACCATTTAGGATATGGGGGTTGTAGTGGTTTCAAGTAAAAGGGAGCTACCACGTGTGCATCAAACAAACTCTGATACAGTTCCCTATATGTCATTGGAATTGGAGTGAACTGGATCCTCTCAGAGCTTTTTCTGGTGGTCGATTCCTACCTTTGCGAACCTTGTTGCCCAATAGTGGTTGCTCTTAGTTGGCTGACAGTAATGGCCTTTAAGTTGTATGTACTTGCGTTATTCACCTCGTTATCCTTCCTTCTTGGGGGTAACCTCTTGGTAGTTTCCCCTTTAATCTTGCCACCTCTTATGGCATTTTCAATCATTTCTCCCGTCATTACTATATCTGAAAAGCTTTTGGTGGCACTCCCTATCATGTGAGTTATGAATGGGGCCTTCAAAGTATTGACGAAGAGCATTGTAGTTTCCTTTTCCAGGAGCGGTGGCTGAACTTGCATAGCAACCTCCCTCCACCTTTGCGCATACTGCCTAAAGCTTTCATTAGGTTTCTTTTCCATGTTTTGCAAAGTGATTCTGTCAGGCGTCATATCTGTCACATGACTATATTGCTTCATGAAAGCTTGCGCGAGATCTCTCCAAGAGCTAACCCTAGCACAGCTTAGCTAATTGTACCACCTAGACGCTGCCCAAACCAAACTATCTTGAAACCAATGGATCAACAACTAATCATTGTTAACATAGCCAGTTATCCGTCTACAGAACATGGTGATGTGGGCTTCTGGGTAGCTAGTCCCATTATACTTCTTGAATTCTGGTATCTTGAACTTATGAGGAAGCACCAAATCTAAGACCAAACTTAAGTCTTTAGCATCAATCCCATGATGACTATCAGTATTCTCTAAAGCCTTGAACTTTTCTTCTAACCATCTGCAACGGTCCTTTAGCTGCCTCGAGGATTCACTTCTTATTCCTTCCCTCTCGGCTATGTCTAAATCGGGGATAACAGGATTGGCAAGGTTATCTCCTGGGTTAGATCCCGAGCCAACTTGGAAATTCATGGGCACTCTAATATTAGCTTCCCCTTGTTGAGGCCTAGTTATGACAAACGACCTTCGAGGATGCGCCTCAGGTTGTGCTTGTGCATGTGGTAGGCTAAAACCCGGAGGATAGTCCCCATTATCCTCTCCAGTGATAGCCATAGGGCCCTTTCCTTTATCCATTGCACCAGTCAGCAGTTGAGACATCATATTCCTCTGAGCTTCCATCATTTGCTCTCTCATATCTTGTTGCATTTTCGCCAACTGCTCATGTAACTGGTCTTGCATATCCTTTTGGAGCTGTTCAAATCTTTGATCCATGTTCTTTGTCTTGGCACGTGTACCATAACGGTGTATAGTTTCTAGATTTTTCCTTTCCTCTCTTTCTTCTGTAATAACTTCCACTAATTAGGGTCTTTCTATAGATTTAAATGCATATGATGTAATGTAATGGAAATGCATGAATGCATAAAGATATAGATTCTGATTCAGTTTCATTTAGAAAACTTTATTTAGAAAATAAAATTCTTTACACAAAACGGATTACAAATATGCTTTCGTCCTAGAGCCTAAAGCTTTAACCCTCCTAAACAAAAATGCTAACTCTTGACCACGATCTGACTGTAGCTCATATTTCACGCTCAATATATCTACCTGTACTGCTAGGGTCTGTAGATGGTTGGCTACCTCTCGAATCTGAGCTATGGCTTCTTCCATGAGATAATCCCTATTTCTGACTTGATCCTGAAAATATTGAAGCTCTCCCTTCCAATGTCCTTCTCTTGCTTCAATATGCTTGATTCAGAGTTCACAGTTTTGCAATGTCGGCTCCAACCCTTCAATCTTGCCCTTCATTTCCTTGATCTTATTCAGACTTGACTTTAGCTCAATCGCAGAATTACGACTTTGGTGGAGATGAAGCGACCGTCCAAGTTTAGCCACTTTAGCCTTTAATCCATATTTCTCCTTCTCACTCTCTGTCAACCTCCTTTCTAGGGCATGGTTTTGTGCCTGAATTTCTTGACACTTCCTCTCCCGTTGATCAGTTTTGACTTTTTTCTCTTGAATCTCATGTTGCCACTGCTCCGAAGTCATCCCTAATCCGGCTCTTTTTATCGACAGTTGTATCTTCTTGTATTCTGTCTTCAAATCATTTTGATCTTCCTCTACATTCCTCTTCTCTTTTCTCACTTTTTCTGCCTCTAGGTTTTGAACATCCACATCTAGCCTCAAGTACATTTTCTTTTCCTCCAAATTCTCTATCCTCTTTGCAAGCTCGAGACTCTTTCTTTTCAAAATCTTGTTTTATAATCTCTAACTCTAATAGGACCACTTGTAAGTACTCCTCCATAGTAGGTACTAAATCTACTGTCCCAAAAGTGAAACAATAATAGTCAGGGTTCCTAAATTAAGTCATAGCCCGAAACAAATGCTTATCCACCTTAACATCAAGTAAGTAGGGTAGATTACCATAATTATGGTAAAACAGCTGCTTAGTCTTGTCATCCCATTGGGCCCATATATCTTCCAATTCCTGGAGGTCATTCTACGCCGCACTAATACGAGTGAAGTCCCACTATTCTGGTGTATATCCCTCAATGATACTATCTCCTTTTTCTAACTGGGTATCCTCGGGCCATGCATGGACTATAGCGTTGTCCTCCACTTTATCAAGATATTCATTCTCCATAACAAAACTTTCTAATTTAGAAATCGAATCGTGAATCGACACCTTTAAATGTTGAATGATATGTAATGACAACAAAATAAAATTGGTCAGTGACATGTGTATAAGACATAATTCAAAGAAAATAGAAAATAAACAAGCACCTATAAGGGTAATTGCTATGTGTCAACATAGTTCTACCTAAGGCGAGCTCCTAGGGTTCACTATATGTGTTTTTGGTTCTAAAGGAAAAGGGTACCTGAATTAACAGATTCTTCGATCCTCACCCATTATAGGCTCATATAGACCGAGTTCAGTTCAGGGGGACACATTTCCCTATGGTCATGCAGAGATGAAAATCTTACAGAGACATAGGTACGGATGTATCCCGGAAGCAATCCACTAGCCCATGCGAAGGTAAAAACCTTACAAAGGCGTAGCTTCTCACTCCCACTTAAGGGTGTGACCACAACGGTCATGCAATGAAATGTGTGGAGAAAAATAACAATCATATCCAACAAACACATGCAAAAAGATCATAATTTTCAAATCGTATTTTCAAATTTCGACAAAAGGACAGAAAATAATCAATTTTACGGCTTAACTCTCTTATTGGTCCCCAGTGGAGTCGCCAAGCTGTCGAAACCATTTTTAAGTTTTGAAAAAATAGGGATCGACCTTTAAAAACAAAAATGGGAGTCGCCACCAATCCCTTTTTGCTTAGGTGTGATCGGATCACCTTATAAAACATTTTATTTGGAAAATATTGATTTTGGCCTACGAAATTCAAGAAAGTGGGTTTGGGAGTCGGTTACGTACGAGGAAGGATTAGCACCCTCGTAACGCCCAAAATTGGTACCGAATTGATTAGTTTTTTGTCCTAATGTCGAAAATTCGAAAAGATCTTAAAACATTATTTCTTTAAAAACTTGAACAATTTGAGTTGGAACTTAAGATTCCTTTGTTTCGAAAGAATACAAACATCACATCCAGTACGTTAGGACATGATGTTTTAAACCTTCATAATCAAAATTATCTCATGATTTACAAAATTCATTAAAAGGATATTTAGTTATTTAGTCAAACGGAAAATAGAAACCCAGCATGTTAGGGCACTATTTCTCGAATTTCTAAACACAAAACATTCCCTTATTTAAGAAATTTTTTTGGATAAAATGTGGCAAATAAATAAAATATAAAAAAGAATAAAAAATCAAGGAAACATGGATTAAATAAAAATAAAAAAAGGTTGAAAGATGAAGATGAATGAAGGATAAAATAAGAACAAACCGCAGAAAATAAGAACGCAAGAAAGAGAGAAATTTGAGTGAATGCTCTCAATAATTCTTATTGTTTCTCAAAACTCAAGTGCTTTACAATGAAGGGAGATGCCTCTATTTATAGTTGAGCCTCCTCAAATCCAACGATAGAGATCAATTACATCAACGGTTAAGATTAACGGGTATCTACAAATTAAATCTCTAAGATTACAAAATCATATCTTCTAAGATTGCATATCATATCTAAGATTGTATCATATCTAAGATTGCATATCATATCTAAGATTGCATATCCTTGAAGATTATATTTCCATATGAGTTAAGCTTGTAGATGGACCTTAAATCTTTTCAAGTAAGGGGCCATTTCGATCGGGCCAAATTATATATTTGTAATTTTGGACTGGACTTGGACTTTGTTTTATTTTTTTGGGGTTTATTATTTTTTGTGTGGGCCCGGCTAAATTGGCCTATTACACTCACCATTCATTATTGAATAACATATTCATCTCATACGTACCTAAATCAGGTATACTTTCATATTGTCGTTCATTTGATCATATTTCACTTGCATATAATACATTTCATTCTCATGAACTTATTTGTTAATAATCACTTGCTATTAGCCACATCTCATTAATCATACTTTAATATTTCATACTTATACTACTATAAGGCCGAATATACTTCTCATATTCACACATATACTTACAATAGCATCATGTATCATTTTTATCACATATCAAGTAACCAACTTACCTTATTTTCAAATATGTAACCAACCATCACATATCTGATCATTTCAGCTCGTTTATAACGTTCGATTATTCTTTTTATCTTTGTCCACATAAAATCTGCTAGGCTTAAAGCCTAGTATAATACACCGGCACGAAGCCTGCTAGGCATAAAGCCTGATGGCAGAAGCCTGCTAGGCATAGAGCCCAAATATCACTGATACAAAGTCAATCTTACACATAATTCATATATCGGAAATCCTAATTATTCCTTAAAGTTCACACGGAGCTTTTCGGACATAGTGTCTCAATTGAATCGAACTTGTACCCAATCTCACAGGTATTTATACATTCGGCTATTAATATAAAAATTCATAAAATTAAATTCAGCATATAAAGATTATATACGTTCTAATTTAACAACGTTTATTTGCTTATAGACTTACCTCGTATGGACACGAACAGACTGAACGACTATTTGGCAATTTTTGACTTTCTCCGATCTCAAATCCGATTTCTTCCTTTCATGATCTAAATCAATATAAATTTGACTCATTTAATCAAATATTCAATCAAATTCATCCAAAAACAAATAAATGGACTAATTACACTTTTTCCCCTGACATTTCACATTTTCACAATTTAGTCCTTAATTCAAATCAACATAAAATATTAAAAAAATTCACATTGCCCAAGCTTGGCTGAATTTTACTAATGCTTAAATAAGCCCACTTATTTAATAATTTCACATTAAAGTCCCTCAATTTACAAATTTCACAATTTAGTCCTAATTCAGCATTTTAACCAAAATTCACTTAGTAAATCATGATAATCTATCAACCAAGATTTATTTTTCATTATCAAACCACAAAAACCTCAAGCTATCAAAAATGGCAAGTCTCAAATTCATCATCAAATCTAAAAATTAAAGCATGGGCGAGTACGTATACGAAGCAACGATCTCAAAATGTAAAAATTATCAAAAACCGAGCAAACCACATACCTTAATTTGAACTTCAAGGTGCCGAACTTAAAACCACAACCAAAGCATTCTTTTTCTTTTAGTTTTAGCAAAATAAAATGAATGCATGACCATTTTAAGTTTTGGTTTTATGTTATTACCTTTTAATAATTAATTTACCATTTTAACCATTATAAAATAACATATATATCTACCTAACCATGTCCACTACCGTCCAAGCTATTATTGAATGGCCTAATTTCATTTTAGGCCTCCACATTAAAAGAACATAACATTATAGCCCATTAACAAATAGAATGTAACTTTTGCATTTGACACGATTTAGTCCTTTTTCCAAATTAACCATTCAAACGATAAAATTAATTCATAAAATTTTCACACATATCAAATATTATGCTGTAAATACCAAAAACTAATATTAAAATAATTTTTTGACCCCAGATTTGTGGTCCCGAAACCACTATTCCGACTAGGGTCTAAATCGGGCTGTTACAATACTCGCCAATTGAGAAGTTGTGTTGCGCCTTAATCTGGACAACCCGGAGACTGAGACAATACATGTTGTACCATACAACTTGGCTTATCTAAAAAATAGATCCTTTCAAGTACATGATAGAGTCAACTGCATTGAATGGAAGAATGGCTAGATCGCAAATTCTACTATCCAAATTTGATATAATCTATGTAAGTAGTAAAGGGGAGTGCAATAGCAGACTTCCTAGCTAGCAGAGCTCTAGAGGATTACGAGCCTTTAAATTTCAATTCCCCAAACGAGGATCCACTAAAGAAGATATTCCTAAAGAACATCCCTGGAAACTAAATTTTGGCGGGGCCTCAAACGCCATGGGTAACAGAATTGGGGCAGTCCTGGTATCCCCAAATGGAGGTCATTATCCTTTTACTGGTAAACTTGATTTTGATTCACAAATAACATGGCAGAATATGAAGCATGCATCATGGGTATCCGTACAGCCGTAAAACAAAGGATTAAGGTACTAGAGGTGTATGGGGATTCTGCACTAGTGATTTATCAACTCAAAGGTGAATGGGAGATTAGAGATCCCAAGTTGATCGATTATAGAAGGCTGGTCTTTGAGTTAATTAAGGAGTTTGATGACATTACCTTCTACTACCTCCCGCGAGATGAAAATCAGATGGCTGACGTCTTGGCTACCTTAGCTTTCATGGTTAAGGTAAACAAACAAGATGATGTAAAACCTATCTAGATGAGTATTTATGAGGCTCCGACCTATTGTTATAATATTGAGGAAGAAGAAAAAGATGATCACCCTTGGTACTATGACATAATGCATTATGTAAAAAACCGTGAACACCCAACAAAGAATGATAGAAGGACACTAAGGAGGCTAGCCAATGAGGATGTCTTGGATGGAGAGAACCTATACAAAAGAAGAAAGGATCAAATGCTACTAAGATGTGTAGACACTATTGAGGCCAAGAAAATCTTGGAAGAAGTCTATGAGGGAGTTTGCAGAACACATGCTAATGGTTTTATAATGGCTAGGTAAATCATGAGATTCAGATATTATTGGTCCACCATAGAAGGGGATTGTATCAATTGTGCCAAGAGATATCATAAATGCCATATCCATAGAGAAGAAAATTCATGTGCCTCCTTCACCTCTTCATGTTATGGCTTTTCCATGGCCTTTCTCTATGTGGGGTATGGATGATATTGGGCTAATATCGCCAAAAGCTTCTAATGGGCACTGATTCATCTTTGTGGCCATTAATTACTTCACTAAATGGGTAGAAGTCGTTTCCTATGCCAATGTTATGACATTAACAATTAGCAAATTCTTGAAGAAATAGATTATATGTCAGTATGGGATGCCAAAAAGGATCATATCTAACAATGCATTGAATTTGAACAATAGCATGATAGTAGAGGTCTGTAGTCAGTTCAAGATCAAACATCACAACTTATTACTGTATCACCCAAAAATAAATGGTGCAGTAGAGGCAGCCAATAAGAACATTAAGAAGATCATGGGCAAAATGACAGAAACTTTTAAAGATTAACATAAGAAATTACCATTTGCCCTCTATGCTTATCGAACGTCTATCAAAACCTCCACCAGGGCAATGCCTTTCTCATTGGTTTATGGAATGGAATCGGTTTTGCCCATTGAAGTCGAGATTCCTTCTTTCTGAGTCTTATTAGAGTTGAAGTTAGATGAAGTAGAATGGATCTAATCTCGATATGATCAATTGAACTTGGTCAAAGAGAAGAGACTAAGAGCTATCCGTCACGGTCAAATGTACCAAAAACAAATGATACGAGTTTATGACAAAAAGGTTCGTCCTATAGAATTTCATGAGGGAGACTTCGTATTAAAAAAGATCTTGCCCATACAAAAATACTTCAAGGGAAAATAGATGTTGAATTGGGAAGGACCTTATGTGGTAAAGAAAGCTTCTTTTGGAGGAGCATTGATTCTCACCAAGATGGATGGCAAAACCTGCTTAATCCCGTGAATTCGAATTCAGTCAAGAAATACTTTACCTAAAAAAAAGGGAGAGGCCAAGGCAAAAACCCGCGAAGAGCGCCTCGAGACCAAAGTGGTTTTGAGTTGAAAACTCAAAAAATGGCGGCTCAAATTTTGATCAAAGATGGGGCATGTGGTAGTCTTGTCCCCTAAAAAGTAACAAGGAGGAGAAACTTTGTATCTTGAAGCATTAACGAAATACTCTAGATCTCCTAGACACATAGTAGGCTCAAAATGGTCCTCAAGAAGTTTGTGCAGAGAAGCTCACTTTGTGATATTTGGGGCACCTAATTTCATCTTACTCACTTTGTATTTTAGCAATGTTTGCTATTTTGATTAATCTTTTCATTTCGAGTTTTGCTCCCAATAAATTTCAATCTTGTCCATTGTTACAACCTTTTTCAAGCTTTTTTACATTTAAATAATAATTAATGGATTGACAATATTCAAGTAAAAGGATTTCTGCATGTTGCTCTAAAAGGTTTCTAAATAGTACTAGGACCTGAAATAGGACCACTAGTTAGAACTAACCAAATCTAAGGGTTGGAAATATCTGGGAACGAATACTCCAAATTATGATTACCTCTTTAAGTTTCCTATTAAAAATACTAAATCTGAATAAGAAGGTATGGTAACACATTAGTGATAGAACCTTTGACGAACAACGAGCAATGTCAACCTAAGCACTAAAAAGAGGATCAGTCTCAAAAATGTCATTTTGCATTCATGCAAATATCATTCATATACATCTAGTTAAGAACATTTGATCATAACATCTTAATCGATTGGGATAAAATATAGGCCTATGAAATGGATTTTACAGGTCCTATTCCCTAAAAAACAGTGTAATAGATCAGTAAAGCCACAAATCCTATACTCCTGAAGTTGCAGTGGGTTGGATTGAATTTTACTATAGTGAATCTTATCTCTCTAAAGTTGTAGTGGAGCATATTGACGCTACAAGTCCTATACCTCTAAAGTTGCAGTGGGTTGGATTGGATCTACCATAGCAAATCTTATCTCCTTGAAGTTGCAATGAAGTAGATTGAACCTACAAATCTTATCTCCTTGAAGTTGTAGTGGAGTAGATTGAATCTACCATAGTGAATCTTATTTCCTTGAAGTTGTAGTGGAGCAAATTAAAGCTACCATAGCGAATCGTATCCCCCTGAAGTTGCAGTGGGTCTAGTTAAATCTACCATAGTGAATCTTATCTCCTTAAAGTTGCAGTGGAGCAGATTGAAGCTACAAATATTATCTCTCTAAAGTTGTAGTAGAGCAGATTAAAGCTACAAGTCTTATCTCCCTGAAGTTGTAGTGGAACAAGATGAAGTTACTAATCCTATGACCCTAAAGTTGCTCTGGTTTGGAATAAAGTTACAGTTTCAAATCTTATCTCCCTGAAGTTGCAGTAGAGCAAGATGAGACTACAAATCCTATATCCTTAAAGTTGCGGTGGATTGGATTGAAACTACAACAACAAATCTTATCTCATTGAAGTTGCAATAGAGCAAGGTGAAAGTAAAACACTAAATTCTGCCTTTCTAAAGTTATAGCCTAGCAGATACAGTGAAGTAGAGTAACTAATGGATTGAAAGAATGAGCTACTTGAAAAAGGATAGCACCGAAGAAGTCGAGATTCGACAAGACTAGACAAAATTAGCCCTTCTTAAAGTCTTTGTTTCATTCCTATTACACGTCAATGAGCAAAGAGGGGCAGCTATAACAAGCCAATTTTATCCGGCCCAGTAAATAAAACAACAAAAAATAACAAGTCCATTTACAAAAATATATACTTGCCCAAATACATTACCCAATTTATGCTAACCCAAATCTGCTAATGTAACAACTAGTTTTTAGTAAAATCAGAATAATGGTTTTAGAACCACAAATCAGAGGTCAAAATATTTATTTTATTATATTTATAATGTCCACAACATAATAGTAGAGTCGTATGAAAATTTTGTTAAGAAATTTTACCGTTTGAATACTTAATTTATGGAAAAGGACTAAATCGCGTAAAATATAAAACTTGTGTTCTATTAGCTAAAGGTGTCTAATAGCTATAGATCTTTAAAACAAAGGTCCTTATGTGGTAATTGGACCACTTACATGTTGAGTGGACAATTTTGGACTTATATTAAGTGATTTTAAAAGGTTAATTAAAGGTTATATATGTAATTTAGAAAATAAAATCAAAATAAATAAAAATAAAACCATTTTAGTCCATCTTCTTCATCTACCACCAAAAATAAAAAATAAAAGCATAATTTTTGGTGCTTTGAAGGTTCGACTAAGCTACCTTATGCATGTAAGTGATTTTTGACTTGGTTTTTAATGATTTCTATGTTTTTGAGGTCGTTGTAGCTTAATCTAGCTAGCCCAGGGACTAATTTGCAAAAATGTTAAAGGTTTAGGATGTTACCATTGATGAATGTGTGAGTATTTTGATTATTAATGGTAGAAAATGCATCCTTATTGTTAGATTAACAAGTTTTGTAAAGTGATTTTTAGTGAAAGTGTTAATTAGGGATTAAATTGAAAAATGTGTTAAATCCATGGTGAAATTGTGAAATAAATGAAATATATGGATTTCTAGGGAACTACATAAAATTCGACTAGTATGGGTATGGGTTGAATGCCAAGAATCTGCATTTTTATGGGATAAGGACTAAATTGTAAAGTGGTTAAAAGTTGAGGGGTAAAAGTGTAAATTTGCAAAATATGTATTTTGGGCTAAATTGAATTGAATGATAATTGAATAAGTTAAATTTGATTATATATAGACCAAGAAAAGCAAAGATCAGAATTAGATCGGGGAAAAGACAAGGTTATCGAGTAGACGATCAAATTCGTCGTTTGAATACGAGGTAAGTTCATATAATTAGAATTGAGTATATATATATACTATTTGAAATGTATGTATGTGAATTGAGAAACTAAAATACATTATTATTGAATGCCTAATAGATGAGTTTGAAGAATATTGAGCCCCATTTGAACCTTAGGAATTCGTAGAATACGAGTGACATGTCATTAAGGTTATAGATTTGGTTGAGATCCTGCATGTGTTGCAGACTCACCACAGCTCGTATGAGCTTACCGATATTTCAGCTCGTAGGAGCTTACTGTTTTTTAGCTTATTAGAGCTTATCGTTACTTCAGCTCAAAAGAGCTTACCATTTTTAGCTCAAAAGAGCATACATGTATAGGAATTGACGGATTACAATTTAGTGCACATTATGTGTACTACCTGTGTATCTGACGATATTCTAAGTAGTTCAACAGGCACAGTTTTGTTTTAAGTTACATGAGATTGAAATGAGTTAGTACAAATGATATATGAACTATAAGGTAATGACATTATATGATATATTAAAGCATGAAATGGAAGATATACGTATATGAAGTTTGATTGAGAGTTGTATTCATCCATATGATTTGATGATTATATGTATTTTATATGACTAACCTATTGCTGAATTCATGTACATAGGCATTTGACAAATTTATTGGAATATATTATGTTTAATTACCTAAATTATGATTAAATGGTAAGCTTAATTCTATGTTATACGAGCTTATTAAGCTATATAGCTTACTCTATGTTATTTTCCATGTTTTATAGTGATTCGAAAGCTCGTTCAGTTTGGAAGTCGTCAGAGATCTCATCACACTATCCAACTGTTACTTTAGTACTTTTGAACTTTGGATATATAGGTTATATGTCATGTATAGATGTTGTGGTTAATATAGCCTATTTGTTGGTAATGTATTTAGCCAATTGATTTGGCTTATAAAAGATGAATGTTTTGGTTTTATGTATAACCATGTGATTTGGCTTGTTTTGGTATACTTGGTTATGAAAATATGTATAAATGGCCTTTTGATATGCTGTGTATAATTTCTTTGTAAATGTGTTTTTGTGGATTGGTATTTTGTGAAACAAATGGTTAGAATTGAGATGAGCATATGTGCTAAGTTAGGTATGAAGTCAATTTAGGTATACTTTAGAAGCATCTTAGTATGTTTAAAAGTGGTCAAATGGATGTGATTGTGGATATTATATTGTATGTGTGATTAGTACATGATATAATCTTGATATTGGTTAGTTTTGAGAGCCTATTTATGCCATGATTATATGCATATTGAGATGTGTAGGTTAGAACCTCTTTGGGTGAGAAAAATGACTTGGAAAATAGCTTATTTTTGTCAACAGGGGTAGAGATACGGACGTGTCTCTCAACCGTGTATGACACACAGTTAGGTGACACGACTATGTGTCCCCTGTAGTTTTTAAAGGAAGCAAGTTAATGAGTTACACGGGCTAGTCACACGAGCATATGGTTAGCCGTGTGACACAAGTTAGAGAGTTACATGGGGTAGGACACGGTCTGGGATACGACCATGGACACGGCCATGTGATCTCATTTCGAATGTCCACACGGCTTGTGACATGAGCGTGTCCTCACACGGCCTGGCCACACGGGTGTGTGTCCCCTGTATTTGAAAATTTTCACTATTTTCCCAAAATTTTCATAAGTTTTCGGTTTAGTACCAAATCTTTTTAAATGTTTGTTTTGGGCCTCGAGGGCTTGGATTAGGGATTATATGAATGTATGTGAATGACTTATGTTCAAAATGAGAAATGTATGTGAAATGTATGATGAATTATGTCATAAGTCCAGTAATACTCTGTAACTCTATTCTAGTGACGGATACGGGTTAGGGGTGTTACACCTAACCTTAAAAACCCTAAAAGCCCAAGCCCAAAAACTTAACCTAATCAGAAAAACCCTAGTCGCCGCTACTGCTTACCATGTTAGAAGACATGACACCCAATGACTGTCCTTCCCTGCCATCGTTTCACCAAAATGGCAAGGCACGACCTCCCCAACGCCGTTGACCTAACCACAAATGCTTGCACAAGAAAAAAGAAGAAGACAGAAAGCAGAACAGAAAAAATAACAAAAGAGAAAATAAAAATGAGTATTTTGTAATATTTTTTGGCTATAAAAGCCATAACAATCATGTGTATTTTTTAACAAGCAATTCAATAGAAAAAACAAAGAATTCGAATAAGAAAACGAAAAGGTGATTCTTTTATTTATTTCTATTTTTCAAAGCAAATATAGGAATAAAAAAAGTTTTTTTTTGCTTGTTTTGGTCGTCGATGAGAACCGTCTTCAGCTTGAGAGCTTCGGAACCCCTCTAAGGTTCTGTTGAGAGCCTCGTCAGAGGGGGGAGAAACTGAAAGGTTTTTTTTACTTTTGGCCCGATTTTACCAAGCTTTTGGTGTTTTTAACCCCAAAATGAGGTTCCATGTAAAAAGGGGATCAAAAAAGACATTTTGAAAATTTTCCAGCCACTGGAGGCGGTGATTACTGTCGCCGACGACTGGTGGCTGCGGTGGATGTGCGTTGACCCTTGGCCAGACGTAGAGGGAGTTGAAAGGAAAAAAAAAAAAGAGAAAGGAAATTTTAAAAAAAAAAACAGGTTTAGAATGATTTTTTAAAATATTTTTTAACTTATATAGGCTTAATGAAACAACATCATTTTGAACATGACCCAATGATTCGACCCAGATCCTCGAGGATTTGCGTGTTTTTGAAAGAGGGGTCAAATTGCTGCCCAAGTTCTTCCACCTTTAGGCGCTTTTCAATTTGGTCCTAATTTTGATTTTCTCCTTTTTTTAATTGCGTCATTTAATTTTAATTTGTTTCCACTTTAGTCCTCCGACCGTTGACCCCTTATGGGAATGACACTTGTGCTGGGCTGGGGAAAAATAACATCCTAGGTCCTTGAACATTTTCATTTTTGTTTTAATTTGATCCTTTATTCATTTTTTTCATTTTTTTTGTTTGCTTGCAATTTGGACTTCAATTTTTTTGGGGTTTCAATTTAGTCTTTATTTTTAGATTCGGTCCCTTTATTTTTTGTTATTTAAATTCCAGCATGTTTAAATTTTTATTTATTATTTTTTTACCCTTTAAAGTACATATTTTATAATTTTATCCTCAAATTTCCCAATTATTTTCTTTTAGTCTTTTATTTACTTCTTTTTTTAATTTAATTTTCCCTTTAAATTTCGTTTAAATTTTAATTTAGTCCTCTATTTATTTTATTTAGCATGCTTAGTGTCGAAACCATTTTTATTTTGAAAAAACGAAGTCAACTTTAAAAACGAAAATGGAGTTGCCACCAATCTTTTTCGAGGTGTGATCAGGTCACCTTAAGTTTGATCATTTTAATAATACATTTTGATTTATTAAAACAATAATTTTGGTCTACGAAATTTGAGAAAATGAGTTCGGGAGTCGGTTACACACGAGGAAGGATTAGCACCCTTGTAACGCCCTAAATTGGTACCAGCAGATTCCTCGATCCTCACCCATTATAGGCTCATACGGACTGAGTTCAGTTTAGGGGAATACATTTCCCTATGGCTGCACGGAGATGAAAATCTCACGAAGACATAGGTACGGATGTATCCCAAAAGCGATCCACTATCCTGCACGGAGTTGAAAACCTCACGAAGGAGTAGCTTCTCACTCCCACTTAAAAGGGGTAAAACCAGCTGGTCATTATGCAATATGATGTGAGAGTACACTAAAGGACTCGGATCGCAACAAACATATGAAATGACACAAACCAATGCAATAAAAGGATCGTAGACCTTCAAATCAGATTTTCAATTTTCGACAAAAGGACAAAAAATAATCAATTTACGGCTTGACTCTCTTGTGGTCTCTAGCGGAGTCGCGAAGCTGTCGAAACCATTTTTATTTTGAAAAAACAGAGTCAACTTTAAAAACGAAAATGGAGTCGTCACCAATCTTTTTTGAGGTATGATCGGGTCACCTTAAGTTTGGTCATTTTAATAATACATTTTGATTTATTAAAATAATTATTTTGGTCTATGAAATTTGAGAAAAAGAGTTCGGGAGTCAGTTACGCACAAGGAAGGATTAGCACCCTTGTAACGCCCTAAATTGGTACCTAATTGATTAATTAATGTCTTAATGTTGAAACTTTGAAAAGAATTTAAAATGTGATCCTTTTTATTTTTAAATTTTAAAAAATGCTTGAATAAATCGAAATGGATGTTAAGACCCTCTTGTTTTGAAGCAATAAAATATCACATCCATTATGTTAGGATATTCGATTATTTGGGTTAAATGAGAAAAATTGAAACCCAGTAAGTTAGGGCATGATCTCTCGAGTTTCCCAAACACGGAATATTGCCTTTATTTTTAAAAGTTCTTACTTCGAAACCACAAAATGTCACATCCAGTAAGTTAGGATGCAAAATCTCGAACTTTCAAGAATAAGCCTTTATTTAAAACTTGTGTATTTGATTTTAAAAGGATATTCCACTATTTAGGTCAAACGAGAAAAATCAGAATCCGGTAAGTTAGGACACAATCTCCCAAATTTATAAACAACAGAATATTACCCTTAAAAAAATTCTTTTTTTTTTATGAATTTAGGTAGAAATTAATGAAATGTTAAAAATGATGTACGAATAAAAATTATGTTGACGAATGACGACAATAAAAAAAAGTGAATAAATAGTTTACAGAACACACAATGGTTAAAATCACATAATTCATTATTTAAATACCAATATTAACCATGAGATAAAAAATATGAATAATATTCAAAACTTAAAAGTAAATAATATAAATGTTTAAAATAAATAATAAATGAAACAATTAAAAGTAAATAACATATTTACAATAATAATACAAAAACGAATTAAAATATATAATATGATAAAATTATTTAAAATAAATACTATATAAAAACTTAAAATATATATGATATTAAGAGTATTCAAAACAGATAATATATGAAAGATTTAAAATAAAGTAAGTAAATTTAAAATAAATAACATATAAAAGGGGTTTAAAACAACAAAAGAAACAAGTATAATATAAAGAAGTAAATAATATAGTTTAAAATGAATTCTATAAAAATATTAAAAGAAAGAACGGGAAACAAACGAACACAAGGATTTAAAAAAAATAAATAATAAAAATGAGTAAATAAAGTATTAAATAAGTAAAATATAAAATATAAAAATAAGAAGAAGAAATACGCAAGTAAACAAACAAATGAGGGATTAAAATAAAAAGGGGTAATTCTAAATTAAAAGAAATTATAATGACCAATTTGAATAAAATAAATAACCAAAGGGCTGAATTGTATAAAGAACAAAATAAAAAGGGAGAAATTGGAAATAAAAAGCACTAAAAAGGGTTAAATTACAACACGCACACAAGGAGGGGGACCAAAACAACAAATATTCTCCTCTTAAAACAGCGTCGTTCAAATATGGATCAAAATGAAATTGCAATAATAATTTGGGGCAAAATTTAAAAATAAAAATAAACTAATTTGAAAGGTCCAAAAATGCGGAAGGACCATTTGCGAAATAAGACCAAAATAAGAAAACACGCGGATCCGTGTGCCCTCCAAAACGACGTCATATCCCTTGGCCTATATAACTCAAAATTTTTACCCAAAATTTCATTTTCCCCTTCCTTTTAAAAGAAAAACACAAAAAGCTCTCCAGCTCTCCTCCACCAGACGATTTTTAGCCTAGATCGCCGCTGCGCACGCCACCGTCGGCGCCGCCGTATGCGGCAACCAGAAGGCCAAAACCTCTCTTTTTTAGGCCAAATCGAAAGGTCTTTTATTTTTAGTATTATTATTATTTAAAAAATAATAAATAAAAAATAGAGAGTAGCAAACAGGAAAAAGAACCACCTTTCGGCCAAATTTTTATTGCTTCTCTGTGTATATTCGGCTCTCAATCTTCGTAAAAAAGACCCCCTACACTAATCTAATTCGGCTTTTTTATAGCCGAATAATAGAATACAAAAATACAATTTTTTTTCCTTTTTTCCTTTGATTTTGTTGTTGTTATTCCGTTTTTTTGCAGGTGGACATACGACGGTGATAAAGGCGGATTTCGCGCTGATACGCTGTGGACGTGGCTTGGAGGAGGAGCAGTGGCGCAAATTTAGCCCTAGGGTTCTGTTTTCTTTCCCTTTTCCGAAATGTTAAAAAAAATGGGCTGGTAATGTGGGTTTGGGTTCTCTAATTGCACTTCATTACACTTCACGCTACAAATTTTTGATAATTCAATCAATCTTTTTTGGGCGAAACAGAGGATATCTCGATCGGGCGAGAGAACGGGGGAATCCCATATGACCCAATATATTTGACAAGTCGCACTATACGTCAACCCAAACTGCATCTTCCTCTCCCGGATTTCGAAAAGGAACTTTTGGAACACCAATAGGCATTAAAGGAAAGAAAAAGAATTAAATACTATATTTCACTTTGATCTGGAAGCGTAATAATGGTCTTAATAATATTGGCCTCATATTTTATACATAGATAGAATAAGGCCATAAAATAAAGAAAGACAGAATGAATGAAAGAGAATTCTTACCAATAGGTCCTTTGAATGATGAACAAATAGGGATGCGTTCATTCATAAAAAATAGGATCAACCCCCATTGCGTATTGATACTTATCGGGTATAGAATAGATCTGCTTCTCTTTTTTCTTCTGAGCCGAATTCTTCCCTTAATTACTAATGGAATAGAACAAATATTAATCCTTTCTCCGAAAGAATCCACCGAAAAGGGGAGGTATTCCAATGCAATAAAGTTACATAGTGTCTATTTTTCGTTGATAAAGGGGTATTTCCATGGGTTTGCCTTGGTATCGTGTTCATACTGTCGTATTGAATGATCCCGGTCGCTTGCTTTCTGTTCATATAATGCATACGGCTCTGGTTGCTGGTTGGGCCGGTTCAATGGCTCTATATGAATTAGCCGTTTTTGATCCCTCCGATCCCGTTCTTGATCCAATGTGGAGACAAGGTATGTTCGTTATACCCTTCATGACTCGTTTAGGAATAACCAATTCATGGGGCGGTTGGAGTATTACAGGGGGGACTATAACAAATCCGGGTATTTGGAGTTACGAAGGTGTGGCCGGAGCACATATTGTGTTTTCTGGCTTGTGCTTCTTGGCAGCTATCTGGCATTGGGTATATTGGGATCTAGAAATTTTTTGTGATGAGCGCACAGGAAAACCTTCTTTGGATTTGCCCAAGATTTTTGGAATTCATTTATTTCTCTCAGGAGTGGCTTGCTTTGGCTTTGGCGCATTTCATGTAACAGGCTTGGTGGGTTTTTAATTCGAGCCTTGGTTTTAATTGGGTTTATGACTTGGGTTTGAGTTTTATTATTTCGGGCTTTGTGATAGTTTTTTATTTGGTCCCTGATATGTGTAAAAAGATGGACATTGGACTTTATTTTGGTTTATTATTACTTGGTCTGGGCCCGGGCAAAAATGGGCATTACACTTATTTCTTTTTAATTCCCTACAGTTTTAATATTTGTTATTTATATTTCTGCCCTTTAAATTGTATAATTTATTATTTAGTCCTTAATTATTATCATTAATTATTATTAGCACTAATTAACATTTTTAACATTATTATTAGTTATGATATATTGCATTATTTATATTCTTATGACATCATATAAAATATTTAAATATGTTCGCGTATCTTATGTAATGTTTTATGTTCGAATAAGTCCATAGTATGTTGTATTATAAGTTTCATTTTCGCACATTGCATAATTAGCTATTTGAACCAAGGTGATATTCTTTATTTTGGGGATTCGAGGAATTGTGCCCCTAACTTATGGGGTACGATTTTCTCATTAAATTGAGAGAATTAAACGTCCCTTCTCTTTTTTTAAAAAAAATTAATTAAAAATATATAATATAATTAAATGGTGAGTGTTCTTATTTTTGAGAATTTGAGATTTTGTGCCCCAACTTACGAGACATGATTTTTCGTCTTGATCGACCTGAAATGAGAACATCTCCTCATTAAAAATTCAATTTAGATCGGATTTTTTTAATACCATCAAATAACATCATGTAATGAGGGATCGCATTTTAAATTTTTTTTGAATTTTCAATTTTCAATATCAAGACATTAAGTAATCAACTAGGTACCAGTTTTAGGCGTTATGAGAGTGCTAACCCTTCCTCATACGTAACCGACTCCCGAACCCATTTCATGAATTTTGTAGACTGAAAAGTATCGTTTTAATAAATCTAACATTTTATTAAAATGAGTTTTGAGGTGATCCGATCACACCTAAATAAAAAGGATTAGTGGAAACTTTATTTTCGTTTTTAAAATAAAAGTCCATTTCAAAAAAAAAAAAAAGCTTCGACAGTGTTGGTGTTTGGTTTTGCATCGACTCTTGTTATAATTTCTTGGTTAGTTTCACTTTTTGGGGCTTACTAAAGCTCGATTTTGACTGAAGAAAAATATAGGTTGATCGAGCCTTAGCTCAATCATGGATAGGGCCAATTTCATTGGTTGGTGAATATCCTATGGGGGAAAAAGGAACGGTGGAGAATAACCAACTGGTGACAATCTCTTCGTATTGAAATTCTGGTACGAGAATGACAGGAACACGGTGTTGGAGCTTGGACCATGGCACATACAAATCAAGCCGACAAGGCAATGACATTGACAACCCAGCAAGATATCTTTGGTGTTTCAACATGTCTATTTGAATCCAAAAAGCAACATCCGATTAGAGCTATTCAGGGAAAGAGGCTTAAGCTATATGACTAGTGCAGTAGGAACCGCATTGTATACGGACATGGTAACTTCAAATTGAGAACGACTAGAGTATGCCAAGATATGTGTGGAGGTTGGGGCTGCTGCAAAAATTATTAGGATCACACGAATTATATCTTTACGTTTTCGAGTGGTCCAATTACAAAATTGTTGAGGGGTAAAATTTCTTATTGAGAGATGCTTGTGAAGTGTCATCCTTTAAATAATTGAACAAACCTTCAAACGGTGAAAGTATTATGCTCAGAATATCTATGTTTAGTTTTAGCTTTGGATTTTGTTTTCTTACTCCGCCGAGAGCTTAAAGAAATTCATGGAATTTGACAGAAGTGTCTAAATCCACTAAAAGATTAAAACAGGGGACAACAGTTTGACTCTATAAACTCCTTTGGGCTTTCATTAGAATATAGAGACAAAACCTAAAACTAAAACTAAACTTAAGACATCCCGAGATGATTCCTTCACTATATAAAAGTTCAATCAACTGCTAAAAAACTACGCTTTAAAAACTTCTTTCTACCGCTAAGCAAAAATCAAATTGCATACTAAAACTTTTACAGCACGTTTGGTTGGCTGTAATGGAATAGGGCTGTAATTGAATAGAGCTGTAATGGAATAGAGCTGTAATGGAATAGAGCTGTAATAAGTAATTCAACTGTTTGGTTGAATGGAATAGAATAGAACTGTAATAGCATTCTTGTGTTTGGTTGAATGGAATGATGTTGTAATAGCATAAGAAAAAAAATTAAAATGACCAGAATACCCTTAGCAGAATTTTTTTTAAGGTAGATGATTATTGTTATTGTTATTAAATTTTAATAAGATTATTACTGAAAATCATTTAATAAAAATAATAAATAATTTAACCATATTTTAATATAATTATTATTAAATATAATTTAATAAAAAATATAATTTAATAACATTCTTAATATAATTATTATTATATGAATTAAAAAATCAAAATATATAACACTATAAAAAACTATATAATCTACTTTATTATTTTTAAATTGCAATACATATTTAATGTGCTAAAATATCATTACTGAAAAAAATAATTTAATTATTCCATAATAAAAAAATTAAATATTTTAAGTAATAAATAACTCATTGCTAAAAAGTTAATAAATAACTTGAGAATTATATTTCACATCCAAGCATAATATTCACATATTAACCAAAAGTTACATGATTTCATTAGTTTATATGTCATAATCCGTATGTTTTAAAATTTTACAACATCAAAAAGTTACAACATTATAATGACATTCTATCATGTCATTATACCATCCAAATATTACACACAAAAAGTTACCAAACTATCAACACAACTATGATTTTTAATGGTTAGCAAGAAATCTTCTGACCCATTCTAATCGCACAGCAGAAGGTAAACTAAAAAAAATGAGCATTTGCGTTGGATGATCTGGAATTTTGCTCAATGCTTGATAGCGCTCATCCTCAGTTAAACCTTCCACTTCACATAATGTTGGATATAATTTCAGAGCACTTTCTTGAATGGTCATTTCTGACTTTTGTTGAATAAGCACTTCGGAGGCAATACTCTTACTGATATCAAGGCCAACAGTCCGTATATTTTCCGCCAATAAAGTGGCAGCATCATTAAATGAAGTAGAAAAATCACTTGCATCAGAAATCTTTTTTTCCTTCTTTGAAAATGTGGGATCACCTTCGTTTCTAGCTGGTTGCGGTTGTGTAGCTGAAAGATCCATGTCATCCAAAGAAACATCAGCTTCAGATCCATGGAAATCGTCTCTTTCTTCACAAGTATTTGTAGCAGCTACATCTTCAGCATTT
This sequence comes from Gossypium stocksii, assembly GCA_020496765.1. NCBI lineage: Eukaryota > Viridiplantae > Streptophyta > Magnoliopsida > Malvales > Malvaceae > Gossypium > Gossypium stocksii. Next base: position 6,532,194 of record CM035622.1, on the reverse strand, counting down.
ATTTCTTCAATAATATCAGCTGCTGTTTGAGCATCTTTTCCAGTGGCTCGATCTTTTGCGTAGATGGCAGTAAGTTGGTCATAATAAGGGAAACTCCGATGTCTGAATTGAGCTGCTTCTTTATGACTCTATAAAAATGAGAAATTCATATTAGATAGAAGTTTCGTCAAAATAAGATAATAAAGACTTGAAAAAAAATTCTTACACTTATATATGAGTTCCACACTGCATCTTCAGCAACAACAATTTGCCTATGCTCATCCCAACCAAAGCCGCTATTATTTTTTCCACTGAGCATATCATAAACGATTGACCAGTCCCTTTTTAATGTCCTAATCCTCGATTCAAGATTAGGTTTAGCCTTCAACAAGGCATTCGGTAAAACTTTTTCTAACATTTTTTCCAACTCGTTTAAATAGCCGGCTTTGAATCCTGTATCAGCATTATACGTTCCAGCATTGTGCAAGTCAACCATACATGCAACCAATGCAGCATCTTCTTCTGGAACCCATTTCCTTTTGGTTCCTCGAGAACTTTGGGAAGAAACATTTGATTGTGAAAAACCTGACATAACTATCTTAAGAAAAAACGCAAATTAAAATTAAGTTCAATATTATGCATCAAAATCTCAACAATTTATAAAATTATAACACATGATGAATCAAAAGAAAATAAATTATCATTTGACAAGTCTAGTACAATACAAAAAAAAAAAAATTCAAACACCACCAAAGTTTCATAAACTAGATACATGAAATAACATAAACAACTTAACATTTACTATTTTTACCCTAAACCTAACTAATTTCTAGATGCTTGCCATTCATCGAACATTTGGTTGGCTAGTTCCATCCTCCAAGTAGCCCACGCATCTGATGGATGAATATTTACGATATTCAGTTCATCTTCATCTATCACATTACTAGGTAATCCTTCTCCCAACTCCTCTTCAAAAGGATCAATACTCATATAGGTTCGAATAAAATTATGGAGCAAACAACATGCAATAATGATTCTATTGTGCACCCTCACCGGATAGAATGATGGACTCCTAAGTATTCCCCATCTAATTTTTAATAACCCAAAACATCTTTCAATAACATTACGCGCTGAAGCATGTTTCATATTAAAAAATTCTTCTGGAGTACTTGGCTGGTAACCCTGACGCCACTCATTCAAATGATATCTTTGTCCTCTAAAAGGTGCAAGAAATCCCTCACAATTTGTGTATCCAGCATCAACTAGATAATAACAACCTATAAAAAGAAACTACTTGTCATGGTTAATTTCCCTAAAAAGTATGATCTTAAAAATTAATTCAAATTCCTCTAATTTTGCACTTTACCATGAGGAACTTTTAGTCCATGTCTCCTACTAATGGCATCTCGAAGTACTCGTCCATCAGCAACAGAACCTTCCCAACCAGGAAAAACATAAACAAAATGCATATCAGGTGTACAAACACCTAACATATTTGTTGCTATGTCACCTTTTCGCGTTCGATATCTAGGTTTATCAACTGTTGGAACCCTAATCTTGATGTGGGTTCCATCTAAAGCACCTAAGCAATTCTACATCACATGTATAAAATCTCGAGTTAGGATACTATGTTTAAATCTAAATGGACTAAATTATGTACGAGTTATATATAAAACTCACTCCAATACCTTGAACCATTTCCACCTTGGGTCTGTAGAATTAGCTGTAATTGGCTCTGCCTTTTTAAATAATACATCTTGTAAGCGTATGACAGCATTTAAAACATTGTGAAATGATCTGCTAACGGTTTCCCCGGACCTATTAAAGTGATGCTTGATAACTCTATTTTTAAGGTGATGAGAAATGATATGTAAAAACATTGCCACTTGCTCGTCAACAAGCATGTTCCTTGACGACTTCAATCCCCCTAAAGTTTGTAACATCTCACATAGTTTAAAAAAAGCAATTCTATTCATCCTAACTTGTTCAATACAGGTCTCGTCACTAGCATATACAAGTCTTTTCACATAATCTCGTTTTGCATAAAAATCTAAAATATAGGATCTAATCTTTGGTCTATAAGTATGTAGGCTATGTATGGCACCCAATGCAACTAAGAACCAACTCGCAACTGTACACATTTGCAACCATATTGTAACAGCAAGGCCAATTCTTTTACGCCTCATACTTTGTACAATTACAGGTAGACGAGCCATTACTGCAAGATATTATAGTGTTACATATCTTCAAATCGATATTAACTACGAATAATTAAAATAATTTCACAACCATTAGCATAATACAATTTAATTGCTGAAATTTTTATCTAACTTTTACTTTAATTCCAATTTAATCCTAACTAAACTTATATATTTTTCTTTCTCAATTCATACCTTTTTGCTACTCAATTTCTTGTCAAACTCACATTTAGCTATCAAATTTTTATCATATTTTCATAATTTCGAATTTATTTCAATTTAATCCTTAAAACTCAAAACTTATAGCTTAGTTTACACTTCAATCCTTTATTCAATTCCAATTAAAATTTGTATCAAATAAACCCCTAATTCCATCATTTGTTTAACATAAACCCTATTAAAAAATCTATTAACTTCCAAAATTTCAACATAAACCATGAAATATTTTGTTCTAGGTTTCTAAAAACTCAAAAATTACAAGAATAGGACTTAAATTGACTTACCAATTGAGTTTGGAACCTCAATACACCAATTTGCCCTTTTTCTTTTTTTTTCTTTCCTTCTCCCCTGTTTCTTCTCTGTTTTCGTTTTAATTCTGTTCCTCATTTGTTTCTTTATATATAATATAATAATATAATAATATAATAATAATAATATACTTAATTATTTAAATAATCAATAAAAATCTATAATTTTCCACGGTAAACCGCCTCAACTATAAGGAAATGGTTTAATTTCCTCTTTAGTCCTTTTATTTTTTCTTTAATCTATAATTAAACTTTCATCTCTATTGATTTTTAGTCCTTTTTCATAATTACTTCTAATTAAGTCAAATTCACCTAGCTAATATCTAAATAAACATACAACTAACTTCGTAAATATTTATTAAAAATATTTATAAGTCTAATTTACCGAAACGGAATCCCGAGAATCCATTTTTTTTCCAATTTGGTCCTTTTTAATTAATTAACCATTGAAACTTAATATAATTATTTTATATTAAATTATATTAAATCATTTTTTATTTTTATATTTAATTATATTTAAATATTTAAATAATTTATTTACTATATTTTCAAATATTACACTATTATTTGAATGCATTACTTCTCAAATTATCGCAATTTTATGAGTTCAACTAAAGTTTCATTTGTTATTTACAAAATTTTGATATAAAACTTTTGTTATAATCTAAAATTAATTAATTGTATTAAACACAAAATTTTTATTAAAAAAAAAGTCACAAAACATCCAAAAGAATGTATGTTTATCATATTAAATTGGTTAGGAGCTGAAGACTTTCAATCATTTAGACTCGAATTTACGAAACTCTACAATGTTAGTTATTTGATGGTTCATAGTGGGTCCTGTTGTGCCTATCTGAACTTGGTCAAGAATCATGACTCAAGATAACCCCAAATTTAGTTTCATAGCAGAGAATTAGTAGTACAAATTTGCATTCCCTGTGAATTTTCATCTCAATAAATGTCTGAATAAATAGCAAAGTTAACCCCACAGAAGCAAGTCTAAAATGGCATCTCAGAACTATAATGGGCACAATGATCTTACACATTTGAAGCACTTCAATAAAGTTTCTGATGCATGGAAAACATTTGGTAAGGATATAGATCAAAAGCACTGAAGAAGAGTAATAATTTCTCAAGGGAGCAAAGTTAAGCAGCAAGAATTCCAAAGAGAATTCTCTGACATCAACACATATTCAGCTTTGAACCAAAAGAAAAACAAATAACATTCAGCAACTGTTCCAAATCCAACAGAGAAATTTACGTGCTTGATGCATGTGAACCAAGAGAAGTTTTCCAGATTTGAATTACAAACAAGTTGGAACGTACAAGTGGAATGTACAAAAAGGAAAATAAAAAACCGTGTGATAGATGTACATCAACTGCAGTTCAAATTGATGTCGCCATTATCAGAATCTTCAGAACACCAATATTTCCTTGCTTGAGTAGAAGCAAGAAGTTAGGATCTGCTACAGGATCACCCGCTTTTCAGAGAAAAAGTGGGGAAAATTTATAGAAGATGGTTCTATGAGGAATATGCATAATGGAGAATTGTAGGAAACAGTTACAGAGTTGACAGTTTTTATCTCATCTCTCTGAAGATCCATCATCAAGAGTTAGCCCCATGCCATAGAACAGGCATAATTAACCACCAGTTTGCCATCAAAACCAAAATTCTGCAATGCAAAAGCAGCAAGGGTTAGACTAGACAACTTATAAACATAGGCATTGCTGGCTAAGCAATTACATTTTCTATGTAATATATGTGTACTTTGAACTCTTGTAGTAGACAAGCACAACACGGAGTGGTATCCTCCTCTAAGAAAAAAGCTCCCTCCATTATTCAGTAATCATTAAATACAATGAAGAAAACTTCTCTACATTTCAATTCCAATGTGCAACAGCTGGTATATAGCAGACATCATAAACACCTAAGAATTACTTCCACTGTAATAAATATTTCTATCAGAATACACAGACAAGCTACTGAGCCTGAGAAGTAACGGACCATTTCATGTGAAAACTCATCTGATTCTGCCATTCTAGGCCTCAATAGTAATGTTACATAAAGGGAAATAGTTGCAGATATAAGATAAATAATCATCACTATACATGAAGATAATACACACAATAAGAAAAAGCATCCCATCATAAGTCATCAGAAAATGTATTATACGACCAAGTTAAATGCCATAGAGTTGGAATATATGAATAACATATTGCCTTTGATAACGATAAGCTTGCATAAAAAAGGTTTTCAGCTAAATATTTTTGTTCTTTTGAGGTTTGTGTTTTGGGACAAACACCTAGTCATGAAAGAAACAACAATAAAATTCCACAAAATAGAATCAATAATATCCTCGAAAGAATTTCCTACAAAATTAACATCAGCAAGAAGAAGTGTCCAAGTATTATGACTTACATCATACAGATCAATCACCAAATCATCTGGTTTTGGTGAGAAGGCACTGTTTAGATACACAAACTACAAAACAAAGGATAAGAATTAATACTAAGCAAACAAGAAACCACAGATTGAAATTACTTTGATAAAACTACAATAAATACAGATCAATTACCAGTGTATCACGGTGCAATTGCCGACGCAAAAAATCAATTACTTTAGCAAATTTGTCAGTTCCAAGTATCTGTCAAGTCCGAAGTTTTTAAGACAAGAAATTTCATTTGATGACCACCATCACAAGCAAGAAGTATTATACATAATTTATATTATTCACACTTAAACCCTGAAATATTGGACTAAAGTAAATTCAAAAACATAATTTAAGGCATTGTTTCAACTGAAGCACAAAACACCAATTACAATATCAACTACAATCTTACAACTTATTTAAGTGCAAACAAAGCAAGCTTTGTAGCAAACATTCCATACCCAGTGTACCATCAAAGACACACTCATTTGTTTGCAATTGCTTTCCATATTTTTAAAGCCGTGTCATTGATAAAAGCCCCAAAATAGATATACTTAACCGCATAGGATTCAAAAATAAAAGACAGAAAGCATGTCTAAGAATGTATGAATTAAGCTGCTTACTCTAAACTATGTTTCTGGCTTATGGTCATTGACATTACCAAATAAATTGTGTCTCTAGGTAACTAAACCAAGCGTTTCGCATTCCAAAGAAAATGCCTAAATTGAGAGAAAAACAATTAGCGCATAATATCATATATTTAAGAACTAATTAGACTTATCATTCAAAGCAAAATATAATCCTCATCAAGGGTTCACTTTTAAGACCGAAACCCTAATGGGAATCTAGAATTATCATATTATTTGTCAAAATTGCAATCTTGATATAAGATTTATTCTAGAATCTAGATTGAAGAACACGAATGACTAAACCCATCCGAGAGTATTAGTTAATGCAAACAGAAAACAAAGAAATACCTTGAATTTGGCTTGCTTTAGTATGGGGGCATCCCCAGTTGCTCTCAAATGGACAACAACTGTATCAAATCGAAAACCAAAATAAAATGAAATAGTTAGGGGGAAATCACTTTACAAAAGAAAACCCGAAGCTGCCATGATTACCTGAGCTAAAGCACGAATCTAAATGCAAGTTTAATGATTGGTGGTTTTGGAGTTTAGAGAACGAAGACGAACAAGGAGGCTGGAAGGAAATAGGAAAAAGAACGGAAAAAAAAGAAAGGCTTCAGAGGTGAGAATGAAAAAGAAGGAGAAGGGTAAAGTTGAAACAAAAAAACGCTGAATGGCTATTCTGTGGTAGGAGCTCCGAATGGTAATCGACAATTTTGGCTGTAATAGGGCTGTATGGAATAGGGCTGTAATAGCCTATTACAGCCAACCAAACCCCTGAATAGTTTACTGTGTTGAATAAGGGAGGAATAGCTAAGCTATTCATGTGAACCAAACATGCTGTTAGATTTTTGTGCAATGATTTGTCAACGAGCAGTTTCAAGGAAACTTCTTGGACGACAAGAACATCGAGAAATTGGATAAGATTGGACTTGGATAAATGTTGGATTAGCTTGGATAATTTGATTTACTTAATTTTCTTCATTAAATTTTACCAGAATGAGTTAATTTATAGGAGGTTAATAATTTAATTTCAAAAGTTTGCTGTGCATTAACCTCCATGGCTAGTTAGAGTTCATTTATTTAGGTTTATTAGAATTTTAATGCTTATGTAGTTGCTACTTCTACCCAACCTTAAACGAAAATAATTTATTCTTGATTATAGTTAAAACTATAAAACTACACATAAATTTTGATTTAATATGTAATGTTATATATAAATTTTGATTTCGTACAATTTTATATACAAAATTTTGATTTGATTAAATTTTCATAAATCAACATTGCTATTAATGTAACACTATTTTACATTTATATGATACATAAATAATTTATTTAATATAAAAATAAAATGATGTATTTAATGCTTTAAAAATGAATAAATATTGAATCAAAATCAAAGGTTTATATATATAATTGCATCAAAGCAATGTTAATGTATCAAATCACACATTGTATCAAAGTTCATATATAATTCTGAATATTATCCCTTTAGTAAAGTCGTATCGCTTGAATTTAGCTTAAATTAATAATTTATACTTTATATTAAGAAATAATGTTTGATGCTTCGTCGATCATGAATCTTATGCACCATCAATGCATCACAATTCATTACATCATTAATAAATAAAATATTAAAATGTTTTAATAAATACTTGAAATTTTATTTAAACTTAATTATAATTAATTATAATTTTTTAATAATTTTCTCATTTTCTTATGTATTGACATAAAGGGGAAAAAGCTTTAAGGATTATTAAAATCTTTAAAAAAAAATTGTTGAAATTTATATGATTAAGACTTGGGTTAAAATTGAATTGGTTGATTAAAATTCTAAAAGAAATTGTTAAAAATAATGGGAATTTCATATATTCAATAGAGTTACTTAGCTCAAACAAATTCTTTTCTTTCAAAGTGTGTTTCTTTCTTTTCTTCTTTTTATTATGAAAACAAATCAATAATATGGATATTTGAAGGGTCTTTTGGATAAGTTAATGTCCCAACAAATTTAACATTTTCAAAGAATATAACCCGTCCCACACGTATGTACTTTAGAATATTACTTGTTTAAGCAACTAATTAAAAGAGTTTAAAATAATTTATAAATTTTTTATAATCCATAATTATGTAAATTGAGTTTAGAAATCATACTTTTGAATTCAACTTTCCACTTATAGTAATAAAAAACATGAAAAATAATTATTTTTTGTTTAATATATATTTTCCTTTCGAGATTTTTAAAATTCTAAATCAAAATGTTTAATAACTTTATTAAAATAAATAAAGTTTCAAATAATAATTTTTTTATTTTTTAATATTTTACTCATTAATGGTGTCACGAATTATGGTCTCTGTTCCGATTATTTATATTGAATGTTGCTAATAGCTTGTGATTTTCAAGCTTCATTGAAGCTAGCAAGCAAGGAAAGCGTTTCCCTGCAAAGACCTTATTTTCCAGATCTTCTATTGTTGTAGTGAGATGGGTTCATTTGAAACCACTAAACCCCACGCTGTATGCGTTCCATATCCTGCACAAGGCCATGTTACCCCCATGATGCAACTGGCTAAGCTCTTACATTCAAGGGGCTTCTTCATAACCTTTGTTAACACTGAGTTCAACCATAGGCGCTTCATCAGGTCCAAAGGGTCAGACTTCGTCAAGGGTCTGCCCGATTTCCAGTTCGAAACCATCCCGGACGGGCTGCCGCTGTCCGATCGTGATGCAACACAGGACCTTCCAGCTCTATGTGATTCGACACGAAAGAATTGCTTGGAACCATTTTTAGAGCTACTAACTAAGTTAAACTCCTCGCCCCAAGTGCCCACTGTTACTTGCATAGTTTCGGATGGAGTTATGAGCTTTGCTATTAAAGCTGCTGAGGTACTTGGTATACCAGAAGTTCAGTTTTGGACTGCCTCAGCTTGTAGTTTCATGGGATATCTTCAATTCAGTGAACTACTTAAACGAGGCATTTTTCCATTCCCAAGTAAGTACTTTTTACGCAGTCTCGGTTCATCCATCAGACTTAAGGTGTGCTTAGTTGAGCAGAAAAATGGTAGTCGTTGACTGTATACGGTGTTTTCCATTTTCTTTTGTGGTGTGGAGTTTTATCTGCTGCCTGTTATGTTTGTTGTTCTTCAGAAGGTTGTGGTGTTTGTAGTTTTGTCTGTTGGTGTGTTGACCACCTCCTGTAGGTAGATCCTTGTTGACTGTCTAAAATAACTCAAAATTTGTCCTTTTTTTTTTGTGTGTATTAGATGAAACTTTTCTGACCGATGGAACTCTTGATAAACCTATCGATTGGGTTCCTGGAATGAGTAACATTCGCTTCAGAGATCTCCCTAGCTTTTTTAGAGCCAACAATCCAAATGATATCATGTTTGATTTCTTGGGATCCGAAGCACAAAATTGCCTAAAAGCACCAGCAATCATCTTCAACACATTTGATGAGTTGGAACATGAAGTGTTAGAAGCAATCGCTGTCAAATTCCCTCGAATTTATACAATAGGACCACTTCGTTTGCTTGCCAGGCACATGCTAGAAGAACCATCCAAGTCAATGAACTCAAGCCTCTGGAAAGAAGATACATACTGCATTGAATGGCTTAACAAAAGGGAACTCAATTCAGTTGTGTACGTGAACTATGGAAGCATTACTGTCATGTCGGAGAAGCATCTCAAGGAATTTGCATGGGGGCTGGCTAACTCTAAGCACCCGTTTTTATGGATCGTTAGACCAGATATCGTGATGGGTGACTCTGCAATTCTGGACGAAGAGTTCCTGGAGGAGATTAAGGATAGAGGGCTGATAACAAGCTGGTGCAACCAATATGAGGTACTTTCAAATCCTTCAGTTGGAGTTTTCTTGACACACTGTGGGTGGAACTCCACCCTGGAAGCCATATCAGGAGGTTTGCCAGTAATTTGTTGGCCATTTTTTGCTGATCAACAAACCAATTGTCGGTATGCTTGCACTCATTGGGGCATAGGCATGGAAGTGGATTATGATGTGAAGCGAGAGAACATTGAGTTTTTAGTTAAGGAAATGATGGAAAGACGTGAAGGAAAGAAAATGAAAGAGAAGGCTTTGGAATGGAAGAAGAAAGCCGAAGAAGCCACTGATGTTGGGGGATTATCATACTGTAATTTTGATAGATTTGTTAAGGAAGCTCTCAAGCATGGTTAATTGGAAATAGGGAAGTGAGGGATTTACTTAAATAATGAATGGGGATCCATTCAATGTCTCTACTTCTGCATTTCACATCCATTTTTTTCCTTTATAATTTGTTTTCTTAGCACGATCGAGTTTAAAGAATTTCTATTTGACTTCTAAGCATATTTCAGTATATGTGTAGAAACTAGTTTTTGAAAGCATAGACTTTTATATTAAAAAAATAAAAAATGGGAGTCGCCACTAGTCCTTTTTATTAGGTGTGATCGGATCATCATGTAATTTAATCATTTTAATAAAAGTCTGAATTTACTACAACGATAATTTTTGGTCTACGAAAATTCAAAAAATGGGTTCGGCAGTCGATTACGTACGACGAATAATTAGTACCCTCGTAACGCCCAAAATTGGTACCTAGTTGATTAATTAATGTCTTAATGTCAAAAGTTTGAAAACTTGGAAAGAATTTAAAATACGATTCCTCTTTTTATTAATGTTATTTTACTTAAAAATCGTTTGAATAAATCGAAATGTATGTTAAAGACCCTCTCATCTTGAGGTAACAAAATGTCACATCCAGTAAGTTAGGACACAACATCTCGAATCCTTGAGAATAAGCTTTTCTTTTATTTTTTATTCAAAACTCATGTATTTTAATTTTAAAAGGATATTCGGTTATTTAGGTTCAACGATAAAAATCGAAACCCAATAAGTTAAGGCACGGCTTCTTGAATTTCTGAATATGGACTATTGCCTTTATTTTTAAAATTTTCCTTTTTTACGAATTTGGGTAAAAATTAATGAAATATTAAAAATGATATACGTAGTTTATTCGAATGTGGCTAAAACGTAAAAATCTCATATTTAACGAACGATGATGAGACATAATTTTATAATAAACTAATGAAGCATAAAAAATATTGATAATAAAAAATCATAACAATAATATGCATAATAGAACAATATTAATAATGAAAAAAGGTAATAGTGATAATAATAATAACAATAATAACAATAATATCAAGAACACAAACAAGGGTAATAATAATAATGACAATAACAATAATAATAAAGGCCAAGAATAAAATAAAGTAAAATAAATAAAATAAAAGAAATAAAATAAAAAAGCTCATTAAATACGAAAATTAAAATAAAAAAAGAAAATGATAAGTAAATAAATAAAATAAATAAAACACAACAAACAAAAAAAGAAAATAAAACCTAGACAGAGTTAAAAAGGGATTAAATTAACATTGAAATAAAACTAAGAGTTTAAATCTTAATAAAATAAGTTTATGAATATAAGAGGGGCTAAAATTATAATAAAATAAACACAAAAATTGACATTGAAATAAAACTAAGGGTTTAAATCTTAATAAAATAAGTTTATGAATATAAGAGGGGCTAAAATTATAATAAAATAAACACAAAAGGAATAAATTAAAGTTTAAACGGAAATTTGGGTAAAAATCGAGAATGAAAATAAGGTAAAGGACCAAGTTGTAACGCACGAATAACAAGGAGGGACTAAATGGGAAATATTCTCTGTCCTCCAAAACGCGCAGTTTCAATGTGGACTAAAATGAAACAAACACAAAAATTACGTGGTAAAATTAAAAAGCAAAAGAAGGGATAGGACCAAATTGAAAACAAGCGAAAAAGCGAAAGGACCTGACGCGCAAATAGCCCATTCACCGCAAAAACACGCGGACCCTTTGGGGCATTCGGATTAGTTTCGGGTTAATGGCCAAACGACGTCGTTTTGAGGTTCTTGAAATAGGCCCTAACGATGTTGTTTGCTTGGCCTAGAAAAGCAAATATTTTTCACAAAAAAAAAAAAAATTCATTCTGTTACCCTTTCTAAAAAAAATTTCAAAGCCCCTTTTTTCACTACATCAGACCTCTTGTGGCCCTAGCTCTGATGACTTCGCTGCCCTGACGGCCGCCGGACATCGACGACTGTGCCGCCGTCCGTGGTGGTTAGAATATCGCCCAAACCCAACCTTTTTGCTCTTTTTCCAAGCAAAACTCAGATTTAGCACTAAAATTTCCAAAAAAAAAAAAAAAACCCTCAAAAATAAAAAAAAAAAAACCAAAGAAACCTTTCGTTTCTGCTCTTTTCAGTTGTGACCGTTCGATAAAACCCTAAGGGTCCATCGATCTTCCCAAAACGGAGAGCACGATGCCGACGCAAAGGTAAGCAATTTATACCTTTTTATGTTTTATTTAAAAAATAAGTTCGTACGAAAATAAAACAAAAAAAAGGAAAGAAATAAAAAAAAAATCACCTTTCAAAATTTCCATTATGTTTTTTTAATTAATCTTGTCTGGGGAAAAATTACAAAGTGTCTGTTGTGGCTTTTATAGCCGATTACAACAGTTTGTTTTCTATTTTTTGTTTGTTTCTGGGTTGTTTTGTTCATTGGTGTCCTTTTCTGCTTGTTGTGTTTTGCTGTTGCGTGTTGCAGGTGATGGTGGGAGGCGCGTCAGACGCGTGGAGAGGCGGCAGTGTGCAGCTAAGGTTTCTTGGCTCTTTTTTTTCTATGGAAAATGTTAAGGTTGTGGGCTTATTGGGCTATTTTTTTTTTGTTTGAGCCATTTAGGCCTCTTTTGTAATTGGACTCGTAATTATTTTATTTTTGGTCTATTTTCTGTTTAGGCCCGGACAAAAATGGGTCATTACAATATGTTCAATAAATTTATGTATTTGATTCCAGCTTCAATTTAGTTTTATGGGAATGGGATCATTTTGGTGTCTTTTTATATCCACTGTAAATATTTCAAGCTCTGGTCTTCATTAGCTGATATTCTATTCTTTTTGTTTCACAATTCGGTATTTGCTTTAAGAGGAAAATGAAACCCAACAACAATGTCCTAGTCCTACAACTCAAACCCAGACTATACTTGGGGCAATGAATACCCTAATAATCAGGTTAATACACGGAGTTCTGTTTGTTTCGCATCTTTGTCCATGGATTAATATGAGAAAATATGTTTAAAATTTGGAGGAAAAAATTGGATTAATATGGACACGACTGTGTATCCCTAGTTTGGAAGTTATACAGCTGAGGACATGAGCGTATGACATAGCCATGTGAGACACATAGCCGTGTGAGACACACCGCCATATGACCTCTATTTTACAAATTTTGCATCTTTTTCCTAAACTTTCCAAATTGTTTCAAATTGGTCTTGAATTACTTCTAAGCTATTTTTAGTGCCTCGAGGACTTGATTTAGGGACAATATACATGGGGTTGAAGAATTTATGATTTGATTAAATTATTGAATGATATACTGTTTAAATATTTTTTATTGTATAGTAATACTCTGTAACCCTAATCCGACAATAGAGACGAGTTAGGGGTGTTACAAACCATGTCATCACTTAACGGTAGAAATAGATAGATTTTTATGGAAGCACCAATTGCTCTTGACTCTTAACGTATAGGAGTTAACTTGCTTATTTTTTAATAGAAAAGACAAAATATAATCTGACTCTTAGTATAGAGTTCACAGGGATACTTAGATCAACTTTTAGAGAAAGATTCCACAACTTCTTACCTTGATTTGCGTAATATGAGATGTTGCAACTAGACCTATTCATGGGCAAAACTACCTACCCAGGTCCAAATGCTTGCCTGAAATTTAAGAGGGTTTAGATAAAAATATTAAACTGAAAAATGAGCTTGGACAAAAAAATTAAACCTGTTTAAAATATGAGTCAAGATCGAACTTAAACATTCAATGCTTGAGCCTGACCCAACCCATTATATTATGTAATTCATAACACTTTAAAAAAATAAACTTATACTAAATATATAATACTACTCTAATGTAAACATTAAAATAATGTTAAGATGACTATAATATCTCATTTTTGCCCAGCCCGTTGGAAGCCCATACATAGACCAAAATAACACAAAAATAATTAAAAAAACAAATAAAATGTCCATTTTTAAACAGTCCATTTACAAAGCCCAAAGCACTACATTGCAGGACTAGTCTTAACCCACCAAAAACCCCTAACTCAAATAGTACCCAACATTACACCCGTGGCCTATTAATCCAGACCCATTAACCCAGACTCTACCCAAATTAGCCAAACCCAACAGACCCCTTACACCTAAAAAACCTAAACCAGTGGCCCAAGACTTAAGCGAGCCCAATCAGCCTAACATGTCCTCAACCTTTGGGAAACCCTAGCTAGGGTTCACGCCGCAAGCAGCCAGTACATGCCTTCGTATCGCGCCGCAATCGGCGCGCGAATCGCGCCTTTCTACCACCTGAATCCTCGCCAGATTTGTGTGTTCACCTGCAAAAGAAGGAAAGAATACGACAGAAACAGCAAGTATAGCAAATGTATTTATTGTTTTTGATTTATTTTGAGGCTATAAAAGCCCGAATCAAAACAATGTACTGGACGACATTTTCTTACATGCACATATACAATAAAAATTAGGAAAATACAGAGGTGATTTACATTTACAAACCCTGTTTAATCTTTGCTTTAGTTTTGATAATTTCTTCTTGGTCTTTCTATGCTAATAGTGAAATACACAATCAAAAATCATTTTTTATATCGAAAGGACACCCAACGTTTTGTTTCTTTCGAAATTTTTTACACAAACTATCGTCAAAAAAGGGAAAAAGGAATAGATTACCTATGATTTGGCTCGAAAAGGAGTGTTTTTGGCTCCCAGGCCGCCGTGTGTGGCCGCGCTGACGGTGGCGCGTGGGGCGCGTGCGGTGGATGGTCGTAGGGCCGATGACCGGATGTTAAACCGGAAAAGAGGAGGTTCAGAGGATTTTCAAAATTTTTTTTTTAAAGAGGGGGATCCAAACGAAAGTTTTGGGTGAGAATTAACTTATATAACAGAGCAAAAACGACACCTTTTTGCTTAGGATATTAAGCATTAAACGACATCGTTTAAGGCATAATCCGTGCTACCCGACCCGCTAGCAGAAGGATCCACGTGTTTTTTTACTAATGGGATATTTGTCCCTTTAGTCCTTCCTCATTTTTTGTCTTTTAAATTGAATTTATATCACCTTTCAATTTTTCCTAATAGTTCTATTTTTATTTCAATTTGGTCCTCAAGGCTATTTTAAGGCTGATGCTCGAACGGTGCCGTTTTGGGAATAGGGAAATTCTCACAGTGAGTACCTCATCTATAAAGCGTGCTTCAAATAGGTCCCTAATTTAGCTTTATTTTTTTACAAAATCACCCCAGAATTTTATTAAAATTTAGATATGATCCTTTTTAATTTTATTTTTTATTTTGATTATCTTTTAGATTGTTATTTATTTGCTTTAATATTTTGTATATATTATTTATTTTATTCTAAACCCTTTTTTGTATAAAATTATTTTATTGTATAATATTATTATATATTATTTATTATGCATTAAGATATTATTTTACAATTTATATATTATTATATATTATTTTAAAATTTGAATTATTATTAAATAATATATATTATTTTGGAATCGGTATATTATTAAATATTATGTACTAACCTACATTTTGTATATTATATAATATTTTAAAAAATTGATTAAACATAAAGTTTTGTTTTACATTGTTACTTTTATACATATATCATTTTTTATATATATAAATGTATGTATTAAATTGTTATATTATATGTCATAAATTATTTTTTTTATTTAAAACGTATTAGTTAACTATATATATTCTAATCTTTTTTTAAAAAAAAATTGTCATTTATTTTTTATATATATCCAAATTTTTAATACCTCATTTATTTTTATATTGTTACTTTGTTTATAAAAGTTTTATATTCGTTTCTCGTCATATTTTGTACATTTTTAGAATTCTGTTGATTTATTTTCATACCTTTTTGGTATGTGTTTATTATTGTTTAGCATAGTAATTTTATCACAAGTTTTATTCGTTATTTTTATGTTTATGTTTGCATGAAATGTTGGTATGTATTATGTAATTTATGTTGTTTTAGTATCGATATCTTATAATGTTATATTTTACTCGCATCATCTTTTTAAAAGTTTTAATTGAAAAGTTTTTAAAATAAGGTAATGTTTTTGTATTTAGAAATTCGGGAAATAGTGCCCTAACGTGCTGGGTTGCGATTTTCCGTTTTTCTAAATACCTAAAATATCTTTTTAAATAAATTTTATAAATTACGAGAAGATTTTAGTTACGAGAATTTAGAAACATCGTGTCCTAACGTGCTGGATGTGATGTTTATATTATTTCGGAACAAAAGAATCTCAAATTTTAACTCAAATTGTTCAGATTTTAAAAAGGATCGTACTTTCAAATCTTTTCAAATTTTTGACATTAGGACAGAAAGTTAATCAACTGGTACCAATTTTGGGTGTTACGAGGGTGCTAATCCTTCCTCGTACGTAACCGACTCCCGAACCTGTTTTCTAAAAATTCGTAGACCAAAATGTTTTATAAGGTGATCCAATCACACCTAAGTAAAAAAGGATTGGTGGCGACTCCCATTTTCATTTTTAAAACAGTCAACCCCGTTTTTCCAAACTTAAAAATGGTTTCGACAATGACTATATAAAAATTTCAATATATAAAAATATTAAATATTATATTAAAATAATATAAATCTTTTTAAAAAAAGTAAAAATAATATGTACGGGTCTAAAATGCGTTTAGATTAGTCTTTCGCAAATATGGACGAGTTTAGACAAAATTTTAGGTCTATATTTCAAGTTGGGTCGGGCTTGGGCAAGTATGAAGTATATTAATATCATGCTTATGCCCGACCCATGAGCATCTCTAGTTGCGACCATTTCGTTTCTTTTAGTTTCTTTTTGTTTTTCTTTTTGTCAAACTCTTGTTTTTATTTTTAGGATTTTGATTGTATATACAGACTGAGTGGTCGGTTGGACCGCGAACTGATCAAGGTACCAGTTCAAAGAGTGACTTTGAACCAGTTAGATCAAAAACTTATATAAACCAATTGAACCAATTGAAAAGTCTGTTGAACCAAGTATTTTTTTTTTAAATTTTAATATTTTTTATCAGACTGATTAAACTAATCTAACCGATGAAGTGGTAACCTAACTAGTTTGACTATTAATCTGACTAAAAAAACATTGAATATGAATATCGACATTATTGTCAATGCAGAAAAATATAGATTCAAAGTAAGATTGAGTTTTAACTCTCGGTATAGACATCAGCAGTATTATATTAATGACAATTGAATGGGTGTGGGCGTCGGCATTATTGGGTATGGGTATGATAGCCAATAACGCCGACCTAGGTACTATTGATAGTCAATCGACGCTGTTGCTTCAAATCATAAGGGTGACAAAAAAATCCTTAGAATTCAAAGTAAGATCGACCATTTTTTTTAATAGAATTTTCTTTTTCCCGCTTGCCTTCACATGAAAAATTTAGAGATTGGTCCTGTACTTCTATATTCATATATATATATATATATATGGCAATTGCAAATGTATATGAATTACAACATCCGAGACAGCAATATATTGGAATGACTATATTTTAAACGTCTCTCTTGTTGATATTTGGTT
Organism: Gossypium stocksii; assembly: GCA_020496765.1. Classification (NCBI taxonomy): domain Eukaryota; kingdom Viridiplantae; phylum Streptophyta; class Magnoliopsida; order Malvales; family Malvaceae; genus Gossypium; species Gossypium stocksii. The sequence goes on along the minus strand of CM035622.1, from coordinate 6,514,712 downwards.
TAAATCCCATCACACACTAATATATAAATTTAATCTTTGCATTTAAAATTTATATTATTCTCCTCTAAATTTTCGCTCTAAAAATTTACTATATAAATCAAAAACTCCCTCATTCACTTATAAAAAATGCACTCAGAAAATGGTTACTTAAAGAACAAGTTAAAGAACTAACTCTCTCTATCTATTTAACTTACACAAGCCTCTAGTATAAGAGTTTAAGAGTTGTTAACATATCAATCAATTACAATCAAGATCCCAATAAAATAGCCTCATAAAAAAGGTTATACAAATATTCTTATAAAGTTCAAAATAAATAAAATATCTACAAAATATGTCTTCAAGTCATCTAAGCCGATCTCTAAAAAAATCAAGGGATCCAATTCTCTTGAACTAGATTGATTCATCTTCAAGGATTTGTAACTTTATAACATTGGTCTTCAAATATAGGCCAACACATGTCCATAATATCAAAAGATTGCCAATTCTAAATAAGGTAAATTTACCACTACTAGCATTGAATTTTTCTAGCATGGATTGAGTAGTTGCAAGATCCTTTTTTGTATTCTCCAAAATAGCAATTTTTTCAGCAAGTAAAGAATCTTTTAACTCCATTTGTTTAACCAACGTCTCATTTTTTTCCTTGCGGTTGGAGTTCTCATCTATCAGCTTTGCATTCACATGACATACTTCCTTCCATTTTTCCAACATAATCTTGTAGCTTTGTACGAATTCTATACTTGACTCACCATCTAATTTATTATTTGTTTCTAAGTCAGTCACACTAGGAGAAATAACCTTTGTCGTGGAGGTCGTATAGTTACTTAAGCGTTACTCATTTTGAATATGTGCTGCTTGAGGAATTCTCATTGCTCCAAACAATACTGAAAGACTTCGGCGTGAATTATTGATTTTTTCACATATCTTATATGTTCTATTAAGTCTACAATTGGGTTATAGATTTTCAAGGTAAGTGAATTTAATAATGAAAATTGTAAGTGACTTATGAATTGTTATTTTGATACCCTACTATAACTATTATCTAAATAATTTCTTATATGATGGTAATAATTTGTAAGTTTATATACATTAGTAATGGTTAAGTTTTAAATAAAAATTTTAATTCTTGATGTACTTACTAAGCTTTCATGAGCTTAACACTTTATTTTCTTTTTAACGCATAGGTGGAGAATTGACTTGAAGTTCTAGAGTGAATGTCAATCCCTACTCATCTCATCACCAATCGAAGCTTGAAGAGAGAATGATTTTAATTTTTGGCAATAGTTTATGGCATGTACATAGGGTTATATGAAGATGTCTATGGAAGAATTCTAATAGAAGCATTTGATAGTTTTTTTTTATCTTCCTTGCTAATTTTGTAAACTTGGTCATGTTTGATTTAGTATTGGTATGTTGTTGAAAGCACAAAAAATAACATATCCCTAAGAAATAACGAAAAGAATAGTATAAGGGAAGTAGGGTCAAATCCTAAGGGACTGGATTGCTACAACTTCTTGTTCCTCGAAATCCTAGGCATAGTCGTACCCAAGAAGAATGTCTAACCTAGGAAAAAAATAGAATTAAAAATATGGACGAGTTGAAATTGAATAAATTGAAATTGCAATTGTAAAAAGAAATAGAGTTGAGGGAAAGGGTTTTTCGATTCAAGGGATTCTAGCCTCCGGTTATCTTGATCCTCCTTTGTTCAATCATAGGCTTTTAGGTGATCCTTCTCATGACTGAATAAGCCAGTTATAGTGGAAGAGTACGCCTATGACCACCAGCTCCACTTAGGTTATAGCCTTACGATCTAGAGGAACCTGACTCTAGCCAACCGTCACTTTTGTGGGACCGTCTCACAGTAGATCATCGTTTCTCAATGGCGAATGCCACGCCATTTCATCTCTTGAGCTCGACAACCTCTGACGCAGTAAGTTAGAGAATCGACTATGCAACATTCCCAAAACATGCAAAGCGGTCATTTCTTTTACAAGATAAAAAGATTACTTTTAGAAGGACATGGACGGAAGCGTCAGTCCCGTAATGCGGAGAAATAATGAATACTTGTTGAGAAGGGTTAAGTAAGGATTCTAAGCCTCATGAACTATTTTTTGAGGAATCTTTATAACCTCTGGCTAGATGAGTTTAGTTACTCATGCTTTCGGAAAAAAATGTAATGGAATGAAATTTTATTGGAAAGGAAAAGAAACAAAAAGGCTAGAGCCTTAGGGAGAATGAGCTTTTTATAGAAATAATGAGTGAATATTCATGTCACTCCATCCCCTATTTATAGTACATAAAAGACCTGGTTTATTTCTATTTAAACTCTAAATGATAATGTTTAAAAGATATAATTTGAAATTAAATCTAAACAATATCATAATAATCCTACCAATAATCTTAAAAATAAAATTCAAATTTAAATAAAGTTTTATATTCAAAAATTTTTTTCTTTGAAATTTTGCCTCAAGTCTTCCACATTTTGTATTTCAGCACCACTTCTTCCCTATTTCACGCGCTGACCTGTTTTGTCTTTAAATTCACGCTTTTTGCCCCTAAATTTCCTTTTACCTTTAATTTAGTCCCTACAAGATAAAAAACCATAAACAACCCAAATTAGTAGGATCATACTCAAAATATATATGTAATTAACGCATAAAAGTATGTCATTTTAAAGTATTATCATATTCTCCCTACTTAGCCCTTGCTTGCCTTCAAGTATGGTTCCTATTTCACTATGTAATTTAGATTTTACCATGAAAGAAGTATCACTCCTAAGTTTTATAAAAATTAGGCAAAATGCATATGAAAAATAAAGAGAACCTTTAGCTTGCTTTGAGTAAAACCGAAAAGTATTCCAACTTAAACACACAAAAGTTAAATCGACTTGGATTATTTCATGAAAATTAGGTAATTTACTAAACTTACCAAGACACCTTATTTGTTCCACCCTTAGTCCCAAAATGCAATTCTTTTTTTGTTTTTTTTTTGTTTGTTTTTTTTTTTTTTTTTTTTGTTCTTAAGAATGTATTGGCCCTTTTGACGCGAAGAAGGATGACAACCCAAGCACCCCACCTTGGTTACTCAGCCCAACACACTCCTATTTTTTATTATTATTGTCGAAACCATTTTTTTAAGGATTGTGAAAACGGGGTCGACTTTAAAAATAGAAAATGGAGTCGACACCAATCTTTTTAGGTGTGATTGGACCACCTTTTTAAAATATCAATTTTGGCCTACGAAATTTCAAGAAAACAGGCTCGGGAGTTGGTTACGTATGAGGAAGGATTAGCACTCTCGTAACGCCCAAAAATTGTACCAAACTAATTATAAAATGTCATAGTGTTGAAGATTTGAAAAGACTTTTTAAGTATGATCTTTTTGAATTTCAAAAAACCTCATTACCCTTTTAAGAGATATCTAACTATTTGGGATAAAAAATGGTCGAATCTTAGTAAGTTAGAGCACGACCCTTCACATTTCCCAAATGTTAAATATCTTTCGTTTTTTAGAAACACCTATCTCGAATTATCACAACATCACATCCAGTAAGTTAGGACGCAACATCTTAAACTTTCAAAGACAGTTTTTTTATTTTACAATCGTTCGTTTTAATTTGAAAAGGATACCTAACTATTCAAAATTAACGAAAGAAATCGAAACTCAGTAAGTTAGGGCACGATTCTTTCGAAAACCCTAAATGTCAAATATTGCCTTAATTAAAAAAACAATTTTTGAACCAAACAACAATTGATTGAATATGTTTTAAAACGATGCTTTGATCAAATGCAACATTCATACATTATAAAGCATAAATATTAAAGCAATATATAAATTACAAGATATATTAATATTACATATAAATATGGACAAATAAAAAGGCAACATAAATAATAGATCATACATACATGTAACAAAATAAATATGCAAGAGCAAATATAAACAGATACAAGAGCTAAGTAAGCTAAAACAAACTTCAAAATATATATGTAAAAAAGGTTTACATTATTAAAGCAGTTTAAAATATCATACATGTTAATCTATTTTAAATAATATGAGACTTAGAATTTTTTTAAAAGGGATATATAATGTATAATAATTTAAATATAATTTTTTTAAAAATATAATATACCTATATATAAAAAACAATATAGAAATTTATATTAATAATAAATTAATTTAAAATATAGTACAATATACAAATTTTAAAACAATACATAATAGATAATAAAATATATGAAAAAAAACCAAAATAATTTTATATAAAAAAAACCTAAGATTTTTTAAGAATATATATATATATATATATATTTATATATATATATATATATATGATATGTGACAATTTTAAAAAAGGATTATACACATATTGGAAAATAATATATAAAAACTTTGCAATATTAAATCAATTTAAAGTATAATATAATATATAAATTTAGAACAATACATAATATAATATATAATATGTGAAAATATAAGAACAATGTATAATAAAATAATTTTACAAAGAAGAAAAGAAAACTTAAGATAAATAAAGAAAATACTGAAATAAATAAATAATAATAATAATTAAAAAAAAGATCAAATTGGGATTTTAATAGAACTTTAGGGATAATTTGAAAGAATAGGGGTTACTTAAGGGTTTAATTGAAACGTATGTGTTATAAGGGGGACTCACTGGGCAAATTGCCCTATTCCCGAAACGATGCCGTTTCAGTTCTTGCTTTTAAATGGCTCAAGGGCCAAATTGAGACAAGAACAAACCTTCGGGACTAAATTAAAAAATAAAAGGAAACTTAATTTGGACTAAATTATAAAGAACAAAAATTGCAGAAGGGCTCAAAAGGAAAATAACCCTTTTTGCAAAAACACGCGGATCCTCCCCGGGTCGGGTCATACGCGTGCGGGTCGGCCTGCAAAACGACGTCGTTTTGTGCTTATTGAATTAAGCCAAAACGGTGTCGTTTTAGGAACATTATAAAAATCAAATTTTAACCCTAAAATGCATTTTAACATTTGTTTTTAAAAAAAAATCCTTCAAAACCTCTGAAGGCCCTCTGAGCTCCGGCCAGTGACCGGCCTAGCTCCGGCGTGACGCGCCACCGTATGCACGGCCGCACACGGCAATCAGTAGGCCCAAAAACCCCTCTTTTTCGGTAAAAACGTAGGTAATCCTTCTCCTTTTATTTTTAAATAGTATTTTGAGCAAAAAAAAAAAAAACAAATAACAGAGGTTTCCTTTCGGTGTTCCTCTGTTTTGTTTGAATGAAATGAAAAAATAAAGCGCGGAATAACATCTAAAATCACCTCTGCTTGAAAAGTTTTTATTTTTATTTGTATTCGTATATCATATGCGTAGTATTTTCCCCTACCTCTTTTACACAGTTTTTCCTCGGTTCTTATAGCCGATTGTAAAAATAAATAAAGGAAATAAATCTAGGGATTCTATTTGTTGTATTCTTGCTGCTCGTTGTCCTCCTTTCCATTTTTGTGGGTATACGGCGACAATCCCGGCGACAGAGACGTAATTCGCACGCTGATTGCGGCGCATTTAGGCCCGTGTTGGAACTGCGGCGGCTGAAGACTGGTATGGGTGCTTGCGGCGCGAGAAGGATACAGAGACCCTAGGGTTTCTGACCTAGGATTAAGCATTTGGGCCTTCGGGCTGCTAATAGGTTTAGGATTCGGGCTGAGGGTGTATTTGGGTAGTGTTTAGGGCCTGGGGTAAATGGGTTTAGTTTTAATTTTGGTTTAGGCTAATTGGGTCATGGGTAAATAGGGCCTGTAATTTTTGGGTTTGTAAATAGACTGTAATAAAAAAATAAACTTTTATTTTAATTTTGGTTTTAAAAAATGTTTGTTTTATTTTGGTTAAGGCCCGGGCAAATTGGGCCAATAACAATTATTATTTTGGTTAAGAATGTTTAGGTCCTTTTGATGCAAAGTGGGATGACAACCCAAGCACCTCACTTTGGTTACTCAACTTAACACACTCTTAATTTTTTTTTGTTTAATTCTGGTTAGCGGAGTTTAACGTAACACGTCACACAACCTTTTTACGCGAAGTAGGATGACAACCCAAGCACCCTACCCTGGTTACTCAGTCAGTCACATTTTAAGCGATCGGCCGTACTCGCTTCAGAACCTGGTACGACCTAATAAACCTAGGACTCAGCTTACCCTTGTGACCAAACCTCAGAACCTTTTTCCATAGTGAGACCTTGAGAAATACTAAGTCCCCCACAGAATACACGATATCCTTTCTTTTCAAATCTACATAGGACTTCTGCCTATTAGAAGCCGCTTTCAAACGATCCTGAATCAGCCAAACCTTGTTTTCTGTCTCGAAAACTAACTCAGGACCCAAAACACATCGTTTACCCAATTCAATCCAACATAAAGGATTGCGACATTTACAACCATACAGAGCCACGTAAGGTGCCATCTGGACGCTAGATTGATAACTATTATCATAAGCAAACTCTGCTAACTGCAGATACACCTCCAAACTGTCTCAGAAGTCAATAACACAGCTCCTCAACATATCCTCCAATATTTGAATCACCCTCTCTGATTGCCCATCTGTCTGAGGATGAAAAGTAGTACTAAAGTCCAACCTTGTACCTAGAGCCTCATATAGCTTCTTCCAGAACCGAGACGTGAAGCAAAGGATCCCTATCAGAAATGACGGAGACAGGTACCACATGCAATCTCACTATTTTCGATATGTAAAGCTTAACCAATTTCTAAAGAGAAAAGTCAATCCTGATCGGGATAAAGTAAGCAGATTTGGTCAATCGATTTACGATGACCCAGACAAAATCTTTCCTAGTGGATGTTAGAGGCAACCCACTAACGAAGTCCATCGTTACTCGCTCCCATTTCCATAGCGATATCTTAACAGGCTGTAGCAAACCCGAAGGTAATTGATGCTCAGCCTTAACCTGCTAACAAGTCAAACAATGAGCAACAAAGTCAATAGCCTCACAATTCAACCCTGGCCACCAGTATAACTTTTGAAGATCTCGGTACATCTTATTCCTGCCGGGATGCATAGCATAAGGACTATTATGCACCTCTCTCAAAATCGACTATTTTAAATCCTTATCATTCAATACACAAATCCGACCTCGAAAACAAAGTACCACATCACTGTTTACCCCAAAATCAGCAGTGCCACCATTCTCCACCTGACGAAGATGTAACTCAAGAGACTTATCCCCCAACTATTTACTTTGAATCTGTTCAATCCATGTCAGTTTAACATGAAGTTCCGTCAATAGACTCCCATCGTCTAATAGGCTAAGTCGAGCGAACATCGCTCTCAGATCAGTTATAGCCCTACGGCTCAACGCATCAGCCACCACATTGGCCTTGCCTAGATGGTACTCAATGGTACAATCATAATCCTTAAGTAGCTCAACCCATCTACGCTACCTAAGATTCAGCTTCGTCTGAGTAAGAAGATACTTGAGGCTTTTCTGATTAGTGTAGATAATACACTTCTCACCGTACAGTTAGTGCCTCTAGATTTTTAAAGTAAAGATTACAACAGCCAATTCCAAATCATGGGTTGGATAGTTTGCTTCATGAGTTTTGAGCTGACAAGACACATATGCTATCACTTTACCATTCTGCATCAACAAACAACCCAAACTAATATGTGATGCATCACTGTAAACCACGAACTCTTTACTAAGCTCAGGTAGTTTCAGAACAGGAGCCTAAGTCAAAACAGTCTTGAGCTTCTCGAAGCTCTCTTGCTATGCATCAGTCCAGACAAAAGAAACTCCTTATGTAGAAGCTTAGTCAACGGAACTGTAATCAAGGAAAACCCTTTTACAAAGCGTCGATAATAACCCGCTAATCCCAGAAAGTTGTGGATTTTAGATACATTCCTCGACTGTTTCCACTCCAACATAGCCTCAATCTTACTCGGATCTACTCGGATCCCCTCTGCATAAACTACGTGTCTCAAAAAGGTCACTTTATGTAGCCAGAACTCACAGTTGCTGAACTTCGCATAAAGCTGTTTCCCACGAAGAGTCTGAAGTACCACTCTAAGATGCTCATCATGCTTGTCTTTAGTCTTAGAATACACCAAAATATCATCGATGAATACCACCACAAATTGATCCAGATAAGGCTGGAACACTCGGTTCATCAAGTCCACAAATGCCGCTAGTGTATTAGTTAACCCAAATGGCATAACTAGGAACTCGTAATGTCTATATCGAATACTAAATGTCGTTTTATGCACATTAGTCTCAACCCTTAGCTGATGATAACCCGAACGTAGATCAATCTTGGAAAACACAAAAGCCCCTCTGAACTGGTCAAATAAATCATCAATCCTTGGAAGTGGGTACTTATTTTTAATCGTTAGCTTGTTTAGCTGCCGGTAGTCGATACAAATCCTTATTGTCCCATCCTTCTTTTTCACAAAAAACATAGGTGCTCCACACAGAGATACACTGGGACGAATGAACCCATGATCTAACAACTCCTGAATTTAAGCCTTAAGCTCCATAAACTCCATTGGTGCCATTCAATAGAGAGCGATAGAGACCAGAGTTGTACCTGGAATAATCCCAAATTCCACTTCTTGGCTCGGAGGCAAACCCGGTAGTTCATTAGGAAAGACATCCAAAAAATCCCTTACAGTTCTGATGTCCTTTACAAAAGAGTCCCTAAAATCAGAAACACTTGTGTAGACCAAAAATGCCTCACATCCCTTCAAGACTAACTTTTTCGCTACTAATGAAGAAATCACATTAGTCAGATAATCCTGACACTCCCCAATCATCATTACCTCACAGTCCTTCTCGGTTCTCATAACGACCCTCTTAGTCACACAGTCCAAACTTACTTGGTGCTTGACCAACCAGTCCATTCCCAGAATCAAATCAAACTCCCCAAACAGAAGCTCCATCAGATTAGCCAAAAATATTGTCCCTTGAACCTTTAACGAGACGTCTCTATACAGCTTACTAAATCAAATAGATTTCCCCAAATGACTCAAAACAGTTACCTCATTAAAAGTTTCCTCAACCAAAATCTTTAAAGTTTCAGACACAGTGCTAGCTACACAGGAATGTGTAGATCCTATGTCTATTAATGCAACATAAGGTACATCAAAAATTAAAAACATACCCGTGCTGACATCTGGAGCATCTCTGTCCTTACAGCGACGAGCAGCATAAACAAGGGCAGGCTGCCTTGTCTTAATCTGTCCAGTACCTCTGCCCGATGCTCTCTATTCATGGCTCATACAGCTACCACCCCCAGCCTGACCACAACCTTTAGGTGGCTGCTGAACTACCCTTGGCAGCTGCGCGGTACCAGAACACGTAGCTTGCACCTGATCGACCCTCAGTGGACACTCTCGAACACGGTGCTCAATAGACCCACATCTTACACATGCCCTAGTTGTCCTCCAACATTCGTCTGGATGGCGTCTACTACAATGCCCACAAGCCAAGATCCCAGCATGTGCAATAGAAGGCCCAGCCCTAACTAACCCATCAAACCTGGCCTTTCTCTTATGTCTCAGTGCATAACTCAAGGGCTCTAAATCGCTCTTATTCTTACTTCTCTCTATCCCGATTTTGGTGCTCTGCGCATTAATTTCCTCGACGATCTTCGCCTTCTCAACCAATATAGAAAAATCATACGCCTTCTGCAGAGCTATTAAAACCCTTAAATTATCCCTAAGGCCATCCTCGAAGCGGATACATCTCTCATATTCAGTCACCACCATAGCTTGAGTATAGCGACTCAATCTTAGAAACTCGGCCTCATACTCGACCACTGATCGGTCACCCTGCATGAGATTTAGAAACTCACATCTCCTAGCATCGATCTATCTGGCTCCCACATACATACTCTGAAATGCAGACTTATAAAAATCCCAAGTCAATCGATCTGGCTGAGTCCCTTCCTTTACGGTTAGCCACCATTGATATGTTTCATCGCGAAGCAAGAAACAACACCCTTTAGCTTTTGTTTAGACATAAAATCCAAATAATCCATGATTCTTTCAGTGGCATGCATCCAGTACTCGGCCACGTTAGGTGCGACTCTAGTGATACCCCTAAATAGCTCAGCCTCGTTGGACTGGAGTCGTTCCATAACCGACCCTCAACCTCCAGATCTAGTGTTGGGCTCAGTGACCTTCTCTAATATCCTCATCATAGCCTAGGACAATGCGTCGTCCCTAGCCACGTAATCTCGAGACCTAGTCTCAGTCGCAGGTGAAACCGACATCTCACTAGTATCTAGATTAGGCATATTGTTAGATGATGAGGACCTAGCTCGAGCCCCTCTACGGCCTCTACCTCGGCCTCTTGTTTATCGTCCACAGATACCTTGTGTGCTCATCGTAAAATTTAGAACTTATTTACATTAATAGTTTTATGAATTAGTTACAGTTTTGATATTTACTGACAGATATTTTATGCAAAATAGTATCAGAAGTTCAGAGTTTGTTATCGCGAATCGCAAACTCTATAAGTTTTCCTACAGTCTCAGCGTACACTAACTAAAGTGTTTTTAGTATACTCTATAGAATCATAACAGTTTATCAGAATACAGAAAACTTACAGGATCAGTGCCAGAGACTCAGTGTACCACGCATTCAATCAAATCATTTTAAAATCATTTATAAATCAGCTCTTTTGAAACCAAACTTTTTAAACCCAAAATCTAAAGTCGAGTTTTACAACCTGGCTCTGATACCATAAATGTAACACCCTAAACCTAGCCTAGACGTTATGGTCGAATTTGGCGATGTTACGTTGGATGGGATTTGAAAATGAGTTCGTCAAGTTAAAATCGTTCCAGATAAATTAGCCTTTAATTTAATTCAGAGTAAAATGCATGTTCTTTGTCATGCCTAAAAACGTATCTCTTAATCAGAAGCTTCGAAAAACCTTTATTTTAGGAAAATTGCTCGTTTTGTGAAAACCTTTGTTTTAAGCAAAAATTGAGTTTTTACCATGTCTAGCAGTAATAAAATCAAAAAGCAATTAACAATCCAAAATTAAAACCAAAAAGTCCAAAGTCCCAAAATTACATGAAAATACCCATAATCAAATGGAACCATAAATAATAATAAAATGTAACGAAGTGTAAAATACGTGTGGCCACCGTCAAGTCCTCCAATGTACCGAGCCATCAAGTTTGGGGATTACTTGAACAAATTAAACAGAAAAAGGGTGAGTTTTCGCAAACTCAGTGTGTAATCCCCACAGAAAACATACATACAGTTATTCAACAGAAATCAGTCAGATACAGTCTAGGCCTTGAGCCTATCACAGATTTAGTTTGGGCCTTAGCCCATACAGATACAGTATCAGATATACATTAGGGCCTTGGCCTATCTCAGATACAATATGCAGTAATAGAAATCAAAATCCTACCCACCAGCCTCTACACACCATCTCCGACCATCCCTACACACCATGCTGTACTGAAATACGGTACATAATCAGAATATTACAGCTGAGCAGCCAGATAACAGGCTTAAAAGTCCTTTAGACACTTCCTCCAAATATCATCAACCTACCCCGATGTAATGCAACATAGCATAGATGACATGCAATTATGTTATAATCAGTACATACATTCAGTTCAATATACAGGCTCAGTACAGATATCATGTAGACAAATCACACATATAGGTGCCTAAGTAGTGCATACCGACCCTACAGTACGTCCACAGTTGACTTGGGTGACCCGTGCAACCGTAGAGAACTTTTCAGACATATGGGTTCACACGCCATAAGGCCTATCTGTGTGGGCCTACACGACCCTATGCCCCACACAGCCCAAATTAGCCTTGGTGGTATGGATCACACGGCCTGGCCTAGATTCCCATATGCCCGTGTGGCCCACACTTCCCAACTCAGATTAGCGTGTGTTTTGCACACGGCCTATCTAACCATCACACGGCCGTGTCATGCGCGCACGGTCTGGCCTCGTCGATTGCACGGCCATGTCGCCTCATACGGCTTACCACATGGACGACCACACACCCGTGTGGCGTCGACAAATTATTTTTTTACTTTTTGTCGAACCCTATTTTCTACGTTTCGAGTACGCACGTAGTCTCGTTTCGAAGTTATAGCAACCACGAACCCTCTAAAACCTATCAAACAATATATCAACACCCAAAAACTCGATTAATTCCAATTATGGAAGCCATTCTTACCAAAACTCCCAAGTGTATAACTTGAAATACTACGTTAAAAAATATTTCAATATCTTACCCAAACAAATACGCTAACCAGCAGTCACCACACACTGAAAACATGTTTAAAACCTTTGAGCAGCACCTAACTATGAGTAAAACGAACCTTCTGTTAATCGCTTAATCAAAATAACGATAGAACTAAGGAAAAAACCACTTACCAAATAAGGGAAAACAACCGTAGCATGACGAAAACAAAATGAGCAAGGAACAAAAAGAAGAAAGATAAGAAGAGGTAGATTTCAGCGAAAAAGAGAGGGAAAACAAATGGAAAATTCGACAGCAAGTGAAGAAAAGAACAATAGAGAGTGAAAAGGAGAAAGGAGAGGAAAAATTAACAGAAATTTAGGAAAATGAGAGAGGAGAGCTGAATTTTGCAACAATCACTAACAAGTAGATATTTCGATAACTTCCCAATCCTTTCTTTTGCTCAAACACTCTCTACTACACACACCTATTTAGAATCCTTGTCAAATCAAACTTCTACTCCACGCCGGCAGTAAAATAATTCCCTTGCAAATGTAGGGATTTGAACAGAGGACCTCCATGACACCAATACTCTAATTATCCACTAGACTAGGAGGCCCATTCTAACATAGGTTTACAAATAATTTAATAAAAGCCTACTGAACAAGAGTGAGGCTTCATTTAGAAAATTTTCAAAATTTCCCCAAGTCAAGGCTTGAACTTGGGACCTCTCATACACGTCTAGAACACTTAACCACTGAAGTAGATACATTGTGTCATATTATAGCAGAACATAGATAAAGCTTTAGGGCGTTACATCATTCGTGAACTTGTGAAAAATGGTACAATCGAATTGCACTACGTGAAGACTGAAAATTAACGTGTTGATCTCTTACTACTCTTAATGCAACAAGGTTCAAAGTACTAAGGAACTCAGTTGGGAGTATTGAGTCTAACATTTGGCACTTGTTCTAGGAAGCATCTGAATGACGATTATAGATATCTTTTTGTAATTCAGATATCAAGCTCTATAGTTGGTATAGTCAGGCATGCAATCATTATTTTTGAAGGGAAAGTATATCTTTGATGATCAAATTTCCTTTTCTTGGAGGGAAATTTATTAGAGGAAAGGGTATAAGGAAACATGACCCTATAAATACCATGGTTGTGTTATAACTTACCACAAACACTCCTCGTTGACTTAGTAGTAACTTGGTCTCTCAAAGCTTCCTTTTTTTTCAGTTGCCTTTACTTTCAAGTGTCTCTTGATTATTGAAATTCTTGATTCTTATCAATAGCACACATTAAGATCACTTCATAATTTGACTATGAGAAAAAGCTCGACAAGATTAGCAATCAAGGGAGTTTTCTCAATCTCATGAACCCTATATTAAAGAATCAATGCCATCACTTATTGGCACTGCCTTTGGCACAAGCCAAATATAAGATTCTGTGGCCTTGTCTCAATCACTCAATCTAACCTTTAGTGATGGTTAGGGTAAGAATGGTGAGAGGAAACAATTGTTGATGTTCTTGAAATAGGTGAACAATGTTTTAAGAACCCTAATATTGATGTTGAGCCCTCATCTAGTGTTTAGCACGGTGAAGCCACTTCTTTTTATAGAGATTCATTTCTAAGGTATGACCCCTCATTCGCAAAAACCTTTTATGGTCTGTCGGAGATGGAAATAGAATCTAATGTTGGCGCGACCCTTGGATTCCAAACTGTGGTCCCTTATTTGTATAGATTCCATATCTTTCTAACCTTAATATGGATTGTCCTCTTAGTAGTATAGCTGCAGGTGACATCATGAAATTTGGACCTTTTTCAGATTATTGGTATCAGAAGAGATCATTAACAAAATTGTAGGTGTTCCGCCATCACACCCCTCTTTGGGTCGTGATAAAATAAATTGGGGAGCTACTTCGACTGGTTCTTTTTCTCTTAAAAATGCATATGGGAAGATTTAAAAAGTTACATTGAATTCGAAAGAACAGATTTGGGAGTTACCTTCAAAATTTGAAGGCCCTCAACAAATCTATTTCTTTTTATGGCTCACCCATAAGCAACGTCTACTTACTCTGAAAGGGTGAGGTGAGGCATTGGGAGTAGCAATGCTTGTGGGTTTGTTGGGCAGGATTATGAGGATGTGTTGTATGTACTCAGAGATTGCCTTGCTACTAGAACTATTTGGTATAAACTTATTCCAAAAGACAAACTCTCAAGGTTTTACACTAGCTCCTTATTTGGATGACAGAAAACCTTCATAATCATTTCAACATTTTTCTAGATGGGGTGGATTGGTCATGCCTCTTTGGGATTATTGCTTGGCATATTTGGAATAATGGTAACTTGCTTACCTTTTAAGGTATTTCTTAGAGTAATGATAAGATTCTTAACATTCGTTCAGTTGGGCAAAGCAATACATTTTCATCTTTGAAACTGCAATTCATAAGCCTCATAGTTCTCTCCACTCTTCATCTTTAGTTAGTAGTTAGGTTTGTTTGAGAACAGATGGTTTGGTTAGGCTTGACGAAGGTTTTGCAGTAGTTGAAGGTTACATATATGATCATAGTGGTGGGTGGATCATTAGGTTTTGTCGATATTTGGGTAATTGCACAGTGATGGAGGCTAAACTGTGGGGGATCTTGGATGAGTTAAACTTTCTCTTAGAAAGATGACTCGATAGGGTCTCAATCTAAACTGACAATATTGATACCTTTAACATTAGTCAAGATGACTATTCCAAAAACTCTAATTCTACCCTAATTAGGAGAATACTTCAAGTCGTGAATATGTTTAAGTAGTGGAAGATTTAAAATTTACCTAGAGAAGAGAACTCAATTGCAAATAGTTTAGCTCAGTCAGTTTGCACTAAAAGCCTCGGTTTAAAATTGTTTGAGTATCCTCCTTTGTTGATAGATAAGTCATAAAAGAAACATATTTTAATCCCATTCTTAATGCGTTTTTGGATGATTAATGATGTAAATTAGTGAATTTGATACTCCTAATCCTTTAAATTCATGTTTCTATACTTAAGAGAGCATTTAGGAGAGAAACAAGTGAAAAAAGAACCAAAATCAGACGAATAGAGTTGTTTTCAGGATCCACACGTCCTGGGTATCTCCACACGGGCTGGCCACGACACGCCCATGTGCCAGCCCGTGTCGATATCGCACCTTGTTTCCCAAACACATGAAAAAACCCAATTTTTTGGCTTTCTAAGTATTCTACAATCTATAAATATCAATTAGAAGAAGATCTAAAGGGGGACACAAAGAAGATTGAAGAAAAGACTCGAAGAACATCATCAGATTCAACTTAGAAGCGGATCTCCTTCAGGATTGAAGATTTTCATTTAATTTCCTTCAAAGTTTTATTGAGTTTCTTTATGCATTGTTGTTATCCTAATTTTGAAATGATTTCATTCCATATTATAAACTAAATTCCCTAGATACCTAGGGAAGATGAAACCTATAATGAATCTTATTATTTGATTTCTAATTTACATGATAAGTACTTAATTCTTGTTCTCAATTATGTATGCTTATTTCGTGTTTTAATATTTTTAGGATATTAATTCATGCTTAATGTCTTTATTTTAGTGGAGCAACAGTCCCTATTTAAGAGTAAATCTAGCATAATTGAGTGGAATTGCATGCAATCCTAGAAATAGGACGACATAAATCTACTGGATTCGAGTCAAATCTAATAGAGGAATCCATAGATTGAGTTAATGCGACATTAAGGGTTTTAATTATAAAAAGATTTCAATTGATCAACATAGAGTCAATTGTTCTTACTCTCGAAAGAGATATTAACATAATTTAGGGATTTCTACGGATCAAGGCACAAGTGAATAAATCGTTTAATTTAGAGTCATAATAATAGGTGAAGTCTATGTGGATTCTTTCTTGGGTATTGTCTATCTTATTGGTTATCTTCAATTATTTTCCTAATTCATTTTCTGTTGTGTTCTTAGTTAGATTAGTTTAGTAATTTTAGATTAAAAACAATCATTCCAATTTGTCAGCTAAATAATAGAAAATTGGTAATTACTAGTACTTTTAGTCCTCATGGATATGATATTCACTGCTTACCATAACTATACTATTATTTGATAGGTGCGCTTGCCTTTGTCATAATAATAGTTAGCTTAGTGACCATCAAGTTTTTGGCACCATTGCCGGGACTAAAATGTTAGGAAAACTTGATTTTTATTAATTTAGGCATTTATTTTTATTGCATTTTATTTTTGTTTTTAGTTTAATTTTTGTTTTCTAATTTTCCTTTACTTTTATTTGCTTCTGGCAGGTTCGTTTAGTTTATGACTACAAGAAACCGTTAGGACCATTATTATTTGATAGTGAAATTGAAAGTAGAGCTCGCAGAAATCGTAAAGAAGCAAGGCAGAGTTGACATGAGTAAAAGCATGATATTATTATTACTAAGGAGATGTATGATAATCAAAATCATAGCTACCTCTTGTAGTTGCTACGAATCCTGCAAATCCGAATCATACTCCTCGTACTATGTACGATTATGCCAAGCCCACTCTAATTAGGGCTGAATCGAGTATTGTGCGACCCACTACTACTACAAATAATTTTGAACTAAAGTCGAACACTATACATATGGTACAATAATTTGTTCAGTTTGATGGTTTGCAAGACAAAAATCCCAATACTTATTTGGCTAATTTTCTGGCAGTCTGTGATACTTTTAAGATAAATGGTGTTTCTGACAATGCCATTTGCCTACAGTTGTTTCCTGTTTCATTGAGGAATAGAGCTAAACAGTGGTTGAATTCCTTACCACGAGGTTCTATCACTACATGGGAGCAAATGACCAAAAAATTTCTGCTAAAGTACTTCCCACTAGCTAAGACAGCCAAGTTGAGGAATGATATCTCTTCCTTCGATCAGATCAACTTAGAGACCCTATATGATGCATGGGAGAGGTATAAGGATTTATTAAGACGGTGCCCTCACCATGCGTTACCTTTATGGATACAAGTTCAAACCTTCTACAATGGTTTGAATACCTCAACTAGGCAGTTGATCGACGCAGCAGCCGGTGGTACTCTAAACAATAAAACACCCAAAGCAGCTTATGAGTTTATAGAGGAGATGGCTCTGAATAATTATCAGTTGCAAGTCATGAGGACAAAGCCGATGAAAACAACTAGTGTTTTCAACCTAGATGTGGTCACTATGTTATCAAATTAGGTAGAACTTTAAAAAAAATTGATGGTTTATGTGTTTCTACGTAGGCACATCCGATGATGCGGTACGATACAAATGAAGGAGGAATGAAAAATTAATAATACTTACCCTACAATCCTAGCACAGAGAACGAGCAAATCAACTATACGGGTAATAATTCTAGGCCATAGAATAACCCTTATAGTAACATCTATAATACAGGTTAGAAGAACCATCCCAATTTCTCTTAGAGTGGTCAAGGAAATCAAATAGCACAACCCCCTCCAAGCTTCCAACAACAACTTTACCAGCAAGAGAAGAACTCAAATCTCAAGGAAATTTTGACGAAGTTTATCTCGGTGCCAGAAATCCACTTTCAAAACACTGAGCTAGCACTCAAAAATTAGTAAGCATCAATTTAAGGACTTGACAATCAAATAAGCCAACTTGCAGTAGATAAATTTATATTCCCTGTTGATTTTGTTATGCTTGATATGGATGAGGATATTGAGGTGCCTTTAATCTTGGGCCGCCCATTTTTAGCTACTGTTAGAGCCATTATCGATGTAGGGGATGGAAAATTAGTGCTTAGAGTTGGTGAAGAAGAAGTCGTTTTTAAAATCTATGATGCTATGAGATTTTCTAAAGAACAAGATGACTCATGTTATTTTATTGATGTTATTGATTATTTTGTTCAAGATAAATTTCAGGAAATTTCTCTCGCAGATACGTTGGAACTGTGTCTTGTTCAAGGTGGGGAGGAAGATGAAACCACCACTAAAGTTAGAGAAGTAATGAAGGAGTTAAACTCTAATGAACTTGTCACAGGACACATAAGTTATGAAAGTATTAAGATGAATAATGAACTGAGACAAAAACCTTCGATTGATGAACCTTCTAAATTGGAATTGAAATAGTTGCTTGACCATTTAGAGTATGCATTTTTAGGAGATGATTCTACATTACCAGTAATTATCGCATCAGATTTGAGCACTGAAAAGAAAGAGGAATTACTTCAAGTATTAAGGAAACACAAGAAGGCTATAGCTTGGAAGATTTTTGACATTAAAGGAATTAGTCCTTCTTTTTGCACCTACAAATTTTAATGGAAGATGAATATAAGCTATCGTGTAAGCTCAGAGATGATTGAATCCCAACATGAAAGAAGTCGTAAAAGCAGAGGTAATTAAACTTCTAGATGCAGGCATTATTTATCCTATTTCTGACAGTTCTTGGGTAAGTCCTGTGCAGGTTGTTCCTAAAAAGGGAGGCATGACTGTAGTATCTAATGACAAAAAGGAATCAATACCTATAAGAACAGTCACTGGATGAAGAGTTTGCATTGATTATAGAAAGATGAATGACACAACTCGAAAAGATCATTTTCCCTTACCCTTTATAGATCAAATGTTGGAAAGATTATCAAGACATATGTATTACTGTTTCCTAGATGGCCTCTCTGGTTACTTTCAAATCCCGATAGCTCCAGAAGATCAGGAGAAGACGACATTCACATGCCCATATGGTACGTTTGCTTATCGTAGAATGCCTTTTGGATTATGTAATGCTCCTTGATAACGGCTCGCGATATTAAGTAATAAAATTTATAAAACTGATTACACCAAAACTAACTAATATCACGACCTTAAAGGCAAGCGCACCTGTCGAACAGTAGTATAGTTTAGTGGCAAGACCGATTTATCGTACCCAAGGGAACTAAAAGTACTAATACTTACTTCCTTTCTATTATCTAGCCTAAAAATAAAGAGAGTTGATTTAAACTAATTCTAAAACTAACTAAAAGTGCACAAAAAGTAAATTGGGGAAAAATTTAGGGAAAAGCTGATTGATATAAGCAATATTTAAGGGAGAATCCACCTAGACTTCACTTGTTATTGGTTCTTAAGCTAGACGATTTATTCACTTGACTTGATCCGTAGGGATCCCTAACCTATGCTAAACCCTCTGTCGAGGCGTAGAGCAACTAGGCCTAAATTGTTAATTAAAGTTCCTTTATTAATTAACTCCCTAGGTTGCATTAATTCGATCTATGGCTCCCCATATTAGGTTTGACCCTAATCCGGCTGATTTATGTCGCCCTATGTCTAGGGTTGCATGCAACTCCGCTTAATTATGGTAGATCTACTCTTATCACAGGGACTTTTGCTCCTCTGCTCTAAGCACATCTAATTCTTGAAGTAATACCTAGGATTATTAAATCAAGAATTAAGCACACATAATTAAGAACAACTCAAGTATTTATCATATAACTCAAGAATAAATAATAACAAGATCTGTCTTAGGCTTTACCCCCCTCAAGTATTTGAGGGGTTTAGTTCATAATTAAAGAGGAAAACATTTCAGAAGAAATAAAACAACAAAACATAGGAAAGCAAAAACCCCTAAAGGAATTTAAGGAGATCTTCTGTCTTGATGCAGAATTTCGACTTCTGGGATGAATCAATCGGCTTCCCTTGGAGTAATTCCTGGCTTTCACTCTTCGTGTCCGCAGAGAGACGACTCCCCACTTTAGGGAAAAGATTACCCTTGGCAGGGGGAAATCAAGTACACCCTTAGAGTTGCCTCCTAGGGTCTTTATATAGAGTTTTGGGGAGCCTTTCTTAGCCTTTAAGTATTCAAATCCGAGTGAAATTCCTCTTTCTCACGACTAGAACATGCCCGTGTGCCACGCCCGTGTGATTTTGACAAGAGGCCGTGTGATTCTATCGGTGGAGGCACGGTCGTGTGGCCTGGCCATGCTTGTCGGGGGCTGGACCATGTGATCTTCATGTGGCACGGTCGTGTGCCACGGCCGTGTGGTTACTTCTTGGGCCGTGCGTTTTCACATTTTGGCCCATTTTCTCCGGTTTTTGGTCTATTTTCTGTTCTCTTCTCTTCCCCATACTCTCCTGAGTATAAGATATGAAATAGAAGGATTAAGAGCACCAATTCTCACAAAATTAATAATAATTCATCCAAAATATAGGCTAAACATGAGGTAAAAATGTGTATAATTTATCGTTCATCACTCCTGCTACTTTTCAGCGATGCATGTTAGCTATCTTTGATGAACTTGTGGAAGACATCATGAAGGTATTTATGGATGATTTTTCAATTTTCGGTAATTCTTTCCAACTTAATCTTAATAATTTAAAACGTGTTCTGATAAGATGTGAAGAGACAAATCTAGTGTTTAATTGGGAAAAATGCCACCTTATGGTTCAAAAAGGTATTGTCCTAGGACATAAGATTTATAGTAAAGGGATAGAGGTAGACAAAGCAAAAATTGAAACTATTGAAAAATTACCTCCCCCTAATTCGGTTAAGGCTATAAGAAGCTTTTTAGGACATGCTGGTTTTTATCGCAGATTTATTAAAGACTTTTCTAAAATAGCTAAACCTTTGACGAAATTACTAGAAAAAGATGTGCTTTTCAACTTTGACCAAGAGTGTTTAGAATCTTTTAACACTCTCAAGGAAAAGTTAGTCAATGCCCCGATTATGATTTCACCTGATTAGAGTCTGCCTTTTGAACTAATGTGCGATGCAAGTGATTTTGCAGTAGGTGCAGTTTTGGGACAGCGAAGAGACAAGCACTTTCAACCGATCTATTATGACAGCAGAACTCTAACAGCCGCACAAGCAAATTATACAACCACAGAAAAAGAATTGCTAGCTGTTATTTTTGCATTTGATAAATTCAGATCTTATTTAATATTGTCAAAAGTCATCGTTTATACTAATCATTCTACTCTTCGCTATCTTCTAACTAAAACTGATGCAAAACCTCGATTAATAAGATGTATTCTATTGTTACAAGAATTCGACTTAGAAATAAAAGATAAGAAATGAGATGAAAATTTGGCAGCAGACCACCTTTCAAGATTAGAAAATCCACATCCCAAGTACCTCGATAGAATAAACGATTTGTTCACTGAAGAACAACTCCTAGCCATAGCAGAAATTGCAGCTCCTTGGTTTGCCAATTTTACAAATTATTTAGCAGCTAACATAACCCAAACAGGGTTGACCCATCAGCAAAAGAAGCGATTCTTTGCTGATGTAAAAAACTACTTTTGGGAAGATCCTTTTCTTTTTCGTATTTGTGCAGATCAGGTTATCTGAAGATGCGTTACTGAAACAGAAGCATACCAAATTTTAGAGCACTGCCATTCGGGACCAATAGGAGGACACCACAATGGAGCTAGAACTGCTCACAAGGTACTCGAATCAGGTTTTTACTGGCCTACCCTTTTCAGAGATGCCAACAGGTATGTGACCTCTTGTGATAAATCTCAGAGAACAGGTAATATCTCTCAACATAATGAAATGCCTTAAAACTATGTACTTGCATGTAAATTATTTGATTATGGGGCATTGATTTTATGGTCCGTTCCCTACTTCATTTGGAAATAAGTACATCCTAGTAGCAGTAGATTACATGTCAAAATGGATGGAAGCCCAAGCCTTACCTGCTAATGATGCTAAATTTGGAACAACTAGGATAATTATTAGTGATAGGGGTACTCATTTTTGCAATGCTCAATTTGAAAAAGTTTTAAAGAGATATGGAGTACACCACAGAACAGCTACCCCTTATAATCCACAAACCAGTGGCCAAGTCGAAGTAACAAATAGAGACTTAAAATGCATCCTAGAGAAAATAGTAGAAACAAATAGGAAAGATTGGTCAAGAAAAGTAGATGATGCTTTATGGGCCCATAGAACTACATTCAAAACACCCATAGGAACGTCTCCTTATAGACTTGTCTACAGAAAAAGTTGTCATCTGTCATTTGAACTCGAACATAAAGCATTTTGGGCTATTAAATTTTTAAATCTTGATTTTAAGCTTGCAGGTGAGAAACGACTAATACAACTAAACAAGATGGATGAATGGCACTACAATGCTTACGAAAACTCACGATTATACAAGGAAGCCACAAAGCAACGTCATGACAATCGGCTGAAACAACCTAAGCATTTCAAAACCGGTGATTTCGTCTTACTTTACAACTCAAGGCTTCAGCTATTTCCTGGAAAACTTAAATTAAGGTGGTCAGGTCCATTCACTGTTTAAACTATCTT
Source organism: Gossypium stocksii (assembly GCA_020496765.1). NCBI lineage: Eukaryota > Viridiplantae > Streptophyta > Magnoliopsida > Malvales > Malvaceae > Gossypium > Gossypium stocksii. The sequence goes on along the minus strand of CM035622.1, from coordinate 6,492,205 downwards.
TCCATACGGCGCAATTGAGGTAACTCACCCAAACCATGACTCTTTCAAGGTAAATGGCCATCGGCTTAAACATTACAGAGGTGAGAATTTCAATGATAATAAGGAAGAGCTTCAGCTCCACGAACTCCCTTCGTGATACATCCAGGTAGAGTCGAGCTTAGACTCTAAATAAGCGCTTCTCGGGAGGCAATCCGAGCACTAACTTAGTAACTTTTATTTTAGTCTTTTAAAACATCAACTAACCCTTTCAAATGTAGGAATTTCGGACCACACGGCTATGCCCACGGGCGTGTCCAATGCCATGTGGACATTATGAGCAAAGACACGGCCGTGCACCTTGGCCGTGTACAAGTAGGGTAAAATTTTTTCTAAAAACATGGGCCTCGACAAATTGCCACGCCTGTGTTACCGAATCGTGGCCAACACTGTCAATTGAGACGCGAGTTTAGACTAGTAGGACACAGCCGCGCGATATGGCGTGTGATCCAAACACAGGCGTGCGACACGCTCGTGCCCTAAGACCATGGTCGACACTGTCAATTCAGACACGAGCGTGTGACCTACTACACGGCTATGGGAGAAGCGAACATCGTAGGACACGGCCGTGCGATATGACCGTGTGCCTTAACAAGCCCTAGGTACACGGCCGTGTGCCACGAACCAGGCACGCCAAAATCACCAATTTTCGAATCACACGGGCAAAACTCGAGCCACACGGGCGTGTGCCATGCCTGTGTGACCCAAAATCTATATAAAGGGGCCACTATTCATCATCTTCCTTCACTTAAAACCCTAAATTCTCCTACCCAAAACCCACCCCAAACCTCCCCAACGCCGCCGCCGGACTTCAAAGCTCCTCCACGACCGTGCCACCCATACCATGACCGTGCTCCGCCTCATTAATCACCCATTCGGTTCTATTTTCTTAATTTTCTCTTTAGTTTTTAATGCTTTTATCTATTTTTATATTCATAATATGTCTTATTTCATTTTTGCACTAGTTTTAGGGAATGAAATTCATAGATTTAGAATGAACCATCTAGAATATTATAGAAAGTTTCATGATACCATGCCATCGAGACTCACATTTGCTTGCCACTTTTTCCTATTTAAACTAATATACATCTAGGATAAATTCATACCTATGCCACTTAAGTTTGATATCATGTTAGGATAAATAAATATATTATTTAGGTTAGTGAAATCCAGATCTCATTTCAAAATATTTTGTTTACATTAACATTTGAGCATAAATACTTACTACTATTAGTCTTTGTAATTTAATTTAATTTTTTTTAGGACTAATGTATATCATTTTGTTTTTAGGCCCTATGTCGTTGTCATGCAGTAAGAGAACTGCCGCCCCTGCTTCAAAGAAACACAAGGGGCCAGGTGATTCATCCTCATCGAGACCTACAGCCGAAAGCTGACACCTATTCATCACATTTCCACAACACTCCCAAAAGGAGTTATTTTAGATCCTCTGAGCCAGCCCACTAGGAGCTGGCAGATGCATCAACTGGCCCGCCCTAGAGTGAGTCCAACTCGCTGATGCCATTCGGGCCCTACTGTCTACCGACCCATGGGGATAATTTTTCAACATCATCGAACCCACCTATCTTGAACTAACCTTAGAATTTTGCTCTACATTTCACCTACAGGTGATAATGACAAACCATGATGATCCAGGGACTATTTAATTCTGCCTCGGTGGATTGGTGCATCAGCTGAGCGTCCCCGAATTTGGAATTGCACTAGGACTCTACACGGATGAGTTCATAGTTGACGAGGATTTTCCTACACTTCCCTGTCGCATCCATGTCACACCAGTCAACTGTTGGTGCACTCTCGCCCCAAGGCATCCCACATATGACCCTAGTCGTACCAAGGCGACTGCCTTTGCCCCATCCTTGAGGTACCTTCATGCCCTCTTCACACATACTTTGACGGGCAGACACAAGAGCACTGGCGTCGTCAACACACACAATGCGTGCTTCTTATGGAACATGGAAAACGCGTACACCATCGACTTAACCTTCTTCATCACCTATGCCATCTAGCATCAAACGGAAAGGCTTCGTAAGGGAGTGATTTCTATGGGCCCGTACATCATATGGTTGGCCTGCCACTTCAGGCTACTCAATACCGTGGGCCAGACATCCTCATACACACTGATCGGCCAGATGTCCCCTCAGGGCATCCAGACTATGCTCCACATGAGAATGATCCAGCGCAGATCTGGGACCGACCCACCACAGTACCGCCTACTCCGAGAGGCCGAGGATCCAAAGGACATTATTGATGACATCCCACCACCACCACCACCACCACCGGAGGAGAGCCCAGTTGAGCCGCCACCACCTCGCTGACCAGTTTATGTGGCAGCTTCTCATGCTAGCTTAGCTGAGCACTTTACACGATTCGAGCAATAATGTTTTCAAAGAGTTGATCACATTGATGCCACTTTAGCGCAGATTTGTCAGCATCTTCATATCGCACCACCTTCCCCACCTCAATGACCATCTGAGGATTAGAGATTTCTATTCCTCTTATCTTTATTTTTATCTTAATTTATATTTTTATCCTAATCTCTATTTTTACCTTATCTTTTCTTCTCTTTTATTTTCCTTTTTACTTTTACTTTTATTTTTAGTTCACCTTATCTTTTTCATTATTTGAATTCTAGTATTGGTAGAACTTAATTTGTTTTCTTTCTTTTTTATTAATTATTTCATATCGGCCAGCCCCTAACAAATATATTCTGTTAACCCAAATTTCCCACGACTAATAAATGCTTTCGTAGTTTCAAAGGAACTCTACAGCTCATATCCATATGTAAATGAGACAACCTTGTGACAACTGACAGCTCTTCCAATTCTAATCTCCATCTTACAAATTCATCCAAAGTTCAGGGAGTTTCATGCATTTCCCTATCTTATGATCTTATGCTTCTATTGCTACTAATGTATCTTTGTACATTGAGTGCAGTGTACATCTTAAGTGTGGGGGGGGGAATTTACTTTCAGTCATTACATTTTCTTTGAAATCCCTGAAAATTTTTACAACATTTTATTGTTCTCAAAATTTCAAATTCTCACTTTCACTCTTTGAATTATCTTCAATCTCCTGTTAGGAATTAATTCTTTTTTATTTATGATTTTTATTGATATGTTGAGAATTAAGACATAGACACTTGTACCTTAATTATTCAAACTTTAAAACATTAGGGAATCAAGCATGATAAGTTGAAATTTTTGAGAATCTAATTTTTTTTCATAAGTTATTTTCCCTAATTTTAAGTATTATCTTGAGATTTGAAATTCGCAGGATTGACATCAAAAGCCATAATTCTGGTAAGATTTTTGAGCCTTTTGAGCATACATTCTTTCGTGCTCACCTTTATTGTTGCTTTGAGTAAGTCAATACTGATATTGTCACTACAGCAAAACAGACTTATAGCGGCGCTTCTAGCGGCGTTTTTGGAAAAAACGCCACAAAAGATGAGCATTAGCGGCGCTTTCGCAAAAACACCGCTAAAGGTAGGGGCATTAGCGGCGCTTCCTCAAAAACGCCGCTAAAGGTAGGGGCATTCGCGGCGCTTTCGCAAAAACGCCGCTAAAGGTAGGGGCATTAGCGGCGCTTCCTCAAAAACGCCGCGAAAGGTAGGGGCATTCGCGGCGCTTTCGCAAAAACGCCGCTACAGGTCAGGCCATTAGCGGCGCTTTCTCAAAAACGCCGCTAAAGGTAGGGGCAGTAGCGGCGCTTCCTCAAAAACGCCGCTAAAGGTAGGGGCATTAGCGGCGCTTTACCAAAAACGCCGCTAAAGGTATTGGCATTAGCTGCGCTTTCGCAAAAACGCCGCCAAAGGTAGGGGCATTAGCGGCGCTTTCGCAAAAACACCGCTAAAGGTTGAGTAGCCATTTTGTGTAAGGACTCGTTTCAATTTGATCTGATTTAATTTTCATATTTTTTCTTATTCTTGTTTTGAATTATATTTTCATAGTTCTTATTTTTGGGCTTAGAGTTTAATATTTAAGGTTTAAGGTCTATGGTTTAGGGTTTAATGTTTAGAATGTTAATTTTATGGTTTAGGGTTTATTATTTTGGGTTTGGGGTTTAGTGTTTAGTGTTTAAAATCTTAATGTTTAACGGTATTAAGAGTTTAAGGTTTAAGGGTTAGGGGTTTAAGGTTAAAGGTTCATGGTTTATGTTTTTGTGGTTTAGGGTTTAGGGGTTAAAGGTTGGGGTTAGGGGTTTAGTGTTTGTGATTTATAGTTTGTGGTTTAAGGTTTATTGTTTTATAGTTACGGTCTTAGTACTCTTCATGGTTTTAGGGGTTAGGCTATTAGGGTTTAAAGGTTTATTGTTTTATTGTTTGAGATTGTTACATGTTTGTTTTGTTACTTCACATTTTTTGGGAATTTTAATACTACTTTCATATTTTGAGCACATTAGATACTGTTCTTTCATTTACGTTTTAGAGACATATAACATGGGATGAACTTTTAGACTTATAATTTAACTTTTTGTCTCTTGTTATTTATTTTTAAGAATATGGTCAAATGATTATGTATTAAGCTTATAATTTAACATTATGAAATTATTATATGATTATGATTATGTATTAAGCTTATAATTTAACATTATGATTATGTACTAAGCTTATAATTTAACATTATGTATTAAACTTATAATATTATGCTTAAATGTCATTTGACAAGTTAATTATTTACACCCTTTCTTCATTGATTAAAGTTTAAAAACGAATATTATTTTGATATAATTTCTTTAGAAAAATATATCAATATTAAAAATTTATTCATATAACAATGATCTTAATATTTTTTGTTATAATTGATTTAGTTATAAATTACGAAAAAATTTAAATATGTGCACACTTAGTCTAATTTTACCTTTTTTTCTCAATATTAAATTTTTATAGACTATTTTTAATATTCGATATTAAAAAATACAAAGATATGTTAAAAATGGAAAAAAAATGTAAAAATTTAAAAAAATAAAAATTCCTAAAAATGATAATCCCAGCATAAAAATTTAAAAAAATAGAAAAATATATGTTAAAAATAAAAAAAATTAAATTGAATAATAGTGGCGTTTTTTAAGAAAACGCTGCAAAAAGTTGAGATATAGTGGCGTTTTTTAGTGAAAACGCCGCAAAAGCTATTATTTTTTATAACAAAAAGGGAAATTAAAATCCCGCTCTCCCAAAGAAAATTTTTGGTTACCCCTGCTTCCTCCCTCTTCTTCTCATCTCTGTCGAATGCCCTAAATCCTCCAAAAATAAAAGTTTGTAGTTAATTCTTTTTCCCTTTTAATCTCAAAATTTGCTCCCAAATTTCTCATTTCCAACAACACCGAGTCAATACACCTAGTAGAAAGGAAAGTAAAGGAGACTCTGTCAATTGAAAAGGTATGCTTTCTTTTCTAGGGTTAAAGATCTGGTTTCATTCTCATATTCTCATTCTGGTTGTTTCATAGGGCTTTATTTTTGTTTGAAAGGCATTATTGGTGTTTTTGTTTTTGTTTACATAGATTAATGTTGAAATTGGCTGACCCAGATATCAGTTGATATCCTTCTTTCATTTTGTTTTCAACTTTAGAACCTCGAGTGCTCATTCTGTTTGCTCTTTGCTGTTGTGCTTTATTTTTCTCATGTTATTTATTTATATAAATTTTAACACTTTGGTATATTTCTTTTCACATCCTCTCTATACTCTAAACCCTTCTCGGGTCAAACTCACTCTTTGAAGTGCTATCTATATACGAGCAAAGGGAGGGGGTCTCTATGGATAGAGTTCTTTCAGAACCCAACCCTTCAAGCTACGACATGGAGGTAAACAACTGATGAAGTGAAGTGGCGGCTGCTAAAAGATCGGAGAAAGCAGAAAACTCAGTAAGTAAAGAATACTGCTTGGCGCTTACTGTTGTGCTTTATTTTTATCATGTTATTTATTTATATAAATTTCAACATTTTAGTCAGTGACTTAAGAAGGTTTTTTAGCTGGTGACTGGTTCACATTCAGCTAATTTTTATTTTTGAGCAATACAAGTTTGCCCATGGAAGACTCTGCTTTGCTTACTGTATTTCAATTATTAAAATGTATATTAGTCTTAATGTGTATAGCTAAAACTTTTCCTTTTCACTTTAAGTGACTTTTTTGAAAATACATGTCAAAAGTTTCCTGTAATATTAAAGGTGAATGAAGCTTGAGTGTATTTTCTTTTTATCAATTTCAACTGGAAGAACACAATTTTGCTGAACTTTCAAAGAGCTTCTTGGGACAGCTGGGATCACAATTTGGCAGTCTAAAGCTCTTAGATTTGTTAGGCATAAATGAGAGAGATTCTTAAAATGAAAGGAGACAAAAATGCATGCTTTGCATTATTCTTGGAGGGACATGATGGGTGAAGTTTGTTAACACGGGGAAATATTTTGCCCTTGGTTGCACTAATTTTTTGTTCTTTTAGTTCTATTAGTTCATAGAAATAATTATGCCACGGGATTAACTGGATACAGCCTAGGTAGCGTAGTTTATTATGATTGGGAAAGGAGAATGACTACCAATTTTAAATTTCTTGCTGTCACACAAACAAATAGGACGACTATTTTTTTGGGGTTACTTTATAAAGTTTACAATGTTATCCTGCTCAGTTTACTATAGAATATTCACCTGCCAAAGCCTACATGTTCAGTTACTCATGAAAACGATATGTTTTTATGAGATTGGTGGCTGGCCTCCTTTTGATCTTTAGAGTTTGAAATGATATTTTGATTTTAAAAGTAGAACGCTTGAAAATAATTAATTTGTTCTACGCAAATCAGCTTGTAGATTTTTTTCTGGCAATGATGCAATTGGTAGTGACTGAGCAATTTTGAGGATTCATTGTTCAATTAGATGTCCTGCACTAATCCTTTCCTAGCCTAACTAGAAAGCTTTCACATTCCTGAGAAAGAATTGAGATTCAACTTCAACTCAATTGAAATCTCAAACTTTAACCATTAGAAATGTAAAATAATCAGCTAATGATATTAGTTTGATATTAGTTTGTGTGTTTCTTTGGAGACAGTATGCCTGCAATGCGGTCCTTATTCCTTCCTAGAAAACCCACCAATTGAATGATCTGCTAAAACCTGCATGGTAGAATATGTTTCTATTGTACCATAATGCCCAAATTATGATAAGAATTAAATTGCAGTCAGCTGCATTGTGAGAGCCAAGAAGGTAAGCTAACCAATTTTTAAAATCCATCTCGTTGCACTGTTCAGGCCACGTAATAACCAGGCTCCTCCTTACATCTTTAGTCAACACACAATCACGAATAACATGAATTGTTGTTTCTGCAGCAGAAGAACATCTCAGGCACAGCATAGTAGCAAAGACGTGCTTAATGTATAAATTAGACTGAAAATTTGTGGTAGATTATAGAGTAGTACTATTGTGGGTTTTAATAAATTAGACTAAAAATTTTGGTAGATTATAGAGTGGTAAATTGGAATCAGATTTTAGTGAATTATGTACTTGCTGCCATTTTTATAATTATGTACTTACTGCCATTTTTATAATTTTTATGAGGTGTTGATGAAAATAATCAAAATGGAGTAGGCTCAAGCATTTGCCGAAATCTGTAAGTATAAATCTTTCTATTGTTTTGGAAGAGCTAAAAAGGCACCTCACTGATCCTAATCTATATTTGACAGATGCTCTTATAGAGTTGCTTTTCAAGGATGGCAGGTTCAGGCATGTATTTCCTAACCAACTTATTTATGCATCATATTTTCTCTGTGCATTTGAGTTCCTGAAATCTAGCTACTTGGAATCTGTTGGATATATGTACATGTCTGACAGAGTATGTCCTTAAGAAAGTTCATGCTGGTATCCGAGCTGATCCAACTGCAAAGAAGACTGAAAAGGAGCCTCCTAAGCAGCACAAAAGGTCAGTGCTCAGTGCAGTGCAACATGTGTGAATGCCATTAAAACTTGTATTGAAGTTTATGAATCTCTTACCATTTTTTGTGTTCTCTGTTGCAGGTTCAACTTGAAGAAGCTAACATACGAGGAAAGGAAAGCTAAGTTGATTGAACGGTTACACACCCTTAATGCCGCTGCTAGTGCTGATTCAGAGGAAGAGGATTGAATGTAGGAATGCTTATTTCAAAGCACTAAAATTATTCCATGCTTTTCTTTATTATACATTGCTGTTGACTGCATTTTTGTCCAGAACTGAGTTGCATTTTGTAAAGGGTTGAACTTATTTCACATTTTGCTTCAATTTTGTTTAGAATTTTTTTTTTTTTTTGCAATTCGAGTGTAATTGAATTATTAGAATTTTGGATATTTAGTTAATTGTGAAATGCAATTTTAGCAGTCACAGGCTAGCATGATGATTTTTAAGATGCAGGGAAAGAAAAACCATGATGAGATTTGGATTTGTGTATATATATAAATTTTTAATTTTTTTTAATTTCCATGACCTTTAGCGGCGTTTTTAAAAAAAGCGCCGCTAAAGATCATAACTTTTAGCGCCGATTGTGAGAAAAACGCCGCTAAAAGTACTGATCTTTAGTGGCGTTTATGGTAAACACGCTGCTAAAAGTATTATCTTTAGCGGCGTTTGTGATAAGAATGCCGCTAAAAGTCATGATCTTTAACGGCGTTTGTGGGAAAAACGCCGCTAAAAGTCTTGATATTTAGTGGCGTTTGTGGTAAAACGCCGCTAAAAGTCTTGATCTTTAGAGGCGTTTGTGGGAAAAACGCCGCTAAAAGTCCTGATCTTTAGCGGCGTTTTTTAATATAAACGCCGCAAAATTTTGCGGCGCCACTTTTAGCGGCGTTTTTTGCGGCGTTTGTAAAAGCGCCGCTAATACTATTAGCGGCGCTTATAAGCGCCGCTAAAGGCCAAGAAAAACGCCGCTAAAAGTAAATTTTGCTGTAGTGTGTTATTCTAGAACTTGTTTCGATTATATATGTCGAGACCATATCATTTGATTTGATACACTGAAATGATAAAGGCACTTAGGATTTAACCAACTTACTCCATAAAAGTCTACCTCTACAAATTAACCCCTAGTGAACCCCATTGAGCCTAACAACCCATTCTTTAACTTTCCTCTAATATTAACCCATAACCCATTTTTATTGAACTCCATTCAATTACTTTGATCCCTATTTTTGTCGAAAGTTGAGTTGAATTACTATCTAGCTTGATTCTCTTTTTCAGATTGTAAAGTTTGTTAATGAATTGTACTTGAATTGTTCTTAAAAAAATGGTTATTTACAGTTAATACAGTTGTAATTCATAGTTTAACATTTTTGCATATTTCTATTTTAAGGCTACCAAGGCTAGAATGATGTGATCATAAGATTTAGCTCCAGAAATGTGTTCCAGTGATAGAGATTTTTCTAGCTAGATGATTTTTCAATTCAATCTCAATTCTAACCCTCTTTTTCAGCTTGTGACAACACCCTTAACCAAAGCCCCATTACAGCCATTGAAAGACCTTTTGATCGATGTATCATATCAATCTATAGTGGTAAAGATTTTGATTTTCTTACAAGCCTATGGTAATAACTCTTCAGGTTGACTATAGAGTACTTAATTCTTAAACCCTAAACACTTTGAGTGGATAGAGTGAATCCTTAGTGAAGATGTCAATTCTTGTTGATTTTGATTGAGAGATAATTACTTAGGAGAAGGGAGAAAACCTATGTTTCAATGATAAAATTCTCAACTTAGAGTGGTTGAATCTTTAATGTTCTTCTGATTGAATTTTCATTGTATGAATACTTGTGAATTAGTTTGAAACATTATTAATAAAGATTGTAAATTGAGAAGAATGATTCTTAATTATGAGTTGAGATTTTGCTTGAAGACAAGCAAAGGCTTAAGTGTAGGGGTATTTGATAAACGATAAATTATACATATTTTTACCTCATGCTTAGCTTAATTTCTAGATGAATTATCATTGAATTTGTGGAAATTAGTGCTCTTAACCCTTCTATTTCATGTTTTATACTCAAGAGAGCATAGGGAAGAGAAAAGAATGAAAAACGGGCCGAAAACAGAGAAAATGGGCTAAAGTGCAAAACCAACACGGCCCAAGGATTCACCACACGATCGTGTCCTACAGTCATGCCACATAAAGTCCAACATGGCCCAACCCCGACAAGCATTGCCAGGTGACATGGCCGTGCCACATCAACAGTTTCGCACATGGCCTCTTGTTGATCCACACGGGCGTGGCACACGGGCATGTCCCTGTCGTGAGGATGTGCAATTTCACTCGAAAAAAGGATGCTTAGAGGCTAAGAAAGGCATTCCAAAGCTCTATATAAAGACCCTAGTGGGCAACTACAAAGGTGTGCTTTTCTCTCCTCAAAAGGGTGCTTTATTTATGCCAACACAGAGAGTGGAAGCAAGGGATTACTCCAAGGGAAGCCGATTGATTCATCCCAAAAGCCGAATTCTACATTAAGACAGAGGATCTCGCTTCAATCCTTCAGGGGTTTTTGGGTTCTTTATGTTTTGTTATCTTTATTCTTCTGAGATGTTTTCTTTATTAACTATGAACTAAATCCCCCAAATACTTGAGGGGGATGAAACCTAAGACAAATCTTGTTATTATTTTATCTTGAGTTATATGATAAATACTTGAATTGTTCTTAATTCTTGTTTTAATAATCCTAGGTATTAATTCAAGTATTGATGTGCTTATTCAGAGGAACAAACGTCCCTGTTTAAGAGTAGATCTAGCAAAATTAAGCGAAGCTGCATGCAACCCTAGACATAGGACGACATAAATCTGCCAGATTAGGGTCAAACCTAATAAGGGGATCCATAGATCGAGTTAATGCAAGACTAGGGGTTTTAACTAGAAAGAGATTTCAGTTAATCAACCTAGGATTAGTTGTTCTTATCCTCGACGGAGGTATTAACATAAGTTAGGGATCTCTACGGATCAAGTCAAGTGAATAAATCGTCTAGCTCAAGAATTGATAACAAGTGAAGTCTAGGTGGATTCTCCCTTGAGTATTGCCCAAATCAATCAGTTTTTCCTAAAAGAGTTTTTCCCTAATTCACTTTTTTGTGCATTCATAGTTTAGTTTTAGAATTAGTTTAGTTTCATAAAAACCCCTTTTATTTTTAGGTTAAATAATAGAAAGGAAGTAAGTACTAGTACTTTTGGTTCCATTGGGTACGATATCTCGGTCTTGCCACTAAACTATACTACTGTTCGATAGGTGCGTTTGCCTTAAAGTCGTGATAATAGTTAGCTTTTGGTACGATTATTATTATAAATTTTATTACTTCATATCACGCATATCACTTTGGCTAATTTAGGGGCGAATATTAATGTCATGCCTAATAAAATGTTTAAGCAATTAGGTCTTAGGAAACCCAACCAAACTAGGATGAGTATTCAATTATTAGATTCCTAGGGATATTATTAAAGATATTCTTGTCAAAATTGTTGTTTTAGACATGGATGAGGAGAATGATGCACCTTTGATTCTAGGGCGGCCCTTTTTAGCAACTACGAGAACTATTATTGATGTTGGTACAAATGAATTAATACTTCATGTAGGTGATGACACGATTACTCTCAAAGCTCATGATTCTTTAAGACATCTAGTCATCAAGATGATTATACGAGTTATGTTAATATGAGTAACCTTGTGGCTCAAACTTCATTATAGGAAACCCATCAGAAAGACGTAATAGAGCCATGTTCCAGTCCATGCGGTAGAAATAGAACGACTCATGAAGAACGAATGTCACAAATTGAGGAACTAGATGAATGGCGAACACATGTCAAAGAAAAACTGAGAATACACGATGCAAAACCAAAACGATGCTATGATAAACATGTGGATAGAACGAAACAATTTAAGGTTAGAGACAAGGTACTTCTAGACAAAACAGATCCTCGAATTGCCACTTCGGAGCTTAATGCAAACGGATCAAATCCCTTTACGGTACTGAATGTCTTCCCATATGGTACAGTCGAGGTAACTCATTCTAAATTTGGCACATTTAAGGTAAATATTACTCGACTTAAACCTTATGTTGATAATAGAATTGATAGTAAGAAAGAGGAGTTTAGACTCTGTGAACCTCTATGACTGTGCGAATATGAGGTAAGTCGAGCTTAGACTTTAAATAAGCACTTCCCGGAAGGCAACTCAAGTGTTGATACTACTAATTCTTTTATTTTTATTTCATGTTAAATAAGTGTTTTGACCCACACGGGCTGGAAACACAGGCTTGTCCCAGGCCATGTGCACTAAAAAGGGGCTCGACAGTGAGTTACACGGCCAAGCGACATGGCTGTGTGACCCACATGGCTTGGACACATGGGCGTGCCATTGGTCGTGTGGAACCTAAGACATAGTTTTAAAATTTTAAGAAAATCGATAATAAGTTACATGGCCTGGCGACAAGGTCGTGTGAACCACACGGGTTGGAAACACTGGCATGTCCTTGGCTATGTGGATCCTGGGACTTAAATTTTTCAAAAATCGACAAAGACACTGCCTACAATAGTCCACACGATCGTACGACATGACCGTGTGGCGCACACAGCTTGGACACACAGGTGTGTCCTAGGCCGTGTGAAACCTAGAGCTAATTTTTCATTTTTAAATCAAGTTAGAGAGTTGCATGGGCTAAGCAGATGGCCGTGTGTAAGACACGGCTAAGCCACACGGGCGTTTGGTCTATCACACAGGCTTGGGAGAAGCGAAGGAGGTTACACACGGCCATACGACACGGCCGTATGAAGACTTAGCCTATATCTTTAAAACGCACACGAGTTGAAAAAAGAACCACACGGGTGTGTAACATGGTTGTGTGGCCCAACACGGGCCTCACACGACCATGTCACCCATTTAAAACCCTAATCCTTTTTTTTACTTTGTCTTCTTCCTCAAATCTCTAGCCGTCGCTTATCCCCAACCGCCCCCTCTTTGGCCACTGTCGTTTTTCCACCACCCTCATGCCATCTCCCACTTTTAGTTCTTTATTTTATTTAATTTATTTATTTTCTATTATTTTATTTTACTTTATTATTCGTATTATTATTTGTTTGATCTTTTAGATTTTATATTTATTCTTACTATGTTCATTATTTTCTTTTTTTTTTCTTTTTTAATTTATTTTAGCTTTTTATTCTGCTTCTTTTTGTGTACTATTTAGTCCTTAGTTTTGCATATTTGGGTATTAGTGCATATAATTTAGTCCTTACAGCTATATTTCTGTCTTATTCACACGTTTATTCATAGGCTCCTCTTTGTGTTTAATTGGTGATATTTATGTTCTTATTTACTGATATTAGAATGTTCTATCTTTCATGTACACCATGACGAATACTCGCAACAAATCTAAGGTCACAGTTCCCACTTTGAAAAAGTGGAAGACCCCTAGTACGACCTCTTCCTTAAGCGCCTCCGCCGAGCCCATCACCCTTATCTTCGGGTTTTCACGGGTCCCCAAGAGGACTTATTTTAGCTCATTCACTTTCGACCACTCGGCTTAGGTTGATGTATTAATTGGGCCGCTTTGGAACAAGTCAGTTAGTTGATCATGTGTATGCCTTTATTTCCACAGCCTCATAGGATCGGTTCTTCTCGATCATCAGGCCCATATACATGGAGTTAACTTTAGAGTTCTACTCAACATTTACTCTCTAGCATGTGATGATGACACATGACAAGCCAGGCACTATTACTTTCAGACTTAGTGGCTTGGTGCGTCATATGAGTGTCCTTGAGTTCGGTGCTGCTTTTGGACTATGCACTGAGGAGTTTATGAGTGCTGAAAACTTCTTCCGCCTACATTAACACATCCACCACTCACCATCTAGTTGCTAGACAGTTCTTATGATGAGTATAACACCTTATGACGAGAGTTGCTCGAAGGCGACTTCTCTCCCTTTAGCTTTACGGTATATTCATGCCCTGTTAGCTCATACTTTGACTGGTAGAGGAGAGAGCACCAGAGTAGTCAGTACTACTGATGCCTATTTTCTATGAAGCATGGCCGCCGGGCATATTTTTTATTTAGCATACTTCATCGCCCTAGCCTTCCGTCATCAGACAGATCGCCACAGAAGGGTCCTATCTGTTTAGGTCTTTATGTGACTCAACTCACTCGACACTTTAGTCTCCTCGAAACACCAAAGCAGTCCTCTACGCTTACACTCGTTGGCCAGATATCCCCACAGGGAATATCAAGCATGATCCATATGAGGATGATCGAGCAGCTTCATGGAGTTGATCCTCCTCAGTATTGATTAGTTCATTCTGACTCTCAGAATGACCTGAGGACTTCACTGATGATGTTCCTTTCCATCATCGTCGAGTCACTGTTCTGTTTCTTCTGCTGTTACTTTAGCGGACCTCTCCGAGCGGTTCACTCGCTTCAAGCAGCATTGCTTTCAGAGGTTCGACAGTATTGACACGACATTACAGTAGATCTGTCAATATCTCCATATCTCTTCCTCAGTGTTGACGACTCACGACATTGACGCTTCTGATGATGAGGACCATTGAGTCTATTTATTTTATTTTGTTTTGTTTTATTTTATTTTATTTTATTATTATATTTATTGCTATTTTCTTAGACTTATTTTGTTCTTATCTTTTGAACTATATTTTTTATATTTATGGTTGTTTCTAATCGAGTTAAAATCCCTTAATCTTCTTCACTATTTGTGTTTATTTTCTTATTAGTTTGCTCAGAATCATGCACTACATGTAGATTTGTCTACAATTCTGCTTTTCACTATTCTGGGGATTTCATCCAATATTCAAAGCAGTTTTAGTTTTCTCCCTCTCTTTTGATATTTTGTTAATATTGTGATTATCTATGTTTGTACATTGAGGACAATATACATCTTAAGTGTAGGGAGGTTATTTATATAATTATTAAAAAATACTTAATTATGTCTTGTATTGAAGTAATTTTCTCATACTTCTATTAGAATGAATTTTGATTGAGCTGTGATTTTTGTTGATGTGTTTTAGATTAAATTGCCAATAATTGTGTATTGGTTGATTTAAACTTTAAGACATGAGAGAATCAAGCATGATAAGTTTATTTTCAAAATTAAAAATTTTAGGTTTTTTCTCTGAATTGAAGTATTATCTTTAAGTTTGAAATTTGCAAAATTGACATAAAAGAAAACCATGATTTTTTGTGAGAGTTTGAGCCTCTAGAGCATACATTTTTCTTGCTCATTTTATTATTGGTTATGAGTGTGTCAATTTGATTTGTTATTCTAGAACTTGCATCGATCATACAGGTCGAGACCACACCTTTTGATTTGATATACTGAGATGATAAAGGCACTTAGGTTTTAACCCACTTATCCCATAAAAAACCTACCTTTTTAATTAACCCTTAGTGAATCCCATTGAGCCTAACACACCGTTTCTTAATTTACCCATTAATGTTAACCCTACTCATTTTTTTGATTCATTGAGAATTTTTCCCGTTTTATTGACTCGCTTTTTGTCAAGATTGGATTTGGTTAGTTGCCTAACTATGCTCTTTTATTTAATTTGCTGAATTATTTCTTATTCTCAAAAAAAAAAAGAATAAGAAAATCGAAAAAAATAATATAATAAAAAACAAAAAAAATATTGATCATTATTTAGTTCTATGTTGATTGAGCTTGAACAGTTAAAATCATATTTTGAGAAGAAGCTCGCTTTTATTATTCAATAGTTTCAATTGATGTAATTGTTTTAAGTTCAATATTTTTTTATAGTTCGGTAATTTATCAATTCGATTTCGATTTTAACCAACTTTTTCAGCCTTTCTTCACACCCTTAACCTAAGCCCCATTACAACCTCTTAAAGACCTTTTGGTTTGTGTATCATATCATTTTATAGTGGTGGAGATTTGATATTCATGCAAGCCTATGGTAATGCTTTTCACATTTGAATATTGAGTGCTTACTATTAAACCTTAAACACTTTGAGTGATTTGAGTGAATCTTTAGTGAGGATGCCAATTCTTGCCGATTTTGAATTAAAGGTAATTACTTAGATAAAGGGAAATACCTATGTTTTCATGCTTTAAAAATGTTCGACTTGGATTGTTTGAATCTTTAGTGCTATTTTTGTTGAATTATCAATGTATGATTATTTGTGAATTATGACGAAACATCATTAATGAGAATTATAAGTTGAGAAAGATTAATTTTAATTATGAGTTGAGGATTTTGCTTGAGGACAAGCAAATGCTTAAGTATGGCGATATTTGATGAGTCATAAAAGTAACATATTTTAACCCCATTCTTAATGCGTTTTTGGATGATTAATTATGTAAATTAGTGAATTTGATACTCCTAATCCTTTAAATTCATGTTTCTATACTTAGGAGACCATTTGGGAGAGAAAGGAGTGAAAAACAAGCCAAAATTGGATGAATAGAGTTGTTTTCAGGATCCATGGCCATCTCCACACGAGCTGGCCACATGCCCATGTGCCAACCCGTGACGATATCGCACCTTGTTTCCCAAACACGCAAAAAACCCCAATTTTTAGGCTTTTTGAGCATTTTAAAGTCTATAAATATCATTAGAAGAAGATCTAAAGGAGACGCAAAGAAGATTCAAGAAAAGACTCGAAGAACACCATCGGATTCAACTCAAAAGCGGATCCCCTTCAAGATTGAAGATCTCCATTTAATTTCCTTCAAAGTTTTATTGATTTTTTTATGTCTTGTTATTATCCTAATTTTGAGATGTTTTCTTCCATATTATGAACTAATTTCCCTAGATACCTAGGGAAGATGAAACCTATGATGAATCTTATTATTTGATTTCTGATTTACATGATAAATACTTGATTCTTGTTCTCAATTATGTATACTTATTTCGTGTTTTAATATTTTCAGGATATTAATTCATGTTTAATGTGTTTATTTCAGTGGAGCACAAGTCTCTATTTAAGAGTAGATCTAGCATAATTGAGAGGAATTTGATGCAATCCTAGAAATTGGATGACATAAATCTACCAAATTAGAGTCAAATCTAATAGGGGAATCCATAAATCGAGTTAATGCGACAATAGGGGTTTTAATTATAAAGAGATTTCAATTATTCAACCTAGAGTCAGTTGTTCTTACTCTCGAAAAAGATATTAACATAATTTAGGGATTTCTACTAATCAAGGAACAAGTGAATAAATCGTTTAATTCAGAGTCATAATAATAGGTGAAGTCTAGGTGGATTCTTTCCTGGGTATTGTCTATCTCATTGGTTATCTTCGATTATTTTCCTAATTCATTCTCTATTGCTTTCTTAGTTAGATTAGTTTAGTAATTTTTGATTAAAAACAATCACTCTAATTTGTCGGCTAAATAATAGAAAAATGGTAATAACTAGTACTTTTAGTCCTCGTGGATACGATATTCCCTATTCACCATAGCTATACTATTATTCGATAGGTATGCTTGACTTTGTCGTAATTATAGTTAGTTTAGTCACCATCATTGATCTAGTTTAATTACTTTGTAATTTTAATTTTTCACCAAAAAAATATAAAATAAATAATGAAACATATGGATTGAAACTAATTAATCATAATACCACATGAAATTAACAATATACATACACCAAATTAACAATACTAAATGCATTACAATTATTTATCAGCGTGTTGTTATCAATTGTGAGTTAGTGTCAAGTTAACTTATGACACAAATTCAATTAACAACATTATTAATATAAACAACTGATGGATATAACAAATTGGGCATATTAAAATAAAATTGTATGAAGTATATTAAAATGGACATTTGGTTAAGTGGTAAATTCAGTAGTTTTTTAATCCAATTGGTGGGGGTTCAAATCTTACTATATATATATTATTAGTTTTTTGTTAAAATGAAAAGACTAAAACACCATTGAATAATATAACTTATTTTAATTACGAAAGGGCATTTCTATAATTTACCTATCGAGTTGATGACCCGATTAAGGATGACACCAACTAAGTAAAACACTTAAATAATAATAACTAGAAATTCTATTACAAATGTATACATGTGGAAATCGTAAATTTAGAACACAAATGTCTATTTAAAAATCATATACAAAAATAATGAAACGTATGGTTTGAAACTAATTAATAATAATACATGAAATATGAACGTTATTGTAATACCCCAAAATTTGAGGTTAGAAGTTTTAAGGTTGTGGTTAGGGTTATTGAATAAGTTGAGCAATTGAGTGGGTTTTCGCAGTTTAATGTTAGAATGAGCATGTTGGTTCAGTGGTGGTAAGTGTGTTAGTTTACCTTTGGGTTTTGGCTTCAAGTCCTCATATGCGTTTTGAGGAATTAATTTATTTTAGTTTTGCTTTTTAATTTTTAAAGATTTACTTTTAAATTTTGAAAGAGGAGGTTTTTTAGTTTCACATTCTTTTCCATTTCCTTTTCCCTTTTTTTTTTTGTTGTTCCCTTTGTTATTTTTTAGTTCTTTTCCCAAATTTCAGTTCTTTTGATTTCTTGTTTCTTCTATTTTACACTCATGTTACGTGTTGTCTGTCAAGACTTATCATCCTCCTATGTTTCATTTTATCGAAGGTGAAGCGAGTTTTCGAACAGTTTGGTAAGAGCGAATCGATTGGTCCTTAGTGCTTGATATGCGTTCTAAGGTGTGTGTTCTGAAATGGTTTAACTTTAGTATCGAATTGCGGTGGAATTCGGTAATGTCTTGTGTGTTTCTAAAATTGGTTATTTGAAGTATCATTTTGCTACTGAATTGCATGAATTTCTGTATGTTTGGCATAATTCTGGGTTACCACAGGTTGGGGATTGTTTTGACATCAAAAGCATAATTTATAGCCTATTTTGGTGAGGTTTCGTGATCACACGGGTGGCCACACGGGTGTGTGCCATATACGGCTTTGTCCAACTGGGAATTTAGGGTTTTCGATGATTTTTGGTACTATATGACCTAGCCACACGAGCATGTGTCCCCACACGAGCGTGTGAGATCTCCACACAACCTATCTCCTCTGCTCTTTATTTTTGGCACTTTTGGACAATGAGTTACACAAGCTACTCACACGAACGTGTGTCTCCTCTACATGGGCATGTAGGCCTTCACACGGCGGGGGCACACGGCCATATGGCCTTATTTTGTAAAAAAATTTTAAGTCATAAACTGTCTGTTTTATGTTTATGTGTAATTTGACAATTTATCAAGCCTCAGTAAGTGTGTTTGGGACTCGATGTAGTTTGGTTCGTGTATATATACATTTATAGGCTTTAATTTTATTACTCGTTTATGTGATGAATAAGTATGAGTTTATTATTATTGTCGTAACTGAATATTAGAATACAAGTGTAATCAAATCTAAATTTGTTTAATTAGAAATGTTAATGTATGTTTTTGTATGTTGTCTGCGTAATGTGTGCATTATTGCATAGCATGAAAATTTTGGGATCTGATTATGAAGAGATGGGAGACAGACTTAGTAGTTTTAACTACGATACTTTTGTACAGCGGTTTACCACACTATCCTATACGTATATCAGCTCAGCTGTATACAGTTACTCAAGTGGTATAGATCCACATTGTGTTGTGTAGGGTGGATAAACCTATTATGGTTCTATGTAGTGTGCAGGATGGACGGGCCTACCATAGCCCTTATGTAATGTGCTGGATGGACGAAGTGGTGTTTGGTTGGTGGGGTGAGATTTTTGACTTATGCATTTGTTCGCATCTAAATATATGTCTATTTGTCAGAACATTTTGTCTGTTTGTGTGAACATTTGGTTATTGACAATATAGTTAATGCCATGTAATATGTTCTGATTATTGCGTATGATTGGAACATCATTTCTGTCGTTTTATATTGTATTTTACATACCGATTGAGATTTTCATAAGTGATATTTTTATACATATGGTTTTCTGAAGTATTTATTATGTCAACCCATCTTTTGCCATCTATTTATGTTTCAGACCACACTGAGCTTACGTAGCTCATCTCTGTAGTGTTTTTCCTTTCAAGTACATTCTGTGTTTTGGAGCAGGACTCGGCATAGCGAAGGTCTCAAATTTCTTTGATAGGTTGATTTCAAATAATGTTATGATAAACTATTCAAATAATCCACCTTTTTTTTTGCACATAAGTCTATGTGTACAGTGGTACAAGGATTTTTAAGTTACTTTGAAATTGTTCAAAAACACTGATTTGATTTATTCCTAATGGTTCTTAAACATCTGTCATATGTTGTTTCCAAAAACAACTACGTATCATTTAATCTACTAAAATTACGAAGCATAGGGGTTTAGCGAAGATTTTTCTATGGTTATAAATGAGTTTTGTCTCCGCCACTTTGGTTGGCCAATGTAACTCTCAAAATTCGGTATAACTTCTAGGCTGGGTTTTGGGGTGTTACAGTTATTAAAACAAAAAAAATAGATTAAATTGTTTATCATTGTATTGTCAATTGTCATCAATCTTGAGTTGGTGTCGAGTTAACTTGTGACACCAACTCAATCAAATACATTATTAATATATACAACTTATGAAGATAATAAAGTGTCCATAATAAAATCAAAATGTATAAAAATATTTTTTTGAAGAGCTTTAGCTGAATAGTAAATAGTAAATTAAATATTTTATTAATGCAATTAGTATGGGTTCAAATCCTATCATATGCATATTTTCATTGGTTTTTTAAAAGTGAAAAGACTAAAATATCCTCAAATAATATCACTTATTTTAGTTATGGAAAGGTATTCTTGTAACTTCCTAACTGAGTTGGTGATCTGGTTGATGGTGACACTGACTTAGGCAGGAATTTAAATAATAGTATAGATATACAATTGATGAAGATAATAAAGTGTGCATAATAAAATTAAAATGTATAAAAGTATATATCAAAACTTTA
Organism: Gossypium stocksii; assembly: GCA_020496765.1. Taxonomy (NCBI): domain Eukaryota; kingdom Viridiplantae; phylum Streptophyta; class Magnoliopsida; order Malvales; family Malvaceae; genus Gossypium; species Gossypium stocksii. Next base: position 6,471,269 of record CM035622.1, on the reverse strand, counting down.
GTTCCATGGTAAATTAAATGTTTTATTAATGCAATTGGCATGGGTTCAAATTTTACCATATGTATATTTTTATTGGTTTTTTAAGTGAAATGACTACAATACACTCGAATAATATTATTTATTTTAATTATGAAAGTGCATTTTGGTAACTTCCTAATTGAGTTGGTGACCCAGTTGAGGGTGATATCAACTCAACGGGAGCTGAAATAATAGTATAAACAATATACAAGTATAGATATATAACTGGTGGAGGTAATAAAATGTGCATAATAAAATTAAAATTTATAAAAATATTAAAATGAATGTTTAGTTGAGTGGTAAATTAAAGGTTTTATAATGCAATTGGTGTAGATTCAAATCTCACCATACACATTTTTATTCATTTTTTAAAATTGAAAAGACTAATATACCCTCAATAATATTACTTATTTTAATTAAGGATGTGCATTCCCATAATTTCCTAACCAATTAGTTGGTACTCAGTGGACTTGCGATACCAACTCAGTCAAGAGTTTAAACAATAGTATAGAAAGATATAAATATACATTTAATGAAGATAATAGAATGTGTATAATAAAACTAAAATGTATAAAAATATTAAAATGAAGCTTTAGTTGAGTGGTAAATTAAATGTTTTACTAATGCACTTGTCATGGGTTTTGAATCCTACCATATCCTTGTTTTTTATTGATTTTTAAAGTGAAAAGACTAAAATACACTCAAAAAATATTCTTTATTTTAATTATGGATGTGCATTCCTGTAATTTTCTCACCGAGCTAGAGTTAGTGCCCGGTTGACTTGTAACTCTAACTTTTTTAGGAGTTTAAATACTAGTATAGATTTGGTACTTATGTTTGACACTTTTTTCTAATGCAGTAAATATGTTTTTTTTTTTTGTCCAAAGTGGTACATATATTTGACAAAAGCCATATATTTTGGTACCTGAAAGTAATAATATTAACTTTTTAGTATTTAATTTGAGTTTTAGAGTTGATTTGATAATATTAGCAATTAACTTTCATCAAATCAACCCTAAAACATAAATTAAATCACATCCATGATCAGACTATTTGACAAATGAAATGAAAAATTAAACAAATTTACAATTAAAACTAAATTTATTCTATTAACAAAATCATGAAAAACTCAATCCAAATAATATTTACAATTAATTTTCATCAAATCAGCCCTAAAACTCGAATTATACACTAAGAAGTTAACACATTTCCTTTGGGTACCAAAATGTATAACTTTTTTCAAATACAAGTACCAGATTAAACCAAAAAAATAACACAGGTACTACATTAAAAAAAAGTATGGAACTGCAGTACGAAATGATATATTAAGCAATTAGAAAATTAGATTTAAAAGACCATTTATGAGTTATAACTCTACTCATTACCTAAAACCATTAGTTAAGGACATTTACCCTTATTTGCATTTAATGTTGCTAATACCGTGTAATTCTCAAACTTCATTGAAGCTTGCTAGCAAGCAAGGAAAGCTTTTTTCCTGCAAAGACCTTAATTCTCCAACTGTATTCTTGCTTTGCTAAGATGGGTTCACGTTGAGACCACTAACCCCCCCCCACGCTGCATGCGTCCCATAGCCTACGCAAGGCCATGTTAGCCCCATCATGCATTTGACTAAGCTCGTACTCTCAACTACCTAAACCAAATCCCTAAACACTAAATATGTGTTCATCGGCGGATACGATTTAGGAAAGTAATAATATCTAAACCATACCAACGTGGGTGTCCGTCCCATATCATTATGCTCACAACACGGACGCCGTACGGTCAAGGGAAGTATTAATACCTTCCCAATTAGTGGATCGTTGCATATAAGTTACCAAGTTAGTTTATGGGTTAAATTCTATTATTAATTCTTGTACAATGCAAAAGTTATGGATTAGTCTATGTACTTTAATTTGATCAATTTTAGTATTTGTATTTTTTGAATTGATCAATTTTAGTCCTACTTTTTTGAATTTTGAAATTTTAATCTTAACCCAAACAGTAGTTGTTAAATCTATTTGTTTAAATTCAATTATCAATCTTATACTATACATACAATTGTATATTTAATCCATTTTTTCTAAAGTGAATTATTTTAGTTCGCGAATTTTGAAATTTTAGTCTTGATGCAAATGATAGTCATTAGCCCATTAACTGAACTTTTAGTGAGTAACATATCAAAATAGCAAGTAGGCATGGCATTGCACATATGATATGTTTGGCACATTAGAATTTGGAAATAACTTAAACTTAATGAATTTAACATTTATCATTTGGTGGGAATTGAAATTATAAAATTTGAAAAGTACAGGTACTCAATCCATAACTTTTGCTAAGTACAAAGACTATAACAACATTTAACCTTTTAAATATAAATAGATTATGACTTATTCACGATGTGGGTGAAAAAATAGTATAACAAATATATTTATAAAAACTTTCATACTAGAGTTTGATTGAATTGGTAAAGTTGAGGCTTTGAAAATTATGAAGGTTTAGGCTCAAATAGCATCATTTGTTAATTTAAATTTATTAATATAGATTTTATATAAAATAAAAAATATAATGTCGAAACCATTTTTATTTTAAAAAACGGGAGTCGACTTAAAAACGAAAAATGGAGTCGCCACCAATCCTTCTTATTTAGGTGTGATCGGTTCACCTTGTAAAATGTTTTGTTTTACTAAAACATCGATTTTAGCCTACGAAATTTTAGAAAACGGGTTAGGGAGTCTATTACGTACAAGGAAGGATTAGCACTCTCGTAACGCCAAAATTGGTACCTAATCGATTAATTAATGTCCTAATGTCAAAATGTTGAAAAGATTTTAATACACGGTCCTTTTGATTTTTCAAATCTTATGTGTTGAAAGGATATTCAATTATTTGGGTAAAAAAAAGTCAAAACCTAGTAAGTTAGGGCATGATCTCTCGAATTCCCAAATACAGAATATTACCTTATTTTTTTTAGAAATTTTTACCTCAAGACAACAAAATGTCACATCCAGTAAGTTAGGATGCGACACCTTGAATTCTCAAGAATAAACCTTTATTTCAAATTCATGTGTTTTATTTTTAAAAAATGTACTCAAGCATTTGGACTCAATGGGAAAAATCGAAACCCAGTAAGTTAGGGCACGATTTTCCCAAAGCTCCCAAATGTCGAATATTGCCTTATTCTAGAAAGATTTTGAATAATAGCAAGTATGGAAATGAAATATATTTATTTAAAAATAAAAATAAAACTAAAAACAATATGAGGATTAAATAAACGAATAAAAATAAAAAGAATAATTAATAATTAAACAATTAAATGGATAAATAAAAAAGGTTAAAAAAACACTTAAGTCAACCTAACTCTCACAATATGAGGATTCAACGAAATTCCTCCACCAAAATCCAACTCAAACGAAAGTAACTCAAAAATGAAGATGAACGAAGAACAAAATAAGAGCAAGTCACAGAAAATAAGAACGTAAGAGAGAGAGAATTTTGAGTGAATGCTCTCAAGAATTCTTATTGCTCCCAAAACTCAAGTGATTTACAATGAAGGGAGAGGCCTCTATTTATAGTTGAGCCTCCCCTAATCCAACGGTACAGATCAATTACATCAACGGCTAAGATTAAAGGGTATCTACAAATTAAATCTCTAATATTACAAAATCATATCTTCTAAGATTGCATATCATATCTAAGATTGCATATCCTTGAAGATTATGTTTCCATATGCGTCAAGCTTGTAGATGGATATTCAATCTTCTCATGTAATAGGTCATTCCGATCGGGTCAAATGATATATTTGTAATTTTGAACTAGACTTGGACTTTGTTTTACTATTTTGGGTTTATTATTTTTTTGTATGGACCCGGGCTAAATTGGCCTATTACATATAAAAATACCATTAAAATAGTATTTATTACTTTGTTAAAGTACAGAGTTTTTAGTCATTTTTCAGTTGAGTTAATGTCCAATTAATTCGTGACACCAACTCATTCTACACATTATATATATTATTTTGTGAAAGGAGGAAAGTTTTAATCATTTTCCAACAGAACTAATGTCCAATTAACTCGTGACACCAACTCAATTAGAAATGCAATAAACAAGAAAGAGGACAAATTTGTGCAAAAGAAAATATGTAATGCAAATATGAAAGAGAAAAGAAAGGTTTGTACTATGAAGGCTCCTATACTAAGAGTCAAACTGTATTTTCCTCCCTTTACTCAAAAATTGGGCAAAGTAGTCCATCAATGTTAAATCAAAGAGCAAATTGGTCTTTTCTATTAAAAATTGCATCCATTTCTATAGTTAAGGTAACACCCGACTCGGTTGCCAGATTTGAATGTGCGATGTCGCATTCCGTTGCCAAAGCAACTCAGGCTAATTTGTTACATATTCATAAATTTAGTTCAAAATTATCATTCAATTCACTTTAACTACCAATTATGTCCACAAAGATACATTCATAATGTTTAAGGTTCAAATTCATCATTTTACAGAGTTATACAAGATCAAATTTAGAGTTAGGCCTCAAATCCAAACTCAATGATCAAATTTTAGTGTTGTATCTCGAGATAGGGAACTTCATGTCTTGATACAGGTCTTATTTTATTTTTAAAGAATTTTAGCTTCGATATTAACATTTCTCGAGACATTAGAAGTTGTCTTTCGAGGCAAGGTCCATTATGTCTCGAGACTAGGTCTCAATACCAACATCCCCTATTTTCTTAATTTAGCTTCAATGTTTCCTTATCTCGAGGCAAAGTGGCCTTTGTCTCGAGACCTAGATGAGGTTGTCTCAAGACTAGCTTGACAAGTCTCGAGAAATTAAGCAAACAAATGCTCAATATGGTAATTTTTTATCTAATGGTCTCAAGAAATGTTTTTTCTGTCTCGAGGCTCAATGGAAAAATAGCCTAAGGTGCACATTTTTAATAATTCAAACTCTACCCAATTGAGCCTAAAACATACTTAAACATTACAGCAATGCAAATCCTTCAACTTAGCATATGAAAATACATTAAAACACCACTAATTTATAGCACCTAATACATCATCCAACCAAACAAACTGTATAACCAAAAACATTTAAACATGCACGATTATCTATTAATCAGGACCTGAAATTCAACTTTCAAAACATTATAGGCCAAGTTACCAAAATACATCAAATCATTACTTTAGACACCAAGCCAAGACCAACCTAGGTTCATGTTATTAATTTAATACATACTTCTAAAAAGGAACCTAAACTTAATGCGAGCTAAATTGAGTTGAGCTAGTGACCTTGGATGCTTTTCGACTTCAATTTTATAGAAACTTGTTTGAGACCTCCACACAAAAAACAAACATAACCGTACACTGAGTATTTATACTCAATGGTGCTAACATAGTTTGAAAGCAATATATAAGTAACATGAAGTCAAAATAAATGACAAAGCTGGGAATCATTACATCATGTATTAATAAGTTTTATATTAGTATTACAATTCACATAACATTCATGCTACTTATCTATTAATTCACCCTCAAGGTGTTCATTTTACTTGATCAGATACGTAACACCCCATTACCCAACTCGATCATCAAGTCCGAGTTACAAGGTGCCACATTCATTGCTGAAATAACTAAGGTCAAATTACATTCATTTTCAAATCGTTGAACATTCAAATATAACTAAAACAAGTGCATTAAACAATTCATCATCATTTCCAGTTCTTATATGAGCTTACAAATGTTTTTTTTACTAACCCGAGGTTAAAATAAGACCAAATTGTAAGGATTCTAAAATTTTGGGTTGACGTGTCGTGACGCCAGGGGTTCGTCGCTGCAACACAACTCTTTGTTTGATGCTCGATTGATATAAATTAAAGTCAAACTATAAGATCACAAGCCGAGTTTGTAGTCATTGCCCATTTTTGCCTTTGATCCTAGATGTCCCGATCTCTTCATTAACTAAATACGATAAATCTGATTACAAAATCAACGTTAATTCCTCATTTAATAAAAAAAATACCAACAACCAAGCATATTTGTATTTTTTAAGTCCCCTTTTAAACCATAATATCCACAATGTTCATATCTCTCAATTTTCCTGATCGAATCAAAATCTGACTTTACATCCATTCACTAGGGACCTCATACTTTCAATTTATAACCAAATTTCCAACAGCTTTCACTTTATTCAATTTAATTCTTAATGTCATAAAATTAAATAACAAGCTTACTTCAAATTCTAACTTAATTTAACACTTTTCACTACCTTCAAATATTGTTCTAATATATATACCAAGCCTATCATTCAGAAATCCATCATTATCAAGCTTTAAATTCTCTAAAATCCATTAATTGTAATTTGAAAAATCATCGTAATTGAAAAATATAAGAGTTGGGTCATATAAACCAAGCTCTCATGAAATAAAATCCATAAAAATTTTATAAAAATCTCATTCTTGTGAATTTTGAATAGGCAAAAGCTTGGGAAACCTTCAAAAATTTTCTTTCTTTCCTTTCTTTGGTTTCGGTGGTGAAAGGATGAGGATAATGGTCACCTCTTCTCTCTCCCACTTATCATATTATATATATATATATATATATATATATATTAGTTAAATTAACATTAATTAAACTTTTATTTATTAGTTAACAATATGGTTTAATGATGGTTAGTTGTCTGTGATGATATAATCATGCTAAAGCATTTCCATGATTTAAAACTGCACAGTAAAGCCTTTTAATCTTGTCAATTGAGTCTTAATTTGATTGGCATTAGTATTATTACCAGTGCAGGAGGACGTAGATTCGAGTGCGCTGAAGCACATTATTCTCTTATTTAAGGGCTAGGGAGGAATTATGGGTAATTGTAGGTATTGCATCAAAAAGAGCGGATATGATAGGAACCTAATAAGATTAATGTTAAAAAAAATGTCTTTAAATTCTCTTCAATTAAATTTTACTAATTTTAGTCATTTTGTAATTTAGCTCCTGTATTATTTTTAATAGCTTAATCAATTTAATCACTTGATATACTAACATTATTAGTTCTTACTGAAAACTTAATTATCTTAACTATATTTCCAACCAACTTATTCGACAGAATTCAATTTCAAAACCAAAATTTTCGCAATAACTAAAATTAGGTTGTTATAGTTAAAAATCAGTGTGGCTGATGAAATAATCAGATAGTTACACATAGGATGTCACGTGTACCTTATGGTGACGTACAAAAAATAGTTTTTAATAGTACAAAAGGATGAAATTTTAAACAGAATGACTAATTTGCACTTTGATCTAACGTATAGAGACTAATTTCTCTATCTTTTTAGTAGAGGGGGCAAAATATTATCTAACTCTTAGTACAAGGATCTCCTTAATACTTTTACCGAAAGTTTTAATAAAAATAATTTAATTGATTCAAGATTTAATAGGAAAAAGATTTAATAAAAACTTCACTGACAATATACCAAATATTTTCTTTTATATATATATATATATATATATGACATTTACCTTAATATTTTGAGTTAGATAATTAAATTGTTGAATTTGATGAGGTGTAATCACTTGTGAAGCAAAGAAGTCTAGGATTGAATGTTGCCAAAATTAATTATAAAAAAAAAAAAAAAAGCTTTGCTATAATGTGCGTATGTATATGATAAAATATGATGTATGCTTGGATTGGAGTGGGTGAGGTGAAAGGAAAATAAGGAAACCGTCATTCTTTTCTTTCTTTAGAAAGACTTTATAATTTAAACAAGAGAAATTGAGTATTACGTTTTCTCTTGAAAGTTTAGTTTACATTTGATTTTTTAAAACAAATATCATTTTTTCTTTTTCTTTTTTTACTGTAAAATGGAAACATGGAAAACAATGTCTTTGGTTGAAATTTAAAAAATTATTTCTTAAAAATAAAAATATGTGAAAATTATAATACAATAAAAAGTTGATTTCATTATTTTCAATAAAAATATTTTATAAAACTGAAAATGATAAAAATAAAAAATTTTAACTTTAAATGAATTGGTATTGGTTCAAACATATATAAACCCAAAAATATTCTATTTTTTAAAATATTAAATCCGGTACTGATACGATCTCGCCTCGGTGTGTTGAGTTGAGTAGCTTAGATGCCCGATCGTCGAACAAGGAAGTATCGTTCCAAACTTGAAATATGTTTGTATTGGCTAAGTATGGAAAATAAGAATGAAGAATAGGCTTGAATTAGTTAAGTGTTTGTGGATTTAGGTTCGACTAACAAAGAAAAATAAAATGGATAGTGATAGGTGGAAGGGATGAAAATCGAACTTAAGTGTCAAGAACTAACCAACACTAAGAAGAGTGCTAACCCGGAACTTATATGACTTAAGGTGGTTCGGTGATGAAAGATAGGGGACCTTGACCCGTTACCTAGCAAGGTAAGAACCAAAGGTATAAGGTTGGGTGAACGCCACACTACGAGAGTGATAAGTTCGAAAGAAGAATCAGGTTGACGCCACTAACTAGCAGATAAGTCAAGCTGAGTCTCGAATGAAATTTGAGAGAGGAAAACCTCACAAATAACTCAATGTTCATTCAAATTGGAAAAAAGTCTATACAATCAGCAAATAACAAGGTATTTATAGGAAAATCTTAAGGCTAGCTGAATAGGTACATTAGTGATTTAATGAATAAGTATTTCGGCTTTAAATGAGCTAAAAAGTTCTAGGAAAAAAAACCATAAGAATTCCATGTCTATATTCAGCCTTTGGGACGCCACTAGTCAGCTTCTAGATGAAGAATATTCAGCTGAATGAACTTGGAAGAATTTGGAAGTTGATTGGCATGTCAAGGTTCGTCCATAAGCTTAAATGAGCTTAAATGCTTTGCTATGTTCAGCTAAAAGGATGGATAAATTAAATTGGCAGCTAGGTGAGTGCAATAGACATTAGGAATGTGAACACCGAAACTTGAAGTGCCATCCATGTGTGAATGCACAAAACCGAAAAGTTGCTTGGGGGAGCTAATAGGCCAAGCTTGGGAAACTTATTGTGCAGCTAACCTTTGGCCGAAAAGGTGCTAAGAGAAGCCAAATAATAAGCACACCATGCATTGAAGCCGTTATATCTCCATACATTGTAGCTGTCCATTCATGCACCTTACATTGAACCCCTTACATGCATTTGGCTATACATAAATCCAATGAACACATTAAATTGATTTAAGACAAGTTAAATTCGGCTGCACTAGGACAAAATAAATTTATGCTTTAACTTAGACACATTAATAACATATGAGTAAGCTAAGACACATTAAATGTTAATATAAACATGACACATTAATTCGGCTAACACAAGACAAATTAAAAACATGTCATTAGCTGTAATGAGCTAAGAAATGTATTAATGACCTAAAACGAATTTACCTAACTTAAAGTAAACACTTAGTTTTTTCCAGCAAGTAATTGAATGAGCTACAAAGAAATAAAGATGGGCTCAAACGAGTATCAAACCTTCCATGGTATTTACATGAGATTCCTCTTTCTTATTCTTAAGCAAGTCCCCGAGAGGGCTTAGTTGATCCATGATTTATGTTTCAACTTTCGTTTCCTTTTCGTTTGTTTCAAGAAATATATCGATCAATTTCGATTCTTTCTTTTTCTATTGATTCTTTTTCGATCAAGATGTATGGATCCATGAATCTATGTGTCTATATCGATCCTGTTCATGGATTAACGAAAATGTGCAAAAGCTCTATTTGCCTCTACCATTCTATGAGTCTCTTCCTTTTTGCGTATGGCATCGCCACTCTCTTTGGCAGCATCCACTAATTCGGATCTTAATTTGAAAGCCATATTTCAACCCGGACGTTTTCAGGATACCCCTAATAACCAACGAATGGCAAGTGCTTTTCCTTGTGTGGATCCTATTTCAATGGGAACTTGATGAGTCGATCTGCCTACACGTCTTGCTTTTACTGCTATATCGGGAGTTACTCCACGGATTGCTTGACGTAAAACAGATAGTGGATTTGTTTCTGTCTTTTGTTGAATCTTTTTCAAGGCTCAATAGATAATTTGATCAGCCAATGATTTCGTGTTTTAGAATATGGTTAACCAACATATTAGCTAATCGATTACGATAAATTGGATCGGATTTTGCAGTTTTTTCTTCTGCAGTACCTCAACATGACATGAGCGTGAAAGGGGTTCAAGAATCCATTTTCTTTTTATATGGGCTAAAATCATTTATTTTGGCTTTTTGACCCCATATTGTAGGGTAGAGTTTGTAAGACCACGACTGATCCTGAAAGGAGTGGATGGAAAAAAGAGCATGTCGTAGCAATGGAGAATTCTAAGAATCCTTTTTTTTCCGGATCATTCCAAGAAAACCGTTTTTGAATTTTTGGTGCGAAACAAAAAAATGAATTGAATTCAAAGTTGGGTCAAGTGAATAAATGGATAGAGCTCTACGGCCCCAGTTATAGGGCAACAAAAAGGAACGAGCTTCTGTTCTCAATTTGAATGATTACCTGATCTAATTAAACGTTAAAAAGAAATTAGTGCCTAATGTGGTAAAGGTTTTTCTCATGAGTAAATTATCGATTTTTTTATGAGTCCTAATTATTATTATTAGGCATTCCCTTTATGGGTTAGCCATGAATGTGTAGAAGAAGTAGTATATTGATAAAGAAAAGATATTTTTTTTTCCAAAATCAAAAGAGCGATTGGGTTGAAAAAATAAAAGATTTCTAACTGTCTTCTTATCCTATAACGAACATAAATCAATTAGATGGCAAAAGATAGGATAGAGAATCGTTGATGAATCCGCCTGTCTCTAAGGTATCTATCCTTTTCTTACTATAATACCTTGTTTTGACTGTATCGCACTATGTATCATTTAATAACCGAATAGATCCCCAATCTTTGGTTCAAATCGAATTTGAAATGGAGGAATTTCAAGTATATTTAGAACTAAATAGATCCCACCGACACGATTTCCTATACCCACTAATTTTTCGGAAGTATATTTATGCACTTGCTCATGAGCATGGTTTAAATAAATCGATGATTTTTTTTAAAATCAAGGTTATGGTAATAAATTCAGTTCACTAATTGTGACACGTTTAATTCTTCGAATGGATCAACAGAATTGTTTGATTAGTTCTGCTAATGATTCCAACTAAAATCCAATTTTTGGGCACAACAATAATTTATATTCTCAAATGATAGCGGCAGGATTTGCAGTCATTGTGGAAATTCCATTTTCCTTACGAT